>CM031879.1:26845826-27040686 GCA_018697195.1 Certhia americana
TTCCTTTTCCTTTTCCTTTTCCTTTTCCTTTTCCTTTTCCTTTTCCTCCTTCTTCTGGAAGCAAAAATTCTGAACTTGAGAGGTAATAAATGTTGAAGGGGAGACTTCACTAAACGCAGCAATTTTTTTTCTCATAGATCAGTTTGTCAACACAAATGGAGACCTGTGCCTGACTGAGTTTTCATCTGTAGTCAGTTTAGGTGGTTTGGTTCATTTGGCACATTTCCTATGCCACTTGAGGTTCATTCTGCTGCAGTGCTGCAAATGTCTTTGGTGACAGCTCAGTACAGAGTGCATTTTTAAATGGTGGAGGAAAGGAAGTCCTTTTAAAACATATGCTCATTTCTTTGTGAGATACACATAGAAAAATGCATATTAACCCAAATGCTTTTATAATGAAGAGACTTGCTGCAAACAGTAAATTTTGTTAAACTGTGGATATATAGATAAAGAGGTATTTAACTTGCTGTTGAATTTTAAGGAACTCCTTTGCCCAAAACTCAATTTGAGAAGACATTTATTTGAGAAGACATTGATTCTACTCTCTTAATAGATTTTAAACATTTCAGTCATTTCATTTTTTCTGCATCTAGACTGATACTAAACCAGAATGATGCTAAAGTCTGTTTTGGCCTAGGAACAAAACAGTAAACTTCAATTAGTGCAGTGTCTATGTTAGGCATTTATTGAGATCAGATGTTGGTTATCAAACCCCATAACTTCAATACTTTTTTCATTACTCGGAAGTATTTGCACTGGGATAAGCATTAGACATACTGTGGTATTTGTTCTTCCAATACATTCCCAAAAGTGTCTAACTTATTCCAGAGCACTAGGAGCAAATCAAAGTTGATATCTGGCTCCAGGAATTAAAAAAAAATTGAAAGCACAGAGAATTTTAAGTGTGAAGTGAATGTAGGAAACTCTCATCTTGACAGTGGAGAAGAAGCTAAAAGATGAAAATTAAAATTGCATGATGAAAGATGAAAAGGTTGAAGCCACTGTTTTGACTACTGGACCTTGCAGGAAAGATATTTGGAGAAAGACTGAAAGAAAAAGTTAAGTGGATGAATAGCACATAAAATTTACCACTGATGAAAATATTACTTTCTTTGCACATCAAAGGCAGTCCTCTTATTTTCATAAGTTATTTAACCCCATTGGCAATCTCTGCAATGTATAAATTTTTCTGATGGAATGAAAAGTATCTTCTTGATGGTGTATAGACACTATATGGAAAGCAGGTTGAATAGTATAAGTATTCATATAAGCAAAGATGCTGTTAAACTCCTGACGTGACATGATATCTAAAATGCAAATACAACAAAGATGTTATGATTTTCATCTCCTTTTCCTCCCCAAATCTGGGACCTGGCTGTGTAGTCAGGGTAAAGAAATGCACCTGGAAGATTGTGTTTTGTTTAGGTACAGGGAATTCAAATGAAAGCTCCTCAAACTCGACAGTTTAATTTACTTCTCTTAAGCTCTTTAATACCAAACTTATCAGTTCTCTCTGTTAGGCATTAACTTGTTAAATGAGTCTTAATTATACATAAGCAGATGGAGATTTGAATTAAAATTACCTTACACTCGAGTGGCTTTAGTTCATTACAACATATCTTCCTCTTAATCATTTAGGCAGTCTCATCATCTTTCATATATAAAGTTATTAAAGTATTCCAATTTCCATATTTCTTCAGATATACACTATTAAATGGCACATAATACACATTAGTTGGTGACTTATACTGTTCAATAGTTAGTGAATTATTCATGTCAGTAAAAATTTTTACACTTTTATGTCGTCTGTATTATTTTATTTTACAGGGTTTATATTTACAGAATGTCTCATCTTTTACCTCATCTCAATTTTCAGTGCAAATTTGAATGCCTCACCATTTCTACTGGTGTGTAAAGGATTAACATCCACTGCAGGTTTTGCACTCCCATTGTTTGAAGAATGGAAGTGGTTCCAAAGTGGCTCCCACTACCAAACAAATGTATGCTTACTGGGAGGTTTGGGAGTGAGATAAAAGAAGTCAGCATTATTCTTTTCTTTTGTCTTGCTTTTACACTACCAAAATCTCTGGATTCTCTAAAACCAAGATGCTCCTTAGAATTTGCCTGTCCTGCAAAATTAAAAGGGAGAAAATGCCTAAAGGAAAAAAGATCTTGAAAGCTTTTTCAGGCTTTGGTGGGTATCACCTCACCTAAGTGTAATGACCTCAAAATTGGGATACTAATTAAATTAGCCATCTAGGTTAAGAGTTTAAGTTAGCTCCAGGAATACAGAGGAGACATCTCCGAAAGACAGCTGATTTCTCTCTTTAGGAAGGATGTCCTGTGTAAGATATTTGTCCAACAAATTCCAGCTGGATGTCTAACCTTTATATAGCTTTAACAAAGTAAAAAAGTCGGTTTTAAAGTGTGTTAATGCCTTTCAAAAAAAGAACACAAAACATGAAACTGTGTATGAAATGCTCCTCTTTCGTCATTCTTTGAAGGAATCCTAAATGCGTATGCTGAGAGGCTCATGTATCTGTCTTAGACAGAGGAAAGCACCAAGTGATTTAGTCAACTGGTTCTATGTACCTCATGGGTAAAATCAAAAAAGAATTGGACAAAAAGTGTCATTTTTGTTCCAGTGCACAATTTACAGCTATTCACAAAGGAAAGACCAGTGGGACTTTTCAAAGACAAAAGCATCCAATATTCCTTGCTAAAGGCAGCATACTATTCTCAGTATCCCTTTAGCTAATGTATTAACCAGGTCTCTTCAGTGTCAAATAATGCATCTATAATACAGAAATCACTGTGTAAGCTGGATGATGGAGAATGACAACTCGGTCAAAAGGCTGAGTTTGCACTGGCAAACACTGCAAGCATCATCGAGCAAAGGGATGGGTTATGAGAGGCCTTTGCAAAAAGAGGATACTGACATGTATACCTGAATGTTTTCAGAAGGAAAAGAGACTCACTGCATCCTGGGAGCCTCAGAAGACACTTTGACCATGTGGCCATTTCACTCCCCAGTTCCTCTGAAAACACTGATGCCCTATAAAGTGTGGATTTATCATGGTTAATCTCAATAAATTCCAGTTCTACTTCAGAGAGAGAGAGAGAGAGAGAGAGAGAGAGAATGCTTCTTGCCTAGCAAAAGGTTGATGAAGAAAAATCCAACAAAGCATGTGAGGCCCTGAGGAGTTGGGGAGAGGAGATATCAGTTAGAAGGGACCTACAACCATCATCTACACCAGCTGACCAACCAATCCAGGGCTGACCAAAACTTACAGCATGCTAATTGGGGCATTGTTCAAATGCTTGAGGCATGGACCACATCATCAGACACCTAGTGTCTGATCATCTTCTCAGTAAATAAATGATCCCTGATCTCTGAACCAGTCTCAACTTCCCCTGGTGCAGCCTTACACCATTCCCATAATTGGATCCCAGGGAGACTGACTGAGAGATCACTGCCTCCCTGTCCACCTCTCCCACTCAGGATGCTGTAGAGAGCAAAGAGGTCACACATCCACCTCCTTTTCTCCAAACTATACAAACCCAAAGCCTTTAGCCATGCCTCATAGTACATTCCTTCCAGCCCTTTCACCAGCTCTGTTGCTCTCCATTTGATTACCTTCACCTTATTCTTGAATTGTGGAATCCAGCACTGAACACTCCAGGTGAGGCCACACCAATGGTGAATACAGTGGGATAATCACCTCTTTTGACCAGGTGGTGATGCTGTGCTTGATGCATCCCAGGAAGGAGTTTGTCTTCCTAATGGCCTGAGCACTCTGCTGACTTATATCAAACCTATTGCCAAGCAGCATGCCCCAGGTCCCTTTCTGCAGGCTGCTCACCAGCCACATCCTCTCCTTCAGCAGGACACCAGAACACAGAGATGTTCAGTTGTGAAACAGAGTTGAAATACAAAACTCACAAACATGGCCTAAGAACTTCTAATGAAAACAATCAGCTTAGCTTAGCTTAGTTTAGCTTCCATGAACCACTAAGGTCAGGGCATGAGGAGTAAGAAGGATGAGAAGGTGTAGCAGATGTTGTGATGGTTTCTTTTCCTCATGGTGATGGTGAAGAGTAAACATGGTGCAGTGTTCTGCAACTGGAAGATGGAAGTGGTAATTTCAGCGCTTAAGGATTAAGAAGGTGACTTCTTGAATCCTCTACCACATTTAAGCACAGCTTCACAGCAAAGCACAAGTTTGCAGAAGGCTGTATGTGTACAGAAGCAACAATGCTTACAGCCCCCTGCATAGACTCACATCCACAGCAGCTCCTCAGAATGTCACAGTGGGACCGATTGTAAGTGGAGCAGTTTGCTCGTAAATGTTAAGATATAAAATGTCAAAGATAAACAAAACATATCACATATCCTATAAACACACGGCTTTATGCCTATTGGCAAAAGTACTGTTCAAGGCCAAATGAATTTCTTTAAACTCCTCTAAAATGTTACAGAGAAGTGTGTTATTGTGTTTATTTATACTCATCCTGATGGGTGAATCACCAAGGACACAATAATCAATGCAAGAGGAGAGAAGAAGCTTCCTCACAGCAGGAGGATATTTTTATTATCCCATTGATAGTGCAGAAGAGAGATGGACAAAAAGTCCCCTCTGCTTGCAGAAGGAGACCAGTGAAATTGACTACACACTTTTCATCACCAGTCATACACTTACATGGGTTCTTGGACCTGTCTAAGTCCAGTGGATTGGCATTCAACCGAGCAGCAATCAGAATCCTGACAGGGTGAGCTCAACTAGGTTTGTGGCTTTGAAGAATATAGTGACAAAAGCCAAAAAGTTTCCTTAGCCATTTTGTCCACTTCCTCTGCTTAACTCTTCATTTGTGACCTGGCCAATGTGGCAGAGTACACCCTCAGCAGGTTTAAACTATACAAATCTAGAAAGAGTTGCTGACATACCAGGTGTTTGTGCTGCCATCCACAGGTACCTGGACAGGCTAGAGAGATGGACCAACACGTATTTCCTGAAGGAAACAAAGGCAAATGCCAAGCTCTGAGCCTGGGAAGAACTAAGCCTATGCACCAGTGTATGCTGGAGGCCATCTGTCTCGATAACAGCTTTGCTGAAAAGCCTGATGTACACTAAAGTGAACATGAGCCTGTCCATGCCAGTGGAGAGTGCCATATCCAGTCCTGGGTTCCCTCCACAAGAATACATGCTAGACTGCACCTTGTTAAGACCCAAACACATGATTAAGGGACTGGAGCACCTGTCAAAAAAGGATAGGCTGAGAGAGCTTTGTCAATTCAGCCTGGGAAGAGAAGTCTCAGGAGGATCTAATCAATGTGTATAAATACTTGATGAGGAAAGAAAGACAATAGACTCAGAATGCTCTCAGTGGGTTCAGCAAAAGAATAACAGGCAGTGACAAAAAGCTGAAGTACAGAAAAATCTGGTTAAATAGAAAAAACCTTTTTCTTTGATGTGACAGGTCAAACACTGTCACAGGATGCCCAGAGAGGCTGGAGAGTCTTCAGCCTTGAAGATATTCAAAACCTAAATAAACACACATTCCTGATCAAACGGCTCTAACTGACCCTGCTTTGAGAGGGGTGTTGGATGGGAAGATGTCCAGATATGCATTCCAGCCTCTGTTGTTCTGTGATTCTGTGGTCAACTAAATTACAGGCACACAGCTTTTGAATGCAGGGAAGGACAAGGAGAACTGATCAGTCATGTGGACTGTGTAAGTCATCAAGTGCTTTGCTTTCTGACTAGAGCTCACACAGAGCTCTTGGCACATTTTATGTATAAAATCCAGCCATTCCCTGCAAATGATAAAATTTGTCAATATCTGAAGGACAGTAGCAGAACCATTCCAGAAGATGTGATCTCACGAACTAGCAAAGCCCATCAGTCTACATCTGCATGACAGTGCCCAAACCCACAGCCCTGGGTTTCTGGAACAAAACAATGTATTTTCAATAGCTGGGGTTTTTCCCTGCAGGCAACCTGCAACCAGTATGTGAATGTACTATTAACTTCTCATTGCATCATATTAGCAGTTTGACATTGCATCTTACTGATGCTTGTTTTTCCAGGATGTAGTGGATAAGTATAATCATATTAACACTGTGAAAGCAAACACAGAGGTAGTATAAATTGTTAATGCAATCTCCTTTCAAGCAGCTTGTTTGAACAGTGCACTGGTGTATGAGAAAATGCCAGCCTTTCAGTCTTCCCCAATAGTGCAGTGCTTGCAGTCCGCTGCAGAATAAACATATACTGTTTAAGGTAACAGATGTTCATTTGTTGTATGTTCCCATGAGCACCCAATCTTTCGCCTGCATTCTGCTACCATTTGTCTGAGACCCACCTGTGAGCTAGCACAGCAGTTTCTTAGATATGAGGTTGCCTCACTAATAGGTCATGTACAAAAACAGTGGGTTTGTAGATGTATATTCTTGTAAGTCTTTCTCTGATTTTCCTTCCTATAAGTGAGATCATTAATTCTTCTGACTTGCATCATCAGACTGAAAATGGCAGTCTCCATGCATAAATGCTGCAAAGCTGTTTGGATTCTTCAAAATCTGAAGATCAGCCTTTAAACCAACTAATTAAGTTTTCTGCTTGCTGCCATTGAAAGACTCAGTCAGATATAATTAAAACTGAGCAGCAGATGACAGCAATGGCATTTGTCGGAATCATCCAGTGGTTCAAATACCACTTCTGACAGAAATGTCAGAATGATAACACTCCCATCTTCCCCATGCATGCCAGGAAAAGCAGGAAGAACTTTTATTATAAATGTCTTACTGATAACCTTTATGAATCCCAGAGCACCAAACATAACACACAAAATTTCGTTATCCCAAGAGAAGATGCTCATTTCCAATGAAGTGCATCCTGCAGCTCCTGGGCTTCCTTGCCGAGTCTGTACCTATTGGGACACCCATTCAGAAATTTAAAGAGGAAAAAAGCCCTGATCCAGAAGTATGCAAGATTCTGGCCTTGCAGACAACTAAGGTGGAAGAGATTCCTTAGAGAGTTAATGAGCTGAAACCAAATCAACATATTCTTCATTTGGAAAGGGCAAAGCCATAACATGGCTGTGTAAGCTATCCTTGAGCTGTACAGAAAGGTGAGAAGACAGAATCCTTTCTGCCCGGAGTTTAAATGGAACTGTTATTGCTAAAGATCACAGAACAGCAGAGTAAACAGCAGAGACAAACAAGAACAAATGACTTGGGGAAAATTACTTTTAGAAACATTTTGAGATTACATTTGCTGCAGCTTCATACACAGGTTTTTCCTATTTTGTCTCATCAGTTTTGCCAGCAGATTTATAACATGCTCTTCCTGCTATTCTGTCCTCCTTGCCTGTATTTATATTTTCTTTTATATTTCTTTTTTGCTTAGTTTTGTTTTAAATAAATGGAGAACAAAAAGGAGAACATGTCAGAAAGGGAATCAGTGGTACTTTGAGATGACAATGACACCACTGCTGCTACTTCAAAGTCCCTCAGCTCTACTCTTGCCTGTGGCAATTACGTGTTGCCTGCATGCTGACAGAATAGCCACCGTCACAACAGCAAGCCCAAGGGGAGGGAATGTGCTGGTTGTGACTTTTTGGCAGTTCCCAGGGGAAGAGCCTGGTAGTGTGTGGCTCAGCTTGACCTCCAGGTGCTGAGCTGGGGCAGTGGGATAAGCAAGGAGCAGCACCGTCACTTATGATTCATCTTGGCTGCAGAGGAGGAATAGCATCAGAACAGAGATGCCTATTGCAAATACCTGAGTTGGGGCTTTTACTTTCTGTAACTGAGATACAAAGACATGACAAACCACTAAAAGTAATAATAATTGGATGCTTCTATTGAGCAAAAATTAGACCATGGCCGGAAAAACAACCAGCCCTAGTATTCTTATTGAAATGTTTTATTTGTAGAGGTGAACCTGATCACTTAATTTTCCACTTTACTGCTCTGTCTTATCATCAGGAAAATCATTTCTCCTGGGCATAGTCAGACCTGAGGCCAGGTTTTGCCCTAATTATCCCAAGAGATTTTCCTGCTGGGGCTGAGCAAATATTTCTATTATATTGATTTCTTGTATGGTTGAGGAGGAGGACACAAGTACCTCTTCTAGCTGCAGGGGTACTTGTATTGCATTAATACCCTAACTCTGCATTATTTTAGATTTGCAGATGATGGTGTGTGACCTGACCAGAAGCAGCATTACTCTTTTTCTCTTGAATTCAGCAGACCACATCACACTGCAGTGGGCACTGAATGCAACGGCACAGTCTTCTGTCTGAGCTCTTTTCTTTTTAGTAAGAAATCAAAGAACATTTACGCCTTTCTTTCTTTTGACCTTTATTAGATACGTAGGCACCTTAATCAGGATGTTTTTAGGTGAGAATGAAGTCTGGAAGGATTGTATTCTGGTATGTAAAGGTCTCAGGGATCACTCATAGTGTTTGTGGCAGAGCTGCACTGAAATTAACATATTACAACAGATTGTGTCAGACTGAATTGCAAACTTTTCTGAAGCAGGGTGAACAGAAAGGTCATGTTCCTCATCAGCTCATCTATCAGGCTGCATGAGGGTATCTGAAGACGTTAAATTCTTCCAGGAAATAAAATCAGAATTTCCCATTTTCAGGTCCCAGCTGTGTCTCTGAATTTCCATTTACTTTGAACAAGAGCTAGCTTCATTACATAGGTGTATTGTTTTGGTTTCAGAAAGTATCCTTGTTTAAATTATAACATGCCATTAGCAAAGATCCTTTTGTAGTGACTGCAGTTAATACAGAGTTCTTTTCTGTCTTGCTCACTTCGGCACAAGTGCATATTGTGCCCTTTGTATTCTGTCAAGTGAAGAACCTTCAGAATGATCTTCTGCCCCCAAAATTGTTTTAACACCTTTTGCTATTATGCAAATAAAAGGAGAAGTATAGGTTCCTGATTTCTTTTGACGGGCTGAAGCTGGCAGCTCCAGACTGCTTACTCAGGCCTCAGCACATAATGGGAAATGTCTACGCATGGGTGTCTGTCAAGCTGCACAACAGGAGAGCAGCCGAGCACTGCGGCACCCATCCCCATTCAGGGCTGGGATAATGCCATTGCAGCTCAAGTGGAAGGATGAGCTTGCCTGGCTTCATGCTTCAGCATGCTATTGAAGTGACAGGCAATTTTCCGTTGGTGGTTTGAAAGTCTTTTGATTTTATTAATCCTTTAGTCAAGTAACAAAACCAGAGTCTTTTCTTCTGTTAAACACTGCTGCAAAATCTCATCACTCCCAGTGACTTTGGGCAAGCGAGGTAAATAGATGGGCTCCATTTGCCATGTGTCCACCTTCACCTCCACATGCCTGGGCCAGTGAGCACTGTCAGCAGCTGAAAAAGTCAGGTCACTGCTTTGGAGATGCAGTCTGTTCTTGTGGAAAGAGAGGTGTAGCTTAACTCATGCAGGAGATGTGCATGAGCATCAGCCATGCTTCATTGCACAGTGAACAATGCATGGTTATCACCACAAGCCAATGTATTCTTTTCAGAAGTTATCTTGTCCCTAGAACATGTCCCATAGAACTACAGCCCAATCCTAGATAAAATACTGCGTTTTAATATTTTTTCCTTTTCATTTAATCTCTATCTCTTTTTTCTTTTTTTTTTCTCCTTTTTTCTTTTTTATAAAAGCATGCTGTCTTTCAATTAACATAGTAATGACCTATTGTCACCTGTTACCATGCTAATCCTGAGCTGGTGTGAAATTACTTTATAATAAACACTATGCAATTCTGACTTTCAATTAATTTTTCCCATGCTGTGCTAAATCAGATTAACTGTACCCCACCCTTTTGACCACAGACATAATTCCTTCCTTATAATGAAATGGAGGATTAATTTATATGAAGCATATCTATACACATTTGCAAATAAATGTAAAGATAGACTTTGTACCATATTTGCACTGCTCACAGTGTCAGGTTGAATACAGACTCTGAGATTATTAATTTTTATGTTCACCAGGGTTACAAAGGATATTGCTGGTTTATTATTATTATTTTCACTAAATGTCTACAACTAAGAATAGATAAACAAATTGAGTACTAAGGGAATGATACCTTCCACAGAGAATTACACCTAATTCTGTACAGCATTATGATCATCTCAAAAAAAGTAAACACTGCAAAATGAACCCAATCATCATTAATTTACTAAATTGTCTTTCATCCTTCTTGGGTGTACATATTTACAACGTATCCAAATATAATAAATGCAACTGTGTTGTCCTTTTAATAGTCATTAACATTATGAAGGTGGTTGGTAGCCTGAGTGGAGCCTTTCAAAACATGTATACCAATACAGGGAAACTGTGTAAGGCAAACTTTTACAACCTCTTCATCTTCAGTGCAGAAAAATCTTTCTAAGAATTTTTTTGGTCTTGGTAACTTCCAGGATGCAGTAGACTGCTGTGCCATTTCATAATCAAAAGTGAAATAAACACATGACTCTTGATTTTTCTTTGCACAATCATTTTCTCTCTCTTGCTTAATTTTGAAGTCCAAAGGTGCAGAATTATTGCAGATATGAATTTTCTCCTTGAAAAAGTAAAAACAAAGATGAAAATGAGGTATTTCTACAAGTTTATGGATGCCTAAACTTCTTTGTGGTTGTTCATTTGATTCAGTTCAGCATGCCTAACTGGTCCAAAACCATCCAAATTTAGCCACTTGAGAATCATATTGGCAAACTGTCAGGCCAAACCCCAACTCAGCTAGTTTCTTTTATTTTTTCTTCACTAGCTGCATTGTACTAAATAGTCCAGAGCTAGGCTGGAGCACCCAGCTGGACCATTCTGTACAGACCCACTGGCTCCTTTCATCCCTGATGAGGAGCAGCATCAGAACTATGTCAGAGGTTCAGATTTACCTCTCATTCACAATTCTTCATTTCTGTAGCAGCATGTCAACCACCTTTTGCTGATTCAGCAGCTAATCCAGGGGAAAAGTCAGGGCCACCCTTTGCATTATTAAGGGTGAATGTGCTGTCCAGTGGTGTACCTTTGAGACAGTGAATGATTGACTTCAGGCAGACAAGACCAGAACTAGCTGAGATTAAATACAGTTTTCTTTTGTGTTTCCTAATGACTTTTTGAAACAGTATCACTGCTGTAGACAAGGAAAAAGTCGTTACAAATTCAGTGTTTATTGGCTTATTACTGAAATTTCAATGCAGTCATTTTTTTGCTTTTCTCGTACTATTTGTGAAGTCCAAGTGTACAATAATAAAGCAGAAAACCAAATGCATACCTGGAAGGATAAGAAACAGCAAAATTACCTACAGGATGCAAGAGGTGGGTATTCCTGCCACTGTGGTGCAGATTGTATAAATAAAGTGAATATAGTGGCATTAGCATTTGGAGTAATACATTCCAGGAACAACAAAGTGAGCTAAAACTAGTTAGATCAGGTCAAACAAGCATAATCTCCACAAGGGGATTAAGAAGGTTAGAAGTGACATCAAATTATTTTTTCTTTTTTATTAGGACTTTCAATTGCACATCAGTAATGAAAGGTCTTATCTCTGTCTTTTACTATGTAGCTTTTTAACTGTATGTATGATCTGACTTGGACTGATTCCAGCTTTGTTATTATTGAAAAACTGCTTTCAAATGCAAACATGAAAACACCAATGTAATAGCCATTACTCTGTTTACAATGACAGTATGTCCTAGGTTGGCTCTAATTGGACAATTTTTTAATATTGACACCTAATTAGGCCAATGAAAAAAGTGGATATGCCTTTTGTAAATGCACATCTTAAAACAAAAAAAAAAAAAAGCCAGGGAATTGCTCTGTTTGTTTCCGGCTTTGGTAAGGACGGGTTGAGCCCAGGAGCCAGTCTTATCTAGGCCCACATAGCTGGGTTTAGGCTGGCTCCCGGGGGGAGCTCGGCCAAAATTCTCCTGTCTCCAAAGAAGTAGTCAGCAGAGCTGCTGAACTTTTCATTGAGGAGTTGCTGGGCTTTCATCGAAGAGCTTACCACGTCTTGTCCCGACAAACGGCTAAAACTCTTTGCCAGCAGGGACAAGTCTTTTCTTAGCAGAGCTTGCCGGAATGTGTCAGACAAAGACTGTGTTAGCACCGTGAGCAGCTTAAAAAAAAATAGCCCAAAAGCCAAAAGCAGCCGTGCAGCCGCTGCCATTACAGACCAGAAGCAACCACGTGGTGAAATCGAAAGAGCCAAAGCAATCTTACATGAACACTTCAGCTAAAAATGAACTTTGAACACATAGCTAAAAATGAACTTTGTGTGCCCAGCCTCTTTAAGCCAGATTTACTGCAGACAAGAGAATAGAAGTGTCAACAAGAGTTTGGGTTTTCCCTTGTTTTTTCAACCTTAACAGAGTCGATCTGGCTCATGGTGCGGGTGGGAACCATGTGGCTGGCAGGGAAGCATGGCGAGCTGTGTTCCTGAGACAGAGCTTAAACCGGATCAGTTTTTTTTTCTTTCAGCATTGTAAGACTTTGTAAACTGTTTTGGTTAGTAGTGAATCTTAAAAACAAATGCCTTTACAAATACTATTTCTCTCCTAAATTAAGAAAAAGAAAAAGGTAAACACATAGAGATAATAACACAGAATTTTGAGGTCAGTAAAAAAAGAGTTAATTTCAAACAGAAGGGATTTCAGAGATGTTTTAAGCTTGACTTAAAAATCTTGTAAAGCTATAGCAAAGATATATTTGACTGTTTTTTAATTCCTTGTAACACATAGAAATAGATTGAAAGGATGTAGCATTCTAACATGGTTTTGAGCTTTAAGGCTCTAGTATCTAAAGCAAATGCATGTTGTGAATTTAGTGAGAAACTTAAGCATAAAAAAATTAAAAAACTTTACCTTAAAGATAGTAGTAGAAAACTTATAGTCCCAGAAATAGACAAAGAGGACTTTGCTCAGTAATAAAACAGCTCATCCTTAAAATAGCACCCCAATAAATTGAAATAACCTATAAAAGCAGCTGTAAGAATAGCTGCAAGACATAAGAAAGACTTTTACACTGCAAATAAAGTTTTCCTGTTCCAGGCAGCTGTTCACAGTAGCATTGAAGCCACAAGAAAATCTTTTTTTCTTGCAGAGAAGTGTCAATAGTATAGCAAAAAAACCTCTTCTCCCTAAGCAAACTAAAGAAACTGTTTTAGAAATAGTAAACCAACTAAAAGCTACAAGTTTTTATTTCTACGTTGTTAGCAAGAAAATTATTAAAAAAGCAAAACAGAAAAAGAGTTCTAAAGGTTTTTTTAGGGGGTTGTTTGTTTGTTTGTTTGTTTTTTATGCAAATTTCCTTCCTTATTATGTTCCTTTTAACTCTGTTAATAAAGTTTTATTCCATTTTAAGTTTAAGTCTGCTTTGCTCTCAATTAAAAAATTTCAAATTAGCAAACTAAAACTTAGACACAGTACTAAACGAATGAGTCATGAATAGTTTTTTTTACTTATTATTTCAAAATGTTTTAACAAATATCCATAAAACTTCACCATGACCACCACTTCCACGCAACTGCAACTACCATACCACCACATGTATGAGCTGGTTACAAGCCATAGCCAAAATAATATAATCTCTCACACACACACATTTCTTTCAACTATCTTCTTTGCTTTGAAGAAAGGGAAGAGAGGAGAGATCAAATAGAATTCTTCTGCCATTGCAGCAGAGAGAGGATAAGTGCCTTCAGTTATGGTATTCCAGTCAGTAAAGTTCACTCCAATTTCCCAGATGTTAACGTGTTGACAGCTCTTCTCTGTCCATGCACTGCAAATCAACATGTCCAAAAAATGAACCGGTGTATAATAGTAGTCCTCTCACCTAGTAAAGCAAGCTCTCTTCTCCCATTGTATTGCCTATCTGCTTTAGTAGACATAGGACATTAATTGTCAGGGGGAAGTAAAAGCATCAGACTGCATTTCAGTTTGAAGGGGTTGGTAAGCACTGATGATCTTTCTTCTTATGGCTGCTTAGTTTCTACATCTTTGCTCATATGATGTGATGGAGAGTGGTGATGTTGAGCTGCCATGCTCAGCACCAGGCAGGAGCACAATTGTGGGAGTGAGTTCTGCCATGCCATGTTCATCTACCTTAAGGTGTGGGGTGGGGATGTTGCTGAAGACATGCATGGGACCTCTTCACCAAATAGAAGTGTCATTTAGTTACCTTCTCCAACAGAGCCTACTGCAAATTTATGTTTGCTGTGAGATTTACATTTGTTGTGATTCCCACACCTGCCTGACTCTAGGCTCTGCTCTGCCCTTTTGGAAACCAGCTCCTCGCAGAGACTTGAGGGCACATAACAGAGGACCTGCCTTCTAGCCACGCAGCACTGAGACGAGCAGGTGGAAGCCCAGCTGCTGTGGACAAAGGAGAAAAAACACAGTAGGGGGAACAAATCCTGGGGTGGCATTAAAGATGCTAAAATTAAAGATACATCAGTAATTTAACTTGGAAAAAAAGAGAAAAAGTGCATTTTCAGAGAGAATGGGGTCATGAGTTTTATTGATGATGGGTAAAGACAAGTCTCTGAGTTTCAAATGTCATGCAGTACTGCTCTGGGCAGTAAGTTAATGTGAAGCATCACTGCAGCTCATGAAAAATATCGAAAAGTAACATGAAAATATTCTTCAGACAGTGGGACAGAAGGCAGCATCTTCTTGAATAGTGTACAACTGCATTTTGCAAAATCCATGAAAAAGGAGAAAGATACCATTGAACAGTCTTCTGGTCAGTTCTGTATTGTTGGAGCAAATCAATTTTTCACTGTGAATATGCAAGTGAAGTAAAAACTGTCTGAGTACTAGATCCTTCCCCAGGTATCCACACATAAGTACATTGTTCATTAATGACATTTAGTGAATATAAAAACATCCTCCCCAACCAGGAGTTGTTGTCTGATGATGTGCCTCAACAACAGGAGAAACAGTTCATGACAAGCTGTAGAAAATGAATGTGTTTTTTTCTAACCAGCTTAACACCCAGGACAGACATAATTCAACTGGCAGTTTTTGTGCTCAGGACATTTGAATATAAAAGCAGCTATTCTACTGACACAGTAATGAAGAAAAGAGTAAGGGAACAGATATCTTAAATGAGTTCAAGAAGTAAGTCATTAAAAAGAAAGTTATGATAATAGAATTGGTTTCTGTAACAACAGACGGAAGCACAGGTATAACTGGATCCAAAGCTTTGTGATTACAAACATCAGCAAGCACTCTGTGGAAATGTGAATGACTTTTAACATTACAGGAGCAGTAGTAAAAACAAAAACCCACCTCCATTAACTGCATTTGAGTCAGAGGCCTTTGTATTTCAAAGGCTCCTTGATTATGCTGCTGCAGCTTGTAATGATCTGATTTTACACACTGAGATGAATGAGCAACGGTGTGATTTTGCTGTGGCTTTTTCACTGCTTAAGATCAGAACTCTTTCAATCTGGAAATTAAAATTCTCTCACGATCCTTCTGAAAAGAAGAGTTTACTTTCCATTTCTCATTTCTGAGTGACTTGGCTTAAAGGCAAATGAACATAAAAGTTGGCAGAAAAAGGGATAATTTTACTGAGATGCTTTGTGCAGTGACTGGATTCATACCTGACTGACTGAAGAGCTCAGAAGGCAAATACTACAGTCTTTCATGACTATGTGAGGAATCTTAGAGGACTGTGAAGGCAAAAGTAATTGGAAATGCCAAGAGGAATCATAACTCTTTCATATACTCTGGTAGGGCAGCTCTGTCTCTGGCTGCCCTTGAGTGTGGCAGTGCAAGAGCAGACGGACTGGAAAAGAAAGCAGAAACCTCATTCTGTGCTACAGTCCAGGGTTTATGCTTTGCAATGCCAGACCTGCACTGTTTCATGCAGAACTTAGATAGTAGGAGATGGCTCTGGTCTGCAAGTCTATGTCTCAAAAATCTAACTCAGGTCTACAAGAGAGAATCAGCATTTAAGGGGAACAGGCTTTGGAAAAGCTGCATCAGTTTTTTCCCTGTGGTATGCTGAGTATCACCCAGTATCCTGGCTGCTAAAAACACTACTGGCCTATCCCTGTGGCTTCAGAAAATGGTGCCTTGGTTTTTATTCTCTGCACATGTCAGTGTTGATATATCTGAGACAGTGCCCAGTTAAGCCTCACCTGGGAGTAAGGAGCTTCCCTGCTGTAGAAGATGCACTAGAAAAACCTTTGTTGAAGCCTTCACAAGGTGGGAGTGCTCGAGAGATTCTGCTACACAGTGTTTTGCCAAGGTCTGTGACCTCACTTGGGGTCTTTGTGTAGTTGCAATAATTAATTGCACTTCCAAAAATAAGGGAAGATTTTTCAGGACTAGTTCAGAAAGAGGATGTTCTCCTCACCCTTCAGGGACCAAAGAAGTGCAGGTAATCAACTCAGGTGGCTCATGGTTCAATACTATCATGTGACATATTGGCAGGTTTTAAGCTTCTGTCCCATGAAAAGTTCAAATGTTTGGATTTTGGTTCAGTCAGGAATCGGGGTGGGAGGTTAGGGGTTATGTGTCCCAGATATGATGTAGGTTAGAGAGTTGACCTCTATAACTCAGTGGCATCTTGTGGGTTTTGTTGCTGTACTCTTTCAGTGTCACTGGTGCAGGACAAAAAGGCTCTGGGAGGTCAGTCTGCCTGAGGTGCAGCTTTGCTACAAACAAATCTTTATGACAAGATAATCTGCTGCAGATGGAGACACAGTAACAAACCCTTCTGATCTAGCAATATCTTCTACATTGATTTCCTGACTCCTGCTTTGTTCTCCTGCACTAGAGAGCTGCCTTTCTACACAAATATCTTTCCCTGAGAAAACTTCTTGGGGCATTACTCACTATTTTTCAACCAAGTTAAGGTTACCCATTTTACATTGCTGTCTTCCTCCTGTAAACACCTTTTCAGCTGCTCTTTTAATTTTCATACTTCCAGGAATGGTGAATTTTACAACATGGATGCTCTGTATAGAAGTAATATTTGGAGCAGTTTGCAAAAGACATCTAAAATGCATTAGAATTGTATAGTTTTGGGGTTTTTTTCTTAGGAATTAAGTATGCAATTTAAAACATTTTCTATCTCAGATTCTTTCATGTGCCCTTTCACACACAGTGGTCCAGGTAGAAAAGCTATATAAGTCCACTTCTAAAACCCACAAGTATAGAAGAAAAGTTGGATCATTTCTTTTATGTGTGCTGTTCAAAACCAAAAATTTACTCATTTAGTGTAACAATAAACTAACCTACAAGCAAACTAACCAGTCTTAATTCAATGGAAGCATTATATCTGTTAATGTACCATTTAATGTGCTGTGTAAAACAATTTTGCATTCCTAATTGAAAAAAAATTTAAGTGTGTTGTATCAAATGTCTCCCCAAGTTTAACTATGCACCTGCACCAGGAGGAAAAAAAAAAAAGAAATTCACAGAACCTGAAAGAAAACTCCTGCTGAGTTCAGTGGGCCTTTGCTCCAACCTTGTGCTAACACTCTTGTGACCATACCTGTGCTCCACCAACATTGTAAAAACAGCTGGAGGGAGCCCAAAGTATATTGGAAGGCACAGACCTAAGGGTAATATTAAAAATCCCATAAAGAGCCGATAATACCTTCACATATGTCTCTAGCCTCACAACAAATGAACACAGCTTTTGAGCAAGCAGGGAAAAGAAGCATAGACAACATGCTTACAAAATGCATGAGGATTCTTTTGAAGAGAAACTCAAGTAACTGAGCTGTTTGTGGCTGTGAGAAAGATTATTAGATACTGTCAGTTTTAGTGGGATTTATTTCCTTATGGTTCTTACAGCATTTTCAGTGAAACAGCTTTCAAGCAATAGGATTTTCAAAAGGCTTATGCTAAATATAGTGTGATGCATTTTGACTATGAAAAGGTTGTATCACTTTATAGATATTTACCTCTGGTGCACTGAGATACTCCAGTTGCCAGTAAAAAGTGGGTAGGAATGCTTTGTCTGTTCCCTTCAGCTGTATTGCCTTACTGCTAACACCTTACACAAGTCTCTATCATACTGGACATCAAAATAAGTGCTAGGATGGCATGAGTATCAACAACACAGAGTTCAGTTTACTTATATTATCAGGCATACTAATAAGTAGGCAAAGCTTGTGGTGACACTTATTTCTCAAAAAGAGAGGCCCATTTGCAAGCTAACCTTAATTTCTTATAGTGCATTCCCTTGCAAGGGTTGTAACATGAAATCAGGAATTCCTGCTCTTGTGGGCAGTTTTACTGAAATGAAGAACCTGTGAGTGAGTTCTGCAGTCTTCAAGTCCTCCTCTTCTTCCAGCCTTCAGTGGCAGAACATTTATCAGCTGTAGGAGACGTACATCATCCTTAATTCAAAATATATTCATTTTAAAGCAACTATTTCCCTAAACAATGTTCTCCTTTCTGAATCCCAGCATGTGAAACTGTTCACAGGGTGGTTTAATACATTCCTTGATAAAAGAAGAACCCACCATCTTCTCCTGAAGAATGATTCTTGCTTTCTGTAAACAAGAAGCCGTACCAAAGAAGGGATGAAAATTAATGTTGTTACCTCCGAGAGAGAAGCTGTAACCTTCACAGAGACTTTCTTTCCAGCTGTGTTCAAAGGCACTGTAATGACTTCAGAGAACTGCAGTGACTCATTTTAGTTGATGACTACATAACTATTCATTTACACTTAATGAGTTTATTCCATCAGGTATAGGACAAATTCTAAACAAACAATGCCACTGAATCATACACATCAATAAATTTGAGCACTAAACTGATTCTGGGCAACAAAGGTAATGATAGAGAGAGCGGAAGAAAAGCTGCTTCCAATTAATGAAAATGCCCTCTGTATTTTCTAATAGCTCAAACATTAATTTGAAAATGGCTTTCTCGGCAATAATTTTCAGACAACCACTTCATAATAGGGAAACAATTCAAATTTATGTGCACTCAAACAGTGATGATCTGATTAACTTATTAAATTCTTGTTGATTCTACAGTCCAGATGAAGTGTACCATTCTTCATGGGTTTTATACCTTGCAGTTTTAAGTTCTCACATTATCAGACTTCAGGCCTCAGTTGCTGGTGAAGGTCTTTTCTCTGGGACATCTTCTGGTCCAGAGTGGACAGAAACAAGATCACAGGGATTGATTTCATTTGTCTCTTTCTATTAATTACAAAGATATATTCTCTTCCACATTGGAGGAGCACTTGATTAAATTTAGCACTAGAATTCACATAGTCCTCAGCTGCTGTGGAGTGTAATTGAAATGGTGTGAAATATTAGATACACACAATTCAAGTTAAAGCTGATTCAGTCAGGGGGATATCCATGCTGGATTTAAGTTCAAGAAGCTTAGCTTGAACCATGTCAAGCTTAATGTCCTTCAAAGAAAGCGAGTTAGCTTTTGAAGCAAGAGAAGATAAAAAATTATCCATGGGAAAAGACAAAAGAACACAGTCAAATCAGTCTGCCAAATCTAGTGTCCAGTGGCTTTAAACAATGATCAGTAATACCAATTTATCTGTAATGTCTTTGTCAGCTGGAGCTACCCCAGCTTTAATCACCATCCCCTTGGATTTTTGTACACCCTAGATAATTCCAAGGACAGTACAAAATAGTTCAGACCCTCAGATATTATGTAGAAAAGATCACTGAGGCACCACACACTAGCATAAATTATTGTAAATAAATATGTAACTATCTCCAGCATCCATTTCACAATGAAGGAGAGGCTTTCTGCCACTATACAGTGTGGTACATTAAAATGTTCAATATATTGGTATTTAATAATCATGAGCCCTAAACCAACCAGCCCTTCATTTACCACTGTGTTTCATGGCTAACCTTACCACTTATTCCCTGTCCTGTTTTGACTTTGGGCCATTCCAGCCTTGCAGGGTTTTATCAGTGTAATCCAACATTGTTCAGACAGAAGATGGACTTGAAGCATAACCAAATTTGCAGGTGTTACTTAGGTCATGCACATCCCCTTGAAGCTGCAATTGCTTATATTCAAGAAAGAGAGAATTGTTTAAAAACATCCAACTACTTTAGCCTATTTTAGTCAAAACTTAAACTTCTTTCTCCAAACTGCCCTGAGTTCTTTATAGTGTATGCAAATTCTGAATAAGCCTAGTTTGTTTGTTGGACGATAACATACATTTTTCCTATTCATAGAACTTTTACCTTGTTTTTTATCAGTACAAAATTCCAGCTTTGTCCATTCACTATATTTACCTGGTAGCGTTATCAACCCCAATATTTAAGTGCATAATCTCACTTGTTACTTCCAATCATTCTTACACTGACTCTGGGAGTCCTTCCCATTCACCCAAAATAACACCTTCTCTTTTTGGAGATCAGGATCTGAAACCTGGATCAGTTCTTCCTTAAAATTCTGTGAAAACTTAGAAAGTTTGATTCTTTATCTGAGGACAGTTTAAAGAAAGAAGAAGTGTCAGTTTGGCAGAAATTATCAGCAGAAATCCAGTTTAACTGACAAGGGTCACCAGCTGTGTTCACTACGGTTCCTTTGCACAAGGCCACCCTGAAGAGGTGAGGTACATGAGCTAAATACATAAAGTCAGCATTCTTACTAAATACGTAAAGTCAGCATTCTTACACTGAGTGTCTTCTAGAAGTTTTCCACAGCCAGTAAAGGACATTTTATTTCCAAGTGAAAACAGCTGCAAGTGGTTTAATGCTCTGTACCTTGCTCATGTTGTCTTCCCATCTTTCCTTGTTTCACTTCAACTTCCATAACCATTTTCCCCTTTCTGTTTGTCCACAGGTTCTTTAAAATGCTGTGCTGTTTTGGCTGAGGCAAAAGACAATTTTGTCCGTCTCTATTAGTACTCTTGACATAACAAAAGTGGAATTCCTGCCTGATGCAGATGTTTATTCGATGTTTCAGGCATGACAATTCTTTCAAGTGCACCACATGAAGCACAGATAATAAATGAAGTAAAGCCAAGTGAGAGCCCATGAGCACAGGCTAATTCTATCTGCATAGAGGAAAGACCATGAAAACCTACATATAGGAATTACCTTGATCCTAGTAGCCAAATATGTCACCACCATTAACATTATTCCTGTAATCCTGAGTTGGGGTTAATCATGGCTCAGTTTTTCAGTCTAGTGCTCAGTGACACTGTATTGTCAGGATGACACTCCTTTTTGTCTCTGGTTTCCTAGCACAAAAAAAAGGCCAACACCTTTCTTCATAACTGCATGCGTGCTCCTCTATATTCTCTACACTGCTAGGAACTCTTGCTGGAAGGTAATCCAGCAAAATTTTATCCAAGTCACTAAAGCATACTCATTCTTTGCACATGTAGAATTTTTAAAAATCCAGCTATTTAAGATGGGAAGGCTTTCTGTGTTTAAATGAGCCTGCTTATTGGCTCAAATCTTGTAATACAGGTTGCAGCCCAAAGCACATTTTTATGACCACATTCAGTGTTAAAAAAGTTCCCATGGCCTCTTGAAAATGCAGTATCTCTGACAGTATTGCTGTCACAGTCTTAACGAAAGCAGTATAAATGCATAAATAGAAGGGACAAGGTGAAGGCCTTTAGGGCATTCCCCTAAAATAGTAATGAGTCTCTAACTAGGTATTTAAAGTTATTTTTCCCCTAATAGGAAACTATATAGCCAAAACTAGCTGTCATTCCAACCAGGTGACAAAAGGGCAGTATCCTCTTACCAGCTGACTGAAATTATAACACAGAAAAAACCTCCATTATTCTTCTTTAATTCAGATTACAAGCACATATCTATGTTTTCCCAGAAAACTTTCTACAGAGAGACCTTCATTAACTCTTTCTTTGTCAGTGCCTGGTGAGTTTGAATTCTGGTGAAGCCTTGGCCTGTTGCTGAACACAACACAGCAGCCACAGGGCCATTTGTGAGTCTGGGACAGAGGTCAATAGTATAACACTGGTGTATTGCTAAATGCAGGTCACTAATTTTACTTATCCCATTAATTTTAATGGTCTGATCACATCAGGATGAGGTAGATTGCTAAACTTCCATTATCTGGTAATGTCAAGGTATGAAGAGCTGCCCCTTGCAGGATGGAGAGTGTCACTTTTACGTAGTCTAGTCATCACTGGGAGCTAAGGTTGTGTGTGTAGGCTATAAATTGACTGTTGCAGCAGCCTGAATCACTTACGTAGCACTTCAGGAGCCATATGTCAGTGTATATCAAAATAGCAATATATCAACAACTGTCTGAGGTGCAGGACATGAGACAAAGAGAAAATGGGGTAATTTAAAAAAAAAAAGAAGAAAAAAAATAGGATTTGGCAACTATGAGCTGCTGATGAGCAGCTTCAGAATTCATTGCTCATATGCCAGCATTTGCTAAAATCAGTTCTGGTAAGGCTGTAGGCAAGGAGAGGGAGAGGGATTGATGGACCTGGGTACAGAATGGAGACCCCTCAACTCTGAGCTGGCCCTTGGTTTGGCCTTGTGCTATATCACTGAGAGGTAATTAGTTCAGGGTCATTTAAAGTGGGCTCATTTGACCACATGCAGCACATACCTTGTCGAAATGAGAGGGATTTGCATCAGTCTTACCATTTGTATTGAGGCTGACGCAAGCTGTAATGGGAGCTATATATTTATAGACACCCCCAGAAAGATTTTCTCTGTCATGTACTGCCTGATAAACAAGAGAATGAGATTTTGATACCTCATGAAACAAAAAAAAAAGAAGGAAAGGAGATGAAGAATGTCATTTGATGGACATTGATATGCACTTACTCACCATGACCTAATTCGCTGCTCATTTCTGGAGCCCAGGGCAATGAATAACATATTAAGTAATATTAACATGAAATATGGTTTCTGCTACAACAGCAATATTAGGAAAGAAACTGCAATTATATGTAAAAAACATACACAACCCTTCATTTTTTTTCCAGAATCCTTTCCTCAGCTGAGGACTATGGCAATATGGCTAGTTACATTAATTCTGATATTATTACCAACTCCAAAGCCTAGGACTTTTCTAGTTAGTTCATCAAACAACCCTATTCTTCTAATTCCATTTCCTTCGGTTCCTAAGTACCTTCCAACCCCATTTCTAATGTATGAACAAGGCAGGAAGGCAGCTTATGTTTTTATGTCGCTCAGCACTTTTAAAGATATTAATCAAAGCTGTTTATCCCCTCCCTCTGTTTAAATGCAGAAGCTTGGAAACAACACTTTATTTTCTAAAATCTTGGAAATAGGAGTGCATGTTCACAGGTGTATTTGATGTAATATTTCATATCAACATGCTCATTTCTTTCTTGAGAAAAGCACTAAGCAGATGAAACTGGGAAACACTAGTAAGAAAAAGGCAAAAAAACCCCACATGAAATATGATATAAAATTGCAGCAATAGTATTTATGTTCTTTTACATACATTCCCATGAAGTATAAATCAGGATAACACTGAGATTATGCTCCTTCCCCTCTTTAGCAGAAGAAGAAATGCAAATACTCCAGACATTACAATTCATTTCTTGCCTCTCTTGGAAACATATGTGTCACACAGAGGATTTTTTTTTTTTTTTAATTATGGGATTGACTTGTAGCTGAAAATAAAAATACCTGTAGTAAAAGAAGGGGAATTTTGTGCATTAACAAAGGGAAACTTGAAATTAAGCAAATAAATGAATAAATCCTAAAAGTTTAATTCCTGTTAAGCATGGAGGCAATGTTCACTGCAGTTTTTCTAAGTGTGAGATATAAGTACCTAAAGTGTAAAAAGGTTTCAGAACATCAACATTTTAAAGAAAATCTTACTAAGTTTCTTAATGAATTTTTTATTTCTTTCAAACAGTCTTTGCTAACCTGACAAGCTGAGTTAAACCTGATTGTATTTTGTGTCAACCCCACTAATAGGTGACAGTGTCGGCTTGCTTCAGATAAAGGTTGTCTAAATTGATGTCCCCTTGCTGTAAGGTTTTAGGACAGGAGCCTGTTTGCCCCAAGGTCCCTGTACTGTCAGTGGAGAGAGAAGAGCCTCTCCAGGAGTGAACCAGGCCCTCTGCAATGATGATGCAGTCTGTGCTGGCATCCTTGCCCTTCATGGCACAGCTGGGGTACTTCTCCACAGGCAGCTGAGGAGAAAAATGGATGAATGAGTATGTTCTGGCTTTCTGTGGAGGAAAACCCGGATGTGTGGTAATGAAGAAAGCTACACCACATTCACAGAGAGATTGTCTGAATTGCAGGTTTTCACACACACCTCATCTGTAATGCCATGTAGATCCAGACTGAGGTTGAGGCTGTGGGGTACACTTGGTTTAGGACAAAGCAAGGGTGCCTAAGATCAGTTTTAACTTCAGATCTAGGCTTGACCCATCTACACATCCTCACCAGCAGCTCTGTTTGCAAAGTGTGATCATCACCATAAAGTCCTCAGGACACAGAACTGGGAGCCTCTTGCATCGACACCCAGGCAGGAGACGGGTCCATGGCAGTTCAGATAAAAAGCAGTTGAGTGATATTTTTCTTTTGCAAAGTGGCTTGAATAGAAAGACAAACTCAAACATCACCCCAAGTATGAAAGCACTTCATATGGCTATGATGGGGATCCAACCCAGGCTACAAATTTGTGCCCAGTGCTGTGAGATGAGGGGAAAAATAACCAAAGTGCTCAATACCCCAAAAGAACGAGGAAACAAAATGATTTGCTTTTGAGGGCTGAAAAATAACCATGCTGAAAACAAACCAATTTAGAAAAGCAATTTTTATGGAATCCTCAGAAACTTTGCAAATAATTCAACAGTGTAATTGTAGATTATCTTTACTTAATAAAGAAAATGGTTAGGCATCTCCAGAGCTTTAGAAGGCTGTTCTGTTATTATGTCACAATTGATAGGAATTTAATTGTTCCACTTGAGGATTATTTGTCTCTTATGCCCGTGATTATATCCTTTTGGCTAACAAATCAAAACTAGCTATCAGCAAAAGTTATTAATTTCTCTTAAAGAGAGAGTTTTCTTTTGAGATCTTGTGTTGAGACACTAGTCTTGAATACCCTTCTTCTGTAATTTATAGCAAATGGCTGGTTTTTGTCTCAAATTTACCCAGTTTATGTATTCTTTACCACAGGCTAATGGTTTCATCCATCTCAGAGGAGCAAAAAACCTCTTAAATTGAAAAATATTTAAAGTTCTTTTATTTCTCTGAAAAGGTAAATTGGTTGAAAGAATACAAGAGATCTCTTTTTAGCAAAAAGATGTAAATGAGATAGATGTCCCTAGATAGCTCCAAAAATCTTGAGCATGATGTTCCAGTTGGGAATCACCTGCAATCCACATGCCACTGTAGCCACAGACACTGATGTTCATCATTCCTATTTCAATGGTCACAAAGGGATCAAGAAATCACCTGTACTGGATTAAAGCATATATGTGTGTAGATGTAGCTTGTACCCTGTATTTTTTTATTTGCATTGTCTTTTAACATGAGAGTCATTGCATTTCAGACTTCAATGGCAAATACAAGACTCCTATAATCAAACAAAAAGCAACCATCTCTATGCCTGCTTGAGAATAGGATTACCTTTGTTTTCATGCCCTTCATTTCCCCCCACTGCTATTGTGCTTTTTAGCATAATACAAGCCTAAAATGATCCTGCGCTTGCCAATTGGTGGCCCGCCATGAGAGCCAATTTAAGCAGTTAGCAAAATCCCCCATCTGGTATCTGGACTTCCAATGTATGTCCTGCACATTAGCACAGCTGAGCTTCCAGCTGAGACCCTCTGTGCATTTCCACCAGGTGAGCCAAAACACTAAGCCAGGAGGTGCTTTACTAAACCTGTCTCAGCTGGAAGTTGGTCTCTGCAATATTTTTCAGTGTTATTAAATTAGTTCATTCTATTTACAGATTCAGATGCTATTTTAGAACAGTTTTACTCTTTTCCCCAGGCAACCTGTTTTTTTATTACAAGCCATTTTTATATGAATCTTGTTCTGCAGATTTCCTGGAAGAAAGAAAAATGGTCTTGAGCTTAAGGTGTGCTCAGTGCCTGCTGTTCACTGATTTATCATGTGAATTTGGCATGATGCCTTTTTTCCTTTTGCTCAACTCTTATGTTGATCCCTGAAAGCTTTGTTAAAAAGACCAATACCCCAAAAACATAGTACCTGTGATTTTTATGGAATACATTGTGTAGTTAAAGATTTTTTAAGTATGCTGGTTTTTTCAGAAATGATCTTATTGGCCCTCAAGTATTTTCCCTGACTGAAGAGAGGTGGTAATAATATCCATCATGAACATATCCAAAATGTCTCTTTGGGTCATACCACCATATCCAGTCTCATCTCTTTTTATTTTCAATGCAGTCTATGGCTAGATGCTTATGTTATTTGTAGGCCTAATTCCTCCCACCTTTAGACACATAAAAGTATCTTCAGAATCTAACTTAAAAGCATTGTCAGTAGGAAAGAATAAGCACCTTCACTTAAGTTTGGGTTTCCTCTGTTAGCACCTGTCAAAAGTTTTTGAAGCCACTGCCTGTTTTGAGACAAGTGAAGGGACAATTGCATTGTCAGAGAGATCTCAAGTGATGATTGTATAGAGGAAAGGAGCTTATGGAGACAATTACCAAGGGTAAACAGAGGGAGTTCAACCCTGATAGTTATATTTGGTTTGTCTTGCAGCCAAAAGGCTGCCAGATGTTCATGCACATGTCCAATCACATCCTGGCCAGGGTCACAGCTTCTGCCTGACCAGCAAACAAAGCACATTTGGTAGAAGACACAGGAGATGACAACCTCTGTGCATAGGTGCAAGATATGTAGATTCAATGTCAAAGCTACTTTGAGAAGGTGAATGTGGTATGGCTCAGAGCTGGTCATACTGGGGAAAATATTGGGGTCACTGAAGACAGCTATTGCATGGTTAATTCCTCTTAAAAATAAGGAAAGCCGATTTACTATGAGGGTGGACACAGGTTAGCCAGAGAGATTGTGGAGTCTCTGTCCCTGGAGGCATTCAAACCCTAACCATCCATGACACTGAGCAACCCCTTCTACCTGACTTGGTCAAGATAGGTCAGACTAGATTAATTCAGAAGTCCTTCCAATCTCTGCAGTTCTGTGACTTGGTGAAGCATAAGGAAGGTGGAAGTGATGAGGACAACCTGTAAAGTGGGGATGCCAGAAATGTGGAACGTGCCGCAGGGTGTCATTGAAGGTCATAAGGGACATGGAATGTGGGTAGGGAAATGAGGCTGTTGTCAGGGGATTATTAGGGTACTGTGGGGCAGTAAGAAGGAAGATAAGAATCCCCATAGGACTGTAGGCTTACCAGTGTGGATGGAATTTGAAGTGCTGAACAGGGTACTGTAACAGATGATGGAGGTGGGTTTCACAAGAATTGAAGGGATATATTACCAGAGAAGATGAGGAATATAGAGAATCTAAGAAATGTGTTTTGATTAGTTCCATGGTCCTGAGACGCTTCCTATGTTTCAGCATGATTTCAGTTCTTCAAATGTTTTCTACACCCTTATGCAGAATATTCGCTGCTGGTTTGATTTTTTTCCCATTTGTCGTTATTGGGTTTGGGGGCTTTTTCCTCCTTAATTTTTGTTTTAGTACAAAAATACATCTTAGTGAGACCATTTCTCACTTTCTTAAGTTGATTGTAGGCAAGAGGTGGAACCTGGTTACCATATGTTACTTTTTAATGAATTCTTTCTTTCTAACTGCTACTCTTTGATACTAATTAATTAGTTTGGCTCTTTTATTGTGGTTACAGGGCGCTAATGAACTTCTAGTATGTCATAGGAGTCATTTCTATCAGAACAGTTTAGCTTTGATCATGCTTTTCCTGTTATCCTTGTTGATTACCACTATTTGCATATTACTTGATTCCCCAGGTTTGTGATCTGTCATTTGGTCTGGTTCCATCCTCTCTTGTCTCTCCAGGTTCCTTGTTTGCTTTGCTTTCCTGCTTTGCTCTGCTTTGGTGTAAGAGATATTTCAAAACTGGTTAATTTCAAAGGCAAAGGTTTGATTTACACATTTGCTTTTTTAACTTTTGGCAGTTTTACTTTATTTCATTACAAATGAGTCTTTGATACTCATTAGAGATCCTGTGGTGAATTTTTTGCTATTAAATACCTGGTTGAAGTAAGGTAAGTAAGGTAAAATGACACTGCTTCAAAGAATCAGTGCTGAGAAAATGAGGAAAGCAGTAACTTCATCATCAAGGATTTTTCATGGCCAGGTGTGCTTCCACATTCATTTTCTGTACAGATGTCATACTTCTGTCTTCATGGAAGTTTGCAGTCAGTTTCTAAACTCACACATTGAAAAGTGCCTAGTTTTTATTGTGTTTGGGACAGTGAAGGTCATTTCAACTATTTGCCTGTGTCTCCCCTGTAGAGCCATACATTCACCACTCTGTTTTGTAATTTCCAGGATGCTCCTCATTATGTTAACTGCCTATGAACCTGCTCATTGGGTAAATGAGGTATTGATAAATGGGAACTAAAGTTATATCCAATTATGAATGATAGCGCAAGTCTCTTGTCTGTGCCTGTCATCTTCCTCTAATGTTCTCCTTATTGCTGAGTGGATTTATCCATTTGGTTTTATTAACAATTCTCACATTTTCTTTTTCTTCTGATGCATATGCATGATCTGAGGCTCATGCCTCCTCTTGGATGTTTCACCTTGGATTGTCTGCCATCCCATATCAAACTCACTATCTCCAGAACTGATTTTTCAAGACTGCTCTTGAAGTCATCTCTGCTTCCCTCACCTCCAGCACTGTCTGTGACATGACTTTCTCTTACCTCTCTGGGACATGACTTATTAACCTCTGCCACCTGTTCTTCCAGATGAGACAAATTGTCGCTGTCACATTTTCCTGTTTCCTCACCTCTGAGTCCCTTCCTTGGGTTCCACGAGTATATCAAATTCAGAAGCCTTGCTTTCAAATCTCCATATGAATTTTCCACTTCTACAGTTGTCCCAAAACATTTTGCATACCCCATTTCCTACTTCCAGTGGCCCTTCTCAATGTGATTATTCATTTAAAATATAGTTGAATCTTTTTAATGACAGGGGATGGATTAGGTATTCTACAATTTATTTGCTTTTCCTTTAGGTCACCTATGGCAGTGATTATTCAGTAGGATGAAGAGTAAGGTGGAACATAAGCACAGCACCAGCCATGACCTGCATCCTTTACTTGTGAAAGGGTATTTCAGCTGCTGCTCCAGATAAAATCATCCATAGTGTGAGAGGATTGAGTTTAGTGAGAGATTCCAGTCTAACTGAGAAATTCACAGTGCTCAGGTTCTGCCCTTACAGGAAGTTGTAGGCTGGGATCCATATGTCCCTAAATAGATTTTTATATATCCTGTGCAAGTGATGAGCAAATGAGGGTCATGCCAGAGCTTCCTCTCCTTAATTTCCTCTAATATCTTTTTGTTTCCAATGCCTTTTTTTATGATCTTTATAAAACTGGTCAGGCTGGTGCTGTTCCAGTGCCTGACCACCCACTGGGTGAAAAACCTTTTCAAACCTCCTCTGACTCAGCTTCAGGCCATTCCCTCGGATCCTACCACTAGTCATGAGAGTGAAGAGACCTGTGCCTTCCCCTCCTCTTCCCCTCATGAGGAAGTTACAGACTGCAATGAGGTCTCTCCTTAGTCTCCTTGAGGTGGAACAGACCAAGTGACCTCAGCCACTCCTCATATAGCTTCCCCTCAAGGGCTTCACATGTATAGAAACACAAACACACAGGCCAAGAATACATTCAGGAATCTTTAAATAATCCTGCATTATGGATGCAAAGGGACACTTTGAAATACAAAACATTGGGGTTTTTGTTTATAAGTTTAAAATGCATGCATGAAAGAAAACATAAAGCCATAAATCCTATTATTAGAGAGTTTCACTCTGCTTTTGTTATTTTTGTAATTTGGAGGCTTTCTCCTGACCCAGAGGGATATAATTTCTTTATGATATAATAATGTCTTTCTTCAAGAATGAAGTATTCTGTGTTCATTTTTGAATGATTAGTTCTTTAGTTCTAGCATTCCTTAGTACTGCTGGAATCAGGTTGAATAAGAAACCCAGTGCCTTTCCCTTTAAAAGATGCTCACAGTACACACAGCAAAGATTGTAATTTTTGTAAGCAATGAGAAATCTTTCAAGTAATCTATGTAGGTGTTATCTTTGCTGATGTGGCAGTTTTCACATTTTGTGAGGAACAAAGTTAGCTTTTTTATGGAGCCAGCAACTAGGCCTGAGATTATAATCTCAGTATGAAGTCAAACTGAAAAAGTGATTTACACCTTTAGCTCACTTTGGTTACTAACACCTGAATAAAACATTCTTAATTATTTCTGAAGATCTTCCTGCAAATTTGTTGTTTGGATGACTCTTACATATTATCAGATGTTTGAATTTTTATTTTTTTTTTGGAACATGCTAAAAGTTTTATATCAGTAGTTGGTTATTATAATTGAGATGTGGTCATAAAATTGAGCAAAATTATCAAAATAATTTGCTAGTTTGCAAGAAATGTTTTCTAGTAATATGACCTGAAAATATTCTGTGCATGATGAATATAATTCCTTTTCAGATGAGTTTAGTGAGATACATTTTCAATTTGCAAATATCAAGCATGCTAACATGAGCCCACATCTTTTTGATGAGAATTAAATGCACAAGTTTCTTTGAGAAGTAGGGTCTTTATTTTCTCTTCTGGAGAACAGAGTTCTAGCAAGCTGGAGAAAGAGAAATATCTTGGAGGAATCATGAGAAAATGGGGGGAAAAAGGGAAGAAAAGAAATAGGGGGGGTGAAAAGATAAAAAGAAATTGGTGTTGGGCATAAGGAAGATTAAGGACAGCATTCTGACTAGGGGCTTCAATTTGCAATGCAAAGTCTGTATTCCGGAGAAAACATATTAGGCTTATCCCCAGACTGAACCAGATTGAAAAATTGTGTTTTCTGATCCTGAGTGTTTCCCATAATGTAGTATTGTGCAACTGAAACTGCCACAGTCTTCATGTTTATCATCCCAGGTTTTTTGTGAAAACTGCTGCATCAGCCCTTTGCAAGATGGGGTCATGAGATAGGAAAATTGTTGCTTCATTTCAACTATTTTGCTACTTTTCTTTATATAATCTAATAGTGTGTTATAACCGTAGCCTTCTCTGCCAAGTAAGCACAAAAGATTGCTCTTTGCCTACTTTCTGTATTTTTCTTTACCTGGCAAGCAAGAAAAATCCATGAATTTTACTAGTTATTAATGAATACTCAACAGTGATATGAAGCAGCAGGGGAGATGCAAAAGGACAAATAATTCTACTAAATGAAAGGGATTCCGATTGAACCAGTTCATTTATGTACAGGAAGGAGAAGGAATATGTTTACATATGATAAAAATAAACTGATGAAATTTCTAATATTTATAGAACATTGTTCAAAAATCATTTCAATCTGAATAATGAATTGTCTTTAATCTTCCCATCTGAGCCAAGCTTACTTTCAATTCTGCCCTCTTACCCCATTTCTTTTGTGGGAATTCCTGACAGTTTCTGCAGGAGGGAGAAGGCAGGACATTAGAGGAGCTCCCACTCTTGGGGCTGGAAAGGCATCATTACGAATTACTTACTCCCCAGTCTAATTCATTATATTTCTGTAGTAGGAGCTGTAGTAGAGAAGCATTTCTAATCAGAATGCTATCTTAAGGGAGAACCCCATGCTGCCAGTGTGACCCTGAAACGTCCCAAGGGCCAAATAGGAAAAAACTGCTCTCAGGAGATTGCTTACCTGAGGAGCACTGCACAGCTGCATGAAAGATCCACTAGACACAGTGAAAATATTTACATTTCATCCACAGTTTAACAATAAAGAAAAACATCCCACTCCCTGCCGAGCAGAACAGGCATCAGTTGTTTCAGTACCAGCATCACTGTTGGGTCATTTTTGGGAAACCAGAAGAACATAGTTCACTACAGAGTGGTTGAATTCACAGCTCTTGCTAGTGGTGCAATGCTGCAGCAAACCTGTAAGGGATTGGATATTATGGATCCACAGCTCACATCATAGCTATTCCCTTGTCTTTGCCACTATTTCAGATTCTGATGGTTGGATAATACTTAACCGCGTCTGAAGGCAGCATAGAAATTTGTCATTTTGTACCAAGTTTTCCTCCAAATGTCCATCTGCTGCTCCACTCATCAACACACAGTTATTATTCCATCAGGAGAAGGCTACTTATAGACGCTTGGCCACACTTCACGTGCAGTTTTGACATTGGCTTTGGCCGAAATACATTTCAGTGCTGACTGGAAGGTGAAAGTTCACAATGGGATAGCTGCTTTCTGACCTGACACCCAGTTCATGCCTGTTCAGCACTGATGCCAGTGCACACCCACGTCACCAACTTTCCTTTGTATTTGATGTGGTACCAGCCTGAAACACACAAAACCTGAGTCTTATTTTGATACATTCAGAGTGTTTAATCCTTGTTATAACACCTTTCACAGCGTTTACATGTTGGATTGTAGATGAGATCAAGAGCATGAAACAATTGTCATCATCACAGGTCCCTGTTAAACCCATGTACTGTAACCTTGATGATCAGAGTTGTTATTTCTTCACCAATGCATGCACAAAGCTGGGATGGGTTGGAGGCAAATGTGCATATAGGAGTAGTCATTAATACAGGGATATTAAAAAAATGGAAAGAAACGAATTGGACACAGGAATGGAGGAGGAGGAACAGAAGATTGTAGGGCTGCAGTTTGGTTTGGTGCAGCTTATCAGGCATTTGGTACCTGCAAGGTGCCACAGCTAAACCTTCCCATTGCACAGTGCACCTGTGTGTGGTGGAGGAGCACTCCTACTCTCAGACCAACCTAGTCTTTCAGGGAGGTCACCTTCCAGCCTCCATCTTTCTAAAAACTCTTCAATGACTCAAAAGAAATCTGGCCAGTGTTTTTTTAGGATTAGGTTATAATTCATATAATAGAAATATATTTTGTCTTCCAGAAAATCATACCAATACCTCTGGTGTAACACCTGTTCTAAACAGGGACTGTGCTCTGCTGAGCTGGCTACTCAAGAAAAACTGCACTGTCCTCTCAGGGGAGATATTGATATGCCCACCTAAGGCACATGGAAATGGAGCCCACTACAAATTGAGGTAGTATGTTAAACTGGTCTTTTGGCATTGAGCTAATTGGCTCCTGAGCAGTGATATCAATGACATTTCCCTGCACTATAGCAGCTGCTGTGGAATCTGCTTTCCAAGTCCCAGTGCTTCACTTCAGCTTCCTTAGTGTCACATCACTACTGGTCTCTTGGAGGAGCAAAAAGATGATAATTACTCACCTTTCTGTTAAATTAGCCTAAGGCTGCAAGAGTAATATCTCTGATAAAACCTGAAAATTGTCTATTCATACACAGTTTTGTTCAGGACCTATCACTGGTTATGTTTTGATGTTTATATCTCTCCTCTAATTTCACCATTTTAATTGCTTCACCTTCTGTCATTAGTCTCTTATGGATCATCATCTGCACATTTCCATGCTGCATTCCCATGGTCTGCAAACAGCTCACTAAACGGAGGGGCATGGGTCCAGCACCCTGCTGGGCTCTTTCAGTGCCACTGCCTGAAGTTGCCCAGGCTGAGCTCCCGGGAGGATGTGCAACTACCTGCCTGCTCTGTCTTCAAGTGGGCAGCAGTTGCATCAAACAGGCAGGAGATCCCCCTGGACTGTGCTTGCCAGCTGTCCAAAAAACCTTCCAGTTGCTAACTGGGGATATGTTGCTAACTTACAGGGCAGAGTAAGGTGTGGGAATAGATGGGGGTTGACCCATGGCAAGGGCAATTCACTCTTTCATTCAGAGATGAAGCAGACAAAATGCAGAACACAGCATGCTGTCTATATTCACTCCTGTAATGTATAATTTGTCAAAATAATGTTCTTTTAATACCCAATTAGACTTTTTTACCAGCCTGAGGCACTAGTACTCCTTATGGTTAATCAAGACCTCTGTTGCCAAGGAAAAGTTCTCCTGTACAGCAGCCACATTCTTCCAGTTCAATGAGTAGGGAAAATAACAGCCTGATTTTGAGTCAGTTAATTTTACAGGTTATCTCTGGTACCTTCTGAAAGAAATTTGTGAAATACCAAGTATGTTATGCTATGATTTTAGAGATTATTCAAACACCCTATGGAAAAGCTTTACAGAAAAACCTATGTCAGTAGCTAAATAAATAATGTGTAGTGAGCAGATATAAATTTGAGTTGTAGTGAGGAAGGAAGAGTTCGAAAAGAGGGTGAAGCAATGCAGCACCACTTTAGTTCAATCTTCTGCAGTCAAACAAAAGCAGTTTTTTAGATCCACATTCAGTAATTTAAATCTGCTGACCTTTAATTCTCACACAGAATCTATAAAGCAATGTGAAATCCATATTTCAGGTAAATATGTGACCTTGTTCCAGAGGCAACTTGGTAAGCTAGAGACTGAGGGGATGTGGCAAGGGATAGTCTGTTAAATAAAGCTATGGTATGAAGGACATTCCCTTTAATACAAATATTTCACCTCTTGATATTTACTGTGCAGGTTGTGGCTGTGAAATCTTTCCCTTTGTGCATGGACATTTTTCGCAGTTCCTATTTTCATTTTTGCTGTATGCTCTTATTGAAATTCACATCACACTGTAGTTCAGTTCTATTGGAAAAAAAAATCCCACTGTATTCTTTCTCTGATACATTCCTGTGTGCAGTTTTGGTAGCACTTACCTCCATTGATATTGTTAAAGTTTCATAGCAAGCCTTCACACTGTTCTGCTTTTGTGTAATCTTTATAGTAATAGGGCTAATTCAATAATATTCACACTGCCAAGTGAAAAAGCCCATAATGTAAAACTCAATTACTTTTCCCATTCCTTTTCTCAGTTGCTCTTCTGCTGTGCTTAGTCTTTTATCTTCTTCACTGTAAACAGGTAGCTTATTTAAATTTAATAGACACCTCTGCCTTCCTCGTTTCGTTTTTTTCCTTTGAACCTTCTAGAAACTCTCATGAGATGTTCATTCACCTTTGTGTAATACCATAGTAATAGCAATACAGGGGGAAAAAAATGTAATGATTGCATAAAAGCCACAGTAAACGCCTAATGAACACTTTGTTTATGAAGAATTTTGCTTGGATTCCTAACTGCACTTAGGTAAATTATGCAAATTAAATATTCATTACTTTGTACTTCATTAGTCCACATTTGGAACATTTTTTCTTCTTTGTAGTAGCCTGGGGTAAGGGTTTTTTTTTTTTTAATATGGCTTATTCTGTGATTTTTTAAAAAAATTTTAGTTAAATTGTTAGGGGAAAGTTGTATTTATTCCACAACAGCCCAGAGTATCCATATATTCCAGTGGCTGGGTATTTTCTCCCACAAGAATATTACGTATGTTCACAAATAGTTCAGAGTTCTTATTTCAACAACCAAAGTAACTAAATATTTAAACTGATTTTTGCAGTAAGTTTGCTTACTGATCATATCCCCACTCAGAAAGAATTACAATTCCATTAGCATGAGCAATATCTGACAAATGGGGAAGCACAAAGCACGTGTTCTGCACTGCTGCCTTGTATTGCTCCCAGTCAGCGCTGCCTGTGACCCTTCAAGCAGATTTATTTGGTGCAGGAGGCAGATAATGCTCACCAGCCTTGAGAAAGTGGAAGGACTTACAAGGAAGGTGGAAGCTGGGAGTCCAGTAGCCCTGGTTGCCCCCTGAAGGAAGGTGGCAATGGGATTGTGCCTGCCCACAATACCCTGGCCAACACACAGAATTTGTTCTTGCTGCTATTTGAAACGTTGAAAGGATGTTAGCTGAATGAAATCTCTTGAAAGGTTTAGTGCCTTTGATTTGCTTTCCTCACATATTCCTTCATCCTCAGACGTGGTATCTGGGGATACAGTCCATCTCCAGAAAGTCTCCTCACCAGCTGTGTAATTCTTTAGACAGAAAACATTTGCTGATTGTTTTAGGGCAGTATGCCATGTCAAACTTCATTGTTCAGACTTGAAACTAGGAGGCTAGCAATTCCAGCTGCATTTCAGATGCACAGCACGGATGGGATTCATTAGAAAAAATCTTGAAAGAGCTTTGGTTTAGCTTGTTGGTTTTCACTGAGCACACAGTGGATAGATGTAAAGGAGAGATCCCTGACCTGGTGGTTAGTAATAACACAGAGAGAAACAATTTGTTCTGTAATTTGTTCAGCTGTCACATTGCTCCTTGCTAGAAGAAATATTCTTTTAATTCTCTTTCCAAGTAGTCCTAGGCAGTGGAGGTGTTTGCACAGGTGGTGGGATGAGGTGAGTGTGTTGGCCTATCCATACTCAATCAGTAAGGCAGCAGAACGTTGAGCTGCATATTGGAGGCTCAAGACCCAATGTAGGGTAAAGTGTAAAGCCAAGGCATTGGTGGTTTGGGGAGAATATGAATTCAGGGGTGCAAAGAATGCTTCATGTGATTTCACTGAAGTTTCACAGGGAACCCATAGATGAACCATGAGTTAGTGTCTTGTGATTACTTGTCTTCTCCATTAATAACAGTTTTTGTCTGTTCTGCCAAAGCACTGTGTTGAAATAAAGTGCAATGCTTTTAGTTGCTGCTATAGGATGCAATAATAGCAGAGTAAACCTGTGTTTAAATGAGATTGTGACTGCTTGAGGTCCTTAATCCTTCCCCAGCCAGCAGGCACTATGCACATTTTGGCAAGCCAGCTGTTCTTGTTGTGCCTCTGGCAGTGCAAGTGGAAAACTGGGGAGAGAATAGGACATTGCTGAAAAGAAGCAGTTGAATCTGTACTGGATTAATAAATCAGAAACAGGCAAACATTAAATCTGAACATTGTCCAGTTCTCTGTGTGCCTGCATTTTGCTGCATGCTAATTTTCTCATTTTTTGTGGGAACTGCATGAAACACAGATCAAGTTTATACACAGCCTCACAGGCTGTATGAAAATCAGATCACATGTGGATCTTGTTTTATTTGCTGGGGGCATGTATCTCCAGACTATCTTTAGAGCTTCTAGGGTACACAGTGGAAGAAGTACAAATCAAGGTAAGATGCCTTATTACTAGTCATTTTCTTAACAGGTTTTAACAGCAATAAATAAGCATCCCTTGAAAAGTGTAAGGCAATAGTCAAGAATGGATCAGAAGAGCTGCCTGTTTGGGCTTTGCATGTTATATTAAGCATGGTCCACCTGATAGCTATTTCCAGTTTAGCTGGACAGATTGCTGTTAGGAGCCAGCCCATTAGAGCCATGTAGTCCAAAGTTTCTTTAGCTTCTTACAAAAGGCTTCTTTTGAAAGATGTGCTGCTGTGTTGTTGGCAACCTGTCACATTGTACACACACATGCAGATCTGAAGCCTAGGCAGACAGCTCACCAGTCAGAGGATTCAGTTCCTCCTTCCCTGTGTCCACTGCTTTAATGGACTGTTGCATTGGTTTGTTATTGGTTGCCTTTCCCTAGACTTTTCACTTTCAGAAACAAAATCTCTTTTCTTATTCACCAACTAACTTGAGAGCAAATGTCTCCAAAATACGTCCATATTAGTGCCCAGTTAAGTGTTGTCTATCAGTTTTAATTTCCACACATCTGTGTGCACTTATTGGGGTGAGGATTCTGGTACACGTTATCTGCTCATCTCTGTCCAAGTTTGCATCTCAACAGACCTATGTTGTTTGTTCTGATTCAGCAGTTGTGGATTAATTTCCAGGCATGCAGTGCAATATCTAAGGGATTCTGGGCCCTTCAGTGGAGTCAACAAGGCAGTCCATACAGTAGTTCTCTGGAATTACAGTTTTCTACTTCAGGAAGGTATGACAAAAGCAGCATAGGCCCAGGCACACATATACACACCAGGGTTTTAAAACATGCTTCTTAACTGAGGTCTTCTTCTAGTGATTGAAGAGCGCTGCTTCTCTCTTGCTTCAGTCCCCCCTTGTGCCCAAGGTCCCTCATATAATCAGTCCTTACGAGTCCTGGCCAAGCTCTCTTGAGCATGTTTGAGGAGGACATTCACCTGAAGTGAGAAGATGTCTCACTTTACAACCACTGGTGCCACAAGACACATAAACATCATGTTGAACACAGATGACTAGTGACTAGTTATGAACTTTGTCTAAATAAAAATGACCAAACACCACTTATGGAGGTGGCTTCTCTAGTGGAAGTAAGAGGACTGTATGATTAATGCAAGAAACACACAGAAATATACTTCTCAACATAGTGAGCAAATTAACATGGTCCCAATCTATAAATAAAAACATTTGATGACACAAACATTAACATACAAAATTAATATCTTCTGCAAGGCACTTACACAGCTTGAAGCACAACTCAGGATGTTTAACGAACCCCCTTGTGTATATTAGCCAACAACAAAACCTGTGTCATCATTGTTAGTTGAGATTGCCTACACTGTGTAATGCAGCTGCAACAGAGAGCTCAGGTTGTGATTCCTATTGCATTATCTCCAACTAAAACAAAATCTTAATGCGATCTAATACTGCATTTATATCTAATCCCAATCATGCAGAACCATATAAATTCTGTGCTTAGTTCTCTATGCTTTTAACATGTTTGAAATGATGTGTCTAGGATAGACCTTGTACTTCATGACTGTTCAGGGAAGATGGGAATAATAACATGGTGCCATGAGCTGGAAGGGTTTCACCGTATTTGTTTTAAAATATCCTTGCATTGCTAATCATCAAATAAACAAACAAACAAATAAATAAATATTATGAGTAATTCAGAGCAATTTCAGAAACAGCATAAAAAGAATGAGATGGTTTATAGCTTCTCACTGGCAACAGAGACATCAAATGCAGACAATATTCAACATTAATTCAGTGTCCATTTTGATTTGTTGAAGTCAGGCAGGAAATGAGGTTTGAGTGACAACATTATTTACTAAGTCATAGCCTGCTGAAAATTTGTAACATCCATGCAAAACAGTGGAGCTTTTCATTAACAAGACTTGATAAGATACAGTGAAAATATGAGTAATTTTCATCAGCTATTTTTCAATAAAAGGCATGGAAAATAAATTATATTAAACTCCTACTCTGCATAATTCTGCCTTTGTGTTTGCAGAAGAAACCTTATCACAATACCTTTTAATAATATGGTACACCTATTACAAATTTGTTGTTTTATCCATTTTTTTCCAGAAATACTAATGGTTCTCTTCATTTTGCCTTCAGTCAGAGCTCCCATTTGTGATTTAGAGCAGTAGCTTCCCCAGTATTCTTACATCAGTGGTGCCTATGAAATGCCTGGTAGTTTAATTGCTGTGGAAACTACTCTAACCAAAGGCACATTTTCAGATGCAGACTCTCAACAGCATACAGAAAAGCTGGTATGTGTGCAGCGGCTTCTGTGCCCTGCAAGGACCTTCATATTGTACCTAATGCTGAATTAAAACCAGCAGAAAGAGACAGAGATAAAAAAGGTGAGGGGAGTGCACAGCCCCAGGGCACTATAATGAATATCGTTCTCGTGGAAGATGTCATTATTGCTGGCATTTGAGATTGAAAATAGGAAAAGTTATAATAAACCTCTCATAATAATAGTAATAACAATGCTTTAGAATAATTTTTAAATTAACCTTATTAGTAAACTCATTTAGGTTTAGTCTTTCCCTGGTTCCCAGCAGAGGAATTCTTTAGAGGGCTATCACAAGCTACGTTTCCTCCTCTTCTGACAGCTTTCCTTGAACTCTACACAGAAATCAATTCACCTCCTCACTCTTCACACAGGTGGCAGCTCCTACATAGAAATATTCCTTTAAACAAAAGCCAATTAAAGGTCTGGCAAACTGTTTTCAGAAAAGAAAGCTGCAGGTTCCAAAGTGCTGAAAACCAGAGCCAACTACATAGGAAAAAAACCCCAAACTTATTTTCTTTTTCCAATTTAAAAGCAGACCTATCTTGGTGCAAGATTTTTCTAAGTGACATGGGACTAAAGGAAGACACTATAGTTAAATACAGAAGAATAATAATTTTCCTTGGCTTTCTGAAGTAGCACACAAATATCTGTGAGTAATGCCACAGAGAGCAGAACACTTTATAAAGCCCAAACAACTGTCACACATAGGTTATAAGGTCATTTCTCACACATAAGATAAGCTGGAATAATAAGATGGAATCTGAAAAAATATTATGAAGTTTACCACAAAATAAAAAATGAATTTCACATGTTATTTTATTTCTCAAGGGCATTTTGCCAAACATATGCATACACTCTCACAGCTTACCCACAAAATAAAGAAAGAAATCGGTATCACAGGGATTTAAAAGATCAATTGTTCTTTAATTGCATGATATATTATTTTTTATTATATATACAACAAAAATGTACAGTTATACAGTGATGCAGCTCATGGTGTATTTCACTGCTTTTTTCCGATTGTACTCAAGATACTGTAGGTAAATTTTATTATTGCCTTATGGAAGATAAAACTGAAACATGGAGTTCATGGTCGAAAGGCCATAATGATTTGTCTTTTGTTTCCTAAATGAAGCATCCAAATCCAAGCCCAGAGCAGTAAATGTGTAGCTGGGCTTCAAGAGAAACATACTTCTGCAGCTCAGCATGTGGCTGCTGCCCTCTTTGCCTTTTGAGCTCACTAGGGACTATGGATGTTCAACATCTCTGAAAACCAAAATTCCCTGATTCACCCTTCAGGCAATCAAAATCATGCCTCTTGTTTTAAATTAAGTTATTAAAGTTTTCTGGGGGAGTGACTGAACAAGTTTGGAGCGGCAAGCCTGCTGCTTTAGCCGCTGAGCAAGGGCATGTAGAGCAGCCTATGAGGCAAGGGTCCCTTGGTATGAGTTTTCCCAGGGACTTCCCTCACTTCCAGAGACCAAACTCATAATGGCACTGTGCTGCTGATAGCTACCACCATCCAGCTGAACATACAAAGTCAAGTTTTCACCAAAACCCTTGGCCTCTTATTTACACTTGACTCCCATGCCAAGCGTGACCTTTATTCCTGACAAAGGAAAGTACAGCTTGGGGCCTGATTGTCTTGGATTCCACCTTCCACCTCATCTCATCCATGGCATCTGCTGTTATGCAGAGTGTTGGCACTAGCAATCCTCATATTTCAGTGGCCCCTCTGCAAAAGAAGCCCCCATGCATTTAGAGGCAACCTAAATTCAGATGCCTTTCCAGCACATGGGATGTGGGATCTTTCAGTTGTCTGAGATGGGGAGGGGGAGTTGGCAGGGATCTCCATTCCAATCATCTTTCCATCTTTGCAATTGAAAGAAAACAGATCTTTGTGCATTTTACTGAATTTCACCAAAGGAAGTCAATAGAGTACCTTTGGTTGATCTAAAAATATATAAAATAAAATTTGTTTTGAGAAGGCCATCAGAACTCCAGCCAAGCACAGATCTGAGCCCAAATAGTATTTGGCTTGAAGTTTTGCAGCACTGATTTGAATCTTCTCAGAGGTGAGAGAGTGAAACTCCTTTAACATACAGCACTTGTTTGGCAGCCAGAGCAACCAGGCTGTCCCTGGTGCAACTCTGCTGGTCTCTCCATCCCATGTTCCCCACGGAATGTCACTGCTAGCCCTGCTGCCATATCACCCCTCACTGTAGCGTTATCCTGACTTTGCTGTGCAGAATTCAATAAAGCAAAATATCCTGTTGGAGAAAGACTGATGGGAAAAGCAGACATCCTAAAAATGGCAACTGGCTGAGGAGGGAGGAGCCCTCAGCTCCACTGTCCATAAGCTCTGGGTCATCCAGCTGCAAATGGAAGACAGAAGTTGATGGGAAAGCCGATTTCCTTGTAGGATGAGAAAGTACAATGTGATACAATTTACAAGCATTCTGTCAGTGTGTCATGAGTATCTTTAGGAGTGTAAGCAATAGAAGGAGTGGGGGGTAAAAGGAGTTTAAAGCACAAAGGGACAGAGACCATCTCTGCAATTCCTTTGGCCCACAGCTGCTGTAGGCTCCACACCATTGATACCTGTAAAACCCTGGAGTGGAAATCAAAGCATGAGTAATAGGACTTTTTCAGCACTATACCATTTCAGACACCATATGAAATGCACATTGTGAATGATTGCCAGGATCAGTGAATAGATCTTGCCATGGTCTCCATGATCAACAGGGCAGAGCAGCAACTTCCTGTGCCCTTGGGCACTCCCATTTTGATTAAACATCTGAGAAATTTCCCCAAAGACTATTACACTCAATCAATATGACATTGCTTCAACTAATGAAATTCTTTTAACATCCAACATCCTTTGAATTGTGGATTAAGGAGGGCAGGTTGGTTCAGATACTGAACTACATTTTAAATTACATAATTATCTAGTAATATCACTGTATATATTAGAACACCTATTTTCAATGGAAAACACCAATGTTCTTGAAATTCTGTTTTGAAAACTGTAAGAACTGATTATTTTAGTATTTTGAAATATTTTGAAAGCTTAAACAAGCTTTCAGGCTTGTTAATGTCATTCAAAGTAAATTGCATATGCTTTAACACAGGAAAATAAATGAATACACCATGTAATTATTACTGACATCTAAAACTCTTGAAGATAAGGCAGGCAAAAGCATAACTACTTATGTGACTGTATTGCTGAATTATGAATGTTTTATTGTTAGTGAAATATTTTTCTATCATGTGAAACGTGTATTTCATTATATAAAACACTTTCCTAAAGGAAATTTTATGAAGGCAAATAATTAATATATTATCCAGTCTTGATTTTCCTTGTTTAGATTGCCATAAAACTTATCTTGGGTTTTGTTGCTGCATTAACTCTTCACATATTTATTACTTTTATTTTATTTTTCTTGTGTGGCCATTAAAATGTTGTGGCTTACTGGAATGTGGTAGATATTATACTGATAAGCCACTGCCAAATATTTTCACAAAAAGTCTTATGTAAACTCTAACATGTAATTTTTATTTTTTTTTATATTGTAGCATATCACAGTTACATTTACAAATGTATTTTAGTCCAAGTTCCCCACAACTAGTCTTATGTTTGAAATTAGTAGGTTATGTCATTGACTGAGGCACTGTTTTTCTGTGAAACTGAAATGTGTTGGACTAACCTTTTTGGAGTAAAATCTTAAAAAGTCTCAGGATTATGGGGCTAGGTTTTTGTTTGTTTGTTTGGGAGTGGGGTGTTCTAAGAAAAACAAAACAAGCAGAGACAAGATAATGAAGCTGAGTTCAGTTTTTGCAAGTGCAGTGAGCATAAAAGGCCATTTCCCATCCCATTTATATTACAGAATTCCAATAAGATTGGAAGGGTCCACAATGGATCATCTGGTCCAAGCTCCCTGCTCAAGCTCATCCCTGAGTACATGGCACAGAATGCCCTTGAATATCTCCTGCGAGGGAGACTCCACAACCTATCCAGGCAACCTGCTTCAGTGCACAGTAAAGAAGTTCTTTCCCACATTTAGGTGGAACTTCCTGTGCATCAGTTTCTGCCTGTTGCCTAGTAAGTCTAATAAGACTGCCACAGGCAAAAAATAAGTGAGCTTTATCATAAAATTATTATATGTGCATTTAAATTTCAATAATTTTTAGGATGAGATGAGTTGAGATATGAGATGAGATTAGAAGAATATTTGGGGCTATGCCTAATTTTGTAGAGAAAAGGCTAAGAATTGAGTGGTATATCTGAAAATGCTTTTGGGGAAGCTCCCTGAAGAGGTGAAGGAAAAGGAAAAGGAAAACTCTTGGATGTTCAAATGAAATAGATTTTTCTGCTTGAAAAAAGTCAATATGAGCATACAGATTATTTTCATTAATTAGAATGGTTAAAATATTCAATGCAAGCAGGCCTGATTTGATCATTACATCATTGAATTCAAGCACTTTTAACCCTTACATCAAACAAACCACAAAGAAAAAGCAGTACCTTTTCCTTAAGTTCCAGAATAACTCAATCACAATTTTTTGTAGGACAGAATCTCTTATAACTGGCCACACACAGAAGTGTATTTTCTAAAAAAAAGAATGCAAACCTGTATCAGGGAACTGTAAAGATCACAACTTGGCTGCCAGCCTAGACCTAATCTATAGATATATCCAATTCTTCTCATGGGAAACTATTTTGTGTCATGTCAAATTTTGTCTGGCCTTGTACAAGGATAAATGTGCAATGCAGGAAGCACTGTACTTCAAATTTAATTTCTTTCATGGAGCTAGGTAAAAGACTACTTCACCAATAAACAGCATTCCCTAGCTGTCTTAGGCCATGTAAGACAACCTCATGCACTGGATTCTTGCTGGACTTTCAGTCAGAGCAGTGTCTCTCCAAGTCCTTGAAGACTGCAGTAAATGTGAACCACTAATGTTTATTTTAATAATGAATACTCTAAAAAATCTTGTGTTGAAGAAGTAGAGAAATGAAGAACAAAAGAGTTACCAGAACAACAAGGTGATGAAGACATGATAAAATAGATTAAAAACATGTAAATACAAAAAGGGCAAGTTCTCATGTTAAACTTCTTCAGCAAACACAATAGCAGGATGATCTGTCCATCACAGGAACACAGCTATGAAGCCTTTGTAGAACATTCACCAGCTGAAATTCAAGGGACATCTCATCATTGGTTCAGCTCCACAGCATGGAATTTGCTAGCACTGTGAAGTGTTCATCATCTGTTCAACAAATACATTCCCTGCTTTCCTCCCTCCAAATTTCCTATGTCCAAAGCCAGAGTCACTTCATTGTGGACTGTGATTGAGGGGTATTTAAGAAATGTCTTCTTCAGGTTGGAGTTGACACAGCAGAAACACAAAGCCTCACAGGTCTCAGAGGTTTTGCAGCTTTCTTTTAAAAAGCTGTATCAGCTTAATTCTAATAATTTCCATTTCTTACATATGTTCCCCTTCAAATGCCTCTCTCAGTGCTTTTCCTCCAACAGCAGAGGCAGAAACTGTGAGGACTAAAAAAAGTGAGACTTTTTGGACTGGACATTGCATTAAACATGACCAAGGAGATCTATTTCTCACTATTGACTGATGCAGAAGGCTGTAGGTATGAACTGATATCCTTCAATGCAGGTGGTAAAAGGCATGAAGGAAACTGCACAAGAATATGAGGGAAAAACATCCTGTTTTTCTGTGCGGCTGAATAAACAGCCTCCTGCTTAAAACAGATTTCTTCTCATAACACTACAGTTTTCCATTATAAAACATATTCCTCAGTGACTCAGTTTCCCCAGAGGTTACATCAAGAATTTCAGTTTGCATGGGAAACATGGCTGGTAAAATACACCTGTGGGAAAAAACAACCCTGGAGCACTAAATAACTCACTGTTATGTTTAATTCTCATTTGTTCTTTCCCTTTTCAAAATTTCACTTAAAAGTTTCTATCAACTAAGCAGATTTTTTTTTTCAGTATAATGACTTAATTTATTTAATATTTATTGTTCTAAGGCTTTTGTGGAATAATTTAAAAATATGTTTTCAGGGTCACTTTGTCTCTATTGAGTTTTTAAAATAGATTAAGTTCAGGATCTTTGCTTTCTGAGTATAAAAGCAGATTTTGCCTCTGAAGCAAAAAACAATTTAAAACATACGAAATGCAGTAGAATTAATCTGTCCAGAACCAAAAGAAAGACTGTATTTACAACAGCTGATTTATTTGTTTGATATACAGTGTGTGCTCTGGTTTATAATTTTAAAGGTGTGTGAAAGGTTCACATAATATATTACAAAAATAGCAAGGCAATGATTTACAAGACTTCGCATTGTGCGTTATTGACCCTCTCAATAAGAAAGGTTGGTGATTGTAATAGCACTGAAAAATTAAACCCATGGGAGTCAATTTAATGTAGTCTAAACTCTTTAACAACCAGCAAAATAGCCATATCAGCTGTTTCATCCTCAGATTATGTTTCAGTTTTACAGTGCAGTTTCTTAATAAAAAGTGCACAAGCTTGCTTTATTCTACAAAGCTTCTGTTACCTCCTCCATGGAAGCAGCTGCTCCCTACTTTTCTTGTGGCACAAATTGAAGTACTGTGTTATCACTGGTCCCCTCAGTGGGAAAAGAAAGAAAAGAGAGAAAGCAACTGCTTAACAGCAGTGTGAATCATTTTGTCCAGTTCCCTTCTGAAAATTAATCTCTCAGCTCTGAAGAAAATATGTACATCTGTTTGTCCTTTGTTGGGGACAAATACATTAGTCTGTCCACAAGGAAAACAATATTAGTCCATGTACAGCTTGAAATAATCAATATCTAGGCTTCACAATTGGGTAATGCTTCATGTTAACACACACTGTGAAAATGAGCAGTTAAGGGCAAGAAATCTCTTTTAATTATCAGAGCTGTGTTTTGTGGACATTCCAGAAATAATCATATCTGAACACATCTAAGGCATTGTCAGGAAAATGAAAGCCAAAAAAAAAAAAAAGAAAAAAAAGAAAAAAACATTAAAACTCTGATGTTCCTCATGGTTTACCTCATTATCTAGCTGGCTTAGTAACTTGCACAAATGAGAGCTGGCGAGAAAAAGTCTTTTCTTATCTCTGGTTTATCATCCCTAAGATGTTTACCACATCTGGTTTTTGCAAAGAACCAGACAAAGATCAGCTTAGAGGTACAGACATTGCCAAAGCTGTGTTAATAACCACTGTCCTCTAAAACAAAATGAAAACTATCAGCAAAAGAATGCAGCTGACATATCAGGTATTCTGATTCTGGCTTATACCTTAGGAGGGGCCTTCCAGAGTGAAGGTAAATGGCAGACACACAATATTGGAGATAGAGCTAGCTTCTTTGGGCTGTATGAAGAGTGTATTTTTGGTTTTTTAAGAAAAGACAGCCTTTTTCATGGCTACTATTATGATTGTGAGAAATGTGGAAGCTCACTGAAGGTTCGTGCATTTCACTAGAATTTTTTTTACTGAGGGGTAGCAAATGGCAAGACAGTTGAGGGCAAGAGGACTGGTGTTATTGCAGAAGCATATGACAGACACAAATAAGTCAATCTGCATAATGCACTCTGGTGGGAGTTCTTGTTCAATTTAACTCATTTATGTGGGAAGTTCATTTACTTTATAACTTATTTTTCTTACAGAGTAGCAGAATAAAACAGTTGATGGTGTAGCAGTAAACATCTTTTTTACATCTTCTTGTGAAAAATCAGTAAACATTCTGCCTCTAAATCTCATTCCAGTTATATGCTACATAGGGAAAGAAGAGATCTCTTCAGAGTATGTTTCAAATCATAGTTCGATGTGCTGTGTACCATAGCAATCTCCACACATACATTTTTAGTCCTACTCGATCTGTTGATTATAATGCCTTGGAGAGACAAAATGGACGAATATTTCAGCACTGTGTCTACTAACGGTTAACAATTTCATTGGAACATGATATTCCCATACTGATAGTAGATGAGCTGAAGTGGCAGGGTTGATTGTATTAGCTTGTCAAAAAAGATATAGGCATAGTTAGTGAAGCTTTGATAGTAGTTAAAATTAAGGAAGTACCATAAAGTGATAGATGTCTCCTTATGCTTTTCCTGATTTTAAGATGTTTGTCAGATCTGAGAAAAAACCATATAAGACAGGTGAAATTGCAAGCAGTCAGTGTTAGCAGCAGGAGAGCGGGTTGTACTATCACTGGGACAAGAGGAAAGCAAAGAAAGATTAAAAAAAATCAGATTACTAAGGGTGTTTTTCCAAAATACACATATGTTTGTCCTCCAAGGTTCCTGTTTTGCTTTTTTATGGAAACCCAAATGAAAAAAACTAAGTTAAACCCTAGCAAGGTGGACAGTGGTTTCAGCACCAGCTTTGAAGAAGTGAACACGACCATCTCAAAGAGTGGAAGTAGATTCTCAAGTTCTTTACCACAATGTTAAATACTATTTTAAGACATGGTTAACAAAGAAACATTTTCCCTTCCCTTTCTTTGTTGTTTGCTCAGAATTTTCAAAGTGTTCAATGCATAGCTGAATCATTAGAAAGTGAAATCAATCACTATATCAGTAACATTGTCTGGAGTCAAAGGGGCAATGGAAGAGATCGTATTTCTCCTTTGATTTGAAAGGACTTTCTGAAGAGGCAGGTTTCTAACCTTCTGTACCTGAGTTCCCTAGGTCACACACAACTGAATATAACTCCACAAAACCTATGAGAAAGGCATCCCAAGCATTCAACCTGAACTGCTTGGGTCAAAAATTAAAGAGAAATACAATGTAAAATCAACTCCAGAAGAGTTATATTGAAGGTCCTTGTATTGCTGACTGTGTGGCTGGTGGAGATAGAAGATTTCAAATCATTTTCTGTCCTGTCACCACAGTGACATGCTGGGCCTTCTGAAGTTTCACAAATCATTGCAAGCTAATAATCATGTGGAAGGTCACATAAGAAATGTTCAATAATGAAGCAACTGGGGCAGTATCTTGACATGTGTGATTTTAAATATTATCAATAACATCAGCTAGAGATCAGAGAAACACCTGAACTTCACATGTCAAAACTCCTAGTGAGAAGTATTGGAAAACCTTTTAGACTGACATTTTCCTGGGAGAGGTGATCAGCTCCAGGAATCTTTGTGCCTCAGGCATAATTCAATTCCATCTCTATTCTTCGTCTCCTTGATCACAGAAATTAGAGCTGGAGGAGACTCCCAGGTCACCAGACTGCTATATATTTTCAAGCCTTTCCCAGTGCTCATTTAATGAGAGAAAGTCCAGTTGATAACACTTGTACCATTTCTTTCAGAAGCCCATCTCACATCTTTGCAGGAGGGAAATAACCCCTCCTGTAGATTCTTCAATGGCCCCTAACAGGAGTATCTGGCAAAGTGCTGCTGTACTGAGAGCTAGGAGCAAATTACATCTGTTTTGTAATTTCCAGTGGTGTAACTTAAGTGCACACAATGTGGAGTGACATAAAATCTGGCCTCTAGGATTTCACTTAAGAAAATTGAAATGCGGTTGTAGTTGAATATCTCCACCCTTTTTCTTTTTATTTTCACTTCTTTTATAGATCCTGTCCATTTATCAAGTCTTAAATCCTTGCAGGAGCTGTAGTCATATACCACATCAACTGTTGTGCAGAGGGAGAAGTCTCAGGCCTGTTTTGAATAATATTTCCAAGCACTGTTTTTTTAAAGGATTTTGCAAACATTTGCATTAAAGTGATAAATATACAGGAGTGGAAAATCAAATTTAAAAATTTAAAAATTGAAAATCACAATTTAAATTAATCAAATTTAAAATTTAAAATTTTAAATCAAATTTAAAAATCACTTTAGATCTGCTAGCCTATAGTAGCAAACTTCACATCTTCAAGCCTATAGTAGCAAACTTCCTAGGCCCAGCTAAGGCCAAAAGGAACTCAAAAGGGGGGAAAAAAGCTGATGTTCAACATTGTAGCTTATGAGAATGAGCTTAATAGATGATCTCATGTTAGTGTTGTCCAATCTCTATATTTCCTGTGTCCCTGAATACATAAACAGTTCAGGTTATGGACATGGAAATCCTATTCAAATTTTCAAATGGCTTCAGTTCTCCTAATTTCAAAGTCTACATCTTTCTTGTGACTTTTGATACAAGCTAAAGCAAATACCAGATGTGAGAAGATAGCCACAAGCAGCTCAGTCTCAATAGTTAATTTCCATAGGTTTTCACTTGTCATTGAGCTGGAATGGCTTGATAATGTATGTGTATATGTCACCTAATCCGAAGGTGGAACAAAAAAGCATTAACTTAAAACATTGCAAAGGTCACAGTTGCCATTTTGTGTAAGCAGCACTGAGATGAGTAAAATTAAAATATTTCTTTCTTGTACAAACCACCTCCATTATTTTAGCTAACACATTTTACTTCTCACTTGTAACAGACAAGAAACACTCATGCAAATAGATAGTACAGCTTATCTGCCAGCTGTTAACTCCTAACATCTCAGTGATTTGGTTGCTAGCAATAGTCCTGTTATATCCGTAGTTTGGAAAGAGGCAGGTTTCCCAGACACTGAATGCTATGGAACCTTTCCAAAAATAGAGAATGGGCATGGAGCATTTCTTGCTCCTCTTTCATGAGACACATCTTTCCAGCCCAGTGATTTCACGTAAGGGATGGAATCACATGCCAAGCAAGAGGGGTCAGCCAGCACCAACATGGCTTGATCACATGTAGCTTAATGCCATGAACATGAAAGTATGCATGGTTTCTTTATTTATACATCAGTGAAGGTATGCTAGGTGGATAATCAGAGCCAAATAAAACCTGCTGGTTTTATAGACTGGCATTACTGACTGAAGCTTTCTCATTTTAATTCTAAACACTGAAGCAAGAGAGCTTTAGTGATGATTTCCATGCTACAATGCAAACTGTAAGATATAAGCAGCAGTTGAAAAAATACACATTCTGCATTGATTAATTGCTATAAATGCCTTGAGGTTTAAAAATGTTTTTTGAGATGCTGAAAATAATTTGGCTGGATCCAAGTGCAATTTGATATGTCTGTTCTACTGAGGGTTTTTTGCATGTAGCGTGGCCCCAAGTGTCTTTGCGGGTCGGCTCTTCAATCAGTGTTAGCCACAAAAGCAACAGTACCTGCATGTACAATATACAAACCTCTGGGTCAATCTCAGGTCAAAGCTCAAGTAAAGGAGGAGGCGTGCAATAAATATAGATGAAGTATATTACTATGATAAATAAAAGTGGGTTACATTAATGCAAACAAGCTTGACTGATAGCGAGTACATTTCCAAGACACAGGGTCAAGCCTGGTGCATCAGTGAGGCTGAGGAGCTGAATGAGATGTATTGCTGCAAGCAACTTAGAGATAAAAATCCCCACATAGTCTATAATAAAGTCATCCTGTCAGTAGATGTTCTGTTCCTATTTTCAAAGCTTAGCTGCCACTGTCAAGGAAAGCACTATTTCTTTCCTGCTACAACTTCTTTTTCCACAAGCACCTGGAATTGGTAGTTTTTGTTTGGTTTCCTCATTGGAGTTTGCCCTCCTATTTCATTCTTTCTTCTCTGTGATGCTTACTTCCAGACAATGATCTTTCAAAAAATATGTTAGTTTCTTTAGCTATAGTATACCAATATTTGATGTTTTTATTTAGAAGACATATACTTTGGAAAAATGGAACTGTGACAAAGTTCTGATGGAACTTTGACATTTTGAAGTTTTGTGTGTAATTTGTATCCAGTAGTGGGGCTGAGTTCTAACAAGAACTAACTCCTTATAGAGTAATTCTGTGCAGACAGGGAGCTGTTCATTCATGCACCTACCTACTGGATAGGTTTGATGAGGGTCCCTGGAGCACTGTGAGAACAGAGCCACTGCACAAAATGTGGACATACTTTGTACTCATGCACTTAGACTATTGCTGAAGGACTCAACACTAAACTGAGTATCCAGAATTGCCCTCTGGGGGATAACGGTGCAGAGAAGCACAGTGAACAAAACTTGGGCAAAATTAGCCAAACTAAACAAACAAATAACCAAACAACAACCACAAAATGGAAAAAAAAAAAACCACAAGACAGACAAGTCAAAAGATTATGGATAAAGCCCTAAAGAAAGGAGTGGGAGGCACAGTTTGTACCATATCTGATTTCTTTTCCCATCATTTAATAGAAGTCTGGAGAATGAGGAAAGTGTGATGAAATGGTAAGCAGCAACACACAAGTCTTCTGTATTTGGAGTGCAAATGACTAGTGACACAGGATGTTCTGTTAAATGATGTCCATGAAAAGCAAGCACATGGGGAACCATTTATCCACAGGTTTGTAAAAAGACTGTTGCAGAACTCATCTCTGGGCTGATATCACTGCTATTTAATGTAGTTTCTAGCAAGCCATTTATCATATTTATGGCAACATCTAATCCTTTTTACTATGTACCTCTTTCCAAATTTCTCCTAGAGAAGGGCTGTTCCACAGCTTTATGAAGCTATGAACTGGAGAATAACACATGACCTAAAGCAATGGAGGTGAATGATGTCCACATTATACTGGTTATCCAGACTTGTCAAAGAATGCCAATACATCCAGCACTATTTAACAGCTTTGCCATGCCTACAGATTTTAGAAAAAGTAGCAGAATGCAACTGAAGGTGTGTGGACAAAGCTCCCTTCATGTTGTCCTGCATAAATATTTTCAGCAAATATAGATACTTGCATCATTTTTGAAAACAGAAATCTCATCCTCATCTGTGCACGAGTTCCTGGCTTTTCAACAACAGAAAAGGAGCACTGCCCAACCCTTCTGAATATCCATTTCCTTGAAGACTACACTTATTACTCAGAGCTTGTTAAGAATATAACTGGCTTTCAGAATGCTAAGTGTCTTTCAATAATTTGGATTGTTGAATAAAATCCAAACACTGAGTAGCAGCTGCTGGACCACACACCATGTGAAAGAAAGAAAAAATGTTTTTGTTGAGAGATTTCTCAGGAGTTTCATACCATGCAAATCCTTCTGCCTCAGCTAAATCCCTGGAGTATGTAATCCTGATATAGTTAAACTGTTCTTGGATCATTTACTTCCCAAGAAGCTTACTTTCCTGCATACTTGCTGTGCAATTAGTTATGAAGAAATCCCTGTCCCTTTGCAAAGCAGAAAACAGCTTGTGGTATCTCAGCTGACACCTGATCTGCATTACTTTCTATAGAAGTACAATTCATTGAAATATTACAGGGATTCTCTGAGGAGACAAAAAACATAACAAGAACTTCAGATTGCTTCTATTAGATCAGACAGAGTGTTCACTTTTCCCCTGTATCTGGGATAAGCAGGAACATAAGAGTATGGGAAGAGTCCAGTGATGCTTCCTCAGTTTCTTGAATTTCCTGAGCCTCAACAGCAGAGACAGCTCTGTGGTTAATTAATGATCTTTTTCATTAATGTTTTCAATTGCTTTGAAAACCAATTGATATTTTGGCATCTGCTACATTTTTTGACAATTAATTTGAGCCAAGAAATTAACATTTCCAGTTCTCTTCAATGGAAGAGAATTCTCAGCAAATTTAGAGAAAATTTGAACTTTTCTAGATTGGATCCTTAGGCTTACTGTGATTTTGTTTTCCTCTTCTTCAAATTTTTATATTGATACTCATCTGTCTTACTGGTATGAGTCATTCTACAGTTAATTTTATTAACATTTGTTAGTGAGATTTGTTGATTCAATAGCATGTGTTAATCTGAACTGAAGATATTTAGGTAAGGTGTTAATCATTTCTTGATTTTCTTTTTAATTAGATCTTGTTCATGACAGCTAAAGTTGCATGAACTTTTAGTACGTATAACTGCATGCAAAATATTTCCTCATGCTGGCCAGTTTCCAAAGTCTAGTTGATGAATTCTATGTATTAGTGGAGAGGGAAAATTTGTGAAAGATTATTGCTTTAAATTATTCCATAAATTATATTTTGTTATTAGAAGTCAAGCTTGTGGAAATAGTATGCTACCACCAACACTTTTCTAAGTTTCTGAGTTTTTTGTTTCTGAGTTTCTGGTATCTTCTGGTATCTCATGGGGACCTGCAACTCAGCCCAAACTAGGCTGTGGGAGGCAGGGCTAAACTCCTTCCTGCTGTGTCTCATTTTGACCTGCAACTCCCTGCTCATTTAGACCTACAAATCCCCCATTCTAAAGCTAAAACCAAATCAAACAAACAAACAAAATTAAACCAAAAAAAACCCCAAATCAAAAAAAAACTAAACCACAAAACAAAAACACCACCAAACATACAAAAAACCAAACCAACCAACCAACAAAGCCAGAAAAAACAATCAAACAATAAAAAACAAAAATAAAAAAACAGCAAAACTAACAAAAAAACTCTTCAAAATGTAAGAGCAAGGGAGAAAGATAAAAACCCCAAGTTTACTCAAAATGTGTTATGTCCCAGTCCTCCAGTTCTTGATCTGATCTGCCCATCCATTTCTATTAGAGTTCGGTCATAGCTTGCACTTTCTACCAATCGAGTTAGTAAAGGAGTCCCCCCCAGTGCAGCTATCCTGCCTTTCTGACCCCAGAATTTTTGCAGTCTTCACCAAATGATGTGATATTTTAATCAGTAGAGTTTGAATGTACCTTTTACATATCCCACATTGCTTTTTTTTGTTGTTTAAGTAGTGCCTAAGAAACTAAATGAGAAATTATAGAATTGTCTTCCTATCTGGAAGACAGAGCACCTGCATCTCTTGTATTGACGGATGGAATGAATCCTGGTAATGGTTTAAAGAGCAGCACTCTACCCTCCCACATCAGAGAAAACTAGGAAGACTGTAAATTAGAAAACTTAGTCACCGTCATTGAGGTACCTCTAACTGTCTTTAAATTTGCCTTTCATATTTTGCTCACGGTTTCATATTTTCTGTATTACACCTCAGTTTGTTTTGGAGGTGGTCAACCCAATTGTTATATTAGTCAACATTTTGCCAGTGGTGGCATTTTTGTTTATTTCTGTGCCAATTCTGTAAAACATCTACATTCACAGATGGTTTTTGGTGCCAAGTTACACAGATCTGTCTGTTAGTGTGACTTTAATCCGTTTAATGCACACTTCATTGATGCTGTGTGGTGGCATTAATTGTGGCATGCAATAATAAGATAAATGCCTTACAAAAGCCTATTTAACCAGACCAACAAAATTAATTATTCCCACACTTGTAGTTGAGATTATTACAAAATCATATTTGTTGTCATAATTAACTAAATCCTGTCCTGCTTTAGTTCTATTTTGTCTAGGTCTGATTGCCTAAAGACTACCTGTGCTAGAGACACCTGAATAATCTCACAACTCTTTTAAGATCAGTTTGCTAGAGTTTTCAGGTATAAGCTACTCAGGCCTGCTGATTTGAAGCAATTATCTGCCATACAAGGGTTGTTTTTTAAAAATATCTTTCTCACCTCTTAACTGAGTACTTCATCATCTTTACGTGAAAGAAGAACATCCTCTAGTTTAATTTCAAAAACAGAACAGGGATTTATTTATTGTGCACTCCTGCATTTTCTGTCTCATTATTAATAACATTATCATTTCTAGCTATGGGCATGTATTATTGCTGGGATTTCGATTGTCCCTTTTATACTTTTAAAAAACTTCTCATTATATGTTGCCCAGAGACAAGCTGTTATTAGCCTATCTTATCAATTACGTTTACTTCACAAAATATATTGGTTATTATCTGTTTCTTTCTTTTCTCTTTTGTTCCATTCTATTGGATTTCTCCCATTTGTAATAGCTTCTTTCAATTCACACTGACAAAAAAGGCATCTAGGGACAAAATTTCTTCTCTCTTGACTGTGAAATCATAGCTATCTTGCCAGATAACAAACTTCTTGAAGAAAACTAAATTGAGTTTTACAATGATTTTTTTTCCTTGTTGACTCTGTTGTCCTTTGACTCCTCCAATAGTACCTGCTCTGTATAGTCCAGGCTACTCTTTAGCCACAAAAAATGTAATCATCCCAGTTTTGGTCTCTAGCACATTCTACTGGCCCAGTGATTTATTTATCTTCACATCCCACAATAAAACTGAAAATAAATTCACTTTGCAAGCAATGTCTTCTGAATTAGAATATATTAAATTTGGGGGTGGGTGGGGGTGGGGTGGAGGTTAGTAACTTTAGTGATCTTGTACAACTAATAGAAGGAAACCCTTAGAGTCCATGTCCCCAAGTTAGAACTCTACTACCAATCAGCCTTTCTTATGCTGCTTCAATTGAATTCTCTCTTGGCTGTACCATGTAGTCCCTATATTAAAAAAAAAAAAAAAAATCCCCCACAGGTACAGGATTCAAAGTATTACATTATTTGTGGACAGTGATGGCAAATCTGTAGTGTAGATGGAGGAACGAGCAGTGCCACTGTAGCAGCTGTAGCAGTAATGTAGTGCCCTCTCCTCTGCCCTCTTTCCATACCCAACCCTGCTCCTGAGAAGGCAGTGGGGTGCAGGACTGCCTCTGAGGGGTGTTGGGTAAGTGGAGGGGGGGAAATTCATTATTTCCCATGAGCTTGTGTGCACACAGAGGTGACCTCTGTAAATACAAAGCACTCCTAATGAGTAAATAATGCAATTAACCTAAAAACATTTAAAGATTAGGAGGTTTTATCAATTGCAAGATCTGTGAACTCAATTATATATGGCTGGTCTACCTTTACCTGAGGTCACTGCGTGTGGCTACACAAGAAAGCTTTAGAAGATTTTTAATGTCAAAATAATATGACATTTCCTTTTAAACAAGTGAGGGCTTATTTATTGCATATGACCAGGAAATAAATGCCATTCTGGAATATTTATTTGTTTTATGCCAGACCTTTGAGCAAAAGCTATTAGTGATTTGGAACCAAATGTTCTTCTTTGTCTTTGGCCTGAAGCAGGGGAACATGATTATCTTGAAGCCCAAAATTACATTATTGTCATCTAAATCAGAATTTTGATGATGTTGAGTAAACAAATTATAACATGTAAGTTAAGATTAGTATGTGACAGTATTGGCAGTGGCATGGGAACATAGCCCATTCACTTTTCCCCTATAGCCCCATTGCTTGAAAAAATATGCCACACTGATATTCAGCTGGCTGTAATTTTGGATTTAATATGGTCCAGCATTTTAAAGTGTTTTCTGTTGCTATAAACAGTTTCATTTGGAAGCATTCCTGTAGGAACAAGAAAATGAAAACCATTCAGCCTTTGTTGTTTTAGCAGCTCTTCATGGATCCTGGATCTTGATTACAGCAAGTGGAGAGCAGGCATCGTCTTTCATAGAATCATAGAATACCAGCTTGGAAGGGACCTCAAGGATTGTCTGGTCCAACCTGTCTTTGTAAAAACACAGTCTAGACAAAATGGCCCAACAGTCTGTCCAGCTGAATCTATCACTTCCTTGGGGAGGTTTTTCCAATGGTTGTTTATACTCATTGTGAAAAATGTTCCTCTTGTGTTGTTACAATCCAGATCTTAAAATTATTAGAAATGCCTCTGCCCAAACTAGGGTGCAAATGAGACCATAGCCAAAGTCAATAGTAAGAATCTGATTTAACAGTAAATAATGAGAGAGAGAGAGAGAGAGAGAGTGAGAGAGAAAAAAAGGAAGAGAGAGAAATAGAGAAGAGGCAGGCAGAACAGAAAGATAGTGACAGACTAAAGAAAATATCATCACTCTCTGGAGATCCCACTAGCATCCTAATCCTCTTCAGCTGGTCTTCTTGGTGGTGAGGGTCCTCCAAAAAAAAAAAAAGAACCGCAGAATCCAACTGATTAATATATGTTCAGACCAGGTGGGAACACCCAGGTACTTCCCCTGGTTCAGGGGGGTTGGGGAGGCAAGTTTGATAGAGCCTCTGGCAACAGTCCCTGAAGCTGTTGCATTATTTTGCATCACATGCGGTCCTGTGGAGCAAGGCCTCAGGAATAAGTCTGGGGAGCATTATGACACCCTCTCAGATGCTTCTCACGTGAATGTCCCAAGGATGTGGCCTTCCTGGAGTTGGAGGTTTCGTAGATGAACCAGTTCATGCCTTTTTGGGCTATGGCCTATCCCACCACAAACTCAGACAGGGATGATTTTCTGCTGGGTCTGGCTTTCTTGTGGATGCATTCCTTTCCCTCAGCCTTGTTTACTTCTCTCTAGACATGACATGATTGAATGATAGTGTTGCCTTTATCTTATCTAGGTGGTTCAACTCATAGCCCAAAGTTCCAGTCTTCAGGGAGGGTTGGTCCATGGTGATTGTAGCTTCTTTATACAGTTTTTGCTATAATGAGACAAAATCCTTTATAATAATATTTAAGGCATGAAACATTTCAGTCTCTGACATGTGCCCTATTGGTATGTCCTCAGAAGTAATTAACCTGTTACCCCTCATATTTTCCATGTGATTCTTTGGAAAAACAGGATCTTGATCTTTTCTATAGACAACCTTTAAATACTGGAGCATGGTGCTAAGATCTCCTTTAAGCCTTCTCTTCTTGAGGCTGAACAAACCCAGTTCACTCAGCCTTTCCTCACACTGAGCTTTGCATTCCTGTTGTAGCTCTTCTCTGGACAGTCTCCAGCCTGTCCACATATTTTTGTGTAGCAAGGACCAAAACTGAACACAGTATTCCTGATGTGGCCTGACAAGTACTAAGTAGAGTGGGATAATGACTTCTTTATAATGTCATGAGGGCTGGTGATGCCCTTGACGCAGCTCAGCATGTTGCTCACTTTCTCTGCCACAGCAGTCCAATTTGCTCATATGGAGCTTGATGTCCTCCAGGATCCCCAGCTCCCTTTTCACTGCGCTGCTTCTAAGTTGGGTAGATCCCAGCTTGTGCTGCACATGTGGGTTGTGTTTTCCCAGGTGCAAGACCTTACACTTGTCCTTGTTGGACTTCATAGCCCAGTCTTGTTAGCCCAGTCTTCCAGTTCATCCAGATCTTTCTGCACTCCCCACTTTCCCACTCAGTTTGGTATAATTGGAAACTCTATCAGTGTACATTCAATCCCAACATGCAGACCTCATATGAAAATCTTAAACAGCATCAGCCGCAGTATCAACCGCTGGGGAAACCAACTAGAGGCAGGTTTCCAGTTTGAAATATTTACCACTATCCTCTGGGTAAAGCCTGGCAGCCAGTTCCCCACCCACTGTACAGACCACTTATCTAGAGCCCCATGTATCAGGGGGAGACTGTGAGAAACAGAATCAATAGTATTGGAGAAATCCAGGTAGACAATATCCATCACTTGCTCCACATCAGCCAAGCAGGTTACTTTGTCCTAGAAGGTAACCAGATTTGTTAGGTATGATTTGTCCTTGGTGAGTCCAAGTTGGCTTTTCCCAGTCACATGCTTCATCTAACTTGTAACAGCACTCTATGCCTTGAACTATCTGCTGATACAAATACTACCATACTGATGCAAGCATTCCTGCAAATGCCTTCAGGCCAATGGTATGGTCAAACCAAGTCAAACCTTTCATCCCTTTTTTACCTGTAGCAGAATGTCAGACAATTATTGTCTTAAACTGTGTAATAGTCTGTAACTGTTAACCCGGGTAAATCTGTCTCACATAATGATATTATATCAAAGAAAATAAAAGAGGGTACTTTGAGGCAGCCATGAGAAAATAAGGCAGTCATCCAGGTATCTAATGCTTATTCTTGTGGGATTTTTTTTCTGCTCTGTCTTCACATTGCATCTCTGTTGGTACCATTCACCTTTGTTGTATTTAGGTATTGCATTAATTGCCATGTTGTGTTACCTATCACTTTAACCATGACCTTTCTTTGTATCCATGTATGGAAAAAATGTAACTGTATGCTGGTTTCTGGCTTTATAAGATATGAATAAAACTGATCTATTAACTCATCATAATTTCAGTTCCCAAAACAAGCTTGTGGGATGCAGATGAGTTCAAGAGATACTCTCCAACACTGAAAGATGCCTATACAGTTATCTTCTTTATTCAATGGCTGTCTTCTTTTGCATGGAATATTATCATTTATATGGGCATTTTATGTACCTATACAGCTAGATGGAAGACTAAGTATCCCTTTCTTGCCCAGACTGTCTGTGACATCCCTTGGTTAAAGTATTTTGAATACTAATTAGGTTTTCATTCCCCCTCTTTAGCACCTGCTAGAAGTTAGCTCTCATCCAGTAACCGCCTTGAAGTTACCATAGATCTTGCTAATTATCTGTTTCTCCATAATTCCAACAGGTAAGAACCTGTCCAATCTGTGACAAAGAGGCTTAAATTATGCAGTAAATACCCTGGATTCTCTGACTTTCTAAAGCAGCAAACTGCAAATACTGCAGCTTCAGGTGAATTTAAAAGAGTGAGATTATTATTGCATTCAGATGCAATAATAAATGTATAAAATGAATAATCCATGAAAGAAATCCCTTGCATTATTTGCCACAGTAAATTAAGCTTGTTTTACTCTGCACCTGCATTTCTGCACTGCTTCTGAAATGTAAGGGAAATGAAGAGCTGAGAGTGAAAAAATTATCAGGCTCAACAACAGCAGTTATGCTGGCTAGAAGATAATTTGGGATTTGGGGCATGAAGGAAGCCCTGGGAAATGATTTGAGATTAAGGATTCAGAACTTGCTGTGAATGCTTTGGCTTTAAAGACAAGCCAGTAAAAAGATTATTTGGTTAACATCTTAAATGGCATGAAAGAAGTGCAATTTCAGCCTGTCTGCAAATGGGAAAACAATTCTGAGCCACTTGTACTTCTGCTAAAGATTTGGTAGAATTTCACTATCCAGAAAGCAACAGTTTTACAGCCAGATCCACATGGGGACTGTAAATGTTGCATAGACTCAATTTTAGGATGGAAGGATGTGTCTCAAGTAGTTAAGAGGAAAAATTGAAGAGAGAGTGTGTTTTAAAGGTGACACTTTCCCTTACAGCGGCACAAAGACAGAGTTGGATCAAGATGTCTCCTGACTTCAGGGCCAGCCAGTGCTTTTGCCTAGGGAACTGGAATTCCCACCTCAACTGCTCTCCCAAAGTCACTGCTCCTGTCACCAGCCTCAGGATGGAAAGGAGGAAAAAATACTTTCCTCTCTGGTGTAGCAGTATTCCGTGGCCAACTCTCATCACAAAACTGTGAGGTTCTTTGTTTTCAGTCCACATCAAATAACTTTGTAGCTGAAACCAGCAGCCCACCACACTTGCTGCCAGATGAAGTGAAATGCCTCTTTGTGCTTCAGCTCTCCTCTTCCCATCATGCAGATGGGAACAATATATATTCAGTTTATTAAGACAAGGGAAAAGGACAGGCATGTGTGAAGCACACAGGGCTGTGTATCCTCCCCACTAAAATATTTCTGGAGCCATGTGGCTCCAAACTACACATGACAATAGGAAGAGTGGTATCCAGAGAGAGCTCTTAGTCCAAGGCAATGCTGCTTGCTTTTCTGCTTGTTTTCGTGAGTCCTGATAATTGGTAAACTCATGAGCTTACTGGGTCAGACTGCACTCATGCAGGTGTGAGACATGCTGTCTTCAGAGGTGCTGCATGGACAGCTTGGCTTTGTTCCATCTGCCTCTCAGGGTGCAGAAGAGCATGTTGCATTTTGGAGGTATGGCAATGTTCCTGCTTGGAAAACATTCCTCTCTTTACAGAATATTAAATATTGGTCTTTTTTTGTTTTGTTCTGGTCTGGATTTTATCGATTACATACAAAATACTCCAAACATTTCCATTTTGGTTTTTGGCCTGCCCTCCAGGACTCACTAAGGAGATGTTTAGAGCCCAGCTATATCCATACTTAATTACTTTTTACTGGCATCTATGACATAAATAGGAAAAAGGACTGTCGTGTTTAAGACTGCCTTGTAGCACTCTTATTCTGTTGAAGTATTAGCTGATACAGGAACAGATGTATAAATTGCCTGGGCTGTCTGGCACTAGGGTCTTTTTCACAGGGATGTGTTATGATCCAGCTGCACTCACAGTTGGTGAGGATTTATGCTCCAAATACCTTTTGTTCTTCTTCTCAGTTGTGCTCTACATTAAATACTTGACTGGAAGATGGCATACTCCTCTGCTTAAATGATAGCTAAAATGGAGGACTACAAGTACTCTCCAAGTGAATAAGGAGAGACAGTGGAAATGTCTGAAATAATACTTACGGTGAGAAGATTAATTTATTTATTTCTATCAGTTCACAGTATTATTGGCTTGTTCCTTTGCATTAAATCTTTTCCACTTTTTTTCTGATATAGAAAAGTAATTTGCATCATATCTTTTTCCCAGGAGGCAGATGCTAGAAACTCCTTAGGAGCTGATTAAGATTTTTCTCACTGAGTTCACATTTGTCACGTAATGATTTGTGAGTTGCCTGACTTGTTGGAAATACTAATGCTAGAAGTTTGGCTTAATTGACTAAGCCCTGGATTTTCTATAAACTTCAGGAATTCTTTCCTAATTTATTTCATTACAGTGCCCTGCAAAGAAGTGGGTCAGCAATCATCATTAAAATGTCATTCATATTCCATGTAACTTCTTTCTCCAAACCTGCTATATATTGTATCTGCAAGCTGGAATTTTTGTGACAGCTTCTGCAAAAGTGACAAAACTATCACAGAAAAGAAGTATATGCTGAAAACACAAAGAATTGTGGCTAACTTTGACTCCAGACAAAGGAGTTTTAGAGTGGAACCGTATCTATTGATCTAATATTTGTGAAGCTTTCCCATTATCCATGCAATCCAAGACTCCTCTCTAAATCACTTCATTTGGGTCCTTTTAAGATCTCCTTTACATTACTGGACAGTGGCATACCTTTTATACAGTTGCACCTCTTCGTATATTACCAACTAATTAATGCCCTTGGAAACAATTTCTCTGTTTGCCACTAACTAATCAGGCAGAGAGTCCAGCCTATTAGCCAGTACATTGGTGAATATCTCAACATCAATATAGAACAAGTAGACAGGGCTATGAGAGGCAAAATCAAATTTGTCTTTGTTAGGTTTCAAGTCAGTTAAAGATAGGCTTCTATTGATTTTGAAATTTGCTGGGATGCCAGGAAACTTAACAGAGCTGCAAGTCAACCCCTTACTCTGTTTAATGCTTCTGTAAGGTTTTTTGTCCTGCTCTTTTTAGTCATCTCTCATTTCTTCATATTTATTCCTGTTAAACTTTCCTAGCTGTTTTTCACCCTGGGTCTGAACTGCTTTAATGTCTGCTGTTAATCTTAGTGTGCAGTCTGAGCTTTTAAAACTACTTTATCCATCAGTTTTGTCTAGATAGGTATAACTACTTGCAAATGACATATACTTTGTGCTCACACCTCTGAGTGATGCCTTAAGTTTTAGCTGTTATATTTTTTAGACTCTGTGCTGTCTTGGTGGGTAGTTTTAGGTTTCATATTCAGTGCTACTAAGCTCTCTTCACAGAGTAGATAGACAAAACAATTCCTTCTCTAGTTTGATACCAAAGACAACTTTCAGGTCCAAGAACAAAAACAACGGTGAAGTGAGAAGAAAAAACATGGAGGATGGAGCTTAATAACCTGAAACTGTGGTTGGACAATTGATTCTAATCTGCTAATGGACCAGAACTTATAAAAATGTGAGACCTTTTGACCCAGGTGTCCATTTTGTGACCACTCTGGGGTGCATCTTGGGTGTGGTCTGCTGGACTCTTGCATAGCCCAAGAGTACCCACTGAGACCTTTTAATAAATACCTACTTTATCCTTTGCCCTGTCTAGTCTCTGTTCCAAATCAGCCCCCAGAAGGCATCATGAGGTTTAGCACCCTGTTTAACACCCATCAAAATACCCCTCTATGTGTAGGAAATGGTGATTTCTTCAGTTTTGCTGAAGACTGAGGGTGGTAATGGAACCATTAGGATCATGAAAGGATTTTAAGCTGCTAAAATCCAAAAATCTTCATAAACCTAGGAAGAACTTACTGAAAACAACACAAAACTGCAATGCTAGTAGTCTCTATGTAAGTATACCTTCGGTTAACTAAAGTATTTTTTTAATTATTTACATTGGTGCAAATCACTATTTGTAAGTAATACATATAAGCCAGATATCTCACTGCCCAGACCCTTAGAAGCAGATATTCTCAGACTGCATGAAACGTAGCAACAGAATTACATGTTTCATAGAAGAGAGATATTCCAAACTTTCTTTTCTGTCAGAAATGCAGCAGGAGATCCTAGTGTGGATTGACCTAATGTCTATCACATTCTCATAGGAAAAGAGAAACTGCACAACTCCTCCTTCTGTCCAAGGGGATTCAGATCTCCTTCAAATCTTGGGATTTATTGGGGCAGAGAAAAATAAAGAAGGAACACAGATGTATCCTAAAATACCCTGGACTTCTTCAGGAGTGAAAAAGCCAGCATTTTAATCACTGCTCCTGGGACCATGATTTTTTAATAGAAAATTGAAAAACCGTCTGGGAATGATGCATCTGGGTTGGGAAAAGTGAGGTTGAAACACCTGATTGTTTGAGGGCAGATATGGCTGGACATGATCTCTTTCTCTACTCTCAGCTGTGATAATTTGCAGGAAGAAATGAGCCGTGCTTGGTGCTATTAAAAAGAATGTGTATGTCTGTCCTGAAGAGCTGCCTGCAGGCTCCTAGGTAAAACAGAGATAGGGAACTCATGCCCCAGAAGTGCAGCATGACACTCAGCTCCCTTACCCTCCATGGGAAGCTTCAAGTTCAGTGTCTTGGCCCTTTGGACTTGTCATTTTGTGTCATTGAAGTCCCCATGAGCTGAATGCTAGGCTTATTTAGGGTTCTCTCTTCATTTCTGGGTATCTTATTTCTCTAATCAATGCTTCCCCTCTTACTCTGATGAACTCTGTGTTTATTTGTCATAGAATCTATGTGGGATTATCATTTTTCACAATTTAATCATTCCTGTAAAGTGTTACCTTTTCACTGGTATGGTCTGGTACACAGCATAGTGCAAAAGCCAGGGATACTAGAGCAAAAGCCCATAGTTCTCTACAGTGTGTAAGAGGTATCCCACCTATGCATATCCAGAATCTCTCTTGCTCCAAAGCTCCTTTTGCAGAAATTTAACACTTTTTTGAAGAGTACCTCCCTCTTTATGTCAGTCAGGTTTTTTCTTCTTCCTCAATTCTCTAAATTATCTATTTTTCAGGTCTTTGCTTTCAAGATCCTGAAGTCTCTTATCTCTATCGGTAACTGCATCTGAATGCCTGTTTAAGCCTGCCTCAACTTCAGTCACTCCACCTTTTATTGTAATTCCCTGAAAGAGGCTTGCATCAAAGCTTCCATTGATGTTAGCTCAGACAGTAATTCTCTAATGTCTGTCAATCTTCCTCTGTTGTACTTTGTTTGCAGCACAACACTGGGCCTCCGGGGCCTCCTGGAGTCCCAGTGCTCCTTTTTGGCCGCTTGCAAAGGCATCGTTAATACCAGAAGTGCGCTTCTGTACAAGCGTGCTGGCATACAGGATCACCAAATATTTTAGGAGGGGCTTTGGGGTAGTTTGAATTTTCTTAAAATAATTGAAAATGACATACTGATGGCTGCTTTGAATAACTGCTACAGCCTTCAAGATATGCCTATTGCTCTGAATAGCCTCTACTATCCAATTTTTCTCTTAGATTCCTAAAATTTTCAGACTTTAGCAAAGGGTGAAATTAGTTTCTCTGATCTAATTTGGGACACATCACTCATGACTGCACTCTCATGACATTTTCACATGCAGATAATACAGAATTACTTAGGGAAATGTATCACAAGTCCCAACCCCACCTACCTTGTAAAAGTGGCTGCCCAGCCTCAGATCTACAGGTTCAAGTTTCTCCTTTTACCAAAAATCAAATTCCTGTGATTAAGCATATTGCTCAGTGATGCCTTTCCTGCCATATGAATGTGGTTAAAGGCCTAATCCTGCATTCTGCATTTATTTGAAGATGGTCTGTGCCTTCAGTTTTCTTCCTAGTTGTCATGATACTAATGCAGAGAATTAGAAATGCCTTCTTTTTCCTCCCCTCCCCTTTCTACACTGTTCTAACTACCACTGCAAGTCATTTGTTATCTCCTTGAAGCAGTCATGCTCAACCTGAAGTTCTCTCCTCAGACTCTTTTAGAGCAGTACCTGTCCAGATTGAAATCAAATGCTCCATCCAGTGATGAGACTGCCTGATGTGCTCTCTCTTGTCAAAATGAAAAAGTGTACATCTAGTTAGCCACTGCAGTTGCACTGCTCAGGAAAACATGTTGTAAAATGAGTAAATAGGAAATTCTGAGGAGATGGATGAATCCTAAATACTGTCTTCCTCTGGACCTCACATGTCTTTGTGTGAGCTACATTAGAGGTCAGAGGGGATTCATTTCCCAAAACACTTATCTGGAAATAGCTATCCACAGTGTACAAGAGGACACCACAGGAGCTGCTCTTAAAACCATGCTGAAAAACATCACAGTTGTTATCTGCTATAAATTTGCCCTTTGGTAAAACAGCACCCCTTGCACTGAAGCAACCCTGACACCAAGGATACAAAGCCCAGGAAGGCACCCAGGTAGGACACAGAAACTTGTAACAGGAAGAGCAGCCCGCACTGTGCTTTACATGAGAGCCCAAACGCAGGCACAGATCTCAGCTCATACAGCTTTTTGGGTGGGTTAACAGTTTAGCTGTGCTCACTAGAAACACAGCAAAGCAGAAAACTGTCTAAGCAGTATCTGCTGCAGCAGCTCACTTTGACCTGGTGGAAATACCATGTGCTTCATCCCATCCCTGACTACTGCTGCAAAGGCCCTTGCTTTCCCCTGAAAGTGTGTTTATAAGAGTACTGCCATGTATCCTACAGCTGCTGTGTTCCCTGTCAGAGGAACTGTAGACACAGCCTAAAGGAGAGAATTCTGCACAGGTGATATTATTCCCCTCTAAATTAAAACATGGGAACTCCTTATCTCTTTCTCTGGAGATGAAGAAATCAATCAGCAATCCTCAGCCTCTAAGAACAGAAATGGATGAAACTGTTTCCTTTGCTTTAATCTGCAGGGCTATTCTGCTCTTGCTTTTTTTGTTGTTTTCTCCTGATCCAAAATCTCATAACCCTGATTTAGGTGCTAATATGCTGCAGTGAGTTCCAATCCCCAGGCAGCTTCATCATCTCCAAGCTGTGCAGGCTTAAACCCTTAACCTGTCATAATACCATGATTAAGACCCATCATACATTTGAACAGTTTGAAAGCCCATGTCTGCTTCCTCACCAGATACTCTCACTCTCCCTGAAAAGCAAAATCAATTGCTCCCCACAGAAAACAGAGGGAAGCCAAGTGGGTATTTTCCATGGCCATTTACAGCATTATAGCCCAGTTCCCTTCTACTGTAAACTTCTACTGTTCACAGCCTTGCTGTGGATGAAAAAGAGTAATAATCTCCTTCACACTGGTGATATTCCCAAGTGACTTTAAATGACCATAAATTTACACTGTAATATTAAATATGTCTTATGAATTTTTAGATCAAAATGTAGCACTTTGCACAACTTGTGTAAGTCATAGGTCTTCCCAATGCATTATTTGTGATTTGGGTACTCCTAAAACAGCCCCATTTCTAACAGTAATCATAAGGATTGAATAACTTCACAGTGTCTAGTTTAAGAAGGTAAGTGATGGTGAGTCATGAGCCCATGAAATCTCACTAGGAATGTTATGGGTAACACTGCCCTGCTCGCAGAAAGGACTCCTTGCTTTGTGCCCTGCAGTCTCAGAAGGTGTATTCATGTTTGCTAGTTAGCTCTTACTTCCCTTTAGAGTAGAATAAAAAGTTGAGCTGGATTCTCAATGCCAGAAATTAGCTTAAATCAAATCAAAATAGAAAAGCCACACTTCTGTGCAACTCCACAGATGGCAGATATGCTAAAAACAGAGTATTTACAGCAACAAAAGAAAAATAACTGCATATGTAAAAAGCCTTTTTTTTTTCCAGTTCACATATCAGTCCAATTTCTATCTTGCCTTCAGTGATCAGCAAGAAAAGAGCTCTTATTGTTTAGTGACATTTCCAAATATTTATAGTTCTCTGGTAGTAACCTTTTGTTTGGTAGATAGCACAGTATGTTGAGTATGTCATTAAACATTTGCCTGAAGATCTGAGTGTTAGCATCAATGACAGAGTTTCCTAAACATGTCACATTTTCCTTGGCTGTCATGAAAAATTATAGCTACTGTGACTCACACTTTAATAGCAGCTATTTGTGATACTTTAACCTAATGTACAGCCCCAGAGGAGAAACAAGAGACACAATAAAGCATCTGCCACTGACTTGCCTGAATGAAGGGATTCCAAGCATTATTAGGATGCCAAATTAAAGAGAAAAGGCTCTTGTGTCAAATGTCAAAGGGTCTTGGTTTTTGTTAACTTTACTGTAATTTATGTCTTATCTCTGAAAGCATATAAAGATAAATAAAAGAAATATTACTTTCTTCTCTAGTGTCTCTATTTATCTGCATAGGTCTTGTGATAGAAAGGGTTAAATACTTTTTCAATAACCCACACAAATAATCATTACACTTTTTAACAATTAAAAACATAATGAAAGTATTTATTACCTTCTAGTGTATCTTATTTTTTCAATATAAATTTTTAAAAAGTTAAAAGAAAACAATTGAACCTTATGGGTGTTCTGGGTGCCAAATGAAAAAAAGACATTTGCGATGCGTTTCTCTATATTGTCTCTTAAACATATTGCTCTTTTCTGCAAGAGAAAGCCAAAGAAATTAATATTTCGGGTATCTGTTCTTTTCCTGTTTATCTGCAATCTTTCCCTATTTCTGTCAAAACTTCTACTGCCAAACTTACATATACCAGGAAACTTATTCTTGTCATATTTAGTCCATGTGTAAATGAGAATAGAAACACTTGCCTACTTCTAAGTTAAATTCAGCCTTATTGGGAAATGTTTTAAGAACTTGAAGAGAAGATAAAATAGTGCACAGCCACACAAATCGGTTTCTATAAATTCAGAGATTTAACCCATATGATTAGGATGACAATGCCAAAAGCTGAGCCCCAGAGGAAACACAAACAATTGTCACTGATAGCAGCCAGTTAACAGATTTTCCCATGATGGAGCTCTTGAAATCTATTCTAAGAGCAAAGATTAATACATCATTCTGCACCAATACCATCAGCCACCTAGAAATCTTCACTCTGGAGTAAAAGGACCCTTTAGGCTTTATAACAAAGGACAAAACTCTGCAGTGCTCTGTGTGTGTGGCTTCACTGTACATCATTTTATAGCCTCACAGGAAAAAAAATCCATGAAAAAAAAGCCATGAAATGTGATGTTGTTTTTGCTTGTCCTCATGGACATTCAGTAAATCAGGACACCTTACAGCAGCTATGTTCACATTTCAACATAAAACCCTGATATCACCTGAGCAGCTTTGTGAAATATGTTCTCAATGAACAAGACTGAAAAGTGAAGCTGTTATATGAATTAAAGAACAAAACATTCTTAAGGAAACTTGGATTTCCTTATCAGACTTTATCATCCAACATACTCTATCTTGTTAGGCTGATACCTGCAAATTTATCAAATTTTATCAGAAATTTGTTGATTGCACCATTTAAGCAAGGCAAACCTAATCATGATTTTTGGAAAACCAGAAGTATGACTGACATCATCTTTCAAAATTTCCACAGGCTGCGTTTTTTGTTTTCATTATCTGACCCCTCTGAAACAAGTGTCATGTTTCTATCAGATGTATTAGCACAAGTACATCCATCACTATGTGCCCTAACTTTGCATAAATGTAGCCCTGGATCCTTCCTCACAGAAACACCAAAGTGCATTTCTGACCAATAATGTATAGTTGGGTGGGAGCTATCATATGCTACTTTGTGTAAGAGTATTATGAAGACAGTGAAAAAGTTTTCTATTATAGTTTGACACCAAGGAACATGTGTGAATGCTGCATTTCTCTCCTCAAAATTTAAATGAAACTGTTTACTAGAACAGAAGAATTGTAGCTGTCACACATTGTTAGGAAATCAGAAACAGAACTAAGACTTGAAACTCTACTAAGATTATCCTTTCAAATGAAGATTGCAAAAAAGGAAAGAGTACAATCTCCATGACAATTCTCTTCAAAACAGTTTTTTCAACACTCTGTAAAAGGATGAGGAACAGGAATTTGACACCTAGTCCTATTGGACACAAATTGAGCATACAGCCCAGCAAAACAGAAGCTGTCTTTGTGTAGGACCCCACTTTGTGTCTCAGTCTCATGAGAAGCCATATTAGCAGTTACATCTGCAATGCAATCTCTCACTGGTTATGGCTTAGACTAGGATCCTATCCATGATAAGGATCCATGTCTACCAACGACAAAGTCTTCAGAAGACACCATCAGTGTGGTCTTGTACTCACACCACAGTACATCCACCTCACTGGGAGTCAGACAGTTTAGAAACAAAGACCAGTAGCAAAGCATAATTTCAATGTGAGTTATTATTGATCAAAAATTTCCTCTGAATTGGACATTTCCCTGTCTAGAATGAAGAGAGACTTAACACGACCCTCAGAACATTCTATAAACTATGCTTTTGCTTTTATAACACATCCAAATGTTGTGAGAAGGTGTATATGGAGGTAAGCTGAAATGTTACTGAAGGACAGAGGAAGGGGGTGAAGGAGGGAGGGAGGTTACAGAAGGAAAAGCAATCTACAAGGTGGAAGGAAACATAAACCATCCTGATTTATACTTTTTCTCCACCCCTTCTGTTGATTGCTTTTCCTTCTAAAGATACATCTTTTCTCTTCTTCTACAAGGTGGGATGTGAACTGATTTACACTGCCTTTCCTACAGATGGTTAACCCACCCTCCTACTCAAGAAAAAAAACATTAAAAAATTAATAAAGTGTACCTTTTTCAGCTAGTTTTATTTGTCTTCACTGGATGTTTTATTCTTTCTTATTTAATTAAAATCAGCTGTGTTGGTAATACAAAAACACCACCTAACTTGTTGCTTTAACTAGTAATAATAATAATAATAATTATAGTTATAATAATGATAATATGCCATATCGGCTTAAGTGAACCATTCAGCAGTAGGTTCTTGGAAAACATCATATGTAAATGAGCCTTGGATTATTCTGTGTATCCACTTTGCAACGGGTAAATACGTGTAGCACATAGAGGTCAATTTACACCCTATTTAACAACTCTGATGATATAAATTCTTATTCTTTCTTGCAGAAGCTGCTCAGTGGGTGGAGTAGTCATTAAGAAGCAAACCGGTCTCACAAAGTTGCCCCATCCTTGCCCCCACATGGTGTTAGGGTGAGTCTGAAGGTGGCTCTATTGGAAAGCCCACAGCCTTACAGGGAACAGTTGAGTTCTCCTCTCAAAAGAGCTGAAGCCAGCCCTGGAATCCAGGGTGCAGTCAGGTGGGCCCAGGTGGTCATGGCCTGGATGTAGAATGAATCAAAAGGAGGTAATTTCTTCAAGTGTGACATTCACTCATGTTTGAAATACTGTTTTCCTTTGTAACAGTTTAAATAACACTTCATGCAAACATTTCAACAACACAAGTAAAGACTGCTTGTGTGTTACGTGAGAAGGAGGCTTCCAAACATGAAGATAAAACATCATCTTTCCACAAGGAAAGGTACCACAAGGATCACATCTGCAAAATGATGCAAAGTAGGACAAAAAAAAGCATTGCTATCTTTTCAACCAAACTTTTTTGAAAAATTCTCCAGTTGCATACTAACTTTTCAATACAGCACCAGCGTTTGAGAAGCCCGGGTGTTATGAAAGGCAAACCACAGTGAGCCAATGTTTCCAGTAGTGAATTACCATCAGGTTTAGCTTCACCAGCTCCTCTGAGGTTTCAGATCTGACAGTAGATGTGAAGCACAGGATATGAACTTGTTTTTATGGTGCTAGAAACAGCAGTTTCCCCTTAGCACTGATGAGGCTGCCAGGCTGATGTATCTTTTAGCAGGAGCCTGGAGCCCTACTGCTCCAGGTAGTGATGCAGTGGCTTTTCTGACTTAGCTGCCTGATTGCAGACCACCTACATTGGACCTTGCCAATTTTTGATCTCATGTTTATATCAGAGCCTCTGCCTGCTGCTGTTGGTAGAAGAAAGGATCTACATGGATCTTATTTCAGACACAGTGAGTACAGCATTTTTTCACATCACCTCCTATGTCCCATTGGCCTTTAAATGTGAGGTCCTTTTGGGCAGTAGTCTTTGTTACAGAAGTTTAATAAAGCACCTGGTTGACAGAGCTGCACTGCCTGCTGGGGGCTTCCAGGAATACTAAAGCTTAAGAACACATGGAAACAAAGACAGCTTTTCAAAGGTCTCTCTCCACAGCCTCTGCCAAAGTGACCTGTCAGGGCTTCATCTCAACCTGACATTTTGACAGTGCTCTTCAAGTAAGAACTGAGAAGACTGGATTTTGTCAGAATTTGACTTGAAAGGATTTTCAACAGTTCCACTTCTTATTTATTCCCTTCTGGCAAGAAAAGTTTTACATGTGAGAATCTCATGAAGCAGAAAATCCAGCTTTTAAATGGCATTCCCTCTTGGTTACAGAGGATACTGGAGTGACTAAGTCCGTATCATGGCCTCAAAATGATTTGTGGCTGCTCACACTCCCTGCAGAAAAGTTGTGTCATTTCCTAGGCTGTCTTTATCTAGGTGGTATATTTTTTTAAAAAAAGTTGCATTCTGAGTCTGCATAAAACTTCCATCAACATCTTCTTGCATAAGCAGCATATTTTTAATACAAAGCAGACCCCTCAGCTGGGGTCTTAAGTCAGTGATACCGTATGAAGTAAATAATGTAATATTTCTTTTGTGTTCTACATTATAGCACAAGATATTAGACACAATACTCTGGCACAGTAGTGCTGACACCTTTGAAAATGGTTTTGTGCTGGCTTACTCACCATATTTGCCTTCCATGGAATAAAAATATTGTGTAGGCACTTAGGAGGAAATGAGTTCTGTAGGTAGTTAATCACTACCTGTGCAAGTGCAAGGTGTGGGATGCAAGATAGGATTCACAGACAGCAAATAGCAGGCAAGACACTGAGAGAATATTCTGAGTGCCAATTATTTGCATTGAGTACATGGGGCAAGAAGAAGGGGTTTGGTTAATTAAACCATATCACTGAAATGGATTCAAAATAGTTTTAGTTTAGCATTAAAATCAGCTTTAGCCTACAATCCATATGGGTTACTTTGAGATAATTTATTCTGTATCTGAAGAAGTTCAGGTATAGACTATGAAGTAACACCGGCTTTGTAGAGCAGAGTTACTTGTGAAAACATTCCTCAATACCTGTATGCCATTCATCTCACTTCACTCATCTGAAAATATCAGTACAGACAAAAAATTGAAGGATGAGATTCATGGAAGGCTGATTGTTAGAAAAGTGAAGCAGCCTGCTTTCACCTCTAAGTATCTGCAACGAAAATGACTGGAGTTTGATACTGCCTCTTTGCTCCTTTGTGTTCACCCAGTAAATCACAATGCAAGCCAGTAAGACTAGCTCAGACCTAAAATATAAACAGTGATGCATGTCTGTGTTGATGAACACTGACGAGCCAGATAGAAGAAATCAGACTAAAATAACATCTGTTTGATCATCACCTGTCTTTATGCACTTTTATTATCTTCATCACATTCCCCAAACAATAAAATGTGTATTATTTGCGTAGATAATACATAAGGGAAAGGAGTCCACTATATTCACAGATGGTAGTCCTTCATCTCAAATTAAAATTATCATCTTTTGGTAGCCCAAAATTTGCTTAAATGAAAGCAATAAAACCCACAGGAGTGCAAGGAACAACCTTATTGTACTATGTCTACCCTATTTTCTTAGACAATGAAAGATTAATTTAAATATTTTTAAAATTTTAATTTCATCTGAGGTTTTACCATCTGTGTGTCTACTGAACTCCTCCCTATGCTCTTAGTAATGTTCTCAGGGTCTTGACTTGGGATCTAGAAATAAGGCAAGCTGGAGAGATGTTGAGCAGAGCTTATCAAAATTGACTTTAAAGGAAAATTTTAATACCTGGGAAGTTACAGAGCTAATCAGTGTGAAGTGTATACACTCAAATTTTTTACTTCCTGAAATATTCCATTAAAGAAGAATGAATAGCAGAAATACACTAGAAAAGTTGTCAATAATTTCAAGAATTTTTAGAGAAGAATATGGCTCACTGAAAGCACTACTGGTTATCTAAAAGCTTGAACTTACAGTCAGATTTATGATCAAGGGAATGATCATCTTTTCTCTCCCCAGAACAGTTCTGCTCCTGTGACCTGGAAGCATTCAGGACAAGAAGAGTAATCTTGTAAGGGTTTATAGGACCCTTGAGAAACCAGAGTCATTGAAGAACTGAAGGCATCCAAGCCCCACAATGCAAAGACAGTTCTTTTTTTACTTAAGTAAAACTCCTGTATGAAAGTGCTACCTCACTTCTGTTATTCAGTGTGTGAGGCAGTACAGGGAGGAGATGGAATTAGGTATTGATATTGAAAGTGCCTGTTACAAAGAAGTTGCTTTGTGTGGGCTGCAAGCACAGAGAGCAATGGACACCCAGAAACTTTAACAAAATTAAAGTCTGAGAATATTTAGTAATACTCTCAAATATTTATCACACCCTCCACACTTCCTGCCACCTAGCCTATCAGCTTATTTCATTTTCACCAGTTATGATCCTAGGTCCTTTGTGAGCAATATGGTGTACAAACTACAAGCTATAAAAAACATGGTACCAACATGTAAAACAAGGTTCCTAAACAGGATATGACAAAACAATTGGTAAAATATTGTGAAAGAATTAGCCATTCAGATCAGAGATCAAAAAGAAGTGATTTATAAAACACTGATTTAAAATAAATATTTTAAATTTCCATCTACCAACTTTTCCCAAAAGCATGTATTGCTTTTCAACAAGCAGTTCCAACATGCAATTTCAAAGCACATAAAATTCCTAATAAGAAGCCACATACTAATAAGAGACAAGTAAATTCAGATGCAAGCTAGCTGACAGGCCACAAAATGCAAAACAGCAAGAAAATAAGCATCTAATTCGTCTCTCTTTGTAATGTCTCCTTCATTTGTAATAACCGGCTTTAGTACCCTGCAACAGACAGTAAAATAGATACCTACAAAACTGACTGCAGATAGGTGAAGTATCATTAATTAAGAGATAATACCCCTTGAAATCAGACATTGCCAGCAGTTTTCGGTTATGATCCATTAATATTTTAACTAGCAAGTCATTAATAGTGGTAATAACCAATTCTAAAGAGATTATTGCTTGAATAAACTATTTTTAATGATTTTTAATATTCTGAAAAGCTTGGTCTGTTTTAACTTTAAATTTTGATCCTTTTTAATACCTCCATAGGAAGAGCTATTTCTATTCACATGGAAATAGAAATATTTCTATGAGTACAAAACACAGTCTGGGATGGAATTCGTTCATAAGTTGTACAGCAAAAGGTCTCTCCTGCCTGTATTATTATATCTGTGCTGCTGATAGTCAGTCATGCCTTCTGTCATCTGCCTTCTTTCTTTTCTGATGGCTGCTGTATAGCTTGCCTTGATCAGGGAGGTCTGAAATACTTCAGTCATAGCCTCTGATCCAATCTCTTGCATCAAACTGTGGCTCTCTTTTGATTTAGCTAGGTATGTACAATTACTCTCAGATGAGCTTCTGAGGTCAAAGAGATATAGTTTACTCCAGGCAACATTATTTTTGTGCCTGTACACAAAGTAAGCCTCTAATATTTAGACTCTGTCCCTCTGTATCTATTAAAATACTGGAATTTATTTTACAGGTATCTCCCCAACAGGGTTAAATCATATAACTCTGGAGAAATAAGTTGACACAAAAATGTATATTTCATGAGAATGGTCCCAGGCCTGTATCATGTTCATACAAATATAGCTAGAGATAGGAAAGACAGATAAGAAAGATAAGACATAAAGGGCCTCTTACCCCTCTGGAAAGCAGAGATCACTTTCCCTCAGGAGACAGTATTTTCCAACTTTGATCCTATCGGGCTAGCCAGGAAGGAAATGGTATCTGTTTTATGACACTCCCGAATTCCCATCTCTAAACCTCTATTGGAAATACAGTTTTTTAAGCAGTCAACACTTTTCTTGATTCAACAAAGGTATCAAAAAAGCTACAGACAAAATCTTGGCCTCTACTTATATCATAGACAAGAGGAGCAGGATCTAACACTGTCCAGAAAGCCAATCCAGGAGCAGGCAGATAGCATCAATGCAAAGAATATCATATTTTCACATATTTTCCTATGTTCATTTTTTCACCCTCATTAAATTATAGTCTGACTTTATAAATTTTATCCAAGATATATACAGAAGTTAAGTCTTTGTAACAGTTATCTGTTTCTAGAGACATAACCTCCTTTCTGATTTGACAATTATTTTGCATTGTCAAGAACAATAAATATTCTGGTGGGTAGGTGTTCTGTTGAGGCTCCATCCCACAAGATTTCAGCAATAGATGTCTCCTGTTTTGGGCCTGGCAGTTCCTGAGAGTAGAAATGCTGTCAAACACAACCCAGCAGCACTGTGAGAGGGACTCTGCTGAAGAGTCAGTCAAATAATCTCAGTCACTTTAGCATCTCATAAGGGATGATTTCACACAAAAAATGTGAAAATGCATGAGGTCTCTTCCAAAAATAATGAATATAAAATCAATTGGCACCATCTGCCCCTCAAAGCATTGGTTGTGTGCATTATGAATGTACTATCCAAGAAAATAAAAGCATGAATGAACCAGTATATTTGATCTTTTGAGACAGAATTGACACTGAGCACAAAAAATACAAATATCTCCACCAGCCCTTTTCATGATTCCTCAGAAGCCCAGGTAATTGCAATGTCTGCCAAGAAATCCACAACTTTATTGTGTCCAGGCTTTGATGTTTTCCTCCTAAAGGAGGAAAAAAACAGTAACCCAGATTTTACAGGTTCAGACCATTTCCAGCCTCTCCATTTGTTCCCAACTACCATAGTATACCTCTCTCCAATTCCTTCTCTAGCTAGTCCTTTCTAAGAAAGCTTTTTGCAAAGATAGTAGTTCCATTTTCATTCAGAAAAAAAAAAAATCATTCTTAGAAATACACTCACAGATAACAATGTATGAGAGGTTTAGAAATTAACTGATAGCAGTCTGGTAATTATTACACTTGGGGAGGAGAAGGGTCATTTAAGACACTGGTAGTATGACAAGGAATCTCACTTCAAGTCTGCTCGCCATGATTCTTCCAAGTACATAGAGACTGAAGGATATTACCTTGTCCTGTTTGGACAAGTTTGGTGGCTTGTGAGGAAGTGTTGACAGGCAGTCAGCGGCAGACTCACACACACAGAAGTGGAAAAAATACAGAAGAATTTCTTAATTCTTCCCTCTTCTAGGAAATACCGAAGGTCATTTCATTCCCATGCATCTAGTTTTCTGCTTTTTAAAAGGAAATACTTTATGGCAAAAAGCCTTTGCTTTCAGACCTAGAAACTTTATCACTGAGAAGAAGCCATAGTTTCTGGATGAATAAGTAGAAGTCTGGGCTTGACACTTGTCATAGGACAGGCTATGGTTTCGCCTTGTGGTCCAATGAATATCTCATTGAAATGCTAATCCAAGACTGAGAAAGCCATCATCATACAAAATACAGATGGCAACACAGCAAACACAACAAAATACAGAATGGGGAAGCCTTACTGCTAGAGTTCCTTCCTCCAGGTTATGGTGAAGCTGGGAATATGTCGGGGAAATGTGTTAGGCTCCAATAATAATTGTAATAAACTTAAACCTGTTGCAGTGGGGAGGACAGAAAACAGCTAAGTGAGGGCAGGATAAAAGTGAAGTTTTGCTTCTCTCCTTTCCCTGTTTTTGCTGTGTAGAAGAGGGTCTTAGTTGCCATGGCTGTCAACAGCCAGTGATGCGACTCACTAAAAATAGCTCTCACTGCTCAGAAAGACACAGATCTTACAGATCAGGTAAAAAAGAAGTAATTCCTTCTACTATTTACTTGCTTTCTGCCTCCTCCTCCAGAAATGCTCCCAAAATGTGAGCAGGACATTAAAGCAGCAGATATTTTTGTGAAGAGTTATACCTGACCTCCATCAGACACACCCTTAGATTTGCAGTCTCCCATGCACTGACCCCTGGAAACAGGACACAACTCTATGACAGATACTTGCAACCCACTCTGAGGTCCAGCCTCCAGAAGTCATTTTCAACTCACTGCATACATTAAGTTTAGTCAGAAAAAGCATTGCATGTTTGATGGGTAAGGATCCGGATTTACCTCTAAATAGGGATGAATAAGAAACAAGATTTGAAATGCAAGCATGATACAGTGAATCTTGTCCTGTATCAATCTGCTCAAGGCCACCTTTGCAGAGCAACACAACAGCAATGCTAAACACCAGCTGTCCCTGCAAGATACACTGAGATCTGCAGAGAAAAACCTGTCTGTTGGTGCAGCATGTCCTCATTGTGAGCTTCTCTGCGAGCCTGCATAGCTGGGGCACTTAGTGCATACTTGTGAAGGACACAGAGTTTCCAATTTTCTTTTTAGCTTATATTTACAATGATGCTGTCAACTGGAAATGAAGAAGAAAGGAGGCAGTGAAGCAAGAATATTTAGCCACAGCTGAAAACAGGAAAAGTTGGGGTAAGTGCCAGCTCCAGGTACAGAGGAAAAGAAAAGAACATTTATAAATATGTCAATGGAAAAAAAAAAAAAAAAAAAAAAAAAAAAAAAAAAAAAAAAAAAAAAGATTTGAAATTGCAAGCCTGTAGACCCAGTGATTTGTCCGTATCTGCTCCAAGGCCACCTTTCACAGGCAAACCAACAGCAATGCTAAACACCAGCTGTCCTGCAAGATCACTGAATCTGCAGAGAAAAACCTGTCTGTTGGTGCTGCATGTCATCATGTGAGCTTCTCTGCGAGCCTGCTAGTGGAGGCACTTAGTGCATACTGGTGGAAGGACACAGAGTCAATTTCTTTTTTAGCTAATTACAAATGCTGCTGTCAACACTGGTAAATGAAGAGAAAGAGGCAGTGAAGCAAGAATATTTGCCACAGCTGAAACAGGAAACAGTTGTGGTACGTGCCAGCTCCAGGTACATGGGGAAAAGAAAAGAATTTATAAATATGTCAAGAAAAAAAAAAAAAAAAAAAAAAACAAAAGGAGGAGAAAGCAAGGAAGAAAAAGATGTTTTAAAAATAACCAGGCACCAAAAAAATGTCTAGGGACTGAAATACACTGCTGAGGTTTAATCTATTTTTCTCAACAGAATAATAGGTAGGAAAGCTGAAGAGCTACAGGCATAAAATTCAGCAGGCTCTTTATACTTTCTACCAGTCACGAGTATTTGGTTGATGTAGAAGTCTGCACCACAGTTAGAGGGTGACTGTGGGACTGAATGTTTGGGGGATAGTACCTAGAAATCTACCTGGGTATAATTTGAATGTAATCTCTGAGTAAATTGCCTTTCTTAAAACTTCACTTACTAGGAAAGGGAAGACATTACTAACTAAATACTTGAGCTGTGTTTACCTTTGGAAGAGCTAGCAGATAGCTTCAAGTTAAAACTACTGCCTGTCCATGCTGCTATCTGCAGGCATCAAATTAGTCTGTAAACAACCTGATCTAGTGGGTGGCATCACCCATGGTGGGGGAGACTAGGACTAGATGGAATCTTCAAGGTCCCTTCCAATCCATGATTCTATGGTTTTTGACATAGAGCCATTTTGCAGAGGAGATTATGTGATGTGCAGGGGACATGGGTGTAGGCTGGGGCTTTGCAGAAGACTGGATGTGCTTTGCTGAAGATGTAAACGAGTGATGCATCTTCTAGATCATCTGGCCTTTTTTCTGCCTTCCATCTCAATTTCTTCTTTCTTTTATGCTTTCCACAGCTTTAAAGTTGTATGATCCTACTACTGGTAACTGGAGCAGAAGCAGCTCTCACTGCTGCTAAGTACATACATTACTATAAAATTCTTACTCATTCTTTTTTCCTCCTGTTATAGGCCAAAATATCTGGTATTTATTTGTTTAGATAAAAAGTTGCTTTTAAAAGTACCTATTAACCTTGCATAAAGCCTTCTTTGAAAGACATATCTTATGTAAAAGGAAAAGAAACAAAACCCATTTTCCCCATCAGTCTTTTGCCATAACTTCTATGAACTTTTTGAAGACAATATCTGTAAAAACTGTTTGCCGGTGAATTTCCATGATGCTTGGATTCTGTGCTGCTTAGTGAGATGACTTTTCAGTCACGGTAGCAGAACTTGTAAATGTAAGCAAAGTCACACACAAACAAGGAATTTCTAGTGACTGTTCATCTCTTGCTGTGAAGCAATATCAAGACGTCTTTTCCGGAAGAATGACAGTACAGATGATGTGGGGTACCCTTAACGTGGTCTACTTGACTCCACACTAAAAACTGCCTTCTATACTTAAGGGGAAAATACCTCACATGCTCATCAAAGGAAGACAAAACTTGGTTAATTGCCACTGGTTTCAAGACAAGGGGTGCACTGCTGTGATCTAATGAAAGCATTACATGGGGGTTGGGTAGCAGACCTTTGCGATTTGACTCAACACTGCATTCTGTGACATTTCCTAATTCTCTGAATATCTGAGGTACAGTCTATATCACAGACAAGGATTTGGGTGAACCCATTATATAGCAAATTAAGATACAGCTTAGATTAATGTGGAAGTCCACAAAGAAGAGGGCACTGCAATCCAGAGAGTTTGAGGGCAGGGAAATGGGGCATGGATGGGAAGGAGGAAGTGCAGAGCCATAGAGACCTAAAGTAGAACCAATATTTACTTTACCTCCTTTATTAACAGTCATGAAGATTGCAAAATAAAACCACATTCATTAAATTTGCAGATGATGCTAAATTGTGAGACATTATACAAGTCAGGATCAAGAAATGTAATATAACGCAGCTCAGAGAAATGCAGGCTGAGAATACCAAAATGAGATTCAGCTTGTAAAAAAACAAGCTAATGTATGCCACAAGGGAAGAATAACTTGGGCTGGGAGAAGCCACAAATTCAATAGAAGGCAAAAGCCTCAAGGCGACAGTGGGCAACAAACTGCATAGGAGCATTCCCAACACAATGGGTGCAAAGCCTAGTGCAGTTGTGAGCTGCAAATGCAGAGGCACTGGCTCATAATCAGAGAGATTCAAGCCATCAGGCTTCATGAGGGATACTAATTTAGCTTCAAGACAAATACAGGTGACAACCCCCTAACTCAGATGTATTTGTGAGGTGAAATTTCTACAGATAGCTTCTGGTGTGTAAATTGCCTCTGGCATTTGGGATACTGAATCTGAAGGCAGGCAAAGTGGAGTGAGCTCAGAGACAGCAGCAGTGGTTCAAGGATGGTAGAAAGTGACAAAGGACACTTCCATGGCCATGAACTATGTATGGCACAGCAAAGGAAATTCCTACAAATGCACCCAAAAAAGAGCAATTAAATCCTGCAAAAGAATCGCATGTAGTTGTGTTGTTTTCTTTATTAAGATGCAAGAACAGAAAAAGTTAATATTTACTAGCATAAACTAGTCATAATATCTGGAAGATCTCACTTCTGGAATGTTTTTTGAATAGAGGTGATGAACAAGATAACTTTAGAGAAGCAGCCCTGCATTGATAGGATGGGGATGACAGAACAAAACTTTTCCTTTTTTTAATACTTATATTAAGTTTAGAAGATCTGTGTCACAGCTGTATGTTCTGATATTTACTTCCATGAAGTAAATAAGGATTCAGGAAAATAAAACCAAAATCAATAAAAGAAGAGGAAACTTCTAAGGAATAGGCATTGAAGTAGGAGCAATATTTAAAAGAATATAAAAAACACTAAATTAAAAAAAAACCTTCAAGACCTCACGTTGTTAACTAAAACTAAAGTGAACCAATCATAATAATAAAAATAAAGATGTTGAATTGCTTTAGAGTTCATTCTGGAGGAAAATCAGGAAGCTGTGGGGAGGATACAAAGGAGAATGTTATCAAAGATAGATTAATATCCTACATGCCCAAAGGTTGCATATGCCATCTCACAATAGATACAGCAGGAGTGAAAATGGCCACTGGGGATAAAAGGAAATTACTAAAACAGAAGGACATTCAGAATTATAAATTATGCTATATGAAAAACTGAATGACAAAATCTGGAAGACACTTAATATATATTCTGTTTAACAATATGGCTTACTACCAAATGCTAAATACAAAAAAAAAGGAAGAATGTTTATGAAATCCTTTGATTTCTAACCAAGCTTGTCAGGTGCATGAAAAAACAGTAAGATATTTTTTCCTGGGCTTTCAATTTTACTCAGGTTAAGAGTTTCAGTGAAGTGGAACAAATAGTGTGAAAAAATTGTATCCATGAGCAAGTGGTTCCTTGATTTGTCTAACATTATTTATACCTTGCTTAACTATTTCTGCATTCAGAAGTGAGTGGAAACACAACCCATGTTATGTAAAAAAAATGTCCCCAAGCAAATCTCAGCTGATAAAACTTACAAGCATTTTGTCTCAAGTAATCTCGGATGGTAGATTTGAAATTTTAATTTGAAAATCCAAGCCACTAGCATATCTGCACTCTATGGAATATGTATGTGAACCTTGCATTCTGTGTTATGCATGTGCTTAACTTTGTGCCTGACAAGTGGTCCCTTTGCCTTCAGTTCCAAAGGGAACTCACTGGAGCTTCTGCAGCGGGTGGAACAGAGCTGGGGAACACTTCCCTCTCAGGTCTCAGCCCCACAATGAGACCGTGCTGGCCCTCCCTGTCCTCGGGCACATTTCACACAGTAGGGTAGGACCTTTCCAAATGCAGTTCACAATCAAAAGCTGACCCTGGGGGAAAACAAATCAAGCTTTTATGTATTTTTCAGATAGTTAGAGGCAGTTCAGGCTTGTTAAACAACGGAAAAAATTTCAACAGAATAGATCAAATATGAAATACATTACATGACAATGAAAATATAACTGATTTCTAGAGCTTACTTAATTTTCCCTACTGCCTTCTCTACAGAATAAGGCAGCAAAGAGCTGCAAGCTACTACACCTTTTGTATATCCTCAGTGAAATATTGGCTAAACTCAGGCAGAAAACCAGTGACATTAAGGAGATGCAGGGATGATGTCAATGAGAGCACAATTATAAGTCAGTGTGTTGCACAGTCATCTCAGGGGGACTAATTTGGCCTGCAGGTCTTTATTGCTGCTGATGGTAGGCAAAAAGGGGGGAAGCTAAGACTGATAGTAAAAGCCCATGGTGACTTTGCAGGAATGATAGATACAAAATCCATCTTTTTGTTTGTAAGATATGCCTGTTTGAAGAAAAGACAATAAATATGGAGCTATTTTTACAAAGTCACTTTTTTTCAGAACAGAGATGAATTTAACTATACCTGACACAAAACTCCTGCCAACATCTCCCAGTTTTATGCTCCTGCAGAGAATCTTTCTGAAGCTAGGCTGTAACTTTGATCTTTCTGGTCATAGCCATGAATTAGGGTCAGTTATAACTAAGAGCTTTAGAGACCCCACTGCTCCTGCAGGATGTGATTTTAAATGGTTTCTAGAGGAAAGATAACTGAGATTTATGATTCAGTAGTTTGATTAGAGGATCATCCAGAACTTTAACATGGAGGTACACAATGAGATGCGGGGGCGGGGTAGAAAGCACAAAGGAGATATTGCTAGAGAAGTTTGCAGAAGGACAGGGAGGAAGACAGAAACAGACTCATGTTCCTCTCCACACAGGTGGTACATATTCATGCATATGCATATCATTAATATATAAATCCTGATTGAACATCTAGGGGTTCATGGTATAGAGAGTTTAAAAGCTCAGATCCTGCAGTGCTGAAGCCCAGTGTGTTCCCACACAACTGTGTGCAAACCTGGACTTGGACTCAGCATAGGTTTCCTACCTATCTCTCTTGCTCTGCTTCGGACTCCCCAGGAAAAACACTGAAGTATTTTCTTTGCCTCACATCAGCTGATATGGTATTTGGAAAAGGGCAGGAGAAAGAAGGTCACAGGAGGAGTCTACTTAGCATATAAGTGTGCCCTTGTGTGTGCTTGTATTCCTAGGTATTTCAGAAGAATGGTTAAAGAGTCAGAATCACAGTTATTTCATCTGGAAAGTGATAAGACTTGAAAGATGACCTTGGGGTGGCTATACCTTAGTCCAGAAAGATCCCTTTAAAAAGTGGAGAACCCGGAAACTATGACTTGGCAGACTTCCTATCTAACCCCATCTTCTTTTTCACAATAAGGAATGAGGCAAAGAATCCCACAGACAGGCACAATTCAGATCCTTCAACAACAGAAAGAGAGGGTCTCATCATCTTCAAAAGAATCAAGTGCTTTAAAACAGCAAAAATCTCCAATTCAAGTGCAACTAATGACACCATGTAAATATGACGTCTATGCAATAACATAATTCAGCAAGGGAGGGACAAGTCCTAAGGAAGAAAGATGTGATACTGGTTTTTTTCAATAGTTATAAATGTTGTTTCTTTTGCTTTCACTGTTAAAATTATGAAGATTACTTTTTATTGATACTCTTTATTTTATATATCTGGAAACAAGAAATAAATTAATATAATGCTCTCTGTGTAGAAGTGCAGAGGAGTTTTTGGAAATAATGACAAAAAATATTTCTGTTCCTTGGGTGTTTTCCTACAGCAATACTAGGACACATTAGATTGCACTTGAACCTATAAAGTAGCTTATGAAGTAAGATAATCCATTAAAACAGGGGCAGCAGGAGGGAGAGTATGAGAGAGACAAAATCCCGTTCACTCAAAATTGAAATTTTTACAGGATGACACACCAGAATGAAGATCAATCACAGCCTTCTTTACGGGTAGTTTTCCACCTTAATGAAGTGAGTTCATCATGACTGGTTATGACAATACTTCATTTCTACCGACTGTTCCACTCCTTTTTTGACTCTTTTGATTAAAAGCATTGTTCTGCAGTGTCCCATGTGATAACTGTATTAGTTAGGGTAAGTAGCTGATCTATTACCACAGGATAATACAGTTTGAAGGCAGTTTAATAGGGGCTGGCAGATTTCAATATTATTAGAGGGTCATAGAGTGTCTGACATTTCAATTTGTTACCAGACCACTCATATCACTTAGGGCAATCATTAAACATAGACTCTGATAAGGCTTTTGCTTTGTAGGGTCATTCATTATTGACAAGGAGAAAAGAAATACATACTTTCCCAGGGGCAGCCTCAGTACGTAATAGAGTAAAAATCATCTCAGTCTGGAACCATATTTTCTAGATTTGCTGGCAAATCAAGCATTACATTTTCCAACTAAACTGAATGAAAGACTACAGATAAAAACATGAATACTTAAATTCTGTCTTTACATACTGTCATCACACTCATTATAATCACATACATATATATATAATTAGGTCAAGTTGGCTTATTTTATCACTGTGATGGGAGCTAATAATGCACTTGTGTTGGCTTCACCTTTTTGAGGCCTGTATGCCTGGGACAAACTTTGCATATTATAATTATTCATCATAGATAGCTCCAATAGATATTTAACAGATGAACTGTCTTCACCTTTCAACTAGGTAAGCCTGTGACTTAGCTTGGAAACAAAAGGAACACATTCTTCATAAAGGCTTATTAATATTTTCCTCCATAGAGTAATGTTTGCTTTATTTGGGTTTTGCTTTAAAGTTCTTTTTTAATTTAAGACTTTCCCTAAAAGACCTTAAGTTCACATTCATTTCCCACATCTTTTAAAAATTAACTATGTTGTACTTTAAACAGAAGTTGAAAAGAAGAGAAAAAATAGTTTGGAAGAAGGTGAAAGATATCATTAAAACCACAACTAAAAGGATTTGGACAGAGCTATTTAATTCCAGAAATTTCATTTCGAGAAAAATTAGTTTGTGTGATTTTATTTTTTCAGTTTCTTGGGAATAAGTGTAAGTTACAGAAAATAGGGTTGTTAGGATGTACTACAGCATTTGGTGAAGAAAGAGCAGTGTTGCACTAATGGATACAAGCCAGAGAGGAACTAATCCTGCAACTGCATACTGATCCATTGGCCTGATCAGGATCTGATCAGAATTTTAACCTTATTTTTGAATCAATAGATGTGGTCCAAAAGAGCAGATCAAGAGAGAATGAAGCTCAAGTAAAAATGAGCTATTTTCATTTACTGATAAAACAGATTAACTACAGCATCTGTGGTGATAGTGAATTAGTTCATAAGATTTCTTCCAGACTTAATAATATAAGGTGTTATTAATATCTCAGGTTAAAAAAAAGTCTCCCACGATTCAATAAGGTGATCCTTTCTTTTAAATTCATGACAAGAGCTTTAATTGGGTCAGAAGAGCAACAGCAGACAAATAAACTGACAATAAAATTGAATTCAGCCAGTGTAGTGAGAAGGAATTTTTACTGCCATTTGTTTATTCATTTCTGGGTACCAGCTTAGTCAACTCCAACATGACAGCTTCTCTCTGGCTCGTCTTTGGAAGTCCCCCAAAAATAGCCATTTAAATCTTAACAGTGCAGTACCTTGGGTTAGTAGAGCAATTGTTCTCATCGCAATTCCCAGCTCCCTGACCAGGGAAAGTGATGTCCATAAAGTCAAGCAAGAGATGCTGAACTAAGAAACTTGTTCTGCCTACAAGCTGTCACAAGATACTGCAGGAGAGACAGAAAGGATGACTATAGCCAAGATGACTATAGCCAAGATGACTTGAACACATGTAGAAGGATTCTATGTTAAAACGTAAATGAGTAAGAAGGACTTCCTAGAATGAAAGGGGTAAAGAAATTTGGTTATATAGAGAGAAGATTTAAAACTTATCAATAACATCAGAGATTGTCCAACTTAAAAGCTGGTAGTCCTAACAGCATTGAGATACGTTGAGGAACTTACTTAAAATGTGACAATTCTGTTAAATATACCACTGTCTTTTATAGCCAGTCTATCACAAGCATACCTTACATTCAGCTCATATTTCTGCATAACATTGTACATTCTATCAGAGAATCCTGCAATATTAGAAAATGAAGTTTTATGCTATTGATCATAATGTAAATAAGGTATTTATTTGGAACTGAGATTCATATGTTCATTTAGTCATTGTTTTCTTCAAAATAATTTACTGTACATCCAACAACTAGGCAACTATAGTTATATTTTTGCCTGGTGGGAAAAAAGGTTGTTTTCAAGTATGCAGCCCAGAATACCCTTACCCTTCCTTGCTGCAAGACTGTATTGCTGGCTTACCTTCAAACTGGTGTCCACCAAACACTCAGGTCCTTTTTGGCCAATCTACTTTCCAGACAGTCTGCTCCCAGCCGGTCTGTATTGGCAACTGGGGTTATTCCTCACCATGTGCAAGACTTTGAATTTCTCTTTTCTGTACTTCAGGAGATTCCTGTTGTCACATTTCTCTAGCCTGTCCATGGCCCTCTGACTGTCAGCACAGACATCTGGTCTATCTACCACTCCTCTGAGCTTTGTATCACATGCTGACATATTGAAGGGGCACCCTGCTCCATCATCCAGATCATTAACAAAGCTGTTAAACAGTACTGACCCCAATAGCCACCCCTGGGGTTTCAGGGCTAGTGACTGGCCTCCAGCTGGACATGTACAGCTGAACACAATTCTTTGAGCATGGCAGTTTCAACCCAGCTCACTGCCCATTTATCCTGTTTTTTCTGCAAAGATGTTATGACAGTGCAGAAAGCTTTACTAAAGTCAAGATAAACAACGAAGCAAGTAATCTCTTAACAGAAATCTATCAGGTTAATCAGGTATGATATTTCCTTCTAAATTCATGCTGATTATTCACAATCAGCTTCTAGTCCTTCATATATTCCAAACCGTTTCTGGGATTATTTTTTCCCATCACTTTAGTACAAGAAACTCTAAAAGATAAAAGATACACACCACTTGAAAATAACTTGGAAAATGAAAAGTGTACTTACAAAAACAGAGAAATGCAAAACCAGTATTGTTATTAGTTTTGTTGTCCCTTTAGTGTCTGAGAGATTTATGAACAAGTTTGAGAGCAAAGGCCTCAAAGTGATTTTGGGATGCTCCCTGACTGAACTCAGTCTGAAGGGAGCTGTTGCAGGCACAGGAGACATAAAAGTTTCTTTCTAGACAGAAGAGGAAACATGAGATTAGTCAAGTGAGTTCCCACTTCTCATTGTGGCACAGAAAGAAAGCATAGATGAGACAAAGGTAGGGAGTAGGAGTCAATTTTAATTCAAAATCACCAGAATTCCATTGATTTTTCTGGAGGCAGAATCAGGCCCATGAGGTTTAATTGTCTTGTGTTCCTTTATGGAAATATAAGGAAACATTTTTTTGCAGTTAGTTTATCTTGCATTTCCCATTTGTTTAGCCAAGAAATGATAACACAGAGCATTATCTATTGAAGTGTGAATGCAGTTTCTATGAACACAGAAAATCTAATACTAGCAGCTCCCTCTCACTGGAGAGAAAACAGTAATCCAAAGGCACCATGAAAGGGATAGCTGTCAGATCTCAGCAGCAAAAATGAGCACATATGCATTTTAGAAAGAGGGAAGAATTCTGCAGAAAATTAATATAAATCTATGTGCCTAATTTAATTTGCACAAATCAGAGAGAGGAAGAACAAGTAGTTAACATCTTGGCATTACCTGTCATCTGCAGCCCAATTACTGTTACAAAACATAAGGAGTATTGGAGACCACAAAAGTTTTTACATTAGCAGTTACTAATTTACCAGCAAAAGCAACCTACTCCAGAGCTGCTAGCTTCAGTTGTAAATAGCATCTCCACTGCTTGTTTGAGTTGAATTTATTTTTTTAGATGTTACAGAAAGAGAAATTAGGTATTTTTAGTCATACGATTATAAAACATTGCCATTGTAGCAGCTGTTTTAAATTCCTAGAATCCAAACAATAGCCAAATTAACATCAATCCCACTGCAATATCGTAACTGTTAGTTTTATGCTTCATCCCACATAATCTTCTGTAACCTAAGCCATCACACTCCACTTCTCCTGGCCTTTCTCTTCCTGTGGCTTTGCCTCCATTACACCCCAGAACCTCTATCAGCAGCAGGGATACTACTGCCTATATGTTTCTGCTCCATCACTGGGGAAAGGAAGGGACTGGAAGTGGATTACATCTAGTTTCCTGGGTTTATTTCCTCCAGCCAAGTTAATTGTATTTCCTTTGCAATAACATGACAGAGAAGAGCAGCACTACCTCCCAGATATGATCCATATGATATAGGGGTCTATGAAAAATGTAAAATAAAAATCAGTGCTAGGACAAATGGTGATCCCGTGAAGGATGATCTGAGTGTTCTAGGACAGCTACCTCCGCTGTAAGATGAGTTCTCTCACAGTAGTGTGCTTGTAAAGGGATAGAACTGTCTCATGGTAGACCAAAATGTCTTAAGAGAGTCAAGATATTTGAAGGCTTTGTGATCCTTCTTGATGTCTGTTTGTGTCTTGAATTCTGCCAGAATAATCTGCTTGGGTTTTATCCATTTAAGTATAAACATCTATAGGAATACTCTAATCTTCTAATAATCAAGAGGAAAAAAAATATTCTATGGTGAGTACTTCACAAGCCAATGAGGCTAAAACAGTCTGTAAGATAAATAACATAGCCATAGCAGTTCAGCTGGTTAATCTTTTCTGATGTAAACAGACAATCATCAGAGATGTTCTCATGTAAAACCCCAGCAGACACTTCAAACAGAGAAATGGCCTGAGTTGATCTAAGGGATATCCAGCCTGGGAGAGGAATCTAGATGTGTGCAGGTAATGTCTAGGATGTCGGCACAGGCTCAGGGCCTGAATTCAGTGGTGTCTGGGCACTTAATGAGTGTAAGTCAGTTTTCTCTACTTCACTGCCAAAATGGATCAAACTAAATTGAATTTAAGCTGTTTTAATGTTGAGTGAGGATGTCTATAATGAGGATCAATACAGTTTAACAAACCCATTTTAACCAATACTGTTATTTCATTCATATGTACTTTTCTACCTCTTCCCACACAGAGGAGCTCTCAGGGAATGGTACATCATGAAAGCACATTTTAGACACCATCAGTGCCTAAAGGGTGATTACGTACAAAACTCTTCCAGATGAGTGGTGCACATCAAGGTCTGCTGCCCCATTGTTACAAGTATATAACACATATTTCATTGGATCTGAAAAGCATTCCTTTGGTATTTGAGAGGAACAAATTTGTGTAGGAGATTATTAGGCAATATAAACTTTCCATCGCATTCATTGCAGTGCTACAGCTAGCTGTGGTTGCTGGAGCTGGGATGAAAAACAGTAACTACTCTCCAGGGTTTCTTCAGTTTCCTTCCCTCATCCCAACCCACACAAAGGCAGCTTCTTGTTGTACAAAGTCTGTCACATCTGAGAGAATGTACAACTTGTTGCTGTAGCAGTACAGTAGCTGTTGATGAGGACAAGAAACTGGCTTATGAACCATGCCTCTCATCCCCCTTCAAAGATCTACCTTATGTCTGACTTTCTGGTTCTTGGCCAAAAATGTGAACAGGAAGGATTCAGAAGCATGGAGAACTTGGAAGGATCATTAACATTAAAAAAAACAACAAAAAACCAAAACAAAAAACAAAAAAACCAAAAAAAAAAAAAAACAAACAAAAATAAGAACCAAATACAAACACATACACACATACACAAATATACTATATATAGAAATCAGTGGACATTTTTAATTCACAGATGAGAATAATTTTGAGAGATAGCAATATCAATAATTTTGGAGATAGCAATATCAAAATAACATTGGAGTCAGTTTAATTTTTTCTCCCTGAACAGGACTGACACACCACATTTGCTCAGAAGTATCTCAAAGAAGTGTGATTAAATAGAGACTCTTACAAAAAATCTCTATGGAGGTCAAGTGGGAGATCTGAATTCTGTTGGAGATGCAAGGGAAGAAATAATGTTGAGTGGTATGCAGAAGCCACTCTGACAATGGAAAAGACCTTTCAATGGACTACACCTATTCAGTACCCCAGCTGAAATTCACCTGTGCAACCCATCCACTGGGAGCTCTAATGCACACGTCTGTTTAGCAGTCTTCTGCTGGTTAAAATGGATGTGGGGTTTTTTTCACTCATTTAATCACCAACCAACTTTCCATAACTAACTCTTTACTTATGAGTATGTTAACTAGGGCTGATCAGAGCCATGAGCAGGAAATGTAATTTTGTTCTTCAATTGCCCTATTCATTATCCTCCTCAGCATTTACATTCTGCACATTAGGATGCTGCATATAATGTGATCATTTACTATGTGGCCGTGACTGCCAAATACAATGAACAAAATAGAGTCTTCTGAGAGAGTTATTCTGCATACAGGAAAAAACACAACTTGTTTTAATGGGATCTAAAAGTGATCAAGTGTAGAGCAATGTTTGTATAATACACAGTCTTTGTTATCAGTCTTCTTTTATATATAGAATAAAGTTGGTTAATATGTACATAAGTCAAATGATTAATGAAAGAATATATCACTTCTCAGACCTGTGTGGGTCAGGATGTAACATATACCAAATTGCTCTGTTTTTATTAGATCCAGGGATAGGCAAAAAGAAGAGGATATTTTTCCTCTCCTATGCAGATGATTTTAGATATAAAATATTATCAGTCTCTAGGGACTGGGGAAACATAAAAGTATTGTGCTCCCCTCCCAGTCCCCCAACACGCTGCTTCAATCCAGTCCAGGCAGAAGAGTGAAAAAAGCATTTATCAAATCTTGAAGCAAGATTTCAGAGGAGTTCTGGCTTACCAAGATTCTTCCTGCCATTTCTTCTTACTTCTCTCTTTCTCCCTCCCTGCCTCCCTCTTTGCAAAGGTTGGTGTCAAGCTCTAGAAACTTTAAAACTCAAGACTGATTGGTGCAATATATTTTCTTAAAATGTATTTTTTTCCTGAAGATATCATTTCATGTAGAAGAGACATGGGACCATGGAGACAAAATTCAGGTTAGAAAAGGTGTTTGCAAAAGAGTCTGTATATTTCCTTGAACAGGTACATTTTTTCTGCAGTGTTCACCTGCATAGCTGATATTATACAGAGGAATGAATTACTTTCACGGCAGGGGGAAATGCACAATTAAGCTGTTTTTTATATAAGGGATTTTCCTACTAAAAAGTAGATAGTAAATGACCAGTGTCATATAAATGCTATGAGACATACAAGAAGTGTTGTTTTAATAGCCTAGACAGAAGCACTCGATTCTGTACATCATATACACCTGAATTATTCATCCATTACCTGGCCTCTTATCTGAGGGGGGGTTTTATGCTTGGAGAAAGTCCTTGTATAGATCTCTTGCACAGTTCTTTTACACGTAGAAGAAGTTAAGTCTAGTGTCAGGAGCTTGTAAGCAAACACAGCCTGCTTTGACACTGGCACTGCTCTATTCCAGTGAAACTTATTCTTCTAACTTAAATACAAATTTATGCAGGAAACTTTGAAATGTGCACATTTTATTTAAAAATTACTGGGCATTTTTTGAGAAAGAGTACTCTCAGGGACTAATGTGATAACTTCTGACTGATTTTTTTTTTATTTGTTTGGCTATCTATGGACCTATATACTACTGTAAAGCATATAACGTTATATTACCTATATAATCCCTGCACTGATGATACTATAATTTTGAAACACTTCAGATTATCATGGGTATGAAAGGTACCTTGTGGTAAACATAACTTATAACATAACAATCTTATGTTGTTGCAGAACAGCAAGTGCAAATCAGGTCACAGGTCAGACACTACTCAATGCAAAATCGCTGGTACAACACCAATGCAGAGTTTCTATGCACTACGTTCTGGGGAAATAACGATAAAGAATAACATTTCCATGCATATCTTCTTTCAGTAAGGAGAAAAGACTAACCATGGGAAAGGGAAACCTGGTTCTGTGGAAATGCATAGTAGAATATTCTATAAAAATGTGCTGTGATGGGTCAGTAACCAAGGTTTTCCCTATGCAGAGTGTTTTTTCCTTACAGACTGAGATGAGGCCCCAATGTGATGTTGTGCCACTATAACAAATTTTCTTATCACTTGTTTAGACATATAGACAGTCTTCCTCTGCTACACTCAGAGGAGAGCTGAGCCCTGGCTTAGGGAAACTGTAGTGAGTGCAGTACTGCCACCAGGTACTGAGAGAGGTGAATGAAAAACATCCCACCTCTCAGGCCATCACAAGCAGGTCCTGCCTTCATTATTTGTTCTCTGCATTGGCTGAAAAATCTATTTTTCTTATTTTGATCACAAGCAGGGCTAATCTCATCTGGCTGTACATAAAGATTTAGATATGCTGATATAGGCATAGACACAAATAATAGAATACATACAGAAATCCGAATAGACAAATACACATATAGATATAAATGCAGATGCAGGCATAAGCACAGCTCTGCTTTGTTTACCCTCTGCCCCCTTCCCTAGCACCCTGACACAACGTCAGCATTAGCAACTAGATTAGCAACTCAAGCACCCAACAGGTGGGTCTAATTCTGGGAGAAATAAAGGGAAAAATAAAGCAGAAGATGGTTAACCACTACAGCTAAGTTGGTCATAGGTCTGTTTGGAAGCTTGAAGGAGCAGAAAAATGTGGATCTGAGAACCAGGAAAATACTGAAGCTCATGTTCTTTCAGTTCATGTCTCCCATATTTTCTTTCCAAGCTTTCTTTTCAGCGTCCTTTTCCTCTTTTACTGTGTGCTGGTGTGATTTCATGTTCTGTAGTGAAAGAGCAGGCTTGCAAGGCAAGCAGATGTGCCTTGAGAGAAGCGACAGAGACTACTCTTTTAAAATTACAAAGACACAGTGAAGATCTCTGAAGCATAGGGAACAAATGCCACTCCTGGTTTTTTTAGTGTGTAAACATGTAAGTTTGACTGCAGCTTCTTCTGTTATCAACCTTTTGATCTTTTTCCAACGACTTTATCTCTCCTTTTCTCTTCTGTACCTCTGCCTCTTGGAAAAGATCTAATGGCAGATGAAACATGCATTATAAATATATTTGAAAAATTAAATTGCTGTTGTATCAAAGGTTAGGAGTTCTCCTTTAAATATTTCATGAATTTGTGTGTGGTTAGAAATAGATAAAGAGATAGCAGGACTCTTTGATATTGCATGCAAGTAGCCCAGTCTAATTGCTTTCCTTTATCTTGCTCACTCCATTTGCTCTCCAAACACACACACAGAGCATGGAACAGATTGCAAAGCCTGCTTTTGGGAGGAAATGGTCTAGCTGGAGGCTCCCAGACCTTGTGAGGGATTTAGGGACTTTGGCTCAGGGCCGTGCCTAAACACATAAGCAGCTCAGTCCTTTGCATCTAGTGACAGGAGCATCACAGGGGCTCTCCAGAGCCCAACATGTGGGATCCCTTCAGGTCTGCTTGTTCACACCTGTCCCCACAGTCTCATTCTGCCACCAGCTCGCTGCCTGGGACAGCTGGCCAGTATAATTCTCCTGCCTCCCTCGGCACAGGCAGGCAGCTTGGGGCTAGTACAGCTAATTCAGCATCAGCTTTAACCACTGCCCTTCAAACAGTTTCTTCTCTTATGTGGAAATAAATTTAAAGTCTCAAATTTTCTCTTGGTAATTTCATATAAAACTGAGGAACACGCATCAGTAAAGGTTTTCTCAAATAGGGGAAGAGGTTGGCTCCAGCACCAAGCAGCAGTAGGACATTAAACAAGGCAAATGGCCAAGCCCCTTCCCCAAGTTCAGAGGATTTGCCCTTCTCTGAAAAGAGAGCTTTTCAAGTCTTGAACTCTTTATTGTTAATCAGTGCTGGGAGCTCTGAAGAGACCAGTTCAAGCCCTTGTCCTCCAAAACCACAGACAAAGGCTCTGAGATCACTACACAGTATCAAGATCCTTCTACCTAACCAGGTGTCGTGTGTCCAGTGAGAAATGATACACGACTGGAGGCACACTCTTAGGCCATTTCATCTGCAAAGTAAAACGCATGAGCTTAAAATCTCCACAAAATGAAATGGTAAAGTCAAACCTCATAATTTCAAAATTTTCCTACAAAAAACACTTCAGTAGAAATGGATTAGTTGTCATGGAGTTTTTCAGTGGAAATGGAACTGATCTCTGAGAAAAGGCTGTTCATCAACCTGTTTTCGTCCTGTTCTGTCAAAGCAGGCTTTGACAGAAAATGTTCTGTGGTTTGGGTTTGGTTTTTTTTTTTTAACCTGAAGGCAAATGAAAGAGACAAATCTATGGTGCTCTGACAGTGGTGTCTGTCAGATAACTTCTAATGATTTGTTTCCTCTATGTGGCAAGAACTTAAAAGTCTTGTTGTGTGATGGCAACTAAAATCTAGAGAAATTCTTAAACTATTATTTAAAATTAGTCCACTACATCAGAATCTCCTCCTGTGTGACCAAATTCCAAGAAAAACATGAGATATGGAATAAGTAATCTGAAAAAATTAGGAGGCAATAAATTCCAACTTTGAAAAATGAAAGGAAGAAAGCTTTTACAACCTGATCATTTATTTAATTAGTGCTTAAAATTTTTGGGAGCTAGGAAAAATAACATCTGGTTTTATTTTTTACCTTTACATTTCAAAGAGTAAGAACATGTCATCCTAGAAGAAGGAAACATTTCCCAATACAATATAACTTTCATTCTTCAATATTGGAAATAACAGCAAAATAGCATTTATTTTTAAAGAACAGAAACCAAGGAAAATTCTGTGCTGAACAAAAAAAGCACTATAACCAGAAAAATCTCAAAAGGGAAACCTGGGTTCATAATCAAATACCAAAATGATTTGAAAGATCTAATAATCTGCCATATCCCAGCAATAAATAATATATCCTACAAACACAAACTTAGAAGGAAAAATGCCTTTAATCACAGCAATAGTTCTCCTGCTGCCCAGTATATCAAATTACCTTTTCCTTTTCAAAACAATATATCTTCCCAATCCCATTTATTCCTATAGCCCCTGGGCCAAGTTCTGATCTCAGATACACTGTTCAAATCCAGAGTAACTAAACTGAAATCATTCCTTTCAATTGGGACATTTTCTCTGGGTTAAATAGAAATTATTGACCAATGGAGCTGCACAAATAGATTACACAGAGGTCAGTTTCATGTTTCAATCCGTGAACTCTCTTTACTGAACACAACGCATAGCATTGGCTTAACTGAGCATTTGCCTAGCCAAACCAATTGCTATACCATTTGAAATGCACTCCTTCTTTCTGTAGAATACAAATTTTCTTTTCCTATTTTGATTTCTATAGTATTTAAATAAGGGAAAGTTAGACTGCAAGGAAGTCTTGTGGAAAAATAAACCCTGTGCAAGCTTTCCCATCCTTCCCAGACAAATACATCTCCGAATCATCCAACAGCTTTCAAAACCCCACCTGACTGAATGAGCTCCATAAGCCCATGACTACCATTTCTCCCGCTAACCACACTGTGCTGGCATGTCCGTGTGTCTGCAGCTGGCCTGGGAGACATTGGTGGTCTCCTCCTGACTGCAGAGCTGAGTGCTGTGCTGAGGAACTGGTTCATACTTCTGATCTCTTACAGTACTAAAAGGCAAGGTGTAGAAATTTCACAGTCTCTCTGGGTAATGCATTCAGTGCTGTGATGTGCTCCTGATGTTTCTCCCAGAGTCCAGACTGAACCTCCTGAGCTGTGATTTGTGGCCACTGCCCTGTATTATATCATTAACCATTTCATGAGGAAATCATCACTATCTTTGAAACTGGCTTTAAGTACTTGCAGGGCAGCTTTTGGGTTGTTCCAGCACCTCACTAGGCTTGACCAGCCCAGCAGAGCCTCCCAGGGCAGAGCTAAGAAGGCATTATGGGGTAGCTGTAGTTGAAAAGATGGAGTAAACATCACACAGTATTTAGAGAAGGGAAGCTCTGAGGAGTAGAAACTATGCAGTGCTCCCTACAGCACAAATACATTAAATATATTCAATCAGCTTAAGAGACAAAAGAAAATAACTGATGTTTAGTCTAAGAATGCACCTCTTACTGCTGCCAGGTTTCTTCCTCAGGCACCTTCAAAGGAGTTCTCTGCTCCTTGAAACCTTCAGGCTTAAGAAAGAAACAAAGAGGGAGGCTGGAATATTGAGAGGAGGGGGAAGGGTGTTTGTTAAATGAATTGAAGGCAGCATCTAAACCTAGTTCTGATTACAAGCGTCAAGCCTTTACTGAAATATCTCAGAAGAGTGGAAGGTTGGACAGATTTATGGGTATGCATACTCCACTGGTTTTTATTTTGCAGGTGTATATATATGAGCAAAGATTAAAAGCCAAAACAAATGTTTAAATCATTGTATATTGGTGGTACAGTGGAATAAATATAGCAGAGACCTCAAGATTCTAAGTAGTGCTGATTGTAAAAGATAATTTCATCTTTGCATTCACCTCACTGAGACACAGAAAAAAATGCCATAAGAATTATGAGAACAATTTTGTAAGTACTATTACCTCCTCTCAGTTCTTAAAGTGTTCATTTTCTATTTTGATGTGGCACCCATTAAAAAGAAAATGCATTATAGATTTGAAAGTGGTTTTATTTAATATAACATAGCAACAGAAGGTTATCATATTGCATGTGAAAAGTCAGAACTTTCTGAAATGGTAATACCACTTCTGTAGAAGAACATTAACAGTTATAAAAATACTGCCTTTTCTTATTGAAGTACCTCCCATCTGACAGGTCCCAAACTTCTGCATGTACAGAAATCTTCTGATTATTATTAAAATATTTGGAACAGCTGTAGCAAAAATATTGCCATATAATTTTTTTAAGGAGAATGTTGGGAAATAATTTAGAAAATTGTGATCATGAAAGGTACAGCTAAGGCAGGCCACTTGTAAAGCCAAGGAGAAACTTACATCAGCAGATTTATAAAAAATGTTCCTTTAGTGACCACAAATAGTGGGGATCATATTTTACATCTACTCCAATTGACATAGGTTGGATTCCTGCATATAAAAAATATCCAATGTCTAAGGCATCCCTTGTATGAATTATAGACATAAATAAAATCAGCCAATATCATCCTCTATACAGAGAATTAACCCTATAAAATCTGACTTTTTAATTCACTCATTGCTGAGAAACAAAGATTTAGTGTGCCCACATGCATTTTGAATAATTTGGTCAACAAACACATATACCAATATGTGTGGGAAGTACCAGCACAAATTTGGCTGAATTTTTTACAGTTTCATAAACAGAACGAAAGCACAAAAAAAAGATGGCTCTGCAGCTAATCAATATTTAGAGGCAATGTCTGTGATTATATTTGCGTCTGCACTAGGGTCTCAACAAATATTCCTGAACTTTACAACAATCCAGAGAAAATGCCAAGTATCAATAATATTCAATTTATGAGTTTAGAATTTGCTATTAGGGCTTGTTTCCTGTAATCTGGCAGGCACTGTATATCCTTTACAAATAACAGTTTTATCTGACTAATCTCCACATGATCAGGAGATAAGGACCTGGGGGTTCTGGTCAACTACATCTGAACATAGGCCTGCAGAGTGCCCAGGTAGCCAAGAAGGCCAGTGGCATCCTGGCCTGTACCAAAGTGATGTGGCCAGCAGGACCAGGGAGTGATTGTCCCTCTGTACTCAGCATTGGTGAGGCCACACTTGAGTGTTGTGTCCAGTTCTGGGCCTCTCACCACAATAAGGACATTGAGGGGCTGGGGCTTGTCCAGAGGAGGGCAACAGAGCTGGTGAAAGGTTTGGGGAGCAAGCCATGTTAGGAGTGGCTGGAGGTGCTGAGGTTGTTTAGCCTGCAGAAGAGGAAGCTCAGAGGAGACCACATAACCCCCTACAACTCCCTGAAAGGAGCTAGCAACAAGGCAGGGATCAGCCTCTTCTCCCAGGAAAGTAACAGGACAAGAGGAAATGTGTGACAGAGAAGGTTCAAGTTGGACATCAGGTAGAAAATCTTCACTGAAAGGGTTGTCAAGAATTGGAACCGGCTACCCAAGGAAATGGTGGAGTCACTATCCCTGCAAGTATTTAAAAATTGACTGGATATGGCACTTGGTGCTATAGTTAAATTGATATGGTGGTGCTTGGTTGCAGGCTGGACTTGATGATCTTGGAGATCTTTTCCAACCTTAATAATTCTGTGATGATTCAGTGGCTGCGTCAAAGTAGTTCTGACCTAATCACATGCCTGGCCATGCATAACTGAAATCTTCAAACCAAAGTCTTTTCTTGTAGACTGTGATGCCCATATCACAAGATCTGTGAGAGTCTTTAGACCTTAGCATTCTCTCTCCATATAACTGAAGTTTAAATAGAAGATTTTTTAAACTGCTGGAGTTTATTTAGTCCCCCAGGAGTGCCCAGTAGAGCTTTCCATTAAGAACACTCCCTTGTTTCCTATGATATCACTAATATATGTCTGTAAAACCAGTATAGTGATATTAGCAAATGCCTGATGTGAGAGGATTGAAAAGCATGTGCAAATGAGATTTGGTTTTGAATCTTCTATTCCTGGTTCAGACCGGGGTGCTTGAAAATGTTATGTGATCAAATGTTAAGCATTAGCAGTGTATTCGAGATCTGATGAATTTCTGACTTCTCAGAAAAGTACAGGCCCTTGCATCAACACAAGAGGATATCAGTGGAGTCCATGTTTATTTAAACTTTTTATTTGGATTATTTATTATTTAAATGTAATTGCAGTCAAAGAGAAATATTTTGCTTGTTTGATTGAGAGTTTCAGGCAAGTAGACAAGGTAAGTAGAACATTTTCTCCTTAGGAGCATAATGTCTTCTAGTGTTGATTATAGAACATAAAAGACATATTCTACCTCCATTTCTTAGGATTATAAACCACTAAATTGTAAGCTTCACTTACCTTACAAATTTCAATGACAACATTAATAGAATTAGGAACTTATCTGCCTCACCAGGAGATTGTTAAAAACAGAAGCTGCAGCAACATGAAAAAAAGTTTAAAAAGATGGAAAGACATCTGTTTTTAGAGCCAAGCCTAGTTGTATTTCTTATGTTTGACGTAAGGCAGTAATTGTGGTTTTCTCTTGTTCTGCAAGATTATACAGACCTTTTTAAAACAATGGAAGAAATTCTACCCATTATTCTATGCTTGTTTGGGTTTCATACATAATTAAAGCTGGACAAAGGCAGCCTCTGATCAGATGCTAACAAGCAGAATCGAAAAAGTCCAGCAGCAACCTGGTGCTGATAAACAGGAATTCTGAAGTGCTGATAAGCAGAGAGCCATTGTTATCCAGGAGAGGATTTACCAGCCTCTGTTTGGTTTGTTTGCTGGCTTCAGGGCAGGATCATCTTCTGTAAAAAATATTGAGCTTTAATTGCTCTTCAGTATGCCCAGGTTCAATGAGCCTTGAAGCCAGTCAGATTTCCATCAGTTTCAGAGGGACTGAGATCACACTCGAGATGTGAGAAATGCCCTACATCTTTTCTCTTTCCATCCCTGCCTTTGCACAGCATTCAAGCGAATTTGAAATATGTTCTAAATTTATCCTTGCATTCCTTTTTTACCCCTGCCCTTACAAAAGCAATACATTTGAATGTTACCACTCCTATGCAAAACCACAATGTAGTATGCAGTAGTCTCTGAAAATGTCAAGAAACCTGGATAAAATGGCTACTCTCAGTCTGGCTACATGAAACCAAAGCAGGATATAGAAGCTCCAACAAAATTTACTTGCGCTGGCTCTATATGTTGAGGTGTGAGGAAGTTAGTGAGAAAGGTGAGGTTTTCCCCAGGCTGCGCAGAAGCAGGAGCTATTCTGGAAGTGTTACAGTATCTCACACAGCTGATGTGCATCTCCTGACAACATACAGAGCAGTTAGATTAGCACTGCTAAGGATGCCATCCCCCCCCAGACAATGTCCTTTTTCTTAGTAAACAACAGTATTGTTGAATGAAGAACCTGCACATTCCACATGCATATTTCTAGCACCCAGCATACTCCTGAAGCCTTCCCAACTGGCCTCAGCCTAAGACAGACCCTCTGTCACCTGGAATAGGGAGGAGAGTAGAACTAGGCTCGTTAAGCAATAGTAAGGTTATTGCTGATGTTGGTGCTCATAAGACTCTCACAGTGCTGAGTGTGGAACTAGATGCAGAAGAATTGAAGCCATGAAGGACAAATTGCCTTAAAAGATATTTGTACCTAATAGGTATTGATGGACCAATTTTTACATCTAAACTATGTGCAGAAATACTATGCTTTCGAGGTAAAACAATGCTCTTTCTAAGTATCTCCTGCTTGACTTAACTTTATCACCTTTTATGACCAGGTGATCCATCTAGTGAATGAGGGAAAAGCTGTGGATGTTGCCTACCTGAACTTCAGTAGAGCTTTTGACACTGTCTCCCATATCACGCCCTTGGAGAAGCTGACAGCCTCTGGCTTAGGATGGTGTGCTCTTTTCTTGGTAGAAAGCTGTCTGGATGGCTGGGCCCAGAGAGCTGTGGTGCATGGAGTTACATCCAGCTGGTGGCCAGGCACCAGTGGTGTTCCCCAGGGATCAGTACCAGGGCCAGTCCTGTTTAATATCTTTATCAATTATCTGGATAATGAGATCGAGTGCACTCTCAGCAAGTTCACAGGTGACACACCAAGTGGGGTGGATGTGTTGATCTGCCAGAGGGCAGGAAGATTCTGCAGAAGGATCTGGACAGGTTGGACTGATGGCCAAGGCCAATTGTATAAGAATCAACAAGGTAAAGTATCAGGCCCAGCACATGTGTGGGTCAGAACAGTTCCTTGCAGTGCTACAGACCTGGGTAAGAGGTCTGGAAAACTGTTCAGCAGAAAAGGATCTGGAGAGGCTGACCAACAGCCAGCTCAACATGAGCCAGCAGAGTGCTCAGGTGACCAAGGGCCAATGATATCCAGGACTATGAGGATTGTCTCAAGGAACTCAGGTTGTTTAGTCTGGAGAAAAGGAAGCTCAGGGGAAACCATATTACTCTCTGCAACCACCTGTCAAGAATGAGTTTTTGTGTTGCTGAAAGAATCACCAGAGAAAGTATTGTCAAAAACAGGCTTGATATAAAAGTGAAAGTGTGACAGGGTTTGTTGGCAAGGTTCACTCTTCTAATTGCTAGACGTTTGAAGCTACAGAGAAAAAATTGGACTAAAATCTAAAATCAATCAATCTAAAACTAAAATCAATCAAAAATTATATACATGGAGGCTGGCTCCATAATGATGGAAAAGGCTAAGGATGAGAAAAAAGAATAAAAAGGAATAAGGGAGACCCTCCTGTTGAGGCACAGGATTCAGAGTGAACTTTCTTGGCAAACTTATCCTTGGACTTGACAGGGTTTGACAGCACTTAACATTTAATCAACAGCCTGATTTAAATTTAACTAAAGTTTCTGCAGAATTTACTATGAGCACAACAGTAACACTCTTACAGGCCTAACAAACTCATAAATATTATGTATGTATGTCTGTGAGGACACGGACAGTTGTACTATCATGTTACCTGAAGGGATGCTGTGGTAAGGTGGGGGTCAGTCTCTTCTCACAGATAACAAGCAATAGGACAAGGGGAAATGACCTCAAGTTGCACCAAGGGAGTCTCAGTTTGGATATTAGGAAACATTTCTGCGGTGAAATAGTGGTTAAGAATTAAGTGGAACAGGCTGCCCAGTGAAGTGGTAGAGTCACCATTCCTGAAAGTATTCAAAAACTGAGTAGATGAGGTAATTTACAGTACAGTTTAGAGGGCATGGTGGTCAAAGTTTGGACTTCATGATCTTGGAGGTCTTCTCCAGCCTAAATGATTCTATGATCTTAAAGAAGTACACTGTAAGTGGTCAAATGAGCAAAGAGCAGGTTCTGGAATGAGGAGCATTTGTTTGTGCCTTGGGCATGTAAATTCCCTTTGAAGTCCCTGGAGATCTAGCCAGGAGACCCTGGCAGTCTGGAGACCAATTCAGTTTGCTTGAGACACCCAATAGATTCAGGGACTACTTGACAGAATTCCAACCCAAGAGAGTCTCTCTAGCTCTGTTCCTTCTGCTGGTGAGGACTGTCTAACTTACCTGTCCATAATGTCTGGTGGTGCCTGAGATAGCCTGGGTTATCCCTGCTCCCCAGGAGTCTGTGTCCCTAGCAGGCACTCTGTCATAGGTGCCACCTTGAGCAAATGCCCGCGGCACCCCAAGGCATCTCAAGTAGACATCTGTGATCATATGATTGAATTGACTCATGTTTTAGAGAACTCCCACAAAAAAAAAAAAGAAACAAACACAGAAGCAACATTTCATAAGAGCTTTTATTTAGTGTAAGTCTCAGGTATATACCAGAAAAGGACTTTGTGCAACTAACATTGTCTCTGTAGGGGCAGCAGTGGTGAGATCACAAACCCAGCTCATTTACAAAAACTGACTTAATGAAATCCCTTGGGATTTCCTCACAATTGGATGGAGTGGGGAAAGCCTGAAAACCAGACATCTGCCAGACCCAGGAGGCCTCGAGACCTCGACCTTACCAAAGGTACTATCAGACAAACATCTGAAAGAAAGGAAGCAAAACCTCTGAATGTTAGCTCCTCTGAATGGAGTTAGGACAAGACTTGCATACCTTTGGTTCCTTTGGAAGAGTGGGGGATTGCCAAGGCAATTGTTAGTTATCTTTTAAGTGATTTTACTTAAGCATCTTTGTCTGGGGGATCTGGCTCTCTGGAAGACTAATAAAAATCTGATTGATCACTCTTGCCATCTGTGATTACAGAATTCCTCCACATTTTTAAATCACCCTGTGGTAACAAGGGCTTGGAATTTTAATAGAAAAATTAAAAATAAAATCCATTTTTTAAACTTGCAGCAAAGACATGAATAAATCTAAAAGAACTATGATAATTCATAAACTACAGGAGGTAACTAATTCAGTAAATATTACTAAACATTATTTGAAATAATAGGATGCAACATATAGGGATACCTAATCTCTGGTTGTCATCATAGGGAGTGTGAGTAGTTACAATGCAAACAAAATTTATGCACTAGACTCCCCTGTGTTAGATTTATCCAGAAAAAAAAGTATCTTTAAATAGTTTTCTGCTTCTCTTTATTGTCATTGACTATTAATGGCTGGATGAAAATCAAAACTTAGAATTAAAACTTCACACCAAAATAAATTACAAAGGTTGTAGTCTGTGTTCTGAAATATTTTCTCTTTTTCTTGATCATTAAAAATACTTCCTGGAGCTAACTTCACACAGCTCACAGTTCTAAAAACTTTGTTCTGGTTTGTTAAAATACAAATTCCCAGTCTATGGAGTCAAGTCTTATAATCTGCCTTAGAGGCTTTTCTTCTGCCTGGGGACTCACGTGAGTAAAGCAAGAAGGATTTGGCAATATTTTTATTTTGAAGTAAGTCTACTTGCAGGAAATTTGTTTCTAATCTAGGTTTATTTCTGAGTTGTCTACTGTCCAATATAGGTTTCTTAAACAGCATTTATTATCTCCATTATTGTATATTTTTATTATACTAGTGCCTAAAGACCTTTACAAGGTTTGCAATTCTATTGAAGTAGATGGTGAATAAATAGGAAAATAAAAAGATAATGTGTGCCCTGGAGGCCTTACTGTTGATAAATATTTGCTTAGTTGTTTCAAGAAATAATATTCTGCACATGGCTTGTTTGAAGCTATTTATTTCAGCTGTCCACTGCAAGGGTTACCCTGCATCCTGCCTCACAGCCCACTTATTTTGTTCCCAAACTGATGACAAACCTTTTATGCAATAGAAAGATGAATGGTGAACAGTAAATAGTACATTTCCTAGAGGAATTTCTGGGCAAATGACCACCTGTGCTAAAAACAGTAAAACACTGAGGACTCATAAATATTCACAAAAACATTTGACAGTTCTCCAAATGTTTGCAAATTAACAACATGACTCTACAAATAAAGATGACACCATGCATTTCTGGAAAAAAATTAGAATATATAGATGCACTGTTCAATGTTGTGTGCTTCCAGGTGCTTTCTGTTAACAAACCTTCTTCCTTTTGAATGATTTTTTCATCTCACTTCTTGAAATAAATACTAGCACATATGCCACTGTCAAACACTTTCTTGAAAACAGCAGTAGCACTCTTGGCTCAAGACAGAGTTTTCCAGTGACACCGTGCATTTCAAACAGAGTACCAAGCACAAGAAATATGGCCAGGGCAGCATCTTTATAGAGACCTCCAACAGAGATGGTCTGGAATGGAAATTCTTCTCAGGAGGGTAATAATTCAGGAATGTTGTTGTAAACCTGCTGACATCCATTCCTATTAAGAGGAAACGTGCATTAAATTCTTTCCTCTTCTGGAAACATCTGTACACAGACACCCTCTTTTTTCTCAACATGTCCAGAAAACAGCAGTAGCCAACACGGACCCTTGTGCATCCAAGCAATTAAACCCACTGCAATTAGAAATAGGCCATTTAAGATAATAGCATTTTCGAGCAATGAAGAAAAGCCACAGGTGGCAAATCATGCACTGAAAAGATTTGCTAAACACACCAGAAGACCAAAGATATGTAATTGCACACTTTGTTGATCGAACAATGGGGATATAAGCACATCTTTTTCAAAAGAACTCAACAAAAAAGGCAAAGAATAATCTGAGATGGTAATATAACACAAACCTGTTTCTGAATAGAGTGATTCAGACAAAGTTATAAACAGTACAAGGAAAAGAGGAAATAATTTGTGTGATTACAACAATGTATTACTAATAATAACAAAGCAGAAATAGTTCAGTGAAATGAAACTTCTAAAATGTTTCTAAAAACAGAAGAAAAAAGGTTGAAATGCAGAATGTTAGAACTCCTTACATTTCTAACTCAGAAGCAGAAAGACTGCATACTATTTATATGACATAAAAAAAAGTTCATGGCTTCTTTTCTGTGATACATAAGCAATTTCAGACTTTAAAGAGCTCACAGTCTAAGCATCAGATTTCTCAAATGATACCACCAGTCACAAAGTTTAGTATCCTGAGTACTCCTTTTCTGAAACTAATCTTTAACTCACCTACTGTTCCTGTTCTGTTAGTGTTCATGGAAAAAGATGACACACAGAGCATTCTTAGATTGATGCTGTGATTACACAATGGACACGCTGAATGCTAGAAATTAAATAATCAATACTGCTCCCCAATTAGAAGTAAGATTGGCACAACAGGCTGTTAAAACATATAACAATCAAATATATAGACTAAAATATTAATTGCTTATCTAATGACCCTTTCAGTAATATATTTATTTTTTAATGTACTAGAAGAGGTTTTTTCTCTCCTTACATATTACTGAGAGCTTCTTAGGACTTTGTAGCCCTGGTCTTACCAGAATGAAAAAAACACTGGTGTATTTCTGATACAAAACCCTAATGAAAGTTGCTGAACAGAGAGCCATCTCCCCTGTTCTTTACACAAAAAGGAAATGAGATTTTCCAATGTAGTAACTACCTAGAACATTTCATTTCACACCGTTAGCTGCATCAGAAGATGTTGGAAACTAGAAAAATTAGGAAGATAAACAGAGAAATCAGTAGAAATTCTTACTTGTGAAATAAAATCAAGTTAAGTGGATGCTGCAGTCAATCAGATATTACTTGAATTTATAGGTGAATGTGACACCAAAAGTTAATTTACTATAGAGAAAGGAAGAGCTGCATCTGCAGCCTTTGACTGACTGTTATCACACCCTGTCTTCCCAGGTCTCTTTAGGGTCCTTTTACTGCTATTCATTCCTTCCTTACCCGCATTTCATTTTCTTCTTCTTTTTTTTTTTTTTTTTTTTTTTTTTTTTTTCCCCAAGTAAAGTTTCATATTATTTTATCTCTAGGAAAGCCCAGCAACTGGCTTTTTAAGGTAGAACCATTCATGGACATGAGGACATGTACTCCAGGGGAGCTGAAAAACAAGTCACCTGAGCAAGGATTTGAATTTAGCCCACTTATGAAGAAATGCTGATATAATCTACTTTTTGAAAAGACTCTTCTGTGCAGACCAGAAAGTGGAGGAAGTAGAAAGCTTTCTGACTACTAAATGTTTCCCATTTATCGTGGCTTCTGTGATATCCTGGCAGAGATTGATTTATAAAGCCAGTGGTCCTTAGTAGTTGCTAGGAAACAGTGCTCTGCACTCCATCTGCACACGAAGGGATGTGCAGCTAGAAACTGTGGTTTCTAATGGAGTAATTCTTCTGACTTCAGCCTTGCACAGAGAAATAACATTTCATGGTTTCTCCAAAACAACACAAACAAGTTTTCGTCCTGTGTGCATATATTGTGGCTAAAACCAAGTTCAGCTAAATGGAGCACTTGGTAACTTTTTCCCCCAGGTCAAATGACCTGGTGCACATTTCAAGTACAGAATTTATTCTTTACAGAAATTTAGAAAATCCAGGGATAAGCTGGGAGGGAATTCCTGGGTCATATATCCAGTCCTTTGATATTTCTGGCTATCTACATAGTCACCTCCTTACATTTATCAAGCTCCATTTTAAAATAAGATAGGACTTTGTGCACTACAAATTCCACTGGTAAATACTAGCCCTCTTTTAATGTGTAACATAAATTTATTCATGGATTTTCTGGGGGGCTGGATGTTGTGAACATTTTAATTTCAGCTAAATGGCTTTCTTGTCCTTTTTTTATCTTATCAATGCATGTATAGGCAGTGATCTTATCTCCTCTAACTCTGCTTTTGTTTGACTAACCAAACCCAACAAAAGCCCCTTACTCCTGTACTGTGAGTTCTCTTTTCCTCTTGTATCGTGATGCAGCACTTTTCTGTACTTCTTTCTTTGAATTTTTCTTTAGTGAATGTTGGTGAACATTAATGTGCATAGTGATTACAAGTAACATATGATGGTGCATGGGTGCTTTCTCCTCTCTACTGGAAATACCTCTCCTGATACTTTCTGCTGTATGACTTTTTATTTTTTTTTGGTCACACCAGTGGCTCAGACACATCCGGTGACTGAAAAATACAAACTCAACAATTTTTTCTTTTTTCCTCCCCGTTCTCAGTGGGTAGCAACCATTCTTGCTATTCCTTCTTTAAAGAATTGCCTTAGTTTCTGTTCTAACTTATCTAATTCCACTGTATAATTGCTGGCATCAAGTTAACCAGATTTCTACTGAATTTGCCCCATTGATATGCTTTGTACCTTCAAAAAATTTAATTATTGCACATTGACTTCTTGATCACTAATAAAAGGAATTAAGGAACATCTTTTGAAATCTTGTTTTAGTGTGTTAGTTTCCCTTTCAGCATAATCCATGGCTGTCTGTCCTTTGAGGAATTCCTTGTACTAATTTTCATGTCAAGGAATACCTAGCCACAATATGAAATATTTTACTGAAGAATAGGTAGGCTACACCTACTCTGTTGCTATTTCTTTTTTCCTTGGGAAAAAAATCAGTCATTAGAGAAGCCTAAAACTTGGTCACCTTTAGTACACTGATATTGTATTTAGGAATATCCTCATGACTTTCATTTTCCCGAAAATATTCCACCAGAATAGTTGGTCTGTGGCTGCTAAGTTTGCCCTTTAGCATGTGTTTGTAACTGACCCTTGCTGGCCTCCGTTCAGATGGCCATACCAACTTGGCGAGTTCTGAGGCAACATTTGTGGAGCCATTTCCACTTTCTATTATCCTGTTTCCCATAAACCGTCCTGCTGTCACATTTCTGTTTCACCTGCTTTTCTTCAGAGGTAGAGAAAAAAGTGGGTTTTGTTTGGGGACCAGCCCTACACTACCCTTACATAGTGTCCTTACTCTTTTTTCCTAGCTCTTTATTTATGATGACTGGAGAACCTTTTACTCTTTCTTTTGATTTTTCAAGGTCTAAATTATCCCTGCATTCCACAGTTCACGTTCTAGTTTTTCACCTTCAATCCTCCAAGTTCTGGTCTCTTTCTGAGCCATTCTCTTCTAACTCTGATCTCAAACATCTTTTGATAATTTTCAACAGTCTGTTTAGTAGAATTATTTTTTTAGAGAGGTCTGGAGTTCTATTGCCTAAGAATACAAATTTCAGACCAGCACTCTATCCCAATTCAGTGTCTTTGCTGTTCAGAGTGAATTACTATGATATAGTCCTCCCCTTTACAGCCTAACAGCATGACTACCAACTCATCTTTGTAAGTACTGCCATTTAATTTAAATTGGAATTGGTTCACCTGATAGTTTTTTGTCATCACCTGATAGTGCATTAATCTCTCCATTACTTTCTGTATAATAACTTTGCAACTTGTCCGTCACCAACTTAAAATAGTATAAACTCTTAGCAGTTCCATTAGCTTCTTCAAACAGGAGATTTTTAGCCTCCACTCTGAAAAATTACTAGATTCTTCTGTGGATGTAACATCTGTTGTCCAGTCCATGAATGTGGAGTTTAAACTCTCCCATAATGATACAATCACCAGGTAGCTTTATCTCTCTCATAATGTTAAAGTAACCCCAAGTTCAGCATTCATTGTAGAACCCATTCCCTTTCCCACTACAGAACCCTTTCCCAACACATTCTGATATAAGCTGATCCTGTATTATCCGTACTATTAATTGACATTTCTTTACTGCCAGCCATATTCTTAATATATAATGCTACCACATTATCTGTACAATTGCTTCTGCATTCCTTTCACAGTGTGTACCCTGTAGTTCTTGCACTCCAGTTGCAATTAGTATTCTATCTTGTTTCTGCTATCCCTCTAGTATCCTGTTTCATGTCATGCATCAATAAGCCTTACTTCTTCCATCTTTGTGTTCAGGTAGCTTTGTTGCATCTGTTACTGCCATCTCCCTTCACCTTGGTTTCGTAGCTTCCCTACCCAGAGCACTGGAAAGAGCTCCCCAGCCTCTTGTGTACCATTTTGGAGGTGTCAGCCAGGAGCAAGTGCAGATCATAATCAGGGGAACAGAAAGCCAAAAGTGTGTCTGTTAATCCTGGGAAAATACAAGCTGACAGAGGATATCATACCTCTCTGTAAACACATCCAACACATAAGCACCAGGGAAAGGAAGAGTTCTTTAGTCTAAAAGCCAATGCTGGCACAAGTACAAATAGATTCAAACTGTCTGTGGATATGTTTTTACTGGGCATTTAAAGAAAACGTCCAATTCCCAGAGCAGTGAGGTTTTGAAACAGCCACTGAGAAGGCTGTTTGAATGAAAATCTCTAAGTCTCTTCAAGCTGAAATCAGTCCATTTATCAACAGTGATCTAACATCACTGTTAAAGACAACAGAAACTCGACTCATGTCCCACAAGGTTGGTTCCAGTCCTATGTTTCTTCCTAAATAATAATACCTATTAATAAATCAACATTTTCTCTTCAAAAACTGATTGCTTAAACAACCTGTCAACCAGTGCTATGATTTATTCTTAGAAGAGGGTATGCTGTGGTGAGGAGCTTGATCAACTCAGTCCTGCATCTCATGTCAGAAAAAGCTCTAAACATAAGGTGTTATAATGAAAAAACAAATTGCAAGGATCATTTACTTATACTTAGAAGTACTTGTATAACAAAAAGCACATGCCTGTTACCCCTTGAAAATATTCTGAACAAAGATAAGCATATGTTTACACAGACATCAGCATGTAAACTCTTCAGAGCAAGTCTGCCTGTACATTTATATTTTCTTGAAGCAAGTGCACATCTATACAAACAACTACAATTTTAGATTGCTACTGTTGATGGCCAGTTGACAGTTACTTTATTAACCTCAGATGTGCAAGAGATTGCTAGCAGGTATTCAGACCTTTTTCAGCAGTGAGAAATCTGAAATACTGTGCACTGGGCCTTTTTCTTACACCCACAGCAGGGGTGTAAATATTCACAGTCATTTGAGCATCACTTAAGCAACAGCAATAAAGACCCTGGACATTTTGTGAGAATTAACGACTGCTGACAGTGTTAATAGCCTGAGGTGGAACTTTGGGCCATTAAACCCAACTGGCCATTAAACTTCAAGAGAGGTCCAAGGCTGAGGTCATTATGACAGTTACAAATTCTAGGGGAGAAGGTTTTTTTATATATGCTGATTGAACAGTATTTAATCTGTCCTTTTGTAGATCAAAGCTACAGATAGGGTAAAGAAACTACGGATCTCTAGATGCTGGTGAAAAACAACAACCATCCTTCACCTCAATGGAAAAGACTGAAAATGTCAATGTATCAGAAAATTCACAGCCATGTTGAAAATGTGTTCAGCATTTGTAAAACATCCACAAATTCAGGGAGGTACTTCTAAAATTTTCATTAAATAAACCCTTGAGAATCAGTCCAGATTTCTCCCTTAGAATCACTGAGCCTTGTATTTATAAGCCTAGATACAAGGCAGGAGAAGGATTGTGAGGTGCATATAGACACTAAAAGGGATGAAATTCACCCAGACCCAGTGTTTAGCTATTCTTTAAGATCCAGATGTATCTTGATGGTACTGAATGTATGGGTCACCTGCATTCTTCTAGATCGATAGGCAGCTCACACACCTTGCATTTCTGGCAGTGCACAGCTCTGCCACACACACAAGAGACAGGATGAGAACTCTTGAGTGCTGACGAGGGGCAGCACCCACACCAGCAATGGGGCTGCCTTCCACATGCAGGGTTGTGGGTCAGAAGAGACCTGAGAGGAGCAAAGCACCCAGAGCACAGACCTCAGGTCTTAACCCAGTTAGGAAAGGACACATAGCTAAGGATATCCAGATACTCCTTATACAAATGAATGAATTAAGAGCAGTTATAGAAATGAATGAATGAAGAGCCTTTATTTGTAAGTATTGAAGGGTGCTGCTTCATGTGTCTATGGAGCTGTCATAATGGCTAGGAACCACTCAGAGAGCATCCTTAATACCCCATTTACTTATCCTCCAACTCCTGATTTTGTGTCTTGCACTTTTTAGATGCCTCTATAAGACCGTTCAGCTCACTAAACTGACAGAAACTTGGAAGGCAGAGGGCATTGTCTCTTTTCTGGTCTACTCTGGGAATCCATAGGAGAGCACACCCTGCAATCAGGAAATGGGGATGGAGAGACACCAACCATTTAAATCAGCTCACCCTAAGTGTTATGCCATTTCACACAGACAGAAAGAAGTATTGAGCTGCAGAGATATGAAAAGCTTATCAAACAGGGCAGAAAAGCCCCATGGAGAAATCTGTCTCCATGAAAGACAATGACAGAACTCCCACCAGCTTCACTGGAGACAGGAGCTCCCAGACATACTTTGCCACATCTTGAGCAAGATTTCCTGCTAATTTCTAGGGGAGAACAGAATAGTACTAAAAACCTTTAGAAAGACAATTAAAAATAAAAATAAAAGAACTAAGTAAACATCTTACTCTCTCTTATTTGGAACAATTAAAATGTAGAGACAAGTAGCATCTCAGATACACACATGCCTGCTAAAGAGAAAAACTGCTCACAATATATCAAATTCCCCAGCTGTTTTAGCCATAGCAGTGTTGGAAACCAGGCATGAAGTAGACTGTTGGCAAGGAGCCAGAGCATTCCTGGACCACACATGTGTTAGATGGGCCTTGCATTTACTGCAGTGCAAGAGCACCTCTGCAGTCAAGGATCAGTGAGTATTTCTATATAAAAAAAGAAGTCAAGGCCCTAATAGCTTTCTTGTTTCAGAAGTTTAAGTAAAAAATGCAAAAAAAACAGATGTGTATAGAAAAGCTTGACAAAGAATGCTATCAGACAATTTCAGTTCAGAGATCTTCCAACCTCAATTTTTTCAGAGCCTGGGGAAAAGAATAGCCTGTAATATTGTTTTTAAAGCTTTTGGTTAGCTGGCAGTTCTGGAGGTAGTACACATTTTTTCATCTGTGTGTTCAACCCATGAAGAGTTGTGGCATCCTTACACTCTCTGCCCTTGGTTCTCATCTTAGACAGAAATCACAAAGCGCAGCTGCACATTTAGAGCAGGAGGTTATAGCTCATACCATCTAGGAAGGACTGGGAAAGGTTAATGCACCTGTCAGACACATCCTGATAGACAAACTTTATTTTGGCTTCACAGGTCAGCAAGCTACCGCCCTATCAACAACATGCTAAACTGAGATTCTGCAATGCCCACACAGCCACGGGTAAATGGATATTGATGTCCTGGGTTACTTCTAACAAAATCAGCATACACTGAGTGAGCCACCATGGCCTCAGGCCCATCCCAGCACATCACCAGGGTCTCCCCCAGCAGGAGCTCTGGGGGTTAGGTGGCTTCCAGGGTGTGCAGTGCCAAAGCCTGCTAGGAGTGGGGCTTGCAAAGCACAACTAGTTGTTCATGATAAAAGAATGATAATTGGTGTGTGTCACTTGCACCAAAGGTAACAGGTAACTGAGATAACAGGTAACTGATAAAGGTCTGTGCCTTTATCTTAGTGAAAGCAATCTGTTATTGCCATCTAAAAACTGAACAGGGAAGAACCCAACAGTGTTCTTTGGCCAAACATGACTGAGGTGGTGACTTTGAAACTGCTGTGACAGCTGCCTGTTTGAAGTAACAAAACAGGATTTTATCATTTATATTCCTTCTTTCTCACAAAACATTAACCCAGATTGTTACTAGGAATAGAAACAATGCCATCACTCTTTTAATAGGCTCTTGTAGATCCAGCATTATGCCACTCAAAAAGCCATGCTTTCTGGGATATTTATGAGCAGATCTAAAGTACTGGCACACCCACTGTAGATGGGAATTCATATTTTAAAGAATGAGCCAAATACTAAAGCATTCACTTTTTCAATGAAAGGACTGTATCAGGACAGCTGCTGTGCAGCCTTTCCTGTTAGCAAGAGTATCTACCAGTTCCACCTGTGTTAAGGAACATTGCCTTCAGAAGGGCAGGTTTTCAGAACACATCACATAGGTGTACTAAGCAAGAGCCACTAGCACGCCCTTAAATTCTAGCTGAGACAGTGCAAACTCCTGCTCTCCGAGGACATGTCATGGCTAGAAGAGAAGGAATGGATTCAAAAGTTCCCCATCTGCCCTCAACATGAAGAAAAGCTATAGATAATGGCCTGTGGTTTACAGTTATCTATTCTTAGTTCTGTGCAACCAGGGGGATGCCACATATGCCACAAGCTGAGTGCAAGATGAAGCAATTAAAGCAGATACTTAAAAGCAGCCTAAGTACACTTTGCTTGGAGCCATCCATTACAACAAGCAATATATCAGACACCCTTCATTATCAGAAATCTGTCCTGCAGGTACTGGAATTTCTCCTGCTTGCTTTATATTGGGCAAGAAGGTGAATTTTTCCCTATAGTCCCATACAAAGGATCTTACACCAGTTCCCACTGAGACTCATAAGTATCCACTGCGAGACCAGGATCTGAACTTTGAGTAAGATTTATGGATATGTGCAGGCACTCTAGCTAAGTGTAATGGTGAGTGACCTCATGTAGATAACTAACTCCTGATTACAGCAACTCTCCCACTCCTATTAGCTAGTATCAACTTCTGGCTATCTTTTATTTGGACAATATTTTTAGTACCATGTCACTGCATATCATATTCATAATATTGTAAGAAGCCACCAGTGTGATAAGAGATATTATGTTTGCTATACTTTGATCTTCCCCCATTGCCTCTGATGCAGCACTCACTTTCATTTTATGTTGGAGTCTCTGGACCAAAATCAGGTGTCAGAGCCTAGCCTGAGGATGTGACAATCTCTTTGGAGAGTCAGTTTGATTTTCTTCTCTGTGTCCTCTCTGTGATGCAATAAATTTAACAGTTCAGAATCTAGATCAGAGGAAATATTATTTTTCCAGGACTAAAGCTGTGAATGTTCAAGACATTGAGTGATCTGTAGTTTAGGGGCTTTTTCAGTAGATTCTCCAAGGAGAACAAGTATTTGCTATGAAAATGCTACTCCTTACCTCCCTTTGTGTGTTTTGTGCCTAGGAGTAAGTTGACTCTGAGAGATTTATATTCATGCACTAAAAAAACATCCATTCTCCTTAACAACTGTAAATCTCATAATTACCTTCCATAATTTCAAGATCCTGCTCAGTCTGTTCCTTATTGAACAGTCCTTGGTTTCCCCTACTTGTTTTAGCTCTGTACTGCTGGAAGGACAAGAAGGTCTCATACAAACTCCAAGTTGTTACCTTTAGAGGGCTTCGGATTAAAAGAAATTGAAGTGCCTTTACTTTCCTCTCTTCCTTGATTTTAATAATTATTCTTTCCATGATAGTTCCCATCCTCAAGTCTGGGTTACCTTGGTTCTTTGCATGTGACTCTAGTCCTTAACATCCCTTCAAAATGAAGCATGGGTGAGAGTGAGTGTGTTCCTGTCTAATTAAGGAAGCCTTCCCTGTGAGAGCCCCATTGTGGAGCTGGAGTGCACACTCTTTAGTGTTGGCTTCCCACACATCCCCATCTCAGGAGCATGTCCTTCAAGGATGAGCCTCAGCAATACAGAGTGAAAGTTTTTCTGCTTTGGAGATGAAAGTAGAAGTTCATGTGTAGTGCCCAGGCTGTGCACTGCTGATTGTTGCTTAGCAATGAAATGTGCAGCACACAGTGATGGTGCAAAGATACCAGAGCTTTTTTTGAAAAGGAAAAAGGAAAGGGATAAAAAGGTCGCACTAATAATCATGAGAGAAATGGGAACATTATCAGATGCAGCAGCTAGAGAGGAGGTCATACTCCCTAGTCTGTCTGCGAAATATTCTTTCCTCATTTACCTCCAACTCTGAGGGACAAAAGCAGAGGCAAATTCAAAGTGTTTTGTTCCCACTCCTGCCTTACTGTTAGCAATCCCATTCCATTTTAGCACACTGGAATAGAATCTTCTTTGTGTTTTTTTAGTGTAGGCTTGCTTCTGGGTTAAAGTGAAAAAGGCAAAGAATCTGCCACATTACACTGAAATAATGTCTTTAGAAAGAAAAATATTTACTAGTATAGATGAAAACACAAATACTATTTTCAGGATAGAGCAAGACATCCCATTATTAATGCTCTAGCAAGGATCCCAGAGGCAGCTAAATAAAATAGGAAGGCCAGGCTGAGCTAGGCAAGCAGTTTATGATCACAGCTATACTCCAGCCCCAGTAGAAAAAAAATTTAAAAAGAGAACTGACATCCTTCACAAAGCAGAGTAGAGAAGAAATGGGACTCGTGGCCTTTTGTTAATACAGTATCAACTTTAATTGAACCTTCAGGCTTTGATTCAAGTCAATATATCTGGAGCTTCCTCGAACAATAAATCTTGATGTTAACCACAGTAGAGGTCAATCTCTGTCTAATATATGCTTTGCAATGCATTTAAAGTGGAGCTATAGTATGTAGATGGTGAATTATTCATACACACAAACTGTTAATGAATAAGTCAATATACAGATAAGATTCAGGGCCCTTAATATTACCAAGAGGAATTAGCTCTGCAAGAACACAGGTTCCCAAAGAGAGTCTGACACCATGACTCACCTATGCACTCATTCTATTTGTTTTTACCTCATATATTTTTACCTCATCTGAGTCCATTTTTAGACTGAAAATTTGCATTCTGAGACTTGGAACCTGGAACATGCCTCTCCCATGTTGCACACAACCTGTGGGGAGAGACTGAGACTTACCCATGGTTTGGAGGAAGCTGTGATTTCCAGAACTGCCCTACCTGGGGGGACAACTCATTCCTGACAAGGCTCCACCTCACCCAACCTCTCCACACCTCTCTTTGTCTCTGTGGCAATGTCAACAAGCTCTGGTGGTTCTTACATTCCTCCACCACCCCAGGCAGCTGGATGAAGGACTGGAGCTGAAGCTGCAAATTCTTTCCTCCTGCCTGCCAGCTGTGGGAGGGAGGAAGACAGACCCCAAGGACCACAGGCACTGCAGTCACCAGACAGGAGGCTCATTTCATATCCCATAGGCCTACTGGACTCACAATTCAAAGATACTCCATGAATCATGGTACAGATAGGCATGACTGCTTGGCTCATCAGGTCTGAGAGTGGCAGAGAGCTTCCAGCCTGCCTCAAGTAGGAGACAGGGCTATGTGATGCTGGGCACAGATGGGTCTCCCATGAATGAGTTGCCATTTTATAATGTAGCCTGGTGTCTCAGCATAGCAAACCATTAGCCTCAAAATTAAAGGTCATGTAAAAAATCATGGCTGCAATTAAACCTTTTGAAAGCAAAGAAAGCCACCTCCAATTCCTGATACACAGTCAGTCTAGTCAATCCCTGCTCATACATACTGCTAGAGAATCTTACACAGTAATCTTTGGGACACCCTCATGAAAAGAAAGGGCACTGAAGCCATTTTAGGAAAACTGAATTAGTAATGTTTAACGTATGGTGCAGGAAAAGAAAAAGCAAGGAAACCTAGTGAGATATGATTTTAGGCAACATATTACCTGAGAAATCCAGTCACAGTTTGCCAGTGCAGAAGACATGGGCAAGCCTGTGGCTCCTGGCTGCAAGATGAGATGTGTTAGAGTATATACAACAGGAATGGGGGTTCTGCTTTAAATGAGATATGTCTTTTTTCACTCCTCAATGGGCATATATCTTTTCCAATAACCTTCAAGGAAGTTAGTAAGCCCATCAATAAGCAAATGTGTCAGTGTTTGGCAAGTGTCATTCAGATGTGAGAGAGATTTAACCATTTAGCACAGATGCCCTGTCCCATTCAATCATTGGACTTGTTTGTTACAGCTGACAGATTCTGAACAAATGTCTTGACAGCAGGATCCCCACTGGTACTGCTGCCAAGGCAGTGAGAGTTCCTTATCAAAGAAGAAAAAAAATTAGGGATGCAAACTTCATTTCTCAGACAGCAAGAACTTGCTGTGGTGAATACCAGCTGCAAAGCTCTACTTGGGCCTTTGCTAGATTTAAACAATCTATAGCAATTTCACTCAAATACAAATACGTGATTTTTTAATGTAGTCTGATTTTCCTGTAATGCAATCTAACCCACTCTCTCTGTGAAAAGTGCAGAGATCAAACAGAGGAGGAATCACCACTTTGATTTCTCGGGAAAAATATTTTTTCAAATCCTGGCACTGCTCTTTGGTATGTTGGGCCACTGAAGGGGTAGCAAAGGGTGGCCAACCTCCGCCTGCAAATGTCTGTCTGCAGTCCTTGGGTCGTGGAAAATAACTTTCACACAGAGGAGCATTGCTCTTCTTCTCTTCCCTCTCCAATATTTTTCTGTCTAAAACTCCCACCTCCTCTAGCTTGAAGGATTTATCTGGATACTTTCAAGGATAATTTCTGTAGTTTTTTGTTCATGACAATATCTTATTTCTTTCTGAACAAAAACCACATTATCACAGTTGTCTAGAAGAGTAAACTATGTAGAAAGAGTTTGGAAATATCAATGAAATAAAAATCTGGGTCTGCTGCCTGTTCTGCTTCCTTCAGCTGATTTCTAGACACAGATTTTATATTCTGATTCAACCACTTTTCCTGAAAACCCCAAGGGACAAAAGCACTGCTGTGTATCAGCAACCAGATTTCTCTGGGTGTCAGAATAGGTATTCTGTGGGAAGAGGAGAGGCAGGCACTGATCTCTGCTCTGTGGTACCCAGTGACAGGACTCGAGGGAATGGCCTGAAGTTGTGTCAGGGGAGGTTTAGGTTGGATATCAGGACAAGGCTTTTCACCCAGAGGGTGGCTGGGGACTGGAACAGGCTCCCCAGGGAAATGGTCACAGCACCAGCCTGACAGAGTGCAAGAAGTGTTTGGACAGCATTCTCAGGCACCTGGTTTGACTCTTGGGGATGGACCAGGAATTGAACTCAATGATCCTTGTGGGTCCCTTCCATCTCAGCTTAATCTGTGTGATTCTGCAAGTGTGACTTCTTGATATATGCAGCTACAGTGAAGAGCAACATAAGTTTTCAAGCAATTCAACACATTTAATATTTGAACTTCTCATTTCAAAAATTTACTACTCTTAATTTTGTGTTAGAGAAAAAAGGAAGAGGATGAGCATTGTGTAGCTATGAGCTATGACACAGCACAGATCACCTTCCACACTACTTACACACCAACTGCCCTATTCAATAACCCTAAAACTGATTGGCAGTGACAGCTTCCCACTTCATAGTTTTTCACTATAATCTTCAACACTACTGATACTGCTATGGAAGAAAAAAATCATCTTCATTCATCTTTTCTTATTTCTTCAAAATACTTTTATCAATAACTCTTGTCAAAGCAGTCATTATCAGCAGTCTAGTGTTTTTTCTCAAGATATTTAGAGCTAACAAGATTTGCCAGAGTTTGTTAATACTCTCACTAGCCAGCCATTATCCAGACCAACCACCAGGTCCATGGTTAATATTGTTACTGAAATATGGAACTTGAGCTTTTAGCCATTTGACTTATAAGACTGGTGTATTTGACAAACTCATAATTCATAGGGTAAAATTAAAGGGACAGGAAGTGTTTGCTGTTTCAGGCATAAAGCAGATGTTTAAAATTTTTGTGCATTTATGGGAGTACTGGAGCATAAGTCTGCAAAAGATCACACAGATCATTGAGTCAAGTTCCCAGCAATCAAGGACAACATGGAATAATTGTTTAGTCCATAGAAAAAAATGTATAGAACTATAGTCCTTCTAAGTCTGCAGTTCCTGGAACATCTGTCTCACAAAGCCCTGCTCACCAGAGACAATAAATTATTTCTCAGCACTGTCTTTCAAAGAAAAACTCTGTAATTAAACTAAAGACTAAAAGACCAGAGGTATACAAATGCAACAAAGGTAAATACAAGGGAAGATCACTGACAAAAATATCCGAAGTCCCAAATGGAAGCCCTTAATAATGCAACGGAGTAGATTGGAAACAAGGAGTGGAAGAGTGTGCAAAACACAAGCAAGACAAATTGCTTGATATTACAATGAAGTTGGTAATTTTTTTTCTGAATGCTTTTAACCTAATGACAACTCCATGTCAAAATTCCATCTCAACAGCTTTCAGGAGTAAACTATAAATGGATTTTCCTTTGAAGTTTAGGAACACTGTAATCTTGAGGGATTTGGAAAGTAACTTCTTATTGGAATTAGATAGAATTAGGCACCCTTCACTCTGGAAGGCTTTGAAAGATTTACATTGAAAACCCACAGCTCCCTCTTTAATCAGTATGCTTAAGCAAATCATGTACCGTCACAGCCTGACCTCTGCATCTCTCCTTGGGTTGAGTTAGGGTCTGGCAGATGAAGGTAACACTGTCTCAGACAGAGGGCTGCTTCATCTCTTTGATGAAGTAAGATGCTGACCCTAGTGCTATTAGTTCTTGATTTATTTGTGCATGCTTAGCCATATGAGAGTATGGTAAAGCATATAATGTCCACCAGAGCAGTAAGAGCAAGAGCCATCTTGAGGAGTGCAAAAGCACTTGAACTTAAGTTCAGTAGTTGGAATATAATCAAATTTGTTAGTTATTGAAAATTGTTGGTGTGCAATGTGTTTGCTGTGGCCTCCTGGTATGTGAAATGGCCTGATGGTTCCACAGCCTAGATCCTGTTGGTGAGGCTTGTGGATTGCTAGAAGTAGCTTGGTCTTTGTCAGTCTGACCTGCTCGGAGTCAGTAGAGGTCTGAAAATTATTAATGTCTCCCTCTTCCACTCACTCTGTAAAAATAGATATGCCAGCTGGATCTTTCAGGGAAAATTAATTTTCTCCTAAAGCTAGCTGCAATATCATGTCAATGGGTTTGCAGAACAATGCTTCCAGATGCAAGTGATGTTGCAAACCTTTGTTTGTGTGCTAGGGACAACTTGGGCTTTTGAAAGGACACTGTTAGCTCCCAAGCTCAGTTTGTTTCTCTTAGAAATGAGCAGGAGGTCAGTGTTGTGGCACCCCATGGCACATGGCACGTTAGAGCCCACTGGTGCCTCCTCCATGTCCCTTGCACTTTCTGTGGCAATTTCTGCTGAACACTGCCCCTGGCTGAGCTGACAGAGCTCAGGCTGTTTGCTCTCAGCTGGATACAATGACTGAAGAAATCAGTGCAGATTTTTCTAGGCATTGCAGACAGGCTCTGCTTGTGCATTTTATTTGACTGTGTCATGCAGTCCCTCACAGCATTCCCACCTCTCCCATTGCAGTGAAGATTTAGTTTCCTGGCTGCCTGTGCCAAGCAGCCTGCTGATAGACACAGGTCAGTGGGTGAGATAACTAGCTACCCCTCGCTGAGACAGAGGCAAAGAGAGAGACCTGATGAGCTATACATATGTATCTACATGCCAGGCATATTATGCCACTCTGTAGGTTTCCTACTCTAGCCTCTGAACCTCTCTTTTCCATTTTGCTGGCACCTGCCTCTGCTGTTTCCATAGATCTTGCCTGGAGGTTTACTGTATAAATCTTTTCACAAATCAGTTGCTAAAAATTATATAATTGCTAATGGAATATTACAAATTTTGTTATAGATATGCTTTCCACCTCTTAACAAGAGGACCCTTGGATTCCCACATTTCTAAAAAAAGGATGCACTATCTCCTTTTGGTCCTTTCCACATTCCTCCTTTAGTCTAATCTCTCCCAATAACTATAATCTTTTCACAATTTGCTCTTGTCCTGAACTTTCCTTTCTTTTATGCATGGTAACTGGAGCAGCATTTCTTCCAACTTTGGAGAGCAGGTACCAGTCCAGTTTCATTGGCCTCACAAGTTCAATTTTTTCCTGCTTCCACAGCAGTAACACAGTCTCCCTTTCCTACCACAATCCCATTATCTATACTATGTGCTCAGCCTATGATGGGATCAATTGCCTTCCAAGAAAACAGGATCCCTTAACATAAAATACCTTCATTACCAAGCAGTTAGCTCAGCCATTGACTGAGAGACCCCTAGAGTTTATGTCTAGCTTCTGAAGAGTTTGCAAAAGGTGATGAAGAAAAGCAAAACTCTATATACTGTATAAGAGAAATGTCTACAGAGGTTCACACATCTAGTCAGTCTGTACCTCTCAAGACTTGAGAACCACTACATGAGAGAAAAGGAAAACCATGATGTGCCAAAGATGCCTGTTCACAGACCTTTTCTGTATCTCCAGTCTCAAGGATTAATTTCCAATCACAGTGCATCCAGGTTTTAACAATGAAAATTAACTATTCAGTTAATTAACTATTTCAGTTAATTAGTTAAAAATATAAAGTTATTAATAATATTAATATTATTCAGTTAATTAGTTAAAAAAAAGTTAAAATTAACTATTTCAGTTAAAAGATTTCCACCTAGGACTAAACCACCTCCTTTTTAAACATGACTGCAAACACCAAAGCAGAGAATCTGCAGAGCAATCCTGAAGCCACCATCCTCAGATGTCACTCAAGCCACCAACTCAGTCGATACACAGTTAACTTGCCTTTGGGCAAAGCCTACACTGAACACTATGGAAGATTCTTTACTACCAGGACCTTTCTGATGGTGGCAAACTATTTCTGAAGACAGTTACCTGAGAATAACCAACTTCTGACTGCATTAAGAATGATCAACAAGTAGCTGCTGAACTGTTCTGTTCTTCAGGCTGAAGAGAACTCTTGAAATTCTGCAGTTATTTGCTGTATGATTACTCTGGATCTTGAAAGAACAGTTCCTTCTTTGATATAAGAACAGTGAGCTTAGTATAACAGTAAGGTTATTAATTCTTTGGAGGTTTTGTTGTTGCTACTATTGTTACTTTCACTGCAGTAAGTCAAGTGATATGATAAACCAAAAATCTGAAAATTGGATATCTAACTTAGAAGATAAGCAGAACCTGAAAGGACCCTGACAACACAGGAGAATGATGTAAAAACGTCTTCATCATTTCCTTCATCTGCAGACCAGACTGCCCACAAAGTACTTCTGGTTTTGGAGGCCTCCAGATTTTTCAAACTTTCTGGGTACCCAAAACAATTCAGTGGTAAAATGCCTCCTGATGCCTTGACTAAGAGGAAGACTATGTATTTCCTAACAGATACATGGTTAAAACTGGTTATTTATGCATGGGCCTCATGTTTTTGTAAAGCATTTTGCTGGACTGAAAGTAGCTCAAGTTGTTAATATCATCTGCTTAGAAGTTTACATGCTAATCTCTTAGATATTGCATGGTATTTTCAAGACGGATTAAACAGAGCTATTCAGAGAGTATTCAGAAATTATAAGCTTCAATGTCAAATGAGAAATTATTTATTAAAGAGAAAAAGATGGACATTAATATGATTTCTGTATTGCATAACTAACTGGCTGAAGGAGAGATGATCCTGTTTGTAATGGAAAAATTAAATCCTGGGCTGAAGGGGATTTTATGCATGAACAAGGTATTGGGAAAAAAATAAAAGGTGCACTGTTAAAATTTGCTGAGGCATTCTATGCAGAAAAGATCCAGAGTGGTGTGTCATATAGGTGCTGTGTAACCTTGAAGACTTAAGTAATAGAGAGAATTTAACAAAAGACATGAAAGGTCATGCCTGTAAAGATATTCTATTACAGAAGTTTCTTTTAAGAGCTGGGATCACACTGATTAGAAATAAGAGAAAAGAGATGAACTTGGATATGCTGAGTGCATGGTGATTGTGAAGTGCCAGCATATATATGGGGCAATAAAAAGACCCCTGAGGAATCTGAGGATATACCAATATTTCTAGCAGGGTCAAGCTCCAGTAAGGAAAATTCATCCTGGTGGACTTAACCAGTGCCAGACCTTTATTCCACAGGCACAAGGCAGACCCAGGATTAAATGGATATGTACTTACCTGAACAAACTTCACACAGAAATTAAAAGGCTTCTAACTGGGAGAGGAGTGGATTTCTGATATCACCTCTGTGTGAAATAAGAGGAAATAATAAACACTTCTGTTATTTTTAGGATGCAATGATCAGGACTCCAGCAGGATTATTCAGAGCTCTGTAAGGTCAGTGTTAAAAGTGGATTAGGCTCAATACCAAATGTTTGTCTGTATTCTCTACCCCTTGGTCTATACATCACCATACATGCCTACAATTGATGCCTTCTGCTGCCTTGAGTCCTGTTGCACATGGAAAACTCTGCAGAAGTGATCCTATCCTCAAATTCAAGGCTGAGATAGTTTCATCAGGTCCATTTTCCACAATATCTGTGTATATAGGAGACAGGAGGACACTGTGAAAAAGAATCATCAGAGCTACACAAGAAATTAACATTGGTAGGACTGGATCAGGAGCATGGGACTCAGTTGATGCATATCCTCTGATACTGGCTCAGCTGGTCAGAGCATGTTAATGACACCAAGGCTGTGGATTTGATCCCTGTATGGGCCATTCACTTAAGAGTTGGACTTGATGATTCTTGTGGGTCCCTTCCAGCTCAGAATATTCTGTGATCTCTATTAGTGTTTAGCACAGATCAGTAACATATCCATGAAGCATATCTCCTGATTGCACCAATTTAGAAGTGTTTGACTGTGTGCAGAGCTATGAACAAGCATGAACTGGATTCATTTCAGATAGAACTAAGCCAGAGGATAAAATATAGAAGTACATGGATCCTCTCCCATCATAACCACTGTAGAGTCCTTGAGACCAGAAGAACCTGGTACAACTAATCTGCAGCAAATCTCCAAACTGTGAAGAATGAGGCTGTGCTGCTGGATCCACAGCACCAACTGAGCTGCTTTACAGATTTTTTCCTGTTGCACCACAGTACTGCATATGCAGATGAACCTGCTTACTCTTATCAGATAGAAATTACCATGTCCTCATAATACAAAATCTATGTAAAACTGATTTTTTTTAGGCCTTTCTTAGCAGTTCTTTACTATGCCTACTACAAATATCCTGCAAAGAGTTATCAAAGTACTTGCTATCAAGTCTATTGAAAATTGTTCTTTTTCATTTTATTTTGTGGGAAGAGTTTAGATAAGAAAGCCTGATGGAGCATGCAAATAGGGATTCCATGGGAACAGACTTTTCTCAAATGCATTTCAAGACCCTCCTCTGGAAACCTCAATATGTAAATTTCAGATCAGTTTTCACTATTTCCAGAGTTGGTGTTCACAGATCTGATGTTTAGATCTACACCTGTTCTTATCAGACAGTGTTGTCTGATTTCTGCTGTTTCCTATTTCTGCTTCTAACCAGCCTCCTTTTGGAACTGAAAAGGCAAGAACATAACAACAGCAACAAATCTATTTTATACACAGTTGGCTTTGGAAATTCAGAGGTATTCTTCCCCATATCAGACAGTTTCTGACTGCAGGCTCTGATCTTCCAGTTGATAGGATCTAAAATTAAGGTGAATTCCATAATGCTCAAAATGAACAAATATATTTACCCTTGGTCATTTGTTATTTTTGCCTGGTGCTGTAGAATCACCAGGAGATGACTGCACAGTATGCATTGCTGAATTATGCAGATAACTCATGAATTTAGGGTAGGGGTTGCCTTAAGCAAACACTATCTTGCTATTGTGAATTTAATATTACAACTATTTTAGCACTTTTCTGTCTTTCATCTGCTTACTTTAAAAGCAGCAGTATTTGTTTGCACTGACATTGTAATACCCTCATAATCTTAAACCATAATGCCAATAAACCACCACTGACACTGTAATGATTCACATTACCATATCATTATAGATGTAAAAGTCAGCCCCACATACGTTCTACAACATCAATATTGGTGAGGCAGCCATTAAGATGTCAGTGGTAGAGCAGAGAATCACCATTACAAGCTTAGTCAAGATAGTAAAACACTGCTAAAGGTAGCTACAGGGCCATGCTCAGCAGCTGTTTTCAAATATAAACCTCACAGCAGTTTAAAAACAAATTTTAAATTAGTCAATTGCTTGAATCCACATTAAGAACTGATGTTTATGTCAGCAAAAAGAAAAAAAGTCCTATATAAGACTGTCAGAGTTTGGGGATTTCTTTAATGTCTATTGTGAAGAGGTGAATTTAAAAAAAATTATTTCAGTATATTTTAAATGAATGAAAAATTGAGGGACAAGAATTTTGCTCACTTCAACGGTAAACGTCTTGCCCTTTGTTGACAGCAATGGAAAAAGCTGTGCTTAAAATGAGAACGTAACCTTGTATGATAACTTGTATATAATAATTAATAATTGTAATAATTTATAATAATTAATGATAACTTGTATATAAGTTACTCTAGCTGAATCCAGGGGTGAAATATTTACACATAGGGATTTGTATTATAAAGCATACACAATATATTCAGGCCTTTTGTGGCCATTAGTGTAATTCAAAGTCATATCAAATTAATCTTTTGCATTAGTTTTTTTAAAGCAATATAATACCAAGCAGACTAATGATAAGTAATTAATAAAGATTCGGGGAAAAAGAAGAAGTTACTTTCATTTGTAAAGCATAGAGGATGGAGATTGGCAGGCTCACATGGGAGTAAGGAAATAGAAAACACACAGCATAAGAGCATTTGCTTCAACAGCAGCTTACATTTATGGATATTGCCTTCATGAATGGATTTATATTATGTTATACAAACATAATCATATTTCTATATTTCTTTATATCTTGTGCATAAAAATCAGAGGTGACTATAGCCCACACACACAACACCTGGCTAAGTAAACCCAACACACTCCTTTAGTCAGAGATCCCATTTAGACACAAAGGGCTTCAGACACTGCACTGTGAAGGGCAATTAACCACTGATGGTCAAACAGATCCAAATACAGAGTCAAACTCTTCCATGCTATCCTTCCAAAAGACAAAATGTTTAAACACTTTTCACAAGTGTTTTCCAAATTATGGAAGACTTAACAGCATGAAGTCCAGGTTTCTGCAGATACCAGGCATATAAACTGTATTTATAAATTGTATTATCTGATGGATGACCTTAGGAAAGTCAGCCTTTCATTTAAGAATTCATAAAATTTGAGACAATTCAAAAATATGAAGAAGGGGTTTTACATCTTTGATAGGTGGAATATGTGTACTTTGGAAAGAGACTCCTTTCCAATGTATTATTAATTTTTATGTATGAATGGAATAAACTAACTGGTATCTCTTAGAAAGTTCTTTATATCTATATTTATATCTAGGCAGGACATTATATCTATACTTCATTAGATGACTGAATACTCTAAAAACATACCCACAGAGTTTTAACTTGATCAATTGTGATAATGTCCTAAAGTAGCAGGTAAAAAAATTTAGTACCTTTCAGGAGACATTTTGATGAAGCAGTGCTAGATTTTGGGGGAGGTGCTTATGAGCCATTCCTACCCTGCAAACTCTGGAGCAGCACAGTATCTTCCTGTTTGTGAAGTCTGAGGATGATGGTTGCTATAGGTCAGCAGTGGGTTTAGTTGATATGAGATAACTGAAATGGATGTTGGAAGAAAAATCAGTGTAGTTGAGTAAGGCTATAGCAGCAATATGTTCAGAGCACCAAGTTCATCTGTACTTCTGCTAGTGGCACTCATCCTGTAATGACAAAGGGCCCCCTTCCCTCCCCAGATGTCTTCATAGCTATTTTTTTAACTAGGCAGGATTTTATCAGCTTTTCCACTCTTTAAACATTGTCAGTTAGTGCTAGCCAGACTTCACAGTTAATTGTATTCTAATCTATCCAATTAATCCCCTATTCCCTCAAAGACTTACACATGTGGTTAATTTAAAGTTTCACGCAAGTGTGAAACTCTTCTGTGCCTGAGCCTGCCTGCTTCTAATGAGTGCAAAACCAAATGCTTTTCTTTCTGAAATCCCTCCTCAAGAGCCACAGCTTTCTCCTGGCCTTTCATCATTAATCTCAGCTCTAGTGTTATGCACTATCTCACCCATGCCTGATCATTAAACCTAATTAAACAAAGTGAAAAACAAATCCAAAATAAAAGCCAAAAGGAATCAAATTACCTGATGGTCATGCTTTGTAAATAATGAGTATTTCATGAAACAAATTCCCTTTCTTTTGCTTTCTGTTGTTTCCTTTCCTCTTTCAGCCCCATGGTGACCCTCCTTAACCAATGTCATTCATTGTGCTGTCTGTTTTGCAAGCATCCTAGAGCAGGGATCTTGTGATCTCTACAGTCTCAACAGCACCATGCACCTCAGAGGAGTGTGTAAATATTAATGAAACACACATTCACATTCAATGAAATCAAAAGCCCTAATTTTATGTATCAATAACACTCTCTCACTGGGTATGAAACAGTAGTGATCCATGGTCACAAAATTTAATCCTTTTGAAAAGTGGTTTCAAATGGAACTTTCATGAACAGTATGAAAAATACAAGCAAATAAAGAAAGATACAGATATCTAGTAAAGCACTGCTATATGAGCACTGTTTATTGACTTTCATCCACAAAAAAAAAAAAAAAAAAAATTATGTCAACTGCTGGCCCTCAGCCTGCTCACAATGATATTAAACTCTGTTTGTAAAAGTTTTCCTAAATGACCTTTCCAAACTTTTGGATAGTCTATAATTTCTCCCCTTCTCTGCCATTCCCCTAGTGGTGTTAAAGCATTACAAAAGTGTTAATTAAAAAAAAAATGTAGAAATTAGAAAACAAGAGATTTACGATACTTCTGTGCAGCCTCAGTTTATCTTTCCTGCCCTGTGTCTCATGCTGCAAGCTTCAATTACAAGACCTTCCTCTATGAATTTTTCCAACTCCTGGAATCCAAGAGGAGGAGTTTCACAGATAAATCAAACAGTGAGTGCAGACAAGGTGTTGAAGGTAATGGTAAGGATCATACCTGCATTACAGGATGTCTAACACGACCAGACTAACAAATGAACTACAACCCTTTCAGGCAAAAAGTATATTCTTTCTTGCCTTGATTCACTATTATCCTCTGCACTGCATGGACTCAGGGCCTTCTGGGAATAAAACCTGCCTCTGACTGTGTCATTGTTAGCCTAAGCTGTTAGCAAATTTTCAAGGGTTTGGTGGATTTTTTCTCTTAGGAGCAGAAGAAATTAAAAAAGGAAACAGATATTTGTCTGTCTAAGTCTCTCTAATAGGAAAAAACCCAAGACTTTTGTCCTATTTTGTCCCATGCATGATCAAATATATATTCCAGCCTGCTTTCCACACTACAATGTGTTCCCTAAATATCACTGTTAATTTTATACCAGAGTCATGTAGTGTTTTACTGGCTGACTCTAACTTGCTTTTTTTTTTTCTTGTGTGGACATTTCTTAAGCTAGACCTAGTGGGGCCCATCCATTCCTATTCTTGATGCAGCCCTGTCCCTGCCACTGAGCAGGTACAACTCTGACTGCAGCCCACAGGAGCTGGAAGAACATGACATCTCCACAGCAGTTCTATGCAGGACTGTCTAGCTGTTCCCAAAGTTACTTAGACAGGTACAAGGGAGCCCAGGCAGAAAAAGCAGAACATAAGAGAAAAGGAGAAATTCCCAATGCTCATGTGCTCAGGCTGGTGAAGTGTGTGATGGGAATTTTTTGTGAAATTTTGTGCTCCCACTCTACTTTATGCTAAAGTTGAATGAAACAGATCTTTCATACTGACCACCAAGTTAGATAAATGTGAAACAGAGCCGCTATGCTCTGCTGTGTCCAGGCAGCAGATGCTACAAGAGGTTTCACTTGTTTCTCAAGCTTACAAAGACAATCGTAGTGCACCTGCAAAGCAGCACACAAGAGAAAGTTAGAAAGCTTTACACAACATTATTGCCATTTTTTTATGGTTTAGAACATGTAGCACATAGTCTCCTTTTCTTAATTTTAGCTTTGCAGGGAGTGATCTGTCCTGTTCTTATTTTGCATTGTATTGTTCTCTCAAACCTTCATTACACACACTCAACATCCACAAATTTCTGCTACAAAAATTTCTGTTGAGAATGCTGGGCACAATAACTAAAAAACACTGGAGTAAACACTATTTCTAGGTATAAAGCGCACATATTTTTTTCACCTATCTCTCATAAATCCCTTCCCCTGAAATGGTAGACCGTAAAACAGAAAATGCTCTTGAAAGTGTGGTACCATGTATCAGATTGTTGGCTGTATTTGGCTACTTTTGGGAAATTTTAGCTGGGTATTTGAGAAAGGAAAGAGATTGTTGCATTTGCTGGACTTCCAGATATGTGGCAACTTATGGGAATACCTACACAGTAGCTTTATCTGACTAGCCAGAAAACTGGCAGCCCCAGGGTCTACCAAATTAATGGCATGTGTGGTACACAGATGGTTCATGTCCATACAGTAAGTCTGATGTGAACTGAAAAATGTCAGAGTAACGATGCACAGATTTAGTCCATGAAATCCCTCAGACACACAGCAGCTACATTTGAGATCCTCTGGCTCTCAAGTCTGCCAGATTTGAGGGTAGCATTGAGCTCTGGGGTACAACAGAACTGTCTCCTCAATTTATTCCACGAAGAATTTGATTAATTTTTCTAATTAATTTTTCTGAAGTGATGAGTGAGTATTGCCTTTGCATCACTTGGTTTAGCCTGGGTTTTTTCACTTATTAAAGGTCGTTATCTTATGAGTTTTCTGGTTTTTTTCTCTTCCTGCTCTCTCCCCTGCCCTTTTGGGAAAGGAGGGTGGGTGAGCTGTTGTGAGAGAGCTTTGCTGCTGGCCAGGGTCAGCTCACAGCCTGTATGTGTGTGTTGAGTGGAACACAGCTTGTGTCAAGAGTCCTACCTCTCACATTTCAGGTGGATGTGAAATGTGCAGTTAACAGCTCAGGCTTGTATTTGCTTTCTCAGCTAGATTGCCTCCTTCTTCCCCCAGCAGTCCTTGTGTTTACTGAAGCACACACTTGACTGGTGAGTTTGGTGTCTGTGTGTTCATTGTCCTGTAATGTTCAGAGCAGGGCCTTGGGCTCCATCTGTTTCCAGGCCATGCTTCTCTAAACCCTCACAAGCATATCATTGTCCTGCTAACCACATGCCTTAGCTTACACTTATTCCTAGCTTACACCGTCCTCCTTGTCCTTCAGGATCTCATGTGCATGTCCTGTTTGTCCAGGTACTTCATCCCAGGACCTGCTCCTCATGAGGGACCTGATTTCCATCATCCTACTCCATAGTCCTCCTCCTCCCCAGAGCCAAGCATCAGCACTGGGAGCAGAGAGGCAATGCTCCTAATCCCCTTCCCATGCTCAGGAACACAATGAAAAGCACATGATAAATTAGTTTCCTAATTTAGTGGGTTCGTGACCTGCCAGCCATTACGATTTTATCACTGGTTTAAAAGTGTTAGTTCTTCATGCTGTTGCTGGAAAGTAAATTCTTTATCTCTGTAGGATAAGCAAGTTTATAGTGCTCTTAAGTGAGGAGGGCATTCTCAGCAGGCAGCTATGTGAGCCTGAACAGTTCCAGTGGCAGAAGTTGACTGTCTCTAAGACATGTATTTATTTACTTTTAAAGTTCCTGGGATCTTTAAGCTCACCTGATTTTCTCTGTGATCTGAATCACGAAATAAGGTTTTATTCAAAATTGTCCAGGATCAATCCACATGTAGTTTACTAAGAGGTTTGTACTGAAACTTTTTGTTTAGTAGCACTAAACATACCATCCCTTTTTGGAATGAAAATGAACCTCTATGAAGGCAGCAGGAGTTTTGTCATTGATTTCAACAGTATAGCCTTCTGTCTTTTTATATAAAAGGAGCACTTACTGCAGAAAGGAACTGAGATGCTGAGGCTTGGTTGGATCCTGACTGATCTCCAAATCCCTTGTGCAATCACCCTGGCAGTGGAGTTCTACTTCAAGTCCAGGAACGAGGATGAATTCCACTCACCTCCAAAAGAGAACAAGGATAAAGCAAATGCTTGGAGGATTTAAAGTCTTTAGGGACCAGAAGAGTTCATTTTTCTTATTTCCCTTAGCTGCTATTGTTAGGTTTCCTTCACTGTGAAGCTGATCCTATTGCCACTGAATGTCACTAGCAAAACTGGAAGTGACTTGTTAGCTAGAATACACTGGAAGGTTATTGTTGTTATCATTACATGATATTGAAATAAATTTTGAAGAACTTTTTGAAAAAGATGTGTTCCCTCTGGACTGTCACCTAGTCTGAAGAAGTTCCAGCTTTCAGCAAATAACACAGATTGACAGCTTCAGAAGTGTCTTACTAGCTCCCATTTCAAGGGATGTCATTTTTGCCTTCACTGTGCCTGTTAATATGCCCTGACTTCAATGGGCTTTGCACATACCCTTGTGGTGATAAAAGCAGTCCTACCACCAATAAAACACCACAGAGAGAGCTTAGTGACAGCATGGAGGAGAAGTTCACTGTTACTAATTAAACCCACATTTTCTTTGTTGGGGTCTTGCTGTCTCACCAAGTACATCATAGGACTGTCTGGAGAAAGAAATCACAAAGAAAAATATTTAATTGGAATTTGCCAAAAGTTCCCCCAGCATACAATTTTTCATATAATTGCTCAAAACCAAGAAATAACTGAAGGTTTGAAGGGCATGTGTTCTTGGACAATAGTGCTAGTGCATTGCATGCTGGCAGTAACTGTGCAAGGGCAACTGTTTTTCACTTTCCCTGCCCCACATCAGTTCAGCATACATGAAGAGAAAGATTTTTGAAGAACATTTTTTAAGTTACTGCTGCTCAGAGTCTCCAGAGTAGGAAATTAGCATTGCAAATAAAGATCACGCTGCTGGAGATACTTTCCATCATGTCTTCCAGCATGATGTTCCGCCACCCTACACACACATTGTTCATCTCCTCTATTTTGCTAATTTGCCCGCCTGAGAGTCACAAATATTCAATTACATTCTTTGAAACATGCATATTCACAGATTTCTTCATTTCTTCTTGCTGGACAATGAAGTTCTTTTCCTAGGCTAAGTACTCACACACTTTATCTTTGGGTCAATGACTGTACCTGTGACAGAGATCAGGAGTCTTATTACTCAACCTTCTAAGTCTAGCATTGCGCCAAAAGGACAGTCAGCAATCTTTTTGACAGCAGATTAAGAGGTAAAGAGCTTAAGAGAGTCTCAGAACATAACTTTCAGTGCCCTGTTAGACTGCTTTGCAACAGGACTCAGTGTATGTTTTCAATTATTTTTTTTTAAAAATTCAATACACACAGAGGGGTCTGTTTGCCCTTCTCTTACACAAACACATTTACCTTCTGCTGATGGGAGTAGCAGAGGCATGAACAACATCTGGGTCATAGGCACTAGGAATCTTCAGGGTCCTCAGCACTCCCTGCTGTGTTGCTCATCATTCTAGCACACGACCAACAAAAACTCAGAGAGTATTTCCACTTCATTCTGCGCTTTTGCTTCAGAAGAGTAATGAACCTTCTTTCAGTCAAAGCTAAATATTTTACTGTGGATGCAAATTTTTCACTAATGAATGAATAGCAGACATACATTTTTCATTTGATAAAGACATGCACTTAATGTCGTCATTTAAAAAATGTATATTCATATAGCCATTTAAAAATAGCCAGCACCATTGTCATAATTATCTTTTCATATGTTCAGCAGTGCCAGCAATTAACTACGAATGTAAATGTAATCAAGCACACTACCACACTTTTAACAAGTCAGGCAGTTTCTATAACGCTGCTGTGCTGGTAATGGTCTGTACTTTGCTCTTAAGGAAGCTTAAGGGGAGTCTTTTCCCAGCTAACAAGTGTGTTGGTTTACTAGCACACTGCATTGTCCTGAATCTGCTGAAACTCGTGGGGAAGGCTTGCTCAAAAAAAAGCACCCAACTCCAGCTATGGGAAGAAAAATGAGTATTTGTGTGTGTCCCCTCTCACAGATGTAGGGAGGAGAGGAATGTCTGAAAGTAGTGTGCATGGATTGACTTCTTTGGGGAGGTACTAAGGAAGTTCTTGCACACTTCTGTTAACACAAATGCTCTGTATGTGACATCATACAATGTAATTGCAACCTTTTTTCTATATATCCCCTTCCCAATCTCCTTGGTTCAGACTCTACCTGACAGAAGAGAGAGGCTTTTGCTAATGATCTATATGTTTAAGAAAAAAAACCCAAACAGTGTTCACAGTAGGAAACAGGACATGTGATGGAAACACAATTTATTATGAGTGGATTATTTCACTTTGGTCTTGCCCCAGCTCCCAGCTCTCATCTCTCTCACAGTGCTTCTTGCTTCTCTCAGATTCTCACCTGCTTGGAGGAGACCACAGGTCTTCTCAAAATCCCTAAGACTGAATATTGACAAAAAGATATTAGAAATATAAATGATGAATTGCAATTGGTATCATAGATATAATATTGTTTCCTTAGTACGTGTTGGAAAAATGGAAGTATTTTCTATCAAAATCTATTCAGTGGTCTCACAAAATGCCCTGATGAGACTCCTATTGTCCTTCAAAAAAGGCAACCAAAATGGGGGCACACAGGCCTGTGCCTCAAACAAAACATGCTGTGGGAGGACTTGCTCTGGGGTTGAAATGGCAATTTACTCTCTGGAGCCCCTCCGGCACTCCAAATTTCTGCTGTGAAAAGGGCGTTATCAGCAGCCACGTAAGCACATTTTCACTAGAAAAGGGCCAATAAAACTTGCTCAGTGAAACCAGGCCACCAGGCACCCGTCACTTGGTAACAGTCTTTGGAGCAGAATAGGTCTGGACACTGCTGGATTTTAAGCAGTGGCCTGAGGGTAGAAGCACCAATATGTCCTAGTATTAGGTATTATTTTTCATTGGTTTGACAGGGAGACTGCACTCTAGTCTGGCAGACTGAAAAGCAAAAACCATATGAGAAGTTTCACCGCTGAATACAACCCACAGGTGACTAAAGACCCAAGGCACTTGATTAGGCATGGCCAGCCTTCAAGTTCAAGTAATACAAATCACTGCAAGGAGAAAGTTATGCAAACTTGTTACATCACTTATTATAATCACACTGATCTCTGTCAGGTCAAGATCATCGCTGACTAAATTGTTCTTTTTTCATTGGTCACCCAGTTTCGCATATCAGGATATTCTCTATATCCCCCATAGCTCACAGGGGTCATCAACAAGGTCACTGGCAGGTGATGAGAAGACTTCTCAGCTGGACACAGATGGCAGAATTCCTGATAAGTGTTTTCCTGCAAATTCATGTAACATTTTTTTTCATGATGGATTTTTGTTTCTGCCTGATGAAAACTTTACTGTGTTTGAAGTGTGTTTGAAGTTGAAATGAAGCTTCTCCAGCACGAACTGCACCAAAGACTTCAATTCAGATTTTACTTATTTGTGAACAGTAAGAAGAATGCTTTTATGCACCCCTGCACCTCCTATTTTCAGTCAGCTCTGGAGGCAGAGTTGGACACAACAAACACAACTTCTCTACTGCCATGTGTCTGTTTTGAAAAGAGAAGGAATATATCACATAATGAAAGGTTTTTTGGGCAACAGAGTTTCTAGCTTGATAGAAAAACGCCTAGAGAAATAATGAGGAGAACAGTACCCTCTTTTCTTTAAACTTACTCCTGGTGCAGTGACAAGGCACAAATATCATTAATATTATTTTTCTTTAATGGTTTTGGATCATTAGTTGTCATCATAGTAGATTGCACTAGCTAGTTATGCATTTAAATGTATGCAACTGGAAGTATGATCAGTAAATTTAATTGACTGATTCCCTAATGGGCTCATCTCTATCTTCAGCTTGGTGAAATCATAAGTAACAAGGACTCAGAAATCAGTAGGCAGGACTCAGTTTAAAGGCTATCCAAGTTAGTTCAGGATGGTTTCCTTGGACTCAAAGACATTTGAGTCAGCTTCATGCAGCACATCCATTGACAGATATAAAAAACACTTTACTAAAATGAAACCTTATTTTTCAGAGACATCTTGGTGGATACACATATGTACACATGCTATGTTGTATACAATGATTCTATTTTTTATATATCAGCCTTTCATTTTATTTTCTTAAAGAGGTGTGAAGAAAAAAAGAATAGTTTCAATGGCTTAAGTCATGTATATGCATAAAATGAATTTTTTCAGAGTGTAATAGAAATTATGGTAAGGTGTGTTTCCACATGTAATGAGGGAGAGTATAAATTTTATGATTATGCTGTCTGGTAAATAAATAATACAAATTGTTCAAAGGGTCCTTGCAGATAACAGGCAATACTTCTCTGGTTTTGTAGCTTTATTGGTCTTGTGCTACTGTTGTAAAAACAGAAAATACTATGGGAGCTGCTTTACATTTTTCATTATTCTGCCTTTTGTACCAAACAGACAATAGTACCAGAGTTCGTGCAGCAACATTCAACTCTAGAGGATGAACCAAATGAATCATATTTTGTCACATTTTTCAGAGATATAACTCTTAGAACTGTTCTCAGACCAGAAATACAGCATTAGAAATGCAGCAGTTCTTTAAATAAAGTTTTCCACAGATCATCACTACTGAAGAAATGTAATCCTGCTTGATATTCAGTATATATTTTCTCATGACAGTTTTATGGTACAATTAAATTTCATACTTTCTTTTCTACCACTCTGAATATGCATTAGAAAGCCAAGCATCATAATTCTAAACCAATTGGGTTGATTTGCTTGTTGAAATTCAGTTATTTCTTCTTCATGTGCATTTCAATAAAAGGCCATTGCCTTTACCAGTATATTTAACGTCAACACATGGCCACTAAAGGTCTAAGGTGCATCAAAATTGTATTCTAAACTCAAGTTATGCACTTTATGTGAAAATTGAAACAATGTAATTCTAAAATGGTTTCTCCAAGTAACAAACTGCAGAGAAACAACAGAGCTAATGGAGGGCTAGGAAGAGAGGCAGATTATGAGACACATTGTGTATTTCTTGAAAATTATACTGATGTTTAGATGGACATAATAACTTAATAAGACTCATTTGAATGCAAAAGAATGAGCATTGAGTTGATATTAACTTTTAATGCCTGTCATTTTATGTTAATTTATATTTTTAAATTATAGTAATTTTTTTTGTAATCAGACTGGCTAATTATACCTCAAACATGTAAATTTGACATGATGGCAAAACCAAATTAAAAAAAATCAACTAAGTACTTGGCTAAAAAGATCTATAATTCACTCAAACTAGATTCTGGCTGAATTCCTCCAACTACACAAATCATTTTGTTTTGCAGTAGAATCATTCAATTTATCTGAGATGATTTCTTTAGTTGGTTTTGCAAGGCGACAATGCTAATGCACTCTATTTGTGCAGTCTTTTCCTGATGCCAATTTGACAATTTTTGAAGAAATATTTCGTCTAACCTTGATATTTGCAAATGCAGTTTTAAAAGATTCCCTTATGCTAAAAGCATCATTAACAAAAATATATTTTTCTAGCACCAGAATGGTCTCAAATTGGGATCATGAGCTCTGTTCTAGTTTTGTCAATACTAAACATCTACTAACCTAAAATCAAAATGTAAAACTAGTGCCTTATGTTTTATATATCTGATTCCCTTTAAGGCAATTATTTTCCAACACATATTAAACAAAGTTACTCTGTCTAAGCATGCCAAATTGACAGGAGCATATATGGAAAATGAGTGCTTTCTTATCTTATACTTTGGAGTTAGATTTTATTTCATTTCTTTTATTGTGTTTCCAGAACTGAAATAATAAATTCCTTCTGTCAGCTCTGTTCAGATAGCTTTTTAAGTGCTCATGACTCAGATGTCTTTAAAAAGACCTAAATATTTTATCTTGGATGACCTTGAACACCATCAAATTGAGAGATACTGTGAGCAAAGTTTTATGTACAGTGTTGAGATGATAACCTTGTGGCACCAGCCCGCTACTCATTTGAAGTTATTTAGTTTTTCAGCAAGTATTTCTGTAATAGAACTCAATCATTTCATGATTTTTTTTTCCTCGCATACAATTGAGCAGATGAGATGATTAACACACATAGCAACTTGAAAATCCTTACTCCTTCAGCAGGCCATTCTTTCTCCTCCTTCTGCCTTCCTTTAGGGTCAGGGCTTTATTCATGTTGTCTTTCACAACACAGATTGCAGTGAAATCAGCAAGCTAAATTTTAACAAGGAAAATATTCACTCCAGCAAAATTCCAGTCGATTCGAGAGGGAAATTTATCCTAAGTGGTAATTGAAAGTTGAACTGTTGCTTTGGGAGCAAAAAAGTGTACAGTTACTGCAAATAGCTAGTTAGGTGAAGTGAACCTCTGCTTCACTTACCTCCATGGAAATGTGAGAGCAGAAGTCTGTCCCTGAGTTTATGAAGTATTTTCTAATGCCATCATAACTCCTCCTCACTCATCCGTGCCTACAATCCATGTAAAGTCCTGAATGCCCAAATGTCAAGGGCTGCAGGGCAGCAGTCCAGTGGTGGGTTTCCCCCACTGCGTACCAGGACAGCAGCAAAGCCACAGGCAACCTGAGCAATTCTCTTTCCCACCAGGAGCAAACTGTCAGTCGGTGGTAGGACCTTGGTCTGTCTTGTTTTCTCTAACCTTTCTCTGTGTGTAGGTGGCCAAACTCACAATCACACGCACAGGAAATTAATAATTACTGTCTCAGTCAAAAGAGATTGTTCAAGCACCTGTATAAATGGCTCTGCTCTAGCATCTTTTATCTTGTCTCCAACTGGACCCATAAAATGCACGTAATAGCAGTTACAGGGCACAAAGGTTTACATACCCTCAATGCAAAGCAGTGAAAATAGAAGAATTTTGAAATTTGCAGACCATCCTTATGATAAGAACATATCTTTTCAGTGGTTCGGAGCTGATTTTCTTTTATTAAAGCATCTTCCATAATAGCTAGTGCATACTTACAATGCTAGTTACATTTTTGCAATTATGTTATTCAGAAATAATTGGATTTCTGGGCTTAATTGGGCTCTAAATTAGCCATAGCTTTCATAAAAGCTATTACAGAGATTTCTAATAGCAGCTTTTCCTGCTATTTAAGGACAGAGTATTTCAATGAGAGAGATTGAGCAGTGTAAAAAGTCTTGGCTGCTATGAACTCTAGAACAGGTTCAGTTTAATTATGGCAATTTAGATACCATCCTTTTGTAATTAAACATTTGCTCAAAACATCACCCAGAGTATATAACTGTGTTAAACAACTGGTTGTCCTTTAGGAAGATACGGTTTTGTTTTCCAACTCTTTGGAAGTTTAAGGTGCTTTATGGCAGGTTGGCTCCTGATGATCGAGTTCAGAGGCAGAGTAAGCACTTGTTTGCTCTCACCAGTCTTTTCACCAGCTCACTTGGGAGGAGGCTGCCTGAGGTGTCCCTCTGATGTTCCTTCTCACCCAAGGGGTCCTGTGCTCCACTTGCTGACCACTCCTGCACACGTGCTTGCACGAAAACATCCCACTATCAGAAAAAGAGAGAAGTAAAAATGCAATCTGCTCTTTGTGGAGAATATCCTGGGGCAAGTCCTTTGACTTAGCTGCAGATGATTGAGGGGTGGTGGTGAGGTGATTCAGGGTTAAGAGAAACAGACCTGACCCTTGTGCTTTTCCCTGGCTTCTGTCAGTGGCACCTCTATTCCAGAGCAGCAGAATGTGTGCTCCTCACAATCTTCACCAGAAACTGTAGGCTAGGCTGCATTTTAGGCATCACTTTGATAAGGAATGGCCTTAACCTACCAGACAGTGTAATTCCTGGACCATAACAATGCCTTCCATACTTATGTCCCAGGCTGGTGGGGGATAGAGGATAAGAACAGCAATCACTGTCAACTGATTCCTGCTTACATGCCTGGCCCCTGCATGCCATGCCGGCTGCACTAGGTGAGAGAGGCTAAGCTTTTGCTCAGTCCTTCCTCACTTAGTCTCAGGTGAAAAATGAAGCTTCTCAAGACTATGTTAACTGTGTAGTCCTGGACCTGATGGAGTGTGACCTATGGTGTCAAAACTCTGAAAGGATTTGAGAAGACAGACTGATTGGGTTTTGTTTTTTACAGGACAAGTTAGCAAGCCTCTACCTGGTATTTTTTGCTTTGGAAAATGGATAATCTAAGAAAATTTAAAAGGTATTGTGGTAAATTTGGCTTATTCTCTAATGCATGCACTCTTCTGATGAAGCTCACTTCTTTCCCAAGGATACTGCCTAAGGAGGCAAGCCCCATATTTTTAAAATTATCCCATAAAAACCAGAACACACATCCAGTGATTCATATAAGTCTGAAAAATGTTTGCCCACATAACAAAGGTTGGAATTCAGCCCCAGATTAAAACATGAGAATCTGCATCCCTATGAATGTATATATACATGTGAACCAAGTGGCCAAGCTTCCATTTTATCTCTGCAGTTTTAGTCAATACACTCCATGAGAAAAGGAGGATTAAGCCCACTGAACTACAGACACTTTAGGGCTCAGCTCTGTACCTGAATGCAGGTGCTCAGAGCTACCTGAGGCACCCTGGGGGATCCCAGCTGCCTTTTGGGTGTTGATCCTGGCGGGTATGTATCTTCCAGGGCTGAAGTGTAACAACTGTAACCCAACCCAGTCATGACTGGGGCACTTGAAGTTACACCAGAATCCTGCATTTTCACAGTTGAATGGATTTCAAGAAGTCAAAATAGTGAAAGAACTTTGGACACTCAGGGACTTCATTGGACATCATAAGATATTGCCATCAACTTAATTTATTGTGTTACTATGATGTCAAAACAATATCTGACCTGAAAGGCACAACACAAATCCAAATTTGCCAAAATTAAATATGAAGGTTGAAACAATTCAGTTAAACTTATTTCTCTTGATTTTTTTCCTTTTCCTTCAAAATGCTGCATTTTCCAGCAAAGAAGTCCCCTAGTGACAGGGAATTCCCTTTGCAGGTATACTTTAGGCAAATGGTGAATGATAACATTTCAGTGTTTTGCTGCAGCTGATTTTTGGGTTTTTTTCAATCCATAATAGCTCAGAGGATTCTTTGAGATCTGCTGCAAGGCTGAGAAAGTATTTTGGAAATTCCTTTGCTAAAGTACATTTTCAACCACCTGAGAAAATTTAGGGCTCTTTTGTGTAAATAGGGAAAAATGGTATCAAGGCATTTGTCAACCCTCAATTCTTTTCTAGACAACCGGAGTTTCACAACTGATTTCAACAAAAGCAAACTTAATCAATATTGATTAAGATTATTGACAGGAATCAGTATTCCAGTTTGCCACAGACAAATAAAACCTTACTAAATTGTAAAAGTAATTTGGTTAATTGAGTCAACTCACCTAGTTAAATGATAAAAAAATGTAATCAGAAGAGATATCTCATTAAAAAGCAGTATTAAAGTATATGAACTCCTTTTGATGCCTGTTTCACATAAGCAAAGATTTATCAATATTCATCAATAATATATTCACCTATGGTGACTGTGAATAATGTGATGTTTAATATTCCCTAAATTTTTTAGATAACATTCATGAAAAGTCATTAATTATAGTATTTATCTGCTACTCGAAAAAGAACATGCTATAAAATGACAACTCAATTTTCCTCTTTGACATTTCAAATACAACTAGGTCACATTCATCCATCAGTAATGTGCTTATCATATACTGTGGTCAATTATACCCCAACTATCAGTGGCAGTTGTCTGACTTGCAATCTGGACACATATACTGTCATGACAACTACATTCTTTTTAGCCCTTTTGTATTTTACAAGCAGTGCTCCTGCTTGAGGCACATCATAAATGTACAAAAAGGGCATCAGATACTTCATAATCCCAATTCCATTTCTGTGTTATTAGTACATTTCCAAAGAATAAACTTCCAGTGCACTGAAATCCTAGAAAAACATGATAAGCTTCCCTTCTCTGAAGAGAAAGTTACACATTAAATAAAACTGACTGCACTACAAACAGAGCATTTGCATTTGCTGATTGCAAGGTAGCAATTATAGCTCACCACTTTAATGAAGTCATAAACTAGTTGAGTGTACTTCTTTGGTTTATTGCACCATGATAACCTTTTATTTTGGAGTTGTAGCCATATAAACTATGATTATTAATGATATCTCTGTCAAAGATATTATTAATACTGTTTGCCAGGACATACTTTATATTCTGGTCTATCTGTAAAGATCAGACAATATCTCCCAAAAGAACTTTGTCACAGTTTTAAATAGAACTTCTCATCTTCAGACAAATAATATAAATCTTATCCTTCCTGATTTTACTGAAATTATTCTGAATGAATGATGCACTCATAAATCTTATGATACAGTATTTCTCCACTGGAAAATGCTGACTGGTGAATGGTCTAATTGATTATTTCAACAATAACTGACTCTAATTTCCCTTGGAAATACTTTCTGATAAGGAACAACAGAGCATATTCAATTTTTTGGAGGAGAACTTTTTTTTAAATGAACTTCTTTTCAAATATTTAAAGTGACTTAATAACCCAGCATGAAGCAAAATTATGGAAGAAACAAGTCAAAAATAAATTATCCAGAATTTTTATTTCAATTAAATTAATTTTGATATTTGGTCTGATTAGGAATTTGTTTCAAATTGCAGAGCTTCACGTGAAATAGAATAGGCAGGTTTTATGAGGTCATTGACTGATGAACCTTCTTCCCACACAGGTTATGGCTTCTAAATAACCATCCTCCATGATTTCCTGAAAATGAGAAAATATGACTTTTCATATATACTTTTTTTTTCATCTTTCTTGCATAAAGTTTGCTTCAACTAGCTCATAGATGGAGAGCTGAGAAGGGGGAAGATGTGTGAGTTCTCAGCCCTTCCAAGTGCATGATGAGACACATCATACATCTTCCTTTGTAAGTGCCAGCAGCAGAATATGGAAACGAGAGGAAATTTGAATATCAAAAGTCATACTCCAGTTTACCCACTCTTAAAGCTTGTCACAACACATTCCCAGTCGTAATTACCTACCCTGCTCCAATTCAGAAACAAGGGTATCACAGAGGTGGTTGAATGACCCTATCTGTTGCAAACTGTTAATTTATTCAGGATAAAAACAAAGAAAAAGGAATTAAAAACCTGTTGTACATCTCTAACAGTTCAATAATAGCTGTTTGCTTGGTTTTATTGTTTTTACTTCATATTGTGATGCTGCTATACTCACTGGGACATTTAAAGGGTAATGTAGTAATAATTTATGAAATAAGATAGTCTGATATGCAACAGTATTCCTAGTGGTGCATTTCGTTTCATATTAGCAATACAAAAACCGTAAAAAGCTGATGGTGGCAGTGGGTTCCCACTGAGACATACCCTATTACAGTGGTATCCATGTCAGCATGTCAGCTTTTTGCTTTTTAATCACAGCTTTGACATTCTGTGACTACAGTGTTTTTCTTTCAAAAATCATATAGGTTTTCACCCAGGAGCCAAAATCCTTTAGGTGACATTCCTTCTCCTGCATTAAAGCCAATTAATGGAAGGAGTGCAGGTAAATTCCATTGAAGAAGACAGAGGTACCAACACTCTTTGTGTGTGCAGGCTATAAAGAAAAAGCCCTTCCTTAAACCATGGCTTGAGCCCTGGTGGGTGCTGCAATGGGACATCAGAGAGTGGGGAGCACTCCCATGGCAGCCCCAAGGTGCATTTCTCTTGCCCTCACAAACATTATGTTATGCTACCAGTGCACAAATACACACAAAAACTGTCAATGAAATCTGGCCTTTTGATATTTAGTTAATGTAGTATACCCTAAACAAAGAAAGGCAAGACACAGAAATTCTGACCCATACTTACAAAGTTAAAATTTAAATGTTGATGAGAGAGGTGTGTTGATATATTAGTCAGCTAAATCCAAATAATCTGAATTGGTGAAAAATGGTCTTTCAATCCCTGAAAAAATTATAATACTTCAATAGTGTTCTTGCCAATTGTCAGAGAACTTTGTCTGAGACCTTTGCCAATGCCTGAAGTGTGGTCAGATTGCCAGCCACAGTTCTTGCTCCAGAGGGGGCAGAAAGCTTCCTGTACAAAGCTTTGTTTAGATTTTAGTGATGCTTTGAAAGGGAGATACTGCACACCCACAGGAGAAAAGAGTAGGAGAGCAGCTTTGACACATAGGCAATGTGCAGTGGCATAGGGTCTGCCTTAGAATTGCCTTATTTTCCCCAACAATGTCTTTAAAATTGAATCATCCTGGTTCTACACAATCATTGACTCTATTATTCAATCTTTAGTTTCTTTTCTTTACACAATTCACAGATTTTTATTATACTACCATCTCCCATCAGAGAGATCATCTTTGTTAGAGTAAACTGAAAATCACTGGTTATGACAAAAAGGAATTCCCATTAACAAGTCATCATCTAATAATTTTAGGATCTTTGTATCCTATTATCAGCTTTCTTATGAAATATCATTTCTTAATGACAGGATTTGACTGATACTGGGTGAACTCTGTTAACATAATTTGAAAGTTACAACCAAATGTGTATTTATGAAATAAGCCATCATCTTTTTCATGCTTGCACATAATTTTAGCTTGTGATTTGATCAGATGTGGATGTTGGAAGTTAATTTTCATCAAATCAACTGAGGAAAGAGGAGTAGAGTTATCAGCATTTTCTGCTGGTTTAAAACATATTTGCATTGAATTCCAGCGGCCTCAAAGGGAATCAGATTTCCTTTCTCATTGTCCACAAAATTTCCTTTGTGGGTGACAGAAGCAATCTATCCATTTAGAACTTGTTTTGAGGCCCATGCTACAGCTTGTATAAAGAGATATGTAACTTTTGCTGTATTTCAGCTGGTTCAATGCAGGCCTAGCACTAGGGAGAATCCAGGCCCCTTCCCCCCAGCTTTAAACCCTAAGCAATGAGCCTGATTGATTTATGCCACCTCCTGCACTCTGAAATGCCATGATTCTTTCCCCAAGTTCCATCTGTTGCCAGTCCAGATTGATTTTATCTTAATCTGGGTTGTTTAAATCAGCTGTCCTGGCTCCTCAGAGTGTGGAAATTATACACTGGTGTAACACATCACCTGATAATTATAAGCGTACATGAAACAATGTTAAAATGGAGAAGAAATTGATCTCCTCTTTTTCTATTTTGTATGTTTTGTTTCTTGTATCTCTAATTCAGGGACAAACCACATTTATATTTAAAAATTCACTTTCCATCAATCTGAAGACACATTTCTTAGGTAACAGTTTGGGGAAAATGTTCTCAAAAATTTCTAATTTTTGAAATAATAGAAAACAAATTTCTAATGTCTAAAAACAAATTAGCAGGTTTTTTTATAGTCTTGGAAAGACAAATACAGATTTTGATTCCTTTTTCATTGATGATCTTCCTACCACCCTTCTTCACATCTTTAAAGTAAAAAACATTAATTTATTTTTAGAAAATAAAATCTATGAGAAACAGGCACTTTGGATCTATTTAAGAGATATATATATATATACTCGGTTAACAAATCGATATCAACTAACAGAAATGGAATTTTGCTTTATCTTTTCATAGGTAGACTGACTCCAAGATTCTGAATGAAGAAAATGAATAATAAATTTGTAAGGCTGTTCTTTCTGATTGAATTACAAATGTAGAGATCCCTATCTGAAATACTACATACAGAATCACAGAACTTCAGAGAAAAATTTCCTGTTCACAAGACAGCCTCCCAGTGGCAAAAGGCTGGGCAGAAAGGTCAGGCACTGTCCTTTAAGTTCATGTTTACACAGCATCTGCCATTGGCTCAGGTGAATGACTGGTGTTCTCAGCTCTAATACCACATAAAGAGCAATACATTTTTCATCAAGCACGCAGTCACAGAGTGAAATAGGTAATACCACAAAATGGTAGCAAATAGAGCAAAATTTTCCATACGAGCAAGTTACCTATTGTGCTTCAGTACTCTTGGTTCTTTGTTACAGAAGTCCAGGTAAGGGGATAATGTCAGTACAGTAATGCTAACGGAATTATTTACTTTGATTTCTGTGAGCCTTGCATCATGCTTTTACTTTCTAATTTGAAAAATCTGATAATTCACAGTACAGCCCATAGAGTTATTAATTTGAATCAGTGAAGTTCTCTACCTGATTGATTTTAAACCAATTTATATAGGCTTGTCTGTTTAAGCTGTTAATGCTGTTGAAGATTACTATGGTATTACTGCAGTCTGCAATATTTCAAAGCTTATAGTTACTGTATCTCACGAAATCCTCAAAAAGGATTTGACTTTCCACACCACATCTAGTCATCCAAGAGCTATCACTTGTGAAACAAGCCCCTGAAAGCCTAGGCCAATTGTGCTAAGTGTTAGAAAACAGAATTTACTCTGCTGAAAGAGCTAGAGCAGGAATTCAACTATTCAGCATAAAAACAGAGAACACATTTTTATTTCATCCAGGTACCTGGATAAACATTTTGGTTAATTAAGCTGTGAAATTCTTTGCTGGATTTAGAGATTCTGATAGTTTTAGTGATTCAATGTTTAAATTCAACCTGTACTTTCCTTTGTGATTCATTCATTTTAGTGAAGAATTACCCATTTAAAACAAGTACTGGTTTTGCAAACATGAAAAGAATACCTTAATAAATGTAAGTCACTTCTCTGCTCTAACTGCACTGGGAAGATAGATTAGTGCTGTAAATTAACCCACAAACAGACTTTATGCTCTCTTGCTTCTTAAAACAAAACCAGTGCATGGCTAAGTAAGCCATCCCTGAAAATATGTGACTCCAATTTCTCAGCCACTATGGCAAACATTATTAATAATCTCCAGTTTGGAAAGTTTAGCTAATGACAACAGCCTCTAGAAGAAAGGGAAACAGAGCACCATCTGCTGTACAGCCCTGCAAATGTTTCAGAACAAAAGCTGAAAGAAAACCATCTTTACCTTAAGTTTGCCAAATAGTTAGAATATATGGAAGGTCATTGTCATCCAACAGTGTGTGACCATAAGCTTTGGATGCAGAGAGTCTAAAATTAGAGAGACATATGAAGACCCAGGGTTCAGAGTAAGTTGTCAAAAGCTACAGGGAGAAAACAAAGCATAGAGTTTTGACTCCTTGTAGGGACTAGCATGGCTGTGATTTTTAAAAGTACAGAATTTGACAGCCTATATATGTATATCTATATGCTACTATATTGACATGTAATTTGGCAGACCCGCTAGCTCAGGCTAAACACTGTTGTGATAAACCACTCAGACGTTGTGTTAGTATGTCTATATCTCAGGAAAAGTAAAATTAATATGCTCAGGGGCCACATCTCTCTGCAAATCCTCCTCATGGCCAGTAGCCATTTGAAGATAAGTCTTTTGAGGGGCCTTTATTGGAGAAAATTTTTTGGGGGAATTTCAAAAAGCAGATCAGGCTTTGCCATGCATGTCACAGGCTGCAGAGGATCTGAGAGTTAAGACAAGTGATACCAGTAGCTCCTGAATCATCCAGCAATCCTGAGGGTAACCTGTCCGCAACACATCCAACATGAACCATTGATCAGCACAAGAGTGATGGAAAGTGATTGATTTCTGTCTTATGAATAGAAAAGAAACCACATTTCAGACTTCTAAATGCCCAAATCAACATCAAGACCATCTCCCACAGAAGATGAGGAAAAGCTACCTCTTTTAAAGACTACAGACTTCAAAATCACCAACTGAAATAGCACATAAAGTGTGTAATGGATCCTTCCCAGTCCTGAAGAGAGTGAGGTACTTTTCATAAGCCTGACGTCCCAAGATTTGACCATCTCCCTTTATCAGATGTTCAGAAGAGTCACTGGGGCTCTTCTAAATTGTCCAATAAAAAATGGACAGTACAAATCAGCAATAATCTCACAGTCATAGAATACGTTGAGTTGGAAGGAATCCACAAATATAATCAAGCCCAACTCCTGGCCCTGCACAGGACCATCTCCTAGAGTTACACCAGGTGCCTGAGAGCACTGTCCAAGCACTTCTTGCACTCTGTCAGGCTGGTGCTGTGACCGCTTCCCTGGGGTTCCAGTTCCACTGTTCCAGTGCCCAGCCACCCTCTGGGTGAAGAATATTTTTCTAATATCCTCCCCTGACACAGCTTCAGGCCACTCCCTCAGGTCCCTGGTCATGAGAGTGAAGACATCAGTGTTTGCCCTTCCTCTTACCCTCACAAGGAAGTTGTAACTGCAGTGAGGTCTCCCCTTAATCTCTTCTCCAGGCTGAACAGACCAAATGACCTCAGCCACTCCTTGTACAGCTTCCCCCCAGCGCCCCTCACCATCTTTGTTGCCCTTCTTTGGACACTCTCTGGGAGCTTTATATCCTTGTTATATTGTAGGATCCTAGCACTCGAGGTGAGGCCGTCCCAGCTCAGAGCAGAATGGGACAATCCCCTCCCTTGCCCAGCTGTCTGTGCTGTGCCTGATGCACCCCAGGACAGGGTTTGCCCTCCTGGCTGTCAGGGCACTGCTGATTTATATTCAATTTGCCTCAACCAGGGTTCTCAGGTCCCTTTCTGTAGTGCTGCTTTCCCTGGCATCCCATCCCCCAGTTTGTACGTCCAGGGCTGCCCTACCCCAGGTGCAGAATCCAGCACTTTCCCTTATTGAAATTCATATGGTTGCTGGTTGCCCAGCCCTCATTGGTTGAGGTCTCTCTACCCAGCCACAGCAGCTCAGAGATTGGCAGTAGAACTGAATCACAATCTTAGAAAGTTTTGTCCTTGTCTTTGCAAGAAAAGGCCCTAATGGAAACTGGAATATTCTGGGGATCAGCACATGATTGTGCTAATTACAGTATTGTCAAAGAGGCTTTGGTTATTTGCTGTGGGAGAAGACTATTACAGAGGTGAGGAATCTTCCCTGTACTAAAGATGGGGATAAGGATCAGAATGAAGCCCCCATATAATCCAGAAGAGAACGGTTAGAAATCTGCTACACACCTTGGACACACACAAGTCTATGGCACCAGATGAGACCCACCCAAGGGTCCTGAGGGAGCTGGTGGAAGTGCCCACCAAGTCACATTCCATCATGTATTGGCAGCCATGGCCAATGTGGAGGTTCCAGGTGACCAAAGGCTGGCAAATGTGATACCCATCTACAAGAGGGGCTGGAAGGAGGATCCAGGGAACCTTCAGTTCAATGTCATTATTGATGATCTGAATGAGAGGAGCAAGTGCACCCTCAGTGAGTTTGCAGGCAACACCAAGTTGGGTGGGAGCGATGATCTGCTGGAAGGAAGGAAGGCCCTGCAGAAGGATCTGGAAAGGCTGGATTGATGGGCCAAGGCCAATTCCATGAGGTTCAACAAGGCCAAGAGCCAGGTCCTGCCCTTGGGTGACAACAACCCCAGGCAGTGCTACAGGCTAGGGGAAGAGTGGCTGGAAAGCTGCTCATCAGAAAAGGACATAGGGGTGCTGCTCAACAGCTGCTGAATATGAGCCAGTGTGTGCCCAGGTGGCCAGGAAGGTCACTGGCACCTGGCCTGTATCAGGAATAGCGTGGCCAACAGGACCAGAGCAGGGATTACAGGGATGCCTGTACTGGGCACTGGTGAGGCTGCATTTTGAATCCTGTGTTTAATTTTGGGTTGCTCATTACAAGAACAATACTGAGGTACTAGCAACATGTCCAAAGAAGGGCAACAAAGTGGTAGTTGCACAAAACCTGCACAAAAAATCCCCAAACCAACACCAACCTAACAGTGTGATATAAACAGAAAGGGGTCGTATATTTATTATTAATTTTTTTTATTTATTATGCTTTTTGAAATTTATTATGCATTATTATTTATTTATTATTTATTATATTTATTAAAGCCCCACAAGTGGAGCAAGAATGAAGAAAAGAGGACTAGCTAAGCAGCTTTTCAGGTGGATAGATATCAATGAATGCAAACCTGGAAGCAGTTACCAAACATGACTCTGACCTGGTGGAAAAGGCTGGCAATATTCTGCTCCCTTCAGCCTTGTCATTCACGTAGCATGGTTTCAGTGAAACCTATTCGGAAAAATTCAACCCTTCCCTACTTTTAAGAGCAGTATAAATGTTTTTTCCCTGAGCTCTAAATCATGTCCACGATGTGTAAGGATATTTTATTGCATCAACCAGCCAGAAGACACACAAGCCATTTCTGATACCTTCTCTTACAGGAAAAAGCCATACTTTGCCACTGTCACTGCCCTTCTACAGGCTTGTGTAAATAAGAAATTAGAGTTACTCACATAACTTACTTCATATCAATCATTACCATGTCAGACAGCTCTGTTAATGGCTTGCAGAGATCTATAACCCACAGTTTGGTCCAGTTTACAAAAGCACCTGCATAAGACCCCAGAATGAAAGGGTAGTCACGGTCTGGTCTGTAGGGAATCCTTAACTGGATTGAGCTGCCATCATCATCCTAATTTGGACAGATGTTTTTGTCGTTGCCATTTCATTTGACTTTGTGGTCTGCTGCTGTGTCAAGATACCATTTATATGATGGTTGGTTTATCTCAGAATTGATGCCCAGCAGCTGAAACTGTATAAAGCAGTAAAGAGCTGTCTTTTGCCATGAACAGATAAATTAGGCTGATGGCAATGCATGAGGAAAGGTTGAAACAAATGAGAAGCAGAGGGGAGCAGACAGGTGGGTTTGCAGGCTCCATCACAGCCTCCCACACTCTGAGCTAACAGGCTGAGTAATAGTGGAAACATTCCCATCAGGGTGACCCTAAGGATGGGATGGTGATCTGGAGGCCATGGACAGACCCCACTGGGGGATGCACAGGTGTAGGGTGAGGTGTGAGGCAGGTGAGAGAATGCAGGTGCTGGCAGGGGACACAAGTCCCCTGCAGAGTGGCCTGGACTCCACAAGTCCCAAGCAGAGTGGCCTGCTGTGGAAATGGCCCAGTCAGCAGCATCCATCAGTCAGGGGAAAAAGGGAATACACAGTTAAATCCAGAGAGGAGATTAAAAAGAATAACAGTCAACAGGAGACTAACAACTGGATTGTACATTAACAGTTAAGCTGTCAGTGACCAGTGAAAACAACTAGACTGAAAGAACACCATCAAAAGCAGGCAGATTTCACCCCAAAAGTGAGATCCCAGCATATAAAGGAAGCAGAACATTCCAGAACTCTTCTGCCTCTTCCCTTTCACTGAGCACTTTCACAGGGTTCAGTAAGTCCAAGAAAGAATACAGGAAAAGCCATTTGCCTTCCTCAGAGAAATGCAGTACTGTGATCTTTCACACTAGTCTGGGGTGAAAACATCTGGATGAAAACTTTTTTTTTTCCTTCTGCTGAAGTAACAAAATCAAAATTTTATCATTCAGTTTACTCTGCAGCTATAAAGACTAAAGAGTTTTAGAAACAATGATTCTAAAGAAACATTTAGAAACATTTATTTCGCATAGCTCTTCAACTGAGTGTGTTTTTTCATTTTTCTGAGTTCATATCACTTCACTGGAGTGAAGTGAAAGTCTACAGTTGAAAGTCTACAGCAACTGTTTTCAAAAAACAACCCACCATAAAAACCTCCTTTAACAAAATGAAGGCTTTGAGCATCAAAAACATGGCCACATTCTTTCTGTTTTACTCCACACCACAGGCATATTTTGAATTCACACACACAAAAAAAATCAAACTAATATTATGTTAAATTAACGTATTTTCTTAGAAAACTCAGTTTTGCACCAAGTAACTTCTCTCAAAAATATACATATGAAGAAGTTCAAAGAACACAGCTTGAAGTAGTACTCTTAATATAACAGATTTAGAAAGCAAACCAAAAAGCTTGATATAAGCATACATCTGATGCTATTATAGTTGCACTGTTGTGCTTCCTTTCCCCTGAGATTCTGCTGAATCTAGGGCTCCTAGATGACTGCAAGCAGTAATGGTCTCTTAAAAATAAGACCAAATATAAAGGAAATGCAAAGCAGTTTGTGAGCTCTTCCTGTCCACAGAACCAATTACATTACTGACTGCTAAACCATTCTGTGTTTTAATTGCTGTTTGAGATTTCACTGCATCCTGAAAATAAAATTCTGTTTCTTTTCAATTACTGCCTAAGAGATATTTAAGAACAAAACTGCATGCAAACAATGATAATAATAGAGGTTTTATTGAGAAGAGTGCCACTTAATTTTCTTAATTTCATGCATTTCCCAAAAGAACACAGCACCTAATTCTTTGCCTATCCCACGTTATCTACAATTCCCAAATATACCCCAATAATTTTCAGTCCATAGAGTGCAGGGTAAAGAAAAACAGTAACTTTATAGAGAAAATATTGATTTAAAACCCTTGCTTCAAAGCCCTAGGGTATCAAAAGATTAGTTACTTTTAAGGACTATACTAAAGGTCACTTTCAGCGACCTCATTATTGAAATGCAAAGTAAATAAATCCTGCTATTCAAAGCAGCAAAATACCAATGCAGAAGCTGTTAAAAAGCAAGCTGGTTTCACACCCAACAGACCAGCAGTAGGAGACCCAAACAGGCATTGATAATGACTGTTTCAGTGACAAAACATAAATGCTATGTTTTCCAGAGGAAAAAAAAAATCCCTGAGTGTTTAATTGCAATCTCCACTTGAAAAAGGAACAGCTGAGAACAAAACTCTGTTGACATGTGAGATGCCACAAGGATGCCCTCAAGCATATGACGGAACAGATAAACAGGACCATGAGGAGGAAGTCTGGTGGGCATTCCTGCCTCTTCCCAAGGTTACTGGAGCCAGAGAGCCTCTGTACCCACAGTCATGACTTGCAGGGGTTTCACACCAACCCCTAAATCCAGAGTTGGTGCTGACACCCTGCCTCACTGCAGCATGACTGTTTCTCACACTGGACACTGTCATCACAGGCAGGTGGGCTGGGGGATGCTGCAGGTTCGCCCCACATGTAATGGGGAGAGGAGTGGGGCACAAGGGGAGTTGGGTGGGAAGAGCTGCCACAGAGAGCCATGGCCATGGGGCAGGGGAAGCTCTGAATTCACTGGAGCCAGCCCCAGGGAAACCAAAATGCCTGACAGCATCAAAAGAAAAACAATATTCAAACCACTCATAAACCACTCCCAAAATCTCCTTATAAAACTCAGGACTGGAAAGAGTGAAGAAGGGCTACTGTCACTAGACCATGTGTAGTAGGATGTGGTAGGACCCTGGCTGGACAGCAGGTACCCACAAAAAGCCACTCTATCACTCCCCTCCTCAGCTGGACATGGGAGAGGAAATAGCACAAAAGGCTTGTAGGTCAGGATAAGGACAGGGAGAGATCACTTGACTCAGTTACTGTCATGGGCAAAAGAGACTCAACCTGGGGAAAATTAATACATTACCAATGAAATCAGAGTAGGGCCATAAGAAACAAAGCCAAATCTCAAAAACACCTTCCCCCAACCCCTCCCTTCTTCCCAGGCTCAAGGTCACTCCTGAATTCTCCATTCCTTTGCTCCTGCACAGGGAGATGAGGAATGGGGACTGCAGTCAGTTCCTCATGTCTCTGCTGCTCCTTCTTTCTCAGAGGGAACTGGACCCAGCACTCAAGGTGCAACCTCGCCAGTGCTGAGTACAGAGGAACAATCCCTGCCCTGGTCCTGCTGGCCACACTATTCCTGATACAGGCCAGGTGCCGGTGACCTTCTTGGCCCCTGGGTACACACTTGTTCATGTTCAGCTGGCTGTTGACCGGCACACCCCCAAGTCCTTTTCCACCAGGCCACTTTTCAGCCACTCTTCCCTCAGTCTGTAGCATTGTGTGGGGTTATTATGACCCAGGTGGAGGATTCAGCACTGGGCCTTATTGAACTTCAGTACCATCAGACTCAACCCATCAATGCAGCCTGTCCAGATCCCTCTGCAGATCAACATTCCCTCCCAACTTGGTGTCATATGAAAACTTACTGAGGGTGCAATCAATCCCCTTATCCAAACCATTGAAGATATTAAACAGAACTGGCCCCAATACTGAGCCCTGGAGAACCCCACAGGTGCTCAGCTGCCACCTGGATGTAACTCCATTTACCACCACTCTCTGTGCCTGGCCAGCGAGACAGTTTTCAACCCAGTGAAGACTGAAGCCGCATTTCTTCAGGAGAACACCATGGGAGACAGTATCAAAGCTTTCCTGAAGTCCAGGTAAATGACATCCACAGTCTTTCCCCTACCCACTAAGTGGATTGCCTTGTCACAAAAGGTGCTCAGGTTGCTAGAGCAGGACCTTCCTTTCCTTAACCCCTGTCGGCTGGGCCTGATTCCCTGGTTGTCCGGTACAGGTTGCAAGACAGCACTCAAGATACTCTGCTCTATGCCCTTCCCTGGCATCAAGTTCAGGCGGAGGAGATACCTCAGCAGTTACCTTTGCCCAGAAATTTAGTTACTTGGCCTTCTATGTCTATTCAACCCTGTATCACAGTAGGAGGGAGGTAGTGAATATTGTTTCCACAATGATGAAAATGAATGCAGATCTTGAATGTGAGTATTTGGCAGAGACTTGTTCAAGCTGCTAGCCAGTACTTATGAACATACACAGAGCACAAAGGAAAAGACAGTAACTTGTGGAAATTTCCTAATTGGCTTTGTTGGCATAGATGGATTATTTCCCAGAAATGAAAGGCAGAAGGGTCTTCTATCAGTCTCTGAAGTTCAGTATTTTTTATTTTAATTATGCATTACCTACACAAAGGCCTTCTTTTGTGATCAAAAGGACTTTGGGAAACAAACCAGCAGCCAGATTTAAAAATGCTGACTGAGGAGCAGACGTAGAGATTACCATATTTCATATATCAGCCAAAACTCTCAGATCAGCAATAGTCTACAGATGTAATGTGTAGATGCTGAAACAATCAGTTGACCTGAAGCTAATTTTCTTTACAATCACTGAATACTCAAGCTGTGAAAGACCCATAAGGATCATTGTGTTCAACTCTCTTTTCCTCACAGGACTAACTAAACCAAATGGTTAAGAGCATTGTCCAGATGTTCCTTGAGCTCTGGCAGGCTGGGGTTGTGACCACTTCTCTGGGGAGCCTGCTCCAATGACTGACCACCCTCTCAATGAAGAGCCTTTTTTTATTGCCCAATCCAAACTTCACTGATGGTTGTTAGATCACCTTAGAGGTTACTAACAAGAGTAACACCACAGAGTGGATTTTTCAGATATATTAACTAGGGGGAAAAAAAATATATTTTTATTTGCATCAGAAACCTTAATACAGGATGTTATCCTGCAGGAAACGGAACACATTTCACTTGCTATCTACTGATTTCTCTTTAGCCACAGACCAACACTTAGCATTTAAATAATTTCAAAAAGTGTTTCAGGAAGAAAAATTCTTTCCTGGACATATTAACAAATACTTGGAATAGCAAGGAATAAACCTTAAATGGATCCGGCTTTCATCTTAGCTCACATTAGGAATCTACATTGTGGCACTTGATTCTAAGCTCACTTCCTAATCTCTATCAGCAGGAGAAAAACAACTGCTTTTAGAATTAAATTTCTGTGATTTACATTATGTATCTACCTTAGGATGAGATGAATCAAGCTACAGAACTTCACTTAAATGGTGGTCTAGAACCATTAATTGAGAGAATTTGGTGTTATGAATCCAACATATGTTTTCAGTAAAAGAGCTGTAAATTTCCTGTTGCATGAAACCCTTATTAAGGCAGTGTGAGAGACTGAAATGTTAAAGGTTAATGACTCAAACAATTGGCAAAATGCAGCAGGTTGCTGTGTTCTAATCTCTCTCAGGAGCGGGTCCTAGTGGGTAGCCCCAAAGAATATTTAAAAAGTAGTACCTGGTCATGAGGTTCAATATTGTTACAGTGATAAAAGAGAACTGAGTTGCACCTAAATTTTACATGAATGCAACAGATATAACTATGTGTTACTTCAGAACTGTTATCCAATATAACTATACATAAGACCATTAGCAATAATTACATAGTTTTTTATCAATACAAGTTTGCAGCTCAAAGGATTGCCATATAAAAGGTAGCTTACAGGACCGTTCAAGGACACCAGAGACAAAAGCTAGAGCACTCTGATGGAAATAAACTGAATGTACTATTAGTAGTAGAAATGCTTTCATGGAAAAACATCTCCATTCCTTCAAAGTTCATCATCTGTTTATTTCCTAGTAATTTGATGAGGTGATATAACTAGACTGTTAACCTGAAGGAGAAAGTACACTGCAAGACACAAACTGTTCTGAAGCAGGCACTAGCCTGGCCAGCAAGGTTTCTCTTTGTTGCTGTCTGAAGAAAATGGACATTATATACATTCCCTGAGGAGTTAGGTTTTCAATAGTTTTAACAGGCACAAACAGACATGCAAAAGGTTCCCTCTGAACATCAGGAAACATTTTTTTTTTTACTGTTAGGGTGACCAAGCTCTGACAAAGGTTGTTCATGCAGGTTGTGGAGTCCTTGGAGATATTCAGAAGCCAACTGACCAGTGCACTGGGCAAACAGCTCTGTTTAGCCCTGCCTAGGTAGTGGGGTTGAAGGTCCCTTCCAACCTCCATCCTCTGTGATTATAAGATGTTTTTAGAAGTTCTAGAACCTACTGTGTACTTGGGTTCTGCTGCTTATGCTCTAAAAGGTACTCTTATTCAGTTTACCAGCTATTTCACATCCATGAAAAGTGGGTGCAACATCCATCACTCAAGTCTCAAAATTACTTTTTCATTTCTATGTTCAATCTGGATATTAAAAAAACTAGAAGATGGGAGAAGGGATGTTCTTCCCTGTGTATCTGTAGTACACATGTACAGGCAACTTTATACACAAAACAGAGAGAAGGAAAGATAGGGGTAAGGGTATTGATTTTATTGTTTGACTCAGTACTATGCCACAGCCCCTCTGAACCTTGTAGCATGATCCCAAAGAGACTAAATGACTGGGGTATCTCCTTTTTTTCAGCAAGACATTACTCCAACACAACTCCAAGATTCCAGCTCCAAAATGGTATTACGGTATTTGTGCTTACCAGTGAATTGATTTGAAAAGCAACACTTCTTCCCACCACCTCCCTTCCCAATTAAGCAGGATACAATGCTGTACTTTTGGGAATAAATTAAGAACAAAAGAAATTAAAACTGTGTTCATTACTAATTAATGTTGTTGATAATGTGGTAATTCAAGTAAGTCTTCTGAATTCAGAAATAAAAAACATTTTCATCACATGAGAGTGTTGAAATACTTTCATGTCCATTAGCAAACCAGAAGAAAGTTAAGCAAATATTGACCAAGCATAAACATTTCAAATTCAGCAGATCTAGATAATTTACAGTAGGAAACCACAAAAGAATTTTTGGATGAACACTGCTAACAGGTTCAACAAATCTTAGAATTCCCAGAAAACCCCACAAAACAATCTAAATAATTTTAATATTATTTAAAATACTGAGTAACTTAGTTAAGACTACTATGAGACTACTGTCACACACAAAAAAAAATTACAGAAGTCACAATACAATTACCTGGAAAGAAATCAAAACAAAACACATCAATCAGAAGTAATCAATTTGCTTTCCAGGAAAATAAAGCTTGTCAAACAAATATTTATTCCTGAATATATTTTTCTGTTCCATGGAGCTGAAATTATGCTATACAGACAAAACCCAAAACCACAAAAAAACTGCAAAATTAACTGGCCACTCTCAACAAACAATCTTTGATAGAAAATCATTATCAAAAAGCTGTTTCCAGTGAAGTTATGAAGGACAACATTATTAAAAGCTTTCAGTGGTAAATTGGAAGTAAATATAAAATCACGGCTGGTGAAGTTTGCAGATGACAATACCTGGTAAGATGATAAACAGTGGTAACAGCAGCAATTCCACAGCTGGATCTGCTTTACTGTGATGAAACAGCATTAGGCTGAGCTCATTCTAACGAAGACAAATGCCCCCACAGCAAGGAATGAAGATCTAAGCCTAGGAATGGAATGTATGCTAACATGAGCACTCAATGTACAAATTTAGAAATTACTAGGAAAATTTTCCTATGTATGAAAATTACCAAATCCTTAACTATACTGTATACTATAATGAAATCCTGTACACCATATTTTATGCTGTGCCCATATTTCAAGGAGACTTCTGAAAACTGATGAAGGTATTAAAAAGAGCCACAAAACCTAAGAGATGTGTTTGAGTAAAAGTTCATGAACTCAATTTGTTTGACTTATCCAAAATGAAACTGAGAAGTGATTTGATTGCTACATTTAAGTATCACCACAAGGAGAAAATACAGCATATTAAGGACCTCTTTATCCCAGTGGGGAGAAGCATAAAAAGAATCCATGGCTGAAACCTAATACCAGAAAAAATTCAAATGAGACATGAAGCACACACTCATCACTGTGAGAGCAACGAGCCACTGCAACAAAGAGGCAAAAGGAAGCATTTTCCTTCTTCATGCACTCAAACCAGGACTGGACATTTCTCTGAAAGGCATGGGCTAGCTGGACACAAGTTATGCTTTGGTCAAAAAAACTAGTGGGTTCATTACAGCTCTAACAGGGAGAAATTTGGTGGCTTGTGATATATGACTGATGAGACTAGATGAACTAACATCCTCCCCCTCCAAGACTAAACTTTATTAATTGATTTATCAGTGCTTTATGCTGCCATCCATTGCTGGGGTATCTGAGCACTTTCATATTAAATCAATAGCAAAATCCTTAATGGACTTCAAGGAGTTTCTGAAACGTCCACTTTCAGGAGTAAAACTAATTAGATGAGGATTTTTGAGGCAGTCAGAAGGTCTGTATTTATCCGTCTTGTTAAAGACTGAGTATTACTGCATGTCCTGTGTGCTTATGGAGTATTCTGAGTGAGCCAGTGGTTTCAGTCAGGCACAGGACTGCTAAATGGTTCTGTTTAAGAAACTCAGTTCAGTTTGTCTCCTCTAATGCCTGCCAAGGTGCCAGTGGGTACCATGACAAAACTCTCTTCATTTTCCAGTGCTATTTAGAGCAATGGGGACTTGTTTTACTGACACAAAAAAAAAAAAAAAAAAATTGCATCCTCAGAGTCATAATTTAAATGAAGAGCGCTATATGCACAAGGCACCACATAACCTACTCCTTAAAAATTACACCTTTTCAGAGACACAATACTATTCTATGCAGAGAACAATTTCATATCTAACAGTTATAAAGTTATGGCATAGGATGTGCTGTCCTCAAAATGTACTTATTTTGCAGAAAGGTGTTAACTGAAACTTGGACTCTAAAAATTATAAAAATACTTAAGTATATTTTGTACAAATATATAAAATTTCCTAATGCATTATTTGAAAAATGTACACTAAGAAAGTGACTTCTAATAAATTTAGCGACTGCTTGAGGTCTAGCACATAAAAAACACAGCAAATTTGCTAGCTGCTTCATTTTTCTTACAATAGCAAACTCTTAATGCTTTATTCTTCAAGTTAAATCAATTTTCATTAATTACACTCTATCCTTCTGGGCAAAGAATAATCAAAATATGTAAAATAGGATTACTGCAAAAATAAGATATTGATCTAGATTTTAAGCAGTATCCTACCATCACTAATTTCTGCTCAGTTTATTCATTGCTTTTATGGACCAGTGAAGAAGGTACTTCTCAAACTCCTGTGTTTCAATGGGTTATTTGCAGGTGTTAATTTTTCATCCAGAAAAATTTTACATACTGTGCCCTCTATTACATTCAGCAATCCCCCTAAAACTTTGTTTGGGCCTTTTCAAGTCATAAATCGATTTTCTCTCATTGTACCTTCACAGAAAGAAGAGTTGATTGAAGATTGCTTCTTCCTTAGAGGCTGTCCAGCACCTACAGGGACAGGGCAGAGGCCAAACCCTTCCCTGACACCAGGTGCCCTGGCAGGCAGGAGCTCACAGTGTTCTCAGAAGCCCGCATGCATCAGGCAAGCAGAATGGCTCAGATCACCTTCTTTCAATTGTAATGGCTTCAACAGCCAAGCCTGCTTCCTGAAAGCATGCCTCTGGTAAAGAGCCTTTATCGCTACAGAAAAATAAAGATGATTAAAATTTTGTAATAGTCTATACAAAGCTGAAAGGGAAACTAAATTTATTCCCCAAGTTACAACCAAGAAACGCACAGTCTGCTTCTGAACTACACTGGGTCAAGAACATGCTTAGATGCCCAGACATGGTGCTCATGCAGCAGCTCTGTGGAGAAAGCAGCATGCCCACTCCACGGAACCCTTCTGGCTTGAACAGTACAGTTACCTTATTACAGCAAACAGTTCTGAAAGCACAGACCTGGTGGCAGAAGATACACATCTGCCAGTGAGAACCAGAAAGATCAAAAGGCAGAGCGACACCAGCCCCTGGAGAAGACAGGCAGCAAGTAGACTGGAGGGGTAGTGAAGAAAGGATACAAACCAGGAACAACAAGCAGAAAGGATGAGAGGCAGTAAACCCCCAATACATCAATTTTACCCAAAAGACTGGTGAGTAATATCAAATCAAAAGACAAACATACATAACACACTTTGGGTAGCCAAATTTGAGGTTTTTTTTATTTCTTGGGCTTAGATCTGCAATCCAAATTCACCTTGAATAATACTATCCACGGCATAAAAATGTAAAATGAAAGAATAAAGTAAAACATAGCAAAATATTTTCAAATTAAAAAAAAAAATAGCAATACCAGTGACTAGTCAGAACTGAACTGAATACTTGACAGAAGTTTCATGAAATCAAATAGGCAAGCAGTTTCCTAGTGAAACACAGGAAACTCAGTGAGAGACAGTAGGTCAGCATTATAAGGCTAAAACATCAGCTTTAATTAAATTTGATTTCCTAGTCTTAAATCATGAGTTAAAATGGATTATATTGCTTTAATTTTCTTGTAAGCCTAAAACAATATCCCCTAAATACTCATTAATTCAACCACAAAGATCTGCAGTTTAGGATAACTTCTACATCTACTTTGTATTCTAAAGCTATTCTTATAAATATTACAGACTGATTTAATGTGAATTACTCTAGTAAAATGTGTACAGAAATAACAGGCAGAACATTAACATTCATAAGACACAGACGAAAAAATGGACTTGTTGTACCCAGATTATAATTCTGAAAATGAAGGCATGATATTAAATGACCCAAAGGAAGAACAGGAGGGAAAGTGACCTCCCAGAATAAGAAGGTAGTAGAAAATGCTAATAAATTGCTCGTCTCAGTTTAATAATTTAATTCAAGCTGCATAAAATAGAAAGGCCACTTAGGAAGGCACAAAAAGGATTTTAGCTATCAGTGTTCAATACAAGCAATGAGAAAATTAAAGACAGCACAATCTAGCAGCACTTCTCCTAGTGGTGAGAAAGCCACAGGTAAGTCCCAAGTTTGTACTCCATGGCCTTAGACAGGTCTGAAGTGCAGAAACAATCCCTAGCAAACAAACTTCACTCTCTTTTCTCCCCTTGCAAAATTCTGTTTGGTTTCAAGTGAACATTTATTAAAGCAAATTCCCAATTTTTGCTTTGCTGTAAGGAGACAAACATATCAATAAATTATCTGTGGAAAAGAAGGAAGGGAGATTTGAGTGAGAATATTAGTTCAACAGGTACCATGAAAAGTAGTTATAACACTTACAGACTACAGGGTTAGATTATATGCTTAAAGTCTTCTAACACACTTACTTTCAGAATATAACATGTCTGTATTTTATAAATCTGGCACTCTTAAAACAGCAACAAACTGTATCAGACTCGAGAAGTTCTGCTGTTGTAGACCTGTTTTGGTAAAACAAAGCACAAGGAAACTGTCCTGGTGTCTAGTCTATGAGTATGGCCCATGAGCCTTCCTAAATGAGGGTGTTAATGTGCTAATAATCTCTGGCTTTGACACAGACTCTGAAATTGGGTGTAGATGTTGGTTTTTAAGGGTCATGTGGAATTCAAAGACAGCAGGCCAGAAACTAACAAGGGATGCAAATAACTGCAACATTTTCCCTCCCCTTTTCGCATGACCATTGAGAAACAAGTAAAATCAGTATAATACAGCCGAAAGGGGGAAGGTACTCCTAGTTTCAGAGTTTAGATAGCATAATACTAAGGATCTACAGTGACAAGTTAACAGTTATTTTCATTGAAATTCACAGTAACCAAGGAATCAGTCTTTTAAGAATGATACGCCCATCCCTCCACATAAGGGGCTGACACAGGGAAAAGTCAAATCATTTGATGAACAAAGGATACTAACCCTTACATTCACCAAATCAGAAATTAGGTTCATGGAGAGAACTATTTCAAAATGTTAACTGCATCTCAGAAATCTGTAGTTATCTAGCCCTGTTGTGAAAAATTGTGTATTTCTTGTAATCTCTCTACTTTATTCCTATGGATTAGCTGGAAACTAAAACAAGGAAATTAAATAAAAGATGGGCACCTTAGAGCAGCATTCCAGGACCCAAGGGGGCCTGCAGAGAGCTGGAGAGGAATGTTTACAAAGGCATTAGTGACAGGATAAGGGAATGGCTTCAAACTGGAAGAGGTAAGGTTTAGATTAGGTATCAGGGAAAGAATTCTTTACTGTGAAGATGGTGAGATACTGGAACAGGTTGTTCAGAGCAGTTGTAGATGCCCCATCCCTGGAAACGTTCAAGGCCGGGTTGGATAGGGCTTTGAACAACCTGGTCTAATGGGAGGTGTCCCTGCCCAGGAGAAGGGGTTGTTACTAGATGAGCTTCCAACCCAAACCATTCTGTGACTATGATCTCTAAGTGGAAATAAACTAGACCCCTGGTTTGCAGCTAAGGTGGCACCCAGATACAGACGCATTTAAAATCCAGATTTAACAGAACTGATGGTCATTGCTTTGATTAAAGAAACCTGCAATCATATGGATGAAGTAGGCAGGCATGCATCTATCGTAAGAGAAAAGATATTCAGGGAAGAAACTACCAGATGATCACTCGAGGAACATAATGACTTTACTAATAGCTGCAAACTTTCTCCTACTTGAACATCATCAAATAGCAGTCTGAAGAAAAAAACAAAAAAAAAAAACCAAAAAAACCAAAAAAAAAAAAAAAAACAACCGTGGCAGGAATACAGGTCCTCCTTTAATTACAGGTTTCTGCAAAGAGACCTGTAATAATACCTTCTGCAATTTTTATAAGCATTCAAATGAAAGAAGAGCTTAGTGATTATCTTTTAAAAACAGTGCAGGGAAAAGGCAGAAGGGAGTATAAAGAAGCCCTGCAGAAATTTGCGAGCAAATATACAGGAAGATGCACATTCATAAGTTTAAATGAGGATTCTCTTAAGAATTGACTGCAGCTGTGCATAAAGCAACCACAAATCTGAAGAGACACAACTGAACTTTAACACAAGAATTTCCAATTACTCAATATTCCTTCAAGAAACTTAAAATTTTAATAGGCCCACAAAGGCTTAAAAAGGCATAGGAGGCCAACATATCTTAAATTTCATGACAACTTTGCAGGACAAGCCGTTCTTATATAGATCCACTAAATGGTTACAAGAGAGAGATTTTGAGAACTACTTTAAAATGAGATTTCCTTCTCATTTTCTGAAGTGGAAAGTTCACTATTAGCTCTGTAAACATCTTCTGTTTTGAAACCTGAGTAATAGTTTTGAATACTCTACTAGGACTACAATGCAACTGTGAGGCAACCTGCATTTTTATAGGAAATCCTGTATTACTTAAGATTCAGCAGTTGAATACAGAAAGCAGAAAATAGTAACTACCATCACAGCCATAAATGTGAGTTAATAAACAGCAGTAATGCATTGTTATTTCCACTCAAAAAAAGAGCCCAAAATGCACATACAGCTAACACATTACACCTTCAGCTACACCTCTTACATGTTCTGCTTCTAGATCTTCCAGGCAGATCCAGACCATATCTTCCTCCTACCACTACATGTAGATACTTCGTTTTCCATACCATGTAGATAGGAAGTATAATTTGGGAGAAGGAAAAGAAAGACAGCTAGCTGCTTAGTCATCCTGTTATGTAAAGTATACAGATGGAAGTGTGGAAAGCCTGAATGGTTAGAGTATGTCAGGTATGGACAGAAAACTGGTACAAATTAAGTAATACACTTGTAGTTCAGTCTTCCAATCAGCATTTTGCCACAAGCTTACAACTTGACCAAATTTAGGTCAAAACCAGGACAAGGCAACTCCATACTCTTAAAATATGTTTAAAGTAACGAAAAATATCCTTTCCCTCTCTAATCCTGTTTTCTTAATCATTCTAAACTTGAACCAATAGCTTACCAAAACCAATTGAACTGGCACTAAAGGTCACCTCAGCCACAATTTTGGCAAAACTACAAATAACTGGACAGACGTTTTCATAAGGCTTATACAGCCCTATTAACTGGCAGAAGCACAAGGACGTTTCAGTCCCATTAAGGGATAGCTTGCTTTTCATACTGTCTACAAAGAGTGACAGAAGTTCATCCAGGTAAGACAATAACATCTTCACACAGATCTCTTTACCATGAGACTGTGCCCCCTCTGAAAGAGACAGAATAATGGTACCATGACACAGAGACTAGTCAAGCACGAGGAAGACAGATTTATCCTCATTTAACCTGAATGTACATTTCCTGATGTTTACATTTTTCTATCACACTTTACAATAACTTTATAACAAATGAATCATTAAAAATGGGATTCCTAAAGGTCTGTAATTTGTTAGGTCCTATTGCTTTGGTTATTTACAATGTTTGTAGAAAAAGCAATGTTTCTAAAACTAGACAGCAATAAGGATTCCCAAACTAGATGTAAGTTCTACACTTCTAAGCACCTGACCTTACAAATCAGGTATTGAAATGTTTGGGAGCTTAACTGGTTTCTATCACATTACCTGGATTCCCAGTCTTTTTGGTGTCTCCAAGTGTTTCCCTATGAGCCAGATTTGGGTTTTTGTTCATAAACGTAGGTTATTTTTCTAAATTTAAAACACAGGGATTAGAGAACTAAAAATATATTTGAAACAGACAAATACTCTGCAGAATTACTTAATGGAAGCTATTTTCTTTTTCTCAAGTTTTTTAAAGAATTCATGAGTGTTACCTGAAGGTGACCTGAAGGAAGCAGTTTTCATTTATAGCAAAAAAATTAATCAAAACCTGTGGCATAAGGCCATATTCTGCTATTTGTAATATGCTAAGTACACATTTCTAGATATAAGCACAAAGTAAGAATTTTTGTCATACAATAAGCATCAATATTAATTCTTTTTGTTCTACAACCCCACAAAATCTGAAATTTACATGGAAAGGTTGCAGCTGAAGTCCACATCCCCCTTTTTTTCTTAAATGGTCCATTAGGTTTTAAGAGTATCTTGACATGTCTACAACATACTAAAAATACATTCAAAACTGAAAGTTACTGCAAGAACCAACACAAAAGACAAGCTGAAAGATTTTTTTAAGTTCAAACACACCAGCACAAGTAAAAAGGAAAGCTGAAGACAAATTGATATAAAAATCAGTATTTATGTAAAAAAATAATGCATTGCATATTGTAAAATCAGTCAGTTACAGTATTCACCTTCACAGAGATTTTCAGGCTTCAAAAGGTTATACAGCAAGGAAATGAGACCTACATGAGTGGCAGACTGCTTCCTAGATTCCACCCCAAAAATTTATACCCTGAGCCTGCAGGGAAATTAGAAGCAGGATACAAACTCTGCTGACAGTGGAATGTTTTTGAACTGCTAAAGCATTTGTCCAGCTCACATGGATCTGGAAGTCAGAGCCAATCTATCTTTGACAAGGAAATGGCTACAAAAATTATGCTTCTAAAATGGGATTGGGATGAATGTGCGAGTCAGTGAGTGGATCCTTCATGTTCAACACACAGGAACTGTCCTGGAATCCAAAAGCTCACTTTATGGAGACTTCGTCTCACTTAGACAGGTTATCTAAGTTCATACATACTTTACAAATATATTTCATACCATGCAAGTTTAAGTATTTTACTGTAACACTAGAATTCAACCCTTTTCTTCATGGTTTTCTCTGGAGAAAAAGTTTTTATTACTTAAACAGAAGTTTTTTCTTTTTTCACTAAGATAATTAGAGGAAACCTAATCCTTACCTGTTGGAAATCATTATCACCTACTGACATTAATGCATTCGTGTAGTTGAGGGTCTGCCCCAAAACTATTTTAAAGCCATTTATTTAAAAAAATTTATAACAGGATATATTCTCTAAAAAACCCATCTACTACACAGTCTGATGAAGCATCAGAACTCTTACTACAGCCCTTCGCCTTTAGGTAATACATACTCTATAACAATAATCAGGTAATTCCTAGTATGGAAATACAACAGCAACATCTTTCCACCACTGGGCTTTTCTTCTACTTCCAAAATGCCCTATAAAGCTGTAAAACCATGACATTTGTTGAAAGTATTGTAAGACAAGCAACTCCAAATTGGATTTTTACTTAAAACCCTTCAGGTCTTCTCTACCTTTTGATGCTAATGGCTCTACAATGTTGAAACAAATGATTTTTAATACAAAGTCTCTGTATTTTCTAACAGAGAAAACTAGTATCACATACTAGTCACTAATTTCTCAGAAAATCATATTTATAGTGTGCAGTTTACATCTGAGATAAATGAAACAAGATTGTCAAAACAGTACTTCAACATGTAAGAGATGAACATACAAAGGCACATACAGATTGTCAATGATTACAACACATTTCTTTGACAAGAGAGTATTTTCTGCACTTGTAAACAACTTTGTTTACATAAAGGCTCACACCTTTAAAGTGAGGTTAGTGCTGCCGACTCAGTTATTGCTACATTCACAGTTTAAGAGAATTTTAGACAATATATGAGGTACACTCCTGAACAGAGCCATCTTCATTTCTTCATTGTTCATTTGTCATTAGATAACTGAATTATGCAGACTAAAAGTACTGACTATAGAAGCCAGTAACACCCAAATCATCAGACATGAGACAAACACTAGCACTGATTAAATTTCAAAAAAAAAAAACAGTCACCTTTGCAGAAAAAAGTTCTTGTTCTTCATTACATGAATATTTTCTTCATTTTTATGTACACTAGTAAACTTTTTCTGGGCACATTAAGAGCCCATTCAAGTTGTAATAAAATTCTTGCACCTTTTGACCAGCTATGTTAATTCAGTCTCTTGATGTAACAGCTAGGAGTCAAAAATCACCTTCCCTTTGGTCTTCTGGCATACAAGTCTCTTATGCTTTTTGTTAGCTGCTTTATGAATACTTTGTATACTCTTCCACAGTACGTATGGGTGGTTTTCTGTAATTCCTGTTCCAGAGGCTGCAGCAGTGAATAAACCAGGTCATCTCCAAATGAATACTGTAAAGAGGTTAAGAAAATTTAAGGTTAATATGGATGACTGTCAGTACTCAGAGGTATTAGAGTTTTATAAAAATTATTTTCAGCATCAGATTTGCTGTCTATAGGTTTATCAAATCTTTTCAAAAACTCACGAGTGCTTCTGAATGCAGTAACTTAAAAACACCTTTCTAAATTACAGAAATACACTCTCATGCTTTCAATAAACCTAACAGGAAAGATATTTTTTTAAATATTAAGCAAATGAACAGACAGACAAGGAGGAAATTTAAAATTACCTTACCCAGTTAAAAATTTACAACTCTAAAATGATTTCTGGATTTTTTTTTTGTTGTATGGTAACTTTCTCAAATGACATATAACCTTTAAGTATACAATTCTTATCAAATTATAATGAAACAGCAGTATAAAAAGTGGTACTGAAGTTTCATTAAACTGAATGATGTTCTAACATACTATGTTTAACATGGGCATGAAATAAAGTTGTCATTAGCTCAACACTGCAACGTTTTTTATAAACAGATGATAAGTTAAAACAGCATTTTGAAGTAACATAATTTTGTTCATCTTATTACCATTGACTCAGTAGTGGTTTACATACTTTCTCTGACATGTTCATGTACAAAATGGGATAATAAATAAAAGGAAATAATTTTTTCTTCTAATTTGACAATGCTCAAAGGAAACAACAAAATAATATTTTTATGGAAATACAATCTCTTTCCCTGCAATGTATTCTCAGATCCCCAAAAGTACTTTTCTTCATTTTTATATCTAAATATGACAACATGTAATAAAGCAACATTAAAATATACTCTTGATTTTTGTAGGTTATACACACACAGTAGCCTGCTACATTAAAATGTGTGTCAGTGCTAAGTTTTACAGTTCTTCAGTGAGTATACTGATGTAGTGATAAATAGTTCATTAGATGACTTATTTGCAGAATGAAAAAAAGTCACTGTGCTTATTATTTAAAGGAAAAGCAACATATTAATACACTGAATTTCTGGAAAAGGTCAAAACATAGTATATAAAAAAATTTCTTGCAATCCAAATCTAGATCTGATTAGGTATTAAAGTGTTGCAGTAAATACATTCAAACTTTGGGAAGAAGGGACCTTTTCTGCGCTTTAAAATCTCCAGATAAATGAAGCTTCTGGTGAGGGCTTGTTCAACCTGGAGAAAAAGATTGCCCCTCTCTGCTCTGTACTGGTGTGGCCTCACCTCGAGTAAGTAGTGTGTGCAGTTTTGGTCACCACAATATAAGAAGGATATAAAGCTATTAGTAAAGGAGGATTACAAAAATGGTGAAGGGCCTTGTAGGGAAGCCTCACTGCAGTTACAACTTCCTCATGAGGGGAAGAGAAGGGGCAGGCACTGATCTCTGCTTTCTGGTGCCCAATGACAGCATCCAAGGGAGTGGCCTGACGTTGTGTCAGGGGAGGTTTAGGCTGGATATCAGGAAAAGCTTCTTCACTCAGAGGATGGTTGGGCACTGAACAGGCTCCCCAGGGAAGTGGTCACAGCATGAAGCCTGTCACAGAGCAAGAAGTGTTCAGAAAATGCTCTCAAGTGTATGGTGTGACTCTCAGGGATGGTCCTGTGCAGAGCCAGACATATGGATTTCAGAGATCCTTGTCGGGCTCTTCCTATTCAGATATTCTAAGATGTCCAAATGCTCATGGAAACAGTTTACCAGGTGATTTATTAAATAAATGAGAACAAAACCTTTTAAATAAACACTGACAACTACAGACATTGTCTTAGAATCCAAACATAGGCATAGTCTACATTCTGTTTCAAAAGATGCTTATCAAAAGAGGAATATAATGGAATTTCTTCCAAATGATAAAGGAGAAAAAAGTGGTAAAACACTTGACATAACTTAAAAGAGAAAAAAAATTACTTTGTTGCAATTAAGATGAATATCAACATACCCACAAAATACACGTATCACTATAGATAAACGTACATGAAAGAATAACAAGGACAATGCAAAAATCACTTACATTTTTTATCGCTTCATAGACAGCCCTAAAAGTTGGTTGTTTATCATCATGGTAAACACCTCTATTTCCATGAAGAATAAATATACCTTCTTCTTCAGCTGCCTTACAATTGCTTCCATAGATGCAGTGATCAGGCCGGTAATTCCATTGGCAAGGAAAGACATAAAGACTTTCTGTGTGGAAAGATGAGAACTCTGGATTAACTATCAAAATTGTTTCAAGAAATAAACCAATCTTCTCTTTATTTACTTAGGACAGATTTATTAATTTCTGTACAGTTGTTTAGAAATCTAACAGTTAACTGCACTCTAGGAAGCTCCAGCACTGTTTCTCAAATGCTTTCAGAGAATTAAAGAAGTGAATAGTCCCTTGAATGCTTTCACCCAAAAGCCTGCTAATTGAATATTTTCCTGGATTTTTTTCCCTGAATATTTTTATTCCATGGAACAGATAACTTATAGTGTTAGACTGAAAATCAATATGGATTTACCTGGATTGTGAAAAAACATAATGTTCAACAGATCCTGATCACCCCACGTTATGTTCAACTTGTATTTCTTCAGTAGTGGCATCAGAATTTCTCCCCATTGTAACCGGACTGGTGTCATATCATTCTATTCAAGCAAAACAACACACAATCAGGAACAGTTATACCTATAGGGAAGAAAATGCCTTACAGAATCGCAGTGGCTTGCACTTCAAAGATACAAATCTCAAATGTATAGATAACTTCTACCTTTTAAACCAACAAGCTTATCTAAGAAAACTATTGTAATAGACATTTCCAGTATGCTTTATTTCTCAATGATCAACTTACCGAAAAATTTCCCTCTAACTTCCTAAACCAAGAATTCTAAGAATAGCTAGGGATTTTTTAAACAGCAGTAGGATCTAACACCAAAACTGTGTTTAAGTCATGCAGCAAGTAGTCAGGGAGTATTTAAATACCCACAAGTCATGCAATTTCACTCTTTATCACAGAGTTAAAATATACACAGTTTCTAACGCTAACTGCAAAAATTTGAACCAGTTCAGTATAAAATTAATTCTTAAATAGTTCCAAACCCATACAGATAAAAAATACTGGCTACAAAGCAGTATACAAAAATACAGAAATCCTTCAAAGGTTTTCATCAAGTTGAACCTATTTTTTTTTTAGTTACTGAGCTTGAATTTCCGCATCAACAGGACAACTAGCAAAAGTCAGTAAGAACCAAAACAGCTGTTACCAAATTCCCAAATTTTTGATTTAGCAAAAGCACTTCAAAAGAAAAGGACTTTTTCTAAAGTTCTGGTTGAGGAGCAGCTACTTGGAGTAAATTGGCCTACACTGAATTCCATGTTAACAAAGGAATTCAAATCTGCAGTTTAAATGGTTACATATTCTAAAGCTAGTATCTTATCTTTACACTTTATTTAATCTCAACTAGAACAGAAAAGAAACAAGGCTACACACTTTTCAGTTTTAAGAGTGTGGATGGAATAATAATAACTCCCACAGAGAGAAAATTCCTGAATAAGTACAAGTATTGTACCTTTGCTTCTTTTTAAGCAAGTTGCAAAAAAAAATTATATTAGAACTCCACTATAGTTTGGGATTTGCATATAGGAATATCAAGTTAAGAGACAGATTACCAGGAGCAAAATAGTCAGTTTGAGATTTACAGTGTCAAAGACTTCTTCCTCTGAGCTTAATACTGACAAAGTAGAAAGTGCACAAAATTGCAGTTCAGTTTTTACTCTTCCCTCAAATCATTTCAGCCATCAAATACGAAGGACTTTCAGAACTAAACCAAGAAATACGACAAGATTTCAGACAAGAATTAATACAGAAAAAGATCTATACCTTATACTATGCAAGAAGCCAAACAAAACATTACAGTCCCTTCTCTCCTAAAAAAATTTATTATTATTGTCTGCAAGTATTTGATGAGTGCAAGCATAAGAAATGCACAAGAAAATTCTTCACTAGTAAGAATTATCATTATGTTCAATGCAAAGTGATTAAATGAAATAAAACACAGGCTTTAACACTAAGTTAAAACCTTCCAAAAAAGCAAATAAATAAGACTGAATCACAGTCAGTAAAGATTACTTCCTCACCTGAAATTTGCAATTCACAGAATATTGACCTAAGGTTTAAGTTTAGACAAAATGCTAAGAATCAAAACCAGAATTAAATTAGCTCACTCAAATCAGGCAAATCATGGTAAGAGAATGTACAGTAACAAATGCAATTTTAGAGCAACTCATGGGAATAGAAGTTTAAATTGTTAAAGTAGTTATTTAATAGAATTTTCTTTTAACTTGTAGAGTTTTAATAGCAGAGAAATCCAGAGGATATCCCAAGAAGTTGTAAAGCAGGTAAGAATATGCATCACATAGCCAGATGTCTAGAAGCAATACTACTTGACAAATAATGCTGTCAGATTTAAGAACTGGAAACTGTAATATTTCCATAACCTTTGCATAAATGGAAAAGAGCTATATATTAATAAAACAGCTGTGATATATAATGACACCAGTGTAAAAGCAAGAGAGCCTACTTGAATAATTACTTGTTTTCCTTCTTTAAAATATTCCATTGTAACTTGCAGTGAGGTGAAACAGCCTGAGAAGTAGGATGCTGATAGAACTGTTTTTCGGGAGTTATTCAAGTAAAAAACTCAAAGAAAAAATGCCACAATAATTTTTAAATTTCCAGAATATAAACCTTCTCTCCAGTATTCCACAACGAGAATGCAAAGAATGTTACCAATTTGAGAAAAATAACGCAAATGATAGTAGGCATTTCTGTGATGACATCAAAATGACACTCACAGGTTCTTAAGAACTCTCAAAACTCTAATTTACTCGAGCAAAAGAAAAGGTGTAAGAACAAAACATATGCAGGAACATCAAATTATGTTCTGATATTTTGGGATGGTTTTTTGTTTCTTTGTTTGTTTAGCTTGGTCATTACTCATTTCTGTACCACAAAACTTCTGCCTGGCCAAGTCTGAAGTCAGACTTATAAAAGCTGCCACATACAGCCTTTACTTTTTTCTAAGTTCTAGGAAGCAAATATAAAGCTGAGGAAAAATTCTCAAATCAGACAGCAATATCTAAATAAACTGCAGCTGTGTGTCACAAACAGCTGACCAACTTAAATTTCCTTAATGCCAAGGGAGAGCCAGCCCTTTTCCTGGTTATATGATTCTACCCGGTTCTTGCAGCAACAGTGTAGTGCTAACACATACTGCACGTTTTTGTAAGCTGATGTACTTCAATAACCCAGCAGAAGGATTTCTTTTTTTCTACTGTTAACAAATTGAATTGAATCACAGAAATTGAACACCAAAGACTACGGCCAAGTAAATAAGAAAAGCAGGGAAAAGCAGCTGGTAAGAAACAAGAACCTTCCTTTTAGGAGCAATTTGGTTTTATGCAATTACATATTTCTTGAAACTACAGCCCTAAGCAACACTGAATGGTAAAAAAAGAGGCAATATGGTTTAGGTCACAGAAGCTCTCTGAACTGTCTTTTTTCTTAGAGCATACCCAAAAACCTCTACTTTGCACACTCTATCTGAAGTTAATTTATTTGGAGCTTGTTTGATTTTCTAAGAGCTTGCTCCCTTCCTTGACTGCTTGCATCTCAGGCATCACAACTAACCTTCTTAATACATGTGATAGAAGTCATTCGTCTCCATTCACATTGCCTCAGTGGTCTTTTTGTTAAAAAGCACCATGCCTGTAGCATTCGCTATATCTCTTCCATTGAAAAAACAAAAATCTATATGTATACAATACAAAAAAAGTCACCTACTATTACCTCTTCCGTATCCTAAACTGTCTTGAATGCTTTGCATTCCCATTTTCTAACTGCTGTTCAGCAGAGGCAACATGCAGGTACTAACCATCAGAAGCTTTGTTATGAATTCTAGTCTCATGTGCAGTTTTGCAGTATAATGACCACACAATATGCAATAACACATCTGTGCATGCACATATATATGCATACAAGCATACACGTGTGCATTTAGTGCATATATTTGTGCCATACCTTCACACAGAGATTCACAACACACAAGACAAATAAGATAGAACCAGAAGGAACAAAATCCATTAGGCACCACCGACAGCCAAGGAACTGGGATACTTGTCTGAAATGGCCTGACCTGACAGTCCTGAGAAGATTGAGGCTTGAATAGGTATTGAAGGCTTGAAGTGGATAAAAGATGACTTAATCCTGGAGCAGTACATGGAACTACAGGTTATTGCTACCCAGATGAACATTATAACCATTGGCTAAAATCTCTGGTTCTATTTTTTATTTATCCATCTTCTGGATCCTCCTGACTCTTAAAAATCAATGTGACAACAGAAGAAAGATGCTTAAAGGCCTCAAGCAGCTCAGCTTGTAATTTGGGCTACAACAGACAAAGAAACCCACAGCTTTAAATCCATAGCACTGGAGGAATATCCTGATCCAAAACTTTCACTTCAGATAAATGCTCTAGCACTACAGTATCATGTAAAAAGGTCTACAAGCATCTTTAAAAAGATAGAAAATTCCCAGAAGTTATATACTCCTTGAAGAATCTGTTGAGCCTCTTGAAAGAATATAAAGAAATTCATATCTTCCCATAACACAATGAAGCATTTTCTAGTTCTACTGTATTTCACTGGAATAGTTAATGGGACACAACATGTAACTGTTACCTGTAAGGTCCAAAAGCATCTGCAGTGTCACTGGCAAGGGATATCAGGACAGTCCCTACCCCTGAATTTGGTCTACCTCTTCTCCAAAGGTTTGAGAATAGTAGCTTCTTTACTATCACAAGCAAAAGCCATACACTCTCAGGCCCACTGTGTATAGACTCAGCTACACTAAATCCTTTTCCAAGTTATGCTTTGATGTCTGCAGTTCTTCCTATTGACCATTTCTCTTTATAATAAGACATTTAAGGAATCTGAAAATGAAAACATAGTCTCTGCAAGTTTCCATGAACAGTAATTTCTGTAATAAGGCTTGTGCATCTTCGGGCACTGTGATGTTCTGCAAGCTTGTGGGATCACTCTCTAGGTACTGAGGGAAAATAAACTAAATGGTTCCCCTGCTCAGTGCTCTCTTAGCCCAGATCTCACAGAATCACAGAGAAAATATTCTAGCCCTCTAGAACCAAGGGAAAGGGCAGTGTTTCATTTGGAATTTCAAGACATTCATGAATTATTTCACTTAATTAAATCTTATATTTTAAGTATATAGATACACTTATATTTGAAGAAAACACCAGTTTTAGGTGTTAAGAAGAAAGGACTTCATTATGTCATCTAGAAAACTATAGTTCATTTTATCAACAATTTTAGTATACTACATAATCCGTTATGCTTTTGAAAATTTGAAATCCAATTTTACCAAAAATGCATAAAGTTTCCAATTAATTGATAACCTAAGTTGTATTAAGAAGCCAAACTGGAATTCTGGCACAGTATAAATAAAAGACCAACTTTACCTTAGTGTTTACCACACTGAAAATAAATCACTGTACAGAAATGCACTGTCAGAACTTAAAATATATGTAGCTTTCAATCCCATGTTTTTATCCTTACACTTTTCAGTATTTTCATTTCTCCATATGCTATAATCAGTAAAACAAACAAACAAAGTAGACAATGCAAGATTTCACTGATTATATATATATATATATATATATATATATATAAATAATGATGATAGAGAAGTTCATTTGCAGAAACTGCAGCCATATACTACAGATACTGTTACTTTCTACTTTTGACTACAACTGAGATAATCTATTCTCCATTTTTCTTAAATTCTCTGAATTTCCTTCAAGAAAAATATATAGCAAGAATGCTAGGATGAAAGCTGCTTATTACACTGGAAATGTGGGAGAATTAATGCCTACTGCAAGTTTATATTGCTCCTCTTATGGATGCATCTTCCTGAACTTTTTGACTGCATGCTTATTTTTCCCTAATCAAACTTCTCTTAAACAGAGATGTTTTTTCCCCCTAGTATTATCACACAGCACTTGTGATTTGTACTTGTGCTTTAAGCACATAAGAAAAAACTTCAAGCCTGAGAAGCAATGACCATTTCTACTGCTGCGTGCATTGCTTCTATGCATATAGTAGTAGCTACTTTCATGATGAACTTCTTTGTCTACAAAAACTAGGACTTCAAAGCAAATAAAAAGATACTTAGGGTGATATAATCACCTCGCTACAATGTAAAATACCAAAATTTGGAAATCTTCATTTTCAACAACTTGCTAAATGTTTTAGCACCACCTCCTGGTCATACAACTACACACATTTTACAGGTTTACAATAACTGTTTTTCTGGGATGCCTGTAGTGAAGATATAATGTGGGCATATCTATTGGCAAATGTAATTTTCAGCAAATTGTAAAAGTCAAAGGATCTCTCAGAATTAAGAAAAATTAAATCAATCAAACACACTTGAAATTCAAGAAGTTCAAGTCTTACAGTGAAAGACATTAAAAGAATACATATTATTTTAAATACAGTGTATTTTGAGAGCATTATTACAATTACAGTAAAACATTTCGAAAAATACATACAAATACGAAACAGGAATAGAATTAAAAGATGGAAATCTACCAAAAATGCAATTGAGGCAACACACATACCTTGAAATATTTTCTTCTGATACGTGTCATATTCATTAGCATGACTCCAGAATTAATTCCAGTAACTCCATAATAGGGGTGTCTAGCAAAACGATTATACCACCCAATACGAGGCTCTTCATGTTCTGGTGCCATTGCAGCAATTTGTGTGGAGTTGAACTTTCCCAGAAAAGACCAAATATCATCAACAGGCCTCAAAAACAAGATGTCAGTATCAACATACAGTAGTGAATCCACATTTTTGAGGATTAACTGTGAGGGAAAGAAATTTAAAACCAAAATTTTAAGTTTTATTAAATTTCTCTTCATAAAACACAAGAAAGCTTAACAAATTTTTGTCGCATGCAAACAAATTCACTTTACACTGACAGTTTTCAGTCAATAAATTTGTCATTGTTCTTTTTTCTCACATTTTAAAGAATTTTTGTAGAGGGAAATAAGTTTTATATAGAACAGCAATGCAAAGGCACTCATTCTATATTGAATGTGTCAGGGCTCCTTAGGAGCAGGTGGAAGGCAGGTGTAACGTTACTCCAACCAGAGCTCCTCTCTTGCTCCTGCTCCCTCGCTTTCCCATGCAGCTAATCAAACAAGCCTTAAGAGCCTGTCTTTGGGAATATAGCTGCCATTGCTCTGATTCACCAAGCCTGAAGTATGTTTTCTAAGCCTCTTAGATGAGCATGTGCACAAAACACTGGCAACAATAGCCCATTTCTTGTATCCTTTTCTCTAGCACTTCTCAGACCTACGCGTGCAGGAGACTTTCCAACTGAATGAGGAGATGAGGGGTGATAAATCCATCTTACCTCTGAGATGATGACATGACCTATACCTCTTTCTGAGGATACTGTGCCATAATGCATCAAGTCAGAAAAGGACTTTTATTCCATAGGGTAGTAGTGCCACAGAAGAACGTTAAATTCAGAGGGGTTTTTTTGGATGTCACAAAAATAACTTTAAGGAGTAGTAGTAATGCTTCATTTAAAACCAAATAGAAATTAGATTAACAAGGACAGTTTGATGCTTCATAAACAGACTTCTGGATTGTCTTATTACAAAGTAACTTACTGGCAAAAATAGTCTTTGTGAAGCACATGGTTTAAACAATTTCTTCCATTCTGCTGCACTCTCAGATGGAAATGTTATTGGATATAATGTGTAGTTAACTTTTCCTTCATAGGGGAATTCATCAAGCTATGTGAAAATAAGAAATCACAAAAATTACTTCAATTCTATTACAAAAAAACTCGCCATTCAAATTCATACATGAACACAAGTGCAATGCCTCTTTTCCACAATAGAAATCCAAGAATTTGTCAGCTAATCAAAAAACTTAAAGAAAAAGTGGCACCTGCAGGCCACTATGAAGAAAACACATCATATCAGATCACATGCAAAAGAAAGAAGCAGCAAAATAAATTAGTATTTACAAAAACTAAGTATATGAATTAAAACTCTTCCCCTCTTAACTAGTTACCACAGAGCAAACAAAAATCTTCCCAGCAAAATCTTCCCAAATTTAATCTTACTCCATTTTTGCCACAGCTACTGTTTTCATAACAGTATATAGAAATTAACATGTGCAACATACTAATGTCACAGTTAATATGGCATTTTAAACACAAAAATAGCAAAACCACAGTTGTAGCCTCATCAGCTTTTAAAACTGCTACTCCAGTCATAACATAATTTTTATTAACTGGAATTTACTAAAATTAGACATAACCACATCTACCATATTCAAAAACTGTTTCACTTTATCTAAACAATATAAGACTGACTCATGCTGTAAGCACAGAGACAAAAAAAGGACAGATCTCTAATTTTTTCCTGCAAAGCCAACTCTAAATAAGCTCTCACAAGGTAACTGGTTTGCATTCAGAACACGAGGCTTGTATTTAACAGATTCAAGATAACAAATCAGAAAGTTTTGGTTTCTCAGAGAAACTCTTGTATCAGCAGCTGGCTGATCTCCATCCAACACTACAAATACCTTATTACCTTATTTTCAGACTCCTACATTTCTGCCACTCTATCAAACAAGTAGAAGAATTGCTGTATATTGTGCTATAAATTGTGTTACAATTTGGTTGAATACATTTTTGAATACTTACTATGACTTTGAAACTCTCACGCAACTGGTCCTCAGCAAAAATATGAAAATGGAGAGGTTTGATGCTGAAAATAATGGCTGATCTCAACATAGTAACAGTCTCCTCCAGTCTTTCACCACAGGCCACCACTGCTAGATGCATTTTCTCAGAAGGATGTGTTTTCATATAATCATATCTGATACAAAAATATTTTTTCATTTGACATTATTTCTAGCACAGGCTTAAAGAAAAACTCTACTATTTACTGCAGCAAGTAAAGTAATTAACAAAATACCCTTTACCATGCTTACACCAGCAAAGTATAACTCAACAGAACATGCAAACTACAGCATTACACCTCATATGTATGCTTACATTTAACCTGTACCATTTTCATAATCACACCCACCATCCTAGACTACAAGGGGAGAAAAAAAAAGTCTGTAAGATCTATACACAAACATTTATTGTTGAAAATCTTACTATTCATTACTAGCAAGGATAGCCATCAAAATAGCTAAGCTAAAAGAAAGACTTTTATGTGAAGTTACATCAAAATGTCAAAGGCTGACAGCACACTAAGTCTATACAGGAGGTTTTTTTCCCTTTCCGTGGACTAAATACAAACATAGGAAAAAATGACAAATACAGCAGAGTTGAACTTAACATCAAAAGTGAGAAAACCCCTACTTTCAAGGAGTTCTGTTAAGAGTGATTTTGACTGATCTAGGTTTTGTCCATTTTCTGCTCCAGTAAGTCCTTTTTTGTCAAACACATCCTTCAGCGCTTCTCCCAAGCACTGACAAAACACAGAAAGCTTTCTCCTGTCCTTCCATCTTGCAGTAGGTACAACGTGGGCTGGGGAAACTAATAGCTCAGGTGGCCTTGTGGGATGGCCTGGTGCTCCCGGTGGTTCTGGGAAACCCCTCAGGTATAATGACCATACACACTGTCCACAGCCTTGAGGCCAAATCATCGCAAGGAGTAGGGACTCGGAAAAACCCTTTATTCCTGAAGAGACCCGTCCAACAGTTATGACTATATAACAACTCATAACAGTTATGAGATGTGCCTGGAATGTATTATACAGAGCACATTTTAAAGTTATTTCACTACTTTAACACAATAGACTAAAATTGTCAACAGGTAAATACCATTAGCATGGTGGCAAACACAGTGGGTGTATTAAAATCTCCTGGATTTCACAGATTTAGTCAGAAAAGCTTTCAAACACACATCAACTCAAAGCCCATCTGCAAAACAATATTATGCACTTGAGCTGTTTGCACAGGCTATGGGAGGAGGGGGCTAACAGAACCAAAAGTATCTGAATGTTTAAATTACAAGTTTAATGCCAAATGATGCACACAAAACCAATTCCAAAGTCAGAAAAGACTTTACCAAACTAATATAAAAGTAGAGAAATGCTTGACAAATCACCCATTCTTAGAAACTTGTTGAAGAGAAATGCCTCAAAACAGAAATTACCATATGTGAATCTTAGCACATAATCTTCCACTCAATTTATGCAACCATGTAAATACATACAAGTTTTCCTTTAAATTTGCAATAGATAATATGCAAATATGCCACTTTTCTTTAAGGCACAGAAGAGCTACACACATTATTTTCACTTCCACAAGGCAAAATATGAGCAAAGTTATCACTGTAAAACTGTTGAATTTTAATGCCATAAAGAGCTGCTACATTTGAAAAACATTCTGAGTTTGACAGAATTTAATGCCCTGGAACTAAAAAAACTCCTTTTTTTTTTTTTTTTTTTCCAATCTTAAATCCAGGGATTTAAGATTAATAAAATTTTAATTAGATTATGCAGCCAGTCTTAAACCTAGGTTTGGGGCATTATTAAAAATCACATGGATGAAAGACCTCATAGGTCAGATTTAGATCCAAAATAGGGCACCTAAATGAAAATGCTAACTTCAACTGTGTCCAAAGTCTCATTAAAGCTAATAGAGATCTAGTGAGCAGGTTATGGAGTGTAGAGAGTTATTCGTCTTGTTTTCAAAGTAAACACCTAAGGCTTGAATTGATTTTTAACATAGGTATCATGCCATTTAGTAAGTTCTAGAATATCCCACTTGATCTCCAGATACCAAAAAGACTGAGAATTTCAAAGATCATTTTGTGTCTACTAGTCCTAAAAAGGTGTCTAGGATATCCAAACCTGACAAACTGACTCATGCTATAAGCACGGAGACAAAAAAAGGACAGATCTCTAATTTTTTCCTGCAAAGCCAACTCTAAATAAGCTCACACAAGGTAACTGGTTTGCATTCAGAACATGAGGCTTGTATTTAACAGATTCAAGATAACAAATCAGAAAGTTTTGGTTTCTCAGAGAAACTCTTGTATCAGCCAGCAGCTGGCTGATCTCTATCCAACACTACAAATTTAATTTTTGTGAGGATACCTCCATGATTAACACCAACCATTTACATCTCAGCAACCAAACAGCTGATCACCTGGATCTTCCTCTATGCCCTTTCAATTTTAGCAATTGTTTAAGACCCACCTGACATAGACACCAATATGCAGACATCTATATTCAGATGATTTAATCTGCAGATTGAAACGTTTTATAAATCTTGAAGCAAAATCTGAAAATTAGTTCAGGTCTACACACACACAAAGAAAAATCTTGAAATATAATCAAGACAGACATGCCCATTCAGCCCTTCATAGATATACATTACACCATGTCGTAACTAGTAATGTGAAAAACACAATGCAAGCTGGATATGACGAGGGTAGTTGAAATCCAGAAATAAGTACACTGTCAGTGTGTGAACAAGCTGCAAGCAGCAGATTAGCCTCATCACTAATCCACTGAAAAGGGAATTACAATAATTAAGCCCTGAAGTCATGAGAGCCTACAGTGATATTACAAGGACATGTGATAGATAAATAAGGGCAAAACCTACACAAACTGCATAGCTGAAAGCCAAGTTCCTGAACTACATGTAACATACAGCTTTCCATTAATAAAGTATGACAAAAAGTTATGCTGAAGAAACTCAAAAATGCACTAAGATTCAAAGACTATATTTTATTACTTTCTACATCTGGTGTAGAAATCTGGTGACCTCTGTGAATAAAAGAACATTTCAAGCCACATAACAAAAAATTGTCTGATCATGTTAAAATGCTTTTACAGGAACTTTGCTCACACAGCCTCTTCTGTTTCAGACTTATTGAGTTCAATTTTTTAAAATCTGTGCTTAAAAATTATATCTTTAAATGCAAAAAAAAAAAATATTTAGAAAGAGCTAACAAAAACTGAATTTCAGCTCATACCAAATGGGAAACAGCTGGACTCAGATCTGTACATTCACAAGATAAAGCTTTATCCCTGAAGCAGATGGAGCAAGAAGCTGTTGGAAAGAACAGGCCACCATTCCCTCTGTGGACTATCCACTACAAAGGGAATGAGATATATTGGATCTCAGAAATGTATTACGGCAGAAGTTAAGAGACTTCCAAATTGTGGTCCTTACTCCAGACCCCACATAAAGACATCCTATAGTGATTATAAGCTGCATTTGGCTTCCCAGCATACAGACCATGGGAACCACAGCCTCCTTTTTAGCATCAGGCCTCAGTGCTGCTCCTCTCCCTTTGATATACACCTCTGTCCACTCCCAGAAAGAAGTCCTACCCCCTTTTGCATCCAGGAACGCTATGTACCAATAACCCTCAGCTGCCAGCGTTCTTCATCGCTTTTTCCTCCTCCTGATGTGAGAGGCAGCACGAAGTGTAAATTGTTCAGCAGAGTTTATCAGCTGGAGCTCTGCAGTCTCACCTTCAATGTGAACATTTATGTTCAGAGCCAATTATGTTTTTCATGACTCGTTTCACTCCCTTCTTCAATATTATAGCTAAATGGCTTTCATTTTTCCACTAATTTCTTCCCAAATTTTCTTCCTTCAACTGCTCCCTTCTTTTCCCACCTCTGTAACCCTTCTTTCCTCCCTGCAGTTCTCCCCCTCTTTCCTCCACTGCAGTTAGACATGCAGCTATCTCACCAGAAGCCAGAGAAAGGAAAACCATGTTTGTTTAGATAACTGGTCCAGTATCTGTTATGACCAAGTGACACAAGATCTTTCAGCAAAACATTTTTTTAGCAGTGCAGTTGCTGAGATGACATTGAGCAAAATAAAATTTATTCTACAAGAACAGTAACTTGTCTGAACCAGAGCAGGTTTGGTATCAGGTATCATAGCTCTGGTAAAAACCTTTACTGAAACTCAAATATAGGTCCTGAAAGGATTCAGATGCTTTCAAAAGTGAAGAGATACTTTTAAAAAACTTGTTGAGAGGCAGAAAAACACAAATGTAGATTTTTTGCTTTTTTTTCCTAATTTTTTATAGCTTCATCTTTTGGTGTGGGAGAACCTAGTGGAAAAGCTGGAAAAAAGCAACAATATAGTGAAGTACAAACAAAGAAAACTTGACAGACCTAATTTCTAAAAAAAAAAAAAAAAAATCTCCAAAAATGTGGGAGTCCTAACTCCTGCAGGGAAAGAAAAACCTTTGGTAATTAAAATGGAAGCGAAAGAAGGCACTTGTAACCCAGTAAAAGATACTTAATAGGATGCCATGACAGGATCTGAGTCTTTAGGAAGAAATAAGAGAATTTAATTTTTGTGAGGATACTAATTACACATGAGGGGTAGGGACAGTAAAAATAAACAAAACACTCAGGACAAACCTACACAGATACTCCCATGAGTTTAGGAAACACATTTAAAACAGTCCACTTTTGACAATGTGAGTAAAAAACATACATTTTAAAATATGCTACTCAGCAGCAGCAAAAGGCCAGGTACAAGCTTTGCCCTGAAGTATTTCTGTGCCAAGTGTAGACCTTCATTCTATACTGATTAATTCTGCTGTTAATAACCTCGAGAGGAACAAGGTGGATATCCTCAGTGAATCTGCTACAACAAGGTTTTCCAGAGCCTGTCTGTCAAGACACTGCCTTATAATTAAAGATGTTTACCATGACACACTGTATATTAAATTAGCATTTCTAGGTCAATTACAATTCTGAAGCTGTAATTTGATAGTAAGCTACAGCAGTATGTTTTGACAGGTTGTACTTTTCTAGAATCTTCATGGCATCCCAGCTGCACTTCCTGGGGAAAAAAAAACCAACACAAATTTCAGTGGCACTAAAACACCCACCAGCTACACAAAAAGCTTAGCTCTGTCCTTTAAACTTGACACAAGGAACTGCAGTAGAGGTCACCTTTATTTGTATAAGGCAAAGCTCTCCTATTCTCACATAATACATGGAAAGCACAGGTGAAAGGGTATCAAAACCTCAGGAACATCCTGTATATAATAGTTCCATCTAATTTGGTGTAAAAGAAGTGATTTTCATCATTAGCACAGAAAAATTTTAATTATATTCATTAAATTATGCAGGGAAAGTATTTTCATATAATCAAACTGTATTATTTCAAAGTTGGCACTACAATATAACTCAGAAAATCAAATGGTAGACATATAAATGCAATACAGATGGCTTACTTATTGCATCCTTTTTCCTTTTAATGCCCTGTTTGATCTGTATCAATCAATCACTAAGAAGCCTAACCCAGCAGCCTTTAGTCACCAGAATAAACAAAGCAAATAGGTAGAGTAACAAGGCAGCAAAGCTACACTGACTAAAATGCAGCTGGTAAATCACTCCCATACTCATTACAAGTAGAAACAAGGTAACCACAGACATTATGTGGATTTGAAAGTGAAGAAAATTCTAGTTTTTCCTTAGCTTCATGTTCTACTACAGCACTGCATGAAAAAATGTCCCGATCAAGAGCTTATGTTGTAAAAGAACACCAATGCATGTGGTGTCCAAATGTAATCTACTCAATGCCAACCCGACTAGTAGATTAGGTTTGAAGTTACAATATATGAGTAATTTTAAGTTGACTATAAAACTAGAAGCCCCACTCCCAAATGAGACAGATAGTTAGAGAAATTCCTTTTTTCAGGACTATCAGAATTCATCTCAAGATGACCATACCCTATGAAGCTCAATATACCCAAAAACTTATATATACCCAGAAGCTTTCTACTTTAGCAGGCAACACAAGTTAAAGCACACTTATATGTTGCAACACAAGTTAACAATGTTAATACAAGTTAAAACCCACTTAGTTGCAACATACAACAATTGAAATCAGCCTGGTCAGATAGCCGTAGTACTGACCCCTAAGAACTTCTTCTTAGTCAGGCCCAGTAGGAAATAAGAAGCTATACCAGCCAGACAACACTGGGCACCTTGAAAGGTGTACTACAAAAAGAAAATCATCATCTAGGCCATGCAAAATCCGAGCCTCATATTATCTTTATCAGTATTTTTAAAGTTTTGACAAAATCTATACCACTGTATGTAAAAGCAATCTCATGTTTCCTCTGTCAAGGTGAAAGCTAACAAATACTCTGTGCCAGAAGCACAACACATGACATTCTCAATAAAGCTGATAATCAGAATGATGGTGAAAAAATGTGGGTGCAGAATAGCTACAAAACCATTCCCACACACAGCAAAAGCAATTGATCTTACACTGATCAATTTGAAGATCCTTATTATTCATTATTAGAACCAGCACCTGTTCAGAGTTCATCAATTTCAAATGATCTTCAACTATTACATGGCTCATACTGAAGACTATATACACACCTCTCTCTTAAAAATTTTCCAGATTCCTCTATATGTTGCTGACATTTCCACCACACATACCTGAATCTTAAAATGTGTTCCACACAACATTAGTTATCACTTAATGCCCTTAGAGGAAGTAACGTAGAAAGCCGCATGTCAAAAATGTCTATGCCAAGCTCTCTCAGGGGTAAACAAATTCCTGTAGTTCTGATATCCATGAGAAAAAAGCTAGATGGACTTACAAGTTAGAGAGATATCAAGCTGAGCTTTTTCAACAAATTACTTTAAAAATCCAAAAGCTCCCAATGTTTTAAAAACTTCAGTGGAAAATGGAAATCAGACATTCTGAGATAAATTTTATGACTGTATTAGCAAAGATATTCCAGCTATATGATCTGCTCTTCTAAACAAACTCATTTGCTTAGTTTATTGAAACAGCAAGAATAGAACATCAGAATTTCCATTCACATTCCAAGCTCATTTATAATCTGGTTATACAATGCTGTCTGTTGTCATGGATTAAATCAGGCCAAATAGATTCAAGATTTGTATTAGTGCATTTCAATAACCAGACTCTGACACATCTACTAAAAGCAAATTTATTGGGATTCCTACTATTTTGTTGGCATGTTTATAAGCAGTGGAGTTAGCTATCCTCAGATTTCAATCAGATATATAACTCTTAGGTTTTCCTTATATCCCTCTCCCTATCCTAGTCTCTTCATAGGTCAGGTTTATTCTCACTGCGACAATCACACCTATGACAAACACAAAGGTTTAGTCAGTCCAGGATGAAATTACTTGACCTAAGACATTATTGTGGTAGAACAATCATTCCTTCCCATTTCAGAAGATATCCAATTTAAAATCACAATGTTGCCTCTTTATGGAAAAAGCTTTCAAGGAACTATCTTCATGAAGAATCTTGAAGTGGTTCTACAGGTATTATCTCAGAAAACAAGAATACTAGACTTCACTTGCTGTGGTTAATAAACATGCATGCAATTAAATTCATTCCTCTTCCTCCAAAAATCCTACTGCAAACCTGAGAACAACTAATACGAATCGCACTTGAAGCAGCCTTCAGCTTCTCAGTGCACTCAGTACAATGCACACAATTTGTTTGAGAGCTAAACACAATCATAACTCATAGTCAAAGCTGAAACCAAACTGCAATTATCCTCTTTTGTTATTCCAGCCCATACAGGGAAATGCTTAGGACACAGGCCCAGATGTTGGGCCACTGCAATTGCTGCTGCTGTCCAAAGAGAGAGCATTTTCTCCTTCTCCCTGATGTCCTCCCCACTTCTCTTACACAAATTCACTGCACCTCTCTGACTCCAACTGAACTTACTAAACAGAATAAGAGTAAGTAAAGTCTGGGAGAAGCATGGTAGCCCACTCTAACTTAGAGCATCTCACCAAGGAACTCAACAAGCACTGAATTCAGCACAACATATGGGGATTTATTTAATAGTAACATATTGATAAAACAATCCAGCTTAATGTGAAATGTTTAATCTGAACACCACATACCCTTCACTCATTGTAAAAGCAGGACATTCATTTAAGCAGCTTTTTTTCTTTCAATTTCAAAATACATAAACATGGAATTCTGCAACCATTAGGTGTTCACCATGGACCATGTTTCATCATGAAAGTGGACTCATCCAGTAAAGTCATAATCAATGTACACTTCAACAGAATTGTCTTCACAGCCACATATGGAATTCTTAATAGATTAATACAAGTTACGGTCTAAGATACGTGCAAATAATCTGCATGGGATTTGTCCATTTCTGGGTTCAAGGTACCACTTGCCTCAAGCCTGACAGATTATCCAGAAAGGAAGGTTTCTGCTATTTTCAGGCATTACTTTGCATTCATGTTTAGTGGGGTCAGAAGATAGCAAGATCCTCTTCTCTTTCAGCACTACAAGTGTTAGACTGGTTCAAGGATTAAATTAAGCTCACAATCATATCCTGTCCCTCCACTTAGCATAAGCTAAGCCTCTACACCCTCAGTCACAACAGCATTCGATTTATCCCACTGAATTAAACTTCATAAAGCTAAACTCCTTATAAGGAAAAAAAAAGTTATTTCTGTCTATTCAGATAGCTAAATCTGCCTAACGAAGTCAGGTGAATCCCTATGGATTGACCCAGTATGGATTGTTACCAATGGCAACAAGAAAAACTCAGCAGTCCCAAATTGCAGATGAAGTTCACTAATAGAATAAAAATCAATCTAAGTAACCTCTTTAAGGAATTTCTTGACAACTGATGAGCTTAAAAAGCTCATCACAAGCTCATCACAAGTAGAGAAGAACAAGGGATCTAAAGCCTTTCTCACAATCATAATTTTCAAAAAAATACTAAGTCATGCGAAGCTAAACTTTTTCTCCTCTTTGCTTTCCCAGAAATATTCAAGCTTCATACTAACAGGAAAAGATAACCATATCAAAGGATGATCAGCAAAACTTTAAATGTAAGAAAAATTGACTTACGACTTCGGTTATATACTGAAGACAACTATGCAGGTTAGAGAACAATCTGACAAGTATCTTGCTTCTTTTCAAGCTACCTATGTAATGTGACAACCTAAAGCATCTGAGTCACCACGTCAAAACATTTAAACTTCTTGTTAAAGATGCAGAATTAAGGAAACAGTCTATTCTTTAACATACTAAATATTAAAAGTATATTCAAAATGGTCTCTTCAGTGCTTTTGGATGAAGTACCTTCCTTAAATTCTATAAAACATTTAACTTGAATTAAAAAAATCCACATGTAATTACTAAGCATATAATTTTATTGCAAGTTATACCATGGGTATTAGTGTGCAGCAGATTTTATTTTAGGAAAATAATATATCATTAACTTTGCAGACTATATTCAGATAGGCTTTTAACAGATGTTAGCAAGTTTCTATTTAATGAATCAATATAACTAAAAAAAATCTACTCTTGGTAGTAACACTTGAGTCTACAATTGCAGAACATAACGTAACAAGAAAAAACCCAGCTAAAGGCAACCACAATATAAGCAGGTGAAATGCATGTGAGGTAATCAAGATATTTTGTTTTGCCACCTTGTTAAAGAGCCAAAAAACATCAGCTACATCTGTCTGCAATCAAACAATAAAATACTATTTAACAACATCCTACCTAAAAGCAGCTTCCCAAAAGCAGTTCATTCCACAAACATCAGAGGGCAGCATCCAATAGGAATTCCAGAAAGATACAGACAAATTCTTACACCTAACAGAATAAGACAAAAATAACCTATATAAATGTTACTGATTTTATGGGAAAGTTAAATGGATAATCTCCTAGCTCAAGCATAACTTGAACAGTTAATTAGTTGGTAGAAAACTGGCTATGTAATGCAACTCGAATACGAAGGAGAAGGCATTAGATGCCAATCAGAATTTTTTAAAGGTAGAATGGTTCCATCCTTTAGCCTTTCCTCTTCATACATTTTCAGAATGAGAAAAAAAAAGGGGCTGAGATTTTTGAGGATCCTTCTACGTTCCAGGCTTAAATTAAACCCATAGGCAAGGAGTGAAAGGCAACATTATTGCTAGAAAGAACTTCACCTATTCAATACCTTTGTCTACTGAAAGCAGAGGAGCAACTGTAACTTATTTTCGAGGTTACATTGCCCATTTACCACAATCTCTATTCATCCCTTACTCTAGTCAGTGCAAAAGTGCAAATCTGAAATTTAATAAAAAACAGGACTTAACAGCACCAAGGAATTCCATTGTTTCATAACAAATGGTTAATGCAATACAGAAATAATCACAACATTTCACAAGTTTTCTTTCTTCATACTAATAGCAAGACTAATCATTCATTGACTTGTGCTACACTAACAGCTAAAAAAAAAGCAGGCTTTACTAGTTCACATTACATTTTATGCAACACCAATATAGGAAATATTTTAAAAGAGAAATAAAAGTGTATATTTCAATGGTTCTGGTGAGAAAATCAACATCAAGAATTATGATCTGAAATTACTAAGTAGAATAATGTAAAGCAAGAGATACTCTCTTGAGAAACCTTCTCTGCTCCCTGCCCTGGTGATACAAAGCCAGTAGTGTTTATTCTCCTTTGAAAGTTAGTATCTGTGAATGAAAGACCTGTGCAAGAAGAAAACCGACACAAAAGCTGCTGATGAAAACATATTTAAGGACTATAACTCAGAACTCTACTGAAAGTTGGCTTTGCAAGTTTGAAATTAATCAGTACCATCTTGGTAGTGTAATCTGAAACCAAAAAAGGGCAATGTTTTACAAATACAGACAATAACAGTTTAATGTAGCATCGAAAAATGTCAAGCTGTGTAATTTCTGCTTTTTGTAAAACTTGAGAAAAATGATGTGATAAACACAGTGTTTCACAAAGCCTCATTTAAGTGCTGTGGGTGATGGTGCAGTCCTTTGGTAGATCACAGGAAATCCTTGTATTCTGTAAATAAATGTGTTTGCAAGAATGTTCCAGTAATTTTATTCCATGACTTAAGAATGCTCTCCACAAATAAATACCCAGGTACAAAAAATGAAAATATAGACTGCAACTCTATTTCAGGGATATCTGCACTAGTCTTTACCAAAATATAAAACCATGAGTTCTCTCTGCCAGATTCTTTCTTACATTATTCTTTGTGGCTTTTGAAGTTTTATAAAAACTTCAAGGCACATAAGGTCTTCCACTTATCTGGAGAACAATCTTTATGATCTCTACTATTAGCTTTTTGAAGTAACTGTTTCTCATTACTTTTAGGATAGGTTAAGAGACAATCTCTCCAAAAGACTTTTCTGGTTTGGAAGATTATTATGCTATTATTACAGAGGATTCCTCTTCCAGTTCTGAACAAGAGTTTTCTTAGCTGTCTTGAATATTACCCTACCCAAACCACCAAGGCAAGAGGCAAATCTGAAGTAATGACTAAGTCATCTCTCTGACACCTTACAAACTTTCCAACATTCCATTCAGCACAAGATTATCAGCCCTGGGTTTGATTCATAAATTTCATGTTTAAAACGAAAGTGTTACTAGGATACGTATGAAGGTATTTTTTAATTTGAAATAAAATTTAAGGAAAGCTTGGACTACAAACTGTTGCTTTACACAGCTAGGGAGATGAATTGTACATGTTCACAAACAGGCACAGTCATTGTTTCCTCAGAGAGGTTACTAGTCAGACAGGAATAGTCACCTTCAGTACTATGGAGGGATATTTTGTTCACATCTATTATTGTTATATGATTAAAGGCCAGTTCCCACAAGTAGAAAGTGGAAAAGAGTGTAAGGTGAAACAAACTAACCAAGGCACATGGAGTACCTAAGGGTCCCAACTCTCAAAGGCAGAGATGCCATGAACCAGGCAGATGATCCACCAGCCTAGGTAACAGGAGAGACTCTCCAGGCCAGTTCACCAACTTCTTAATGGGGTTACTGACTGAAAGGATGTTGGGATCAAAGGTGGACTGGGGAGGAAGGAGAATGCAAAAAACAGAGAAAAGACAAGAGAGTCCAGTCACACATGAAGACTTCTGTTTTCCTGGGTGACAGGAGTGGCTCCACTCCATCTGCACATACAGATGTCACAGTGCCTGCAAATGAGAAGATGGCCACAGATCTTAGGGGCCCACAAGCCTGCAGTGCCAGGGACTGGAGACACGTGTGTGCACACAGCGCGTGGGTGTGTGTGTGATGGTGCATGTAAACACCAGCAACCAGACCAGCCTGCAAGCAGAGCAAGAGGCTGGGGAGACAGGAGTCAGACAGGCTGTAAGACTGGGCCAGACTGCAGAGAACAGCGAGTCTGAGCTACTCAAAGAACCTCTCTCTTACATAGCCACAAGAGATTATGGTCTGAGGGATGGCAACTGGAAGCACCAGAGCTGGCCACCTGGGGTTTGAGGAGTGGCTAACGCTGAAGGCTATAGGTAAGGACCAGCTATCCAAAAGACTCCTTTTCATGAGGCAATCCTGCAGGCAGCTGCCACAAGACTAAGGCCAGTAACTGGAAAGAACCAGAACATTTACCTGTACATGTGTCTTCACATCCAAGAGGGTGAGTACCAAAAACTGAATTGGGGCTGCCTCGAGGATTCACACACTCAGGTCAGCAACAGTGGAGGCTCTTCCTGGATGGACCAAGTGTCTAAGGCCAGTTACTGAAGGAATCCACCTTACATACATTGATGTATTTTTCATTCAAACCTTTCACCTTGATCAGTCAGAGAAGGGAACAGGATCAGGACACTTGTTTGTGGTTGTGTAAGCACTGTTTCCTGTGTGCTGATCTCTGTGGCCAGCTATGCGTGCATGCACTAAGAGCCTATGATCCCATTGGAATAAATGCTCCGCTTTGCTACTGCCTGGACCCAGGAACATGGAAATGCAGCAGCCTTGCCTCCATCACACTACTGGGCTGGACAACTACTAACACCTACCACTGTCAAAAATATAAAAAAGAAAAAATATGAAGTTTCAAAAATCACTGGTGACATAGACAGACAAGCATTCTCAGTGATCTGCTTGCCAATTCAGAGCATTTCCCCCTTAAGCAACCAGCCATTTCTTAACTACCTTTATCAGTTAATCTAGCTTCAACATCCCTGGATAGTAGAAATTTTAGTACTGCAGACACAGAAAAGGTGTCTATATTGTGACCTGAAAACTTTTCAGAATGAAAGGATGATTTCAAATTAGTGTGTAAAATACACAGCAGTGCGTAAGTTGCAGTCATGAAGACTAAGGCAAGTCAAATTTTAGCCATAAGAAATCCCTCAACAATCAGTGGTAACCTCCTTTTGTTAGTGAATATCATGGTTGTCAGAAATACTTTTCAAACCATGTGGCATCTTTTGTACTACTGTAACTCCACAGCAAACTTAACAGAATGTCCAAATGGTGAGGGATGCAGCCCTGATGAACACATTCCTGTCATAATTCCTTTCATTAATAACCTAAGTTTTATCAACTGCATGAACCAACCAATAGACAGACTTAGGTCTCTCCTACAGCATAGCCCACAAGTGCAGCAAAACAGGAAGGATATATTTCCTTCCTGCTCATAATCTCACAGGAGTAAAAAACTGGGATGATAAGATGCTTAATTCAACTCCCAAATGTACTAGGAATTTGTAATTCTCCATAATAGCTTTTTCTGAACATTTGCAGCAATACCACAAATTTGTTATGACATATTTTGTCATACAGGCAATGGCTTTATTAGACAGGAGATAGTCATGCTATAGATAGATGCAATGCTAGATGTCTGATACCTAAACTTTTTAACTGGAAAAATCTTGATAATGTTTCATTGCTTCACAACATTCCCACTCAAAATAATATTAGCGGGTCAAATGCTTGTCAAATTCAGCAGAGTTTTTAAATGAAGTTTCTACTTCAAACCATTCAATGTTTCATTCTTTTAAGTCTACCTCATATTTTGAATGTCTTTGACAGGTTCTGGGCCAATTTCTTAAAAGAATAGCTGAGAAGCAAACTGGTGAAACTGCTCGTTAAGCTCTGATACCAATGAAAACAGCTGTGTACAGGCCAAGGAAAGAACCAGCTACCTGTCATAACCACCCTCCTCTGCTAAGCTGTGGATATACTTTCTACCCTTTTCCATGCACTATAATCCACTTAACTCTCCCTCTGCCAGAACAGTTAGAGAGCAAGAGACTGGCACAATCAAACATCAGTGCCACACACAGCAAAATGATATGGCTGGCAGCACCAAAACGCTGAACTACAGTGTAAGGGAAACATGTTTCACTTTAGTAGCATCAAATTCACTGACTTCACTAAATTCACAGAACTGACAACAGATTGATTCTTTCTGTATACATCAAAACTGCTATTAGAAGAGCAGTTTTTTGGACCTGAATAGAAAGATGAGTATTATCTATCTATTATCACTGCCTAACTGAAGTGGCAATATGTGTGAGTCAACAACTCTTCCCAGTTTTCTATCATCTGCAAACTTGCTTAGAATCCCTTCCAGTCCTGCATCCTGCATTTATGAAAATGTTTAGCTATTAAAGTCTTAAAGTGTTCTTCAGCTGTTTACATCAAGTCTCAAGATACAAGCCTTTAGTCTCCAATGTTCTTGCTCCTCAGGCTAGAGTAGCATTTGAAACAACTTCTTATCAAATGGATTACCCAATAAATTCCTGTGAATTATTCTGTTTATTGGAGGATCCTGCCTCAACCTGTAATTCTAGTTTCAATATGGTACTTCCTTTTAAATTATTTTCTTCTTAAACATGTCATCACCATTGCTAGATTCTTTCAGGTATAGTATTCCAAAGTCTTATTCAAGGCTTGAAGTTTTCATGTTTGCATGTTTCCAAAAATTAACAGAAAATTCAATGTCTCCCTCCCCTATCCCAGAGCATGATCGAGCTCTTCCTGCCCTTGTGGCATATATCAAACTTTACTCTTCAGGCCAAGAAAACACTTCTTGGACAAAGAAAATAGAAAAACACTGCTGAGTGCACGAATGCCTTCAGATGATAGTTAGAATTGCTTTGCTGAACTGTATTTTAAAGCTATCAGTGAACACAGCTGAAGCAACCCACTTAATGAAAGTTACTACTAATGCATACAAAATGTTAAACTTCAAGGACTAGAAGGTGATCTAAATGCAATTTACTCTGTAAGGTTATGCACCCTTCAGAGTATTACATTACCGTCAGAAGTGGGCATAAAACAGATATGTGGCCACAGTGCTCAGTCTCTACTGAAGAGATTTGCAAGGAGCTATGCCCTCACAAAACTGTATACAGTGGCACTTGAGACCTTTTTATTTGTGGCAAATAACTTCTCTCACTTGAGACCTTTAGAAAAGAACTTTCTCAGTTAGTAAAACTTTTCTTTTTGACAACACAGGGCAGATTTATATCTCATCTGATACCACTGCAGCAAGAAGCCTCTTGCACCTTGCTGAGATTCTTTTCCACTCATATATATATTTAATTTTAAAACTACAATTTTAGTATAAATACTAAAACAGTATAGCTTTTAAAATAAACTTGGTTCTTCTTTTGCTTACTAGCAGTATGATGTAGCTTAAAGACATTTCCGTGTTTAACAGTACAAATCATTTATTTATATTATCCTCTTCTAACTTCTTCATTTAAACTGCATGTTTTCTTTAGTAAAGCAAATATTATACATATGGGTTTTTCATCATATTTTTATTCAGAACTAGTAGATTTCAACCACTCACAAGGAGTTTTTCAATCATGAACGAAAACTGAGGGACATAATCCTTACATTTTTTTCATGTTATAATCTGTATTAACTTGAACTAAAGCAAAAACACACGGAGAAAAAAATTCTTTTGAGTAGTTAGACCAGCCGAAAGCTGGGTTTCACATTTCAGCTGACTCCACCCCTAGTAACTCAGAATGCTGTTTCACAGTATTTTAAGATTATGAAGTCAGAGCTTGTCATCCTGCCATCCTCTGTAAGTTCTTTACAACAGCATCGACACTTTCATAATTACATGCTGTGGCAATACAGAGTGCTGAGTTGGCCAAAAGCTAGGTAGTTTTCAAGCAGGTCACCACACCACATCAACTCACTGGTGCGCTCAAGAGGAGGGCGGAGAGGTGCCAGAGCTCGTACAGCACTGGCAAACGGTGAGCATCGCCGAACCAACAAATTCACTCTGCTCTGAACTGCTGTAGAATCTGAGCAGAGGTAGAGTTAGACTGGCCCAGAATGGTCTGGTTCTAATTTTTCCTCCATTTTCAGTAACAGATTTCCCGTCACTCCTCTTTTCCTGGCTTTAGCATTCAGGCAGCCCCAGGTGAACAGGATTATGAAACTATAATCTAAAGGAAAGCTAGTCATTTCCACTCCACAATCTCACTCACCACTTGGCCACATTAAAATTTCTGCTGACAGAAGGCAACAGAACTATGCAGAGTGTGAGATGCTCGGATATACACCCCTATAATTACAGAACTGAACTCACTGGTTTCTGTGAGATGACTGGCTCCATTGAGGGATCCCATAATAAACAGTTTTGTTTCACTGATGTTATTTTTGATAATCATAAAGTTACTAAGTCTCAGACTTGAAGGAGCACCGTGAAATTTTCTCCTTTTGAAAGAAGGAAACGCAACCCTGGTCTCTTCACTCGCCCTGTCCCACCAAGCAGCAGCCAGGGACGGGCTTAGCGCCGCGGGGACGCGCATGAGGGCGGCCTCGGTCACCGGCAACGCCACTCCGGAAAGTTTTCCTTGTTTGTTTAAAGCTTTCCCCGACCGCCGTTCGGTCCCCGCTGTCCGGCCCGCGGGACACCGGGAGGGAGCGCACAGAGCCACCCCCGCCCGCTGTCCCCGCAAACGCCTTCCAGGCCTCGGCGCCGCCGCCCGGCCCGCACCTCGCAGCCGGGGGCGCCCGCGGCCCCCGCGCCCCGCTCCGCCCGCGGCCGGCACCGACAC
>CM031879.1:27042838-27084950 GCA_018697195.1 Certhia americana
ACATGCCTACTGAAGTGGCAATATGTGTGAGTAAAACTCTTCCAGTTTCTTCTTAATCGCAAACTGGCTCTTAGAATACCTTCCAGTCCTGCATCCGAGTTGATGAAATGTTTAGCGTATTTAAAGTATTAAAGTGTTCTCAGAGGGTTTATCAAGTTCAAGAATACAAGCCTTTAGTCTCCAATGTTCTGGCTCCTAAGGCTTAGAGTGCATTTGAAACAACTCTATATCAAATGGATTACCCAATAAATTCCTGTGAATTATCTGTATGTGGAGGATCCTGCCTCAACCTGTAATTATAGTTTCAATATGGGTACTCCTTTTAATTATTTCTTCGTAACTTTCATCACATGTAGATTCTTCAGGTTAGGATTCCAAAGTCGTATTCAAGGCTGAAGTTTCATGTTGAATGCTTCCAAAAATTAAAGAAAATTCAAATGTCTCCTCCCCTATCCCAGAGCTGATCAAGCTCTTCCTGCACTTGTTTTGGCATATATCAAACTTTACTCTCAGGGCCAAGAAAACACGTCTTGGACAAAGAAATAGAAAACACTGCTAGTCACGAATGCCTTCAGATGATAGTTAGAATGGCCTTTGGAACTGGATTGTAAAGCTATCAGTGAACACAGCTGAAGCAACCCACTTAATGGAAAGTTAATACTAATGCATACAAAATGTAAACTTAAAGGACTAGAAGGTGATCGTAAATGCCAATTTACTCTGTAAGGTTATGCACCCTTCAGAGATTACATACCGTCAGAAGGGGGCCATAAAACAATATGTGGACCACAGTCTAAGTCTCTACTGAAGAGATTTGCAAGGAGCTAGCCCCACAAAACTGATACAGTGGCATGAGACCTTTTTATTTGTGGCAAATAACTTCTCTCACTTGAGACTTTAGAAAAGAACTTCTAGTAGTACAACTTTTCTTTTTGACAACACGGGCAGATGTATACTTCACTGATACCACTGCACGCAAGAAAGCTCTTGCCACATTGCTGAGATTCTTTTCCACTCATATATTATATTTTAATTTAAAAACTACAATGGTAGTATAAAGTACTAAAACAGTATAGCTTTAAAATAAACTGGTTTCTTCTTTTGATTACTAGCAGTAGGAGAGTTAAAGACATTTCCGTGTAACAGTACAAATCATTTATTTATATTATCCTCTTCTAACTTCTCATGAAACTGCATGTTTCTTTAGTAAAGCAAATTATTATACATATGGGTGTTCATCATATTTATTCAGCACTATAGTAGATTTCAACACTCACAACGGAGTTTCATCATGAACGAAACTGCCGGGGACATAACCTTACATTTTTTTCATGTTATAATCTGTATTAACTGAACTAAAGCAAAAACACACGGAGAACAAAAATTCTTTTTGGTAGTAGACCAGCCGACGCTGGGTTTCACATTTCAGCTGACTCCACCCCCTAGTAACTCAGAATTGCTGTCACAGTATTTTAAGATTATGAAGTCAGAGCTTGTAAGCCTGCCATACTCTGTAAGTTCTTTAAACAGCATCGACCTTTCATAATAAATGCTGTGGCAATCGAGGCTGAGTTGGCCAAAACTAGGGAGTTTTCAGCAGGTCACCACACCAAATAAACTCACTGGTGCGCTCAAGAGGAGGGCGGAGAGTGCGAGATGTCGCTACCAGGCACTGGCAAACAGTGAGCATCGCCGAACCAAGATAAATCACTCGCTATGATGCTGTAGAATCTGAGCAGAGGTAGAGTGTAGATGGCCCAGAATGGTCTGGTTCTAAATTTTTCTCATTTCAGTAACTAGATTTCCCGTCACGCCTCTTTTCCTGGCTTTAGCATCAGCAGCCCCAGGTGAAACAGGATATGAAACTCGAATCTAAAGGAAAGCTAGTCATTTCACTCCACAATCTCCACTCACCACTTGGCCACATTAAAATTCTGCTGACAGACCCCAGGGCAACAGAACTATGCAGAGTGTGAGATGCTCGGATTATACACCCTATAATACAGAACTGAACTCACTGGTTCTGTGAGATGACTGCTCCATTGAGGGATCCCATAATAAACAGTTTGTTCACTGATGTTATTTTTGATAACATAAAGTTACTTAAGTACAAGACTTGAAAGGCCCCACGCCCGGAAATTTCTATTTTGAAAGAACGGAAACGCAAACCCATGCTCTCCTTAACTAGCCCTGTATCCACCAAGCAGCAGCCAGGGACGCCCTGGCACTTTAGCGCAGCGGGCCCCACCGGGCCATGAGGGGCGGCCTCGGTCACCTGCAAAAGCCACTCCGGAAAGTTTTCCTTGTTTGTTTAAAGCTTCCCCGACGCCGTTCGGTCCCCGCTGTCCGGCCCGCGGGACCCGGGATGGAGCGGCACAGAGCCACCCCCGACCGCTGTCCCCGCAAACGCCTGCCAGGCCTCGGCGCCGCCCCGCCCGGCCCGCACCTCGCGGGGGGGGGGGGGGGGGAGCCGGGGGCGCCGCGGCCCCGCGCCCCGCGCCGCCCGCGGCCGGCACCGACCACCGGCGCGCGCCCGCTCCTCCCGGCCCTCCCGCAGGACATGCGGCAGAAACCGCCGCCCGCCGCTGGGCCCGGCCCCGGCCTCGAGCCCCCTCCGCGCGACCTGCCGGTCCCCGCCCTCGACTCGGCCCCCGCTCCCCGCCTGCCGCCGGGCCAGGCCGTGGCGGGGCAGGGCTGACTCTCGCGGCCGCCGCCGCCGCACAGCTCCTGCTCAGGGGATCGGGCCAGCTGCTGAGGGCCGTAGAGCAGCGAGCAGACGGCGCAGCCCAGACACAGCAGCGCACCCGGCGCGGTGGTGGAAGCGCCGCATCCTCCCGCCCGGGCGCGGCACAGCCGGGCGGGCCCGCGGCTCCGGCGGCAGCGGCAGCACCACGGCAGCGGCAGCGGCGCGATCCCAGCGCGGTCCCGGCGTGCCGGGGGCGGAGCGGGGGCGGAGCGGGGACGGGGCCGGGCGGCCGCAGGGCGGGGCCGTAGTGGTGCTCACATTTGCCCCAAAAGTGCAGAAAGCTGCGCTTTTTCCGCTGCTTCCCTCCCTCCATCGCGGCCCTGTGCTCATCCTGGTCCCGTCCCCATTCAGGCCTCCCGAACTTGGGTCCCTGGGAGAAGTCGAGCGAAGAAATATCCGAAGTAGAGACAGTGGCAGTCCCGGTCTGCTCCACAGTGGTGCGGCCTCACCTTGAATCCTGTGTGCAGTTTTGAGAATCTCGATATAAAAAGAATGTAAAGTTGTTAGACGGTGTGTGTCTTCATTAAGGGCAAGAGTAGGGCTAAAGCTGCCTCAAAATGACACTTGTTCCCCGCTCTCAGTGTTTCTGTTGCACTAACTTTTCCTTAGCTGCTTCTGCACAAGGCTATTATATACCTATAAATATCTAAAGGAAGGGTGCCAAGAAGATGGAGATAAACTCTTCTTGGTGGTGCCAAGCAATAGGACAAGAGGCAACAGGAGAAACCCATTCACATGAAGTTCCACCTGAATACGAGGAAGAACTTTTTTCACTGTGCAGGTTACTACGGAGCACTGAACCAATTTCCATTGAGGTTGTGGAGTCTCCCTCACTGGACATATTCCAGAACCATATGAACACAATCCTGTGCAATGTATTCTAGGAGGACCCTGCTTGAGTAGGGAGGCTGGACCAGATGACCCACTGTGGTCCCTTCCAATCTTTACCCATTTTGTGATATTCCCACTCATTCCTTAGGCAGCTGAAGTTACACAGATGTTCTTTCTCCTTGTACAGACACAGTCTGAGCATGCAAATCAATTTGGACTCCAGCCCCCTTCCCTCCTCTGGCCATGGTACACAGGTGATTGCATGGCACCCTGGTCCGAGGAGCAGGTGCGTGTTGCTGGGCAAGAGAAGCTTAGAGAAGCGAGCCTAAAGGATTTGTTTGCAGTCACTAGCAAAGATAGGGGTATTTTAGTGCACCAAGTCATGCTTCTGGACAGCAAAATGTAGGTCTGGGAAGCAGCAGAAGAAATAATACATCTTGTTAGATGGGGGAATATTAGTTGGGTTTCAGCTGAATCCAACACAAGAGGATGCAAGTAATGCATCCTTCTCTCTCTTGCCCAGACCACTGAGCAAAGGCCTAACAACTTAACTAACCTACACTATTGCCAAGGTGTTTTAAAATCATCATTCAGTGCTGCTTCCTCACTGACTACTGACACTGGTTTTAAAAAAAATACAGGTTTAGAATAATTCTGCTTACTTCTTTGTCCTTACAGTGCATTTGGCTCACATTTTTTTTCCTATGGATAAGAAACATCCTTTTTTAAAATAAGTGATAAAATCCCCCATTCAAGACCCTGCATTCTAAGGAAAATGCCAACATGATTTCCAATAAACCATAAAAAAATTTTTCTGTTGTTGCTTTTGTGGTCTTAGGATCTATGTTACATGTGAATGCCTATAAAACCTGAGCCATATCTTACTGCTTCTTCTTGGCTGTGCTTGAAAGAAGGGGAAAGCAGGATGCCAGATGATGCCAGCAAATCTAACTATCATCTGAAGGCATTCATGCACTCAGCAGTGTTTTTCTGTTTTTTTAAACAAGATGTGTTTTCTTGGCCTGACTAGTTGAGTAATGCCAAAATTGTTCATTGCTTCTTCCTCAAAATAAAAAAGAAATTAAGAGAAAAGGTGGCCCTCAGAAAATATGAGGTACTCAACTCTGTTTACAGTGGAGATATTGGGATGATTATTAAGAGATACAAGTAGGGAAATTGGGGTTGTGGGGTTGAGAAAAAAACCCAAAACATAGAATCCAAGAGAAGTAAGAAACTAGGGAGGATGAAGAGAAATCAGGGCCAAAGGTCATGGGAGAGTTACAGATGAAATGGCTGAGGATTTGTGAAAAGAACTCTGGAAAGAGATTATTGCCTTGCATTGCAGGAAGAACTAGCTCTGAAAGCACCACCCAAGGTCTTAGCTGGGCTTTCTGCCCCTCTGTTCCTCAGTGCTTTCTACCACAGCCTGCCACTGAGCTTCCCTGGTTTCGTGTTTGTGCTCAAAATTGGGTTCATTGCTCTCATTGCATATCTACCTGCTGACCTGGGTCATGAATTCTTGCACTCCCCCACTTCACAGCCCCTTACACACACTCTCAAGTCCATATGGCAGGGCATGAGTAACACAGAGACATGAGAGTCAGAGCAGAGATACAATGGAGTATTTACTGACAGCAAGCTTAAAAGCAGAGACCACTTATTCCCTGCTGAGGTGTGACACTTTGTCTTTTATATAGAACAGTGTTCCAGCCAGGGAAAATGAGGTCTGAAGGGTGTTATAGTTGCACCAAGAATAAATGTGGCAGATGGGTAGTTATAAAGGTCATATACTTCAGAAAAAGAAATTATATTCTTGAGAAAAGGATAAATAAGGAGTGCTAAAGAGAGGTGACATAGGGAGAAAATTTTTTTTATTATCACCCATGTCATTACTCAAATATGAATTTAAGGACTTATCTTCATTCAGTGCTGCTCAATAATATGTGAATAATTAATGAATGACAATGTATCTGCAGTGCTCTAAGAATATAACTAAGCAAGGTCAGAGAGAAAGCATCTTTGTTAAGTTCTCTGTTGCTTTTGGGGAGAAAAAAACCAGCTAAACTTACACAAGTGTTTTTTCACACACAGAGGTTTTTTTCACATTGCAAAATCTGTCCATTTCATCTATCAGTAGGTCTGATAAAAGATAAAATGCTTCTTACTAAAACTCGGCCTTGTGAGTAATGAAGATAGGCAAAAGTTACTGAAATGCCACACCTAAATTGTATCACTGAGAAAAAAAAATTATCAGATGGTATATAATTACCCAATTCACTTGTGAATTCTTTAAAAATTAATAATTATGTATCTTTATTACTCCCCATGCATAGTTTATGAACAATATGTAATATCTTATGCTACAAGGTCTGCTAGTCATTAATTAACTTAAAATGTGAAGAATTACAATTGGATGCAAGATTCTCTCCTTTTATTAATGATTCTAAATCTTTAAATCCTTTTCCTGACTAGAATTCCTAACTAGAATTTAGTTATTTAGCCATGGTAACTTCTTTAGTATTCAATTCTATTTACTACATCCAGAAAATAGGTCAAATCCAGATAAAGGCTATCTTAGTGAGTGACAGGTGTTAAATAAGTTGTTATAAGACAACCAGTGTTTTGAAAAGCATCAGCATCTAATACTTCTGCAAATGTGTTCATAAGGGTCATAAGAGCAGTCACTGTGAGCCAGAAAAAGAGAACAGCATTCTAACAACTCATTAGTTCAAGACATAAATCAGATGAATTTAAATTAAAAAAAACTCCAAAGCAGTCCTAATCAGATGCATTTTTATTATTCTCCCTGGTTTTATTCTTTCACAAAATGAAACCATTAATTAAGTTGGTAAAGCAATAAGATTTTGTGCTGATAAATTTGTGTCAATACTGCCCTGTATCCAGACCAGTTAAGGGTTTTTCAAAGGCAAAGACACTTTCTTTGATGTTCACGTGCTGTTTCGTGTAAGCTGCAGTGTCAGCACTTGCCTATGATAGATTGCAAGGTTGGGTAAGCAGGAAGAAACTGCTTTGCTGCCATGTGTTGTACATATGGTATCATCAGACATCTTGGGGCAATTTCTTTTCTTTAGCTGCCAGATACCATTTTTTCCCTGCCTACTTCCTTTTAAGAAAAAGGCTGAGTTTGGTACAACTGCCTTCCACTCTTATTGCATCTACCCCTTCCAATTTCCTAATGTATAAAAATATTAACAAAAATTCTCAGAATAACTTTTATGGATAACCAAAATATTATTGCCTTCCCTCATTCCTTTCCTATTTAGCTCTCATTATTTAGCATTGTAATGTGTTCAACCTACTTCAAGCAGGAGCTTAAAATATTTTGCAATTATTGTTGAAAATTCAAATAACACCCAAGGACAACAGAAATAAGGAAAACATCTAGGACAATAGTGCACAAAATTAAATAAACTGCTTTGTAAACAGTTTAGGAAGTGGTGTGATACTTTGCAAATTTCCTAGTCTCTTCTAATTTGGATCAATTATTTCTTCATCAATAGTACACTTCAAAATTTATTTAATAGATCCTCTGTGAACAATTGTAAGTTATTAAACATTAGTGAAAATATTTGTATCATTTCTCTTAAGAAAGTTCAAATTTCATGCTGTAAATCAATAATCAGTATATGTAGACTTGCACAGTATTTAGTAGTTTACTACATTAAAAAAGCAGAATGATTACTTTCTATGAGCACAAAGATAATTTTGTTATCTTTTTTCAGTATTTGTGTGTCAAGTGCTTTTTTTTTTTTTTTCTGTAGAGATTTCTACATTTGGAGCTCCCAAACATCAGTCCAGAAGGGATTCTCAATGTCAGTGTTGGGTTTTGTTTCTTTGCATCATCTAAAATTTTCCAAAGACCACACCTGGCACAGGTATAATAAAGAGAAGATGTGTGACAGCCAACATAGCTTTACTAAGGGCAAATTGTGCCTGACAAATTTGGTGACCTGCAGTGGGCTTAGAGTATTGATGGATGAGGGAAGTACAGAGATGTCATAAACCTGCACTTGTGAAAAACATTTGAAACTGTCCCATGCAATAACCTTGTCTCTAAACCTGTGGTTGGCAAGAAGCTCAACATGACCCAGCAATGTGTGCTCCCAGCCCAGAAATCCAAATGTGTCCTGAGCTGCATGAAAGCAGCACGGCCAGCAGAGCAAGGGAGGGGATTCTGTCCCTCTACTCCACTCTCATTAAACCCCATCTGTAGTACTGCATTCAGCTCTGGGGTCCCCAGCATAAGAAGGACATGGACCTGCTGAGAGAGTCCAGAGAAGGGCCATGAAGATGGCCCAAGGGCTGGAGGACCTCGCCTGTGAAGACATGCTAAGAGAGCTGGACTTATTCAGCCTGGAGAAGGCTCTGGGGAGATCTAACTGCAGCTTCCCAGTACCTGAAGGGGCCAACAAGAGAGCTGGAGCGGGACTTCTTACAAGGGCATGTAATTGGTAAGACAAAGGAGAATGGCCTTAATCTGAAAGAAGGTAGGTTTCATTATAAGAAAGAAAAAACTAACTATGAAGATGTAGAGTACCAGAACAAGTTGCCCAGAGAAGCTGTGGATGCCCCATCCCTAGAAGTTTTTAAAGCCAGGTCGGATTTGGCTTTGAGCAACCTGGTCAAGTGGAAGGTGTTCCTACTTGTGGCAGGGGGGTTGAAACACTTGGTGACAGCCTTGGTCATGCCCAAATCTCACAGAACAACTGCCCTGCACTGCCCTGTGCGCACCCTGGAGAGTGCAGACATTACATTGCCTTATCTATGGTGCCAACTGGATTGTTCTCAGACCATTCTGCTGCACAAGTGGCAGCAGAGCCAGCGAGTAGTCAGGGTATTGTGTAGTGCTGACTTTGCGCCTGAAACACCTAAAATAATTTAAGTTCTGCTAACTCAGGACTGTACTTGTGCATAACAGCCTTCCTCTGCCCATCTTTCATCTGTAACATTACAAATTTAGTTTTTACTTTTTTTTTTTTCAGGACAAGAAAGGGTAAAATAAAATTGGACACTGTCCTAAACTATTTCCAGGCACCGGGCCCATATCTGCAGGGGAATGCTGTGATCTCCCATGGCTGCCAAAACATTTGTGTGGAATTTAAGAAATTTGTTTTGATCTTCAGACCCATAATTGTGTAGCAGTCTTGCTGAGCAGTCAATAGTGGAAAGAAATGAATAAAAGGGTAATAGAAGGGCTTAACAACTTGCTCTCCCTCTTTTGAATCCCTTCTGTTCTTACAAAATAGATGAATAAGTAAGACTAAATTAGACTCCTTTAATTAGTGACAATAGCCCTATTCTGGTATCTAATGCCAATTCAGTCAGTATTTCTGTTAGTACCAAATTTGGTAGTTACGTCAACAGTTTCCCAACACTTGCTGCCTGCACTTGGGGATCTATGCCCAATAATGACAGAGTGACATTTAAAGCATTGTGCACCCAAGGAGGTATCAACCTCACATTCTGCCTCCTTGGAGCGGGGAAGAGGTCCCATATTAATGGCCAACACTTCAGTTACCTGCTACATAATGGGAAACTTTGACGGTCTTTTGTGAGAATCAGCTTCTTTCAAGAATACCTTGTAGGACCTTTGCCTCATGCTGCAAAGCAACACAAATGACAATTCAGAGAACTGAACATAGGAACTGCAGAATTGAAGACAAATTGAGAGAACCCACATGGACCACTGTTTTACAACCTGCTTCAATAGCAAAGTACAGTTTTTATATACAATGAGATGAAGCCTTAGAAAAAGCCCCCTTCTCAATTTTCTTACCTCATTTGTTACTTGAATTTGCAAGCATGGATGCTTTCATAGTTTCTTGTTCAGAAGCAGTACTCCCAGGAATATCTCAACTTCTATCATAACCAAAAGCAATAATGACTCATCTCTGCCAATAAATTAGCAGAGACTTCTTAGCATTTTGAGATCCAATTCCCAAAGTCTGCTGTTTATCCCCAAATTGCCCACTTGTATTTCTTGCACTTTCTCCTAGACAGCACAAATAATAAATTCAGAGAGGGGTTCTGAACAATTTCATAATTTTATTTTATTTACCATTTTATCATAACATACCCTAAGCATCACCAATGCCAGTCAAGATTGTAGTCCACTTTCTTGTTAGATTGTTCACAGGAAAAAGTATTAATTTATTCCTGTGAAAGGTATTTCAATGTGTGTCACTATTCTAGACATCAAAAACATCTATTTATGCTCCTCTGAAACCAACAATATGTCATCAATGTGAAGTAACTATAGGGATGTAAATTTTTTAATAATTTCATTAATTGTGTTATATTTATCATAGAAAAAAAATAGTCTTTGCACTGTGATTCCTTCTGTTTCTTTCTTTCCAGACACTTCCCCTCAGCTTTCGTGCCAAGCTTTCAGAATTTTAAATTGTTTAATATAGTCTTTGAACTGAGGTCAGGAAGAGGTCAGTTGGAGGCAGTATCCCAATGGGTTACTACACGCTTGTCTAAATGCAATGTATGGTCATCTTTAAAGGAGTGCTAAGCTGGAATTCAACATAGTTTATCAGACAGAAAATTTGTAGCATCTCATGATGCAAATTGTGCTTTGACTGCTACACAGAGACCTTGTAAACAGATCAATATATTATGTTTTTCTTAACTAACTTTAGATTTTTTAAACTAAATTCATGTATATTAAAAAAAAATTACAACCACACAAAATCTTTCATTCACAGAGATGTTTATTTTTGTCTTCAATGTTTGTAGGGAATACGATTTCACTACAAAAGTGTCTCAGAGAAACTCCATTCAAAGTTTAGGCTTAAGAATGAAGGGAAAATATACTTTCAGCTGTACCAGTCCTGAGCAAAGTTTAAAAAAAAAATTTAAAAAAAAAATCCACTAGAGATAGGAAGCAGCACCAATTCAACCAGAGGGCCTCTTACTGATATCTGCTCATGCTTTCTTTTCTGCTTGAGAATTGATAAAAACTTAGGTAGGAAAAATCACTTTATTAGAATGTGGACATAAGATTCACAGTCCCAATCTCTCACCAAATACTAACCTTTTTTAAATAGTTAAGAGTCCAGGGCCTCAGTTTTACTTTCCATTAAGTAGTCAGGACTGCTAACAGCAAGACTGTTGCCCCCATGGTGTAACATTTTCTCTTACTCAAACTGGTAAATAAATATTTATTTAATATACTTCTTTTAATAAATATTTATTTCCTATCAATATCAAGTTCCTGAAAAGTTACATTGTTCTTAGAAGTATACTACTCATAGCAGTTATAAAACTTCCGATAACATCAGGTCACAAAACAATTTGAGTGGCTTACAAGCTGTCTCTTGTTATTTCAGTGAAAGGATTTCAAGCCATTGGTAACACTCAGTACTTAATAGTTGGTTTATCCAGGACATTCAGATTCAATCTGACAAAGTAAATACTTCTAAGAGTCAGAACAGAAAAGGCACTTACTCATTTTGGGGAAGACACCTGGCAGGTAAGATTTTCATTTTCAAAATAACAAGCCCTTTTTCTAATAATAAAACCCTTAAAAAACTAGTTGGATAAACATAATCCCTATGAACAAAACCAACTTAGTACCCCTTCCAAGAAAGGTAATACTGTCCTTGACTGAGAAACTGAGAAATGTGAAAGCACCCAGAAATACTCACAAGTTGTATTCACTTCTGTGATATTCTAGTAGACCATCACAATTGGCTAGAAGAAAAGATCTCCAAAGAATGGATGTTTTACAAATTGAAAGCCTCAAAAATTTCTGGACTGTTTTTTATTAGGTACTTGTATCAGCAATAAAATGTAAGATTCTAACGTGTATAACCAAGAACATCACCTTGGTTACAACCGACAACCTGTGACTTCAAATAGAGGAGTAAATCTTTTATCAAACTTCCTTGCAATTGAATCATTGCCTCAGTGATGCTCTGTGTAAGGCACTTAATAAATTTTAAGAGCATCTGACAGTACTGTTGGTAGTTTTGATTTGTTTGTGAGGATGCTCTAACAACGCTTCAAGATTAACAGGTTAAGGTGTGAAATAATCACTGAAAACAGCCATATGAATTACTGGCCACAAAACTCTTCAGAAGCCACATCCATTCTAATCTAGGTTCATGTCACCCTTACAACATAAAGCTATCCTTTTCTTAGCAGTCCAGGAATTAGATCCTTTAAAATTGTGTAGTAGCTAATTGTATGAGAGGAATTAATTTTGTTCCTAACTCTTTTCATCAAAACTTCAGCCCTTTCAATAAATAACTTGTATGCAAGAGTGAAATATTCATGGTAATTACTAATTAATTCACAAAACCCTACATCTTTAGGCCAAATGTCACTCAACCAACAGCCATCAAGAATTATTAAGCAAGACACACCTCTAAGCATGTGTGTTGCCTACTTCCAATACAGTACACAGAGAAAGGAACACTAAACAGACAAAAAAGACAAAGAAACCATTATATGGCTCTTCTAGGGATTATTTTGAAAATACATTTTCTTTGATCTTCCTTCCACCCTTCTTATTACTATTTGTAATAAGACTCTAGACTTTTTGTTGGACTGAGGGTTTTTGAAGGTGTTTGACATTTTAGAAACAGAAGCTTCCTACTTGGAATTTCTGCAGGATAGCAGAGAAAGCACTCAGTATCTGTGCATGCTCCTCAGATCTCCTTCTCCAGTGGTGACTAAAAGCATTTTACTTGGCAACATTTGCCTCCATCAGCTGGAAAGGATTTTGCTTTTTTTGCCACATTTGGAAGCTTCCAAGCATATAATACCATTTGCAGAAACACAGATAACTGGCATCCCAGAACACCAGGTACCTCTGACAGAGTGCTTGAACGGTACAGGATCAGTTTAACTACGTTTGCTCAGAAAGAATCTGTTCAGGTAATCAATTATACAGAAACAAAGACAACAGTGACATAATTGATACTGACCTCTAAGCTCCCACATACCATTATTCTGTATGACCATACTGATCTTAAAGAAACCAAAATACAGCCGAAGAACTGGGAACAGCAGTCAAATTCCCCACTTAGAAAAGCAGGCATAATAAATTACTTCAAACTTACTGCATCCACTTATACTCTAGATGTACTTAAGAGAAACAAAAGGGAGAAGAAGGAATCAGGAATCAGAATGTGTTTCCTTCAGAGGTGGGAGCAATGACAATGCATGTAACCTGAAGAGATTTCCCTTGCCTAGACTAATTCATAGCTGAAGGCTGTTACAGAAAGAAATGATCAATCAAACAACAGATTTTCCTGCTGAGAGATCTGTGCCATCAGGAACTGGGCTTGACATTGAAGCATTTTTATTTATTCTGTGCAAAGAAGAATCAGCTTGAAATAGATTATTCATGGACGACAGTTATATATTAGATGCATATAAATGGCAAATTAGATCTCTGTGTTCCCAGAGTGGGTATTCAGAAAGTAGAATTGGCCTGACCCCTCACTTGTCTTAACAGATGCAAAGTGACTGAACAACTCCAAACTTTTAGTAATAAATACCTGGGACAAACAGAATTTGCAGTTTGTAGAATCTAACAATCTTGGAAAGAGGGTAAAGAGCCACATTTCATTAGCCTGGGTTACATTTATTTCCTTTGCTGCATTCTTTTGCTTCTTCATACAGAAGAGGAAAACTACATGCATGTGGTTAGCAGGTTATCAAAAAATACATTAATAGTCTCTTTTCCTCAGCTATCTTCTCAGTAACTCCACTGTAAATTAGAGCTCCATCAGTTTAGAGCCACATGTCTTAAAAAGCTTGAGGAAGCATGTTCACTTTGCTCTGACCAAGATCAGTATTCGTACGCAGATGTGCTGGTTTTGGCTGAGATAGTTCATTTTCTTCACAGTAGCTGGCAATGGGGCTGTGTTTTAGATTTGTGTTGGAAACAATGTTGATAACACAGAGATAGTTCAGTCAACCTCAGAGAGGTTACAGTCAAGGCTTTTTCTGCTTCTCCTACTGTCCCACCAGTGAGGAGGCTGGGGGTGCACAAAGAGTTATGAGGGGACACAGCCAGGACACCTGACCCCAACTGAGCACAGGGATGTCCCAAACCATGTGGTGTTGCACTCAGCATGTAGAGCCGAGGGAAGGAGAAGGAAGAGTGGGATGTTTGGAGAGATGGTGTTTGTCTGTTCCACTCGCACCATTACCTGTGATGGAGTTCTGCTTTCCTGAGATGGCTGAACATCTGCCTGCCCATGAGAAGTGGTGAAAGTTTTGCTTTGCTTGCATGTGGAGCTTTTGCTTTATCTGTTAAATTATCTTTATCCCAACCCATGAGTTTTCTGATTCTTACTCTTTGAATTCTCTCCCACTGCACAGAGGGAGAATGCACAAAGAGCTGTGTGGTGCTTACTTGCCAGGTGGGATTAAATCATACAAAGAGTGTAATCAAAAACTACACTTTTCCAGGTGGCCTAGACCCTGAAAACATAGTCTTCCCTCTGCCAAGATATGCCATACTTTCTACAAAATAATTAACATTTTGGAACTACTTTTTAGAATATTGTAACTGAACAGTATTTTATCTGGTGGTAATTTTCTTTTTAAACATATGGAACAAGGAACAATTGGATAAGGTTACAATTTTGTCTTTTACAAAACCCCAAATGGGATAGCAATCTCTTGTAATCATTCCTAATAATAATCATTAAGAGCTACAGAATACGCTTTTGCCCTTCATCTTCCATGTTTTACTTCTTAAAAGCACATCTAAAACCTCCTGTGCCCATTAAACTGTCGGCTCTTAAAATCTGCCATCAGCAGACAGAGCACGTTCATTCCAATGACTTTTATCTGTCTCCCATAATAAAGGGGGCAAGATTAGGATTGAATACATTAGAGTGATTCAGTGGTGGTTTGTTTTTATTATTTTTTTACCAACACAATTAAATAGAGCCTGCAATCAGCTCCTGCATTACTAAGACTCTAAGATCTGAAACTATTTTGTTTTTTCACTGCATTTTCTTTCATTGTTTGAATCTAACGGTACACTTTAGGTAGGAGGGACACACTTAGATGCCTAGACCTCGTTCACAGATATATCACCATCTATGGCATAATGTCTTAGGAAAGTCATGTAAACATCACTCGCTGTTGGATAATAGTATTTTCCAGCAAGAATGCAGTCTTCCATTGCTGTTGTATCATTTACTCCACTCTAGACACAAAGTTACAGTAATTTCTTATAGAGCACTGAATCGTAATTAACTTATGAAGTACTTTTCCAAATTCAATTAGTGATTAAATCCTGTTAATTCTTATTAAAACATGGGTTCTTAAGATTTCAAGCTAAGCTCAATATATGACTGTTGTTTTAGACAAATCTTCTAAGTCTCTTTGAACAGTTTCTCCTCTTTTTAGCAATTTGATAGCGCTAAAGAAAACCATCTGAGCTTCTACAGTTTGACGGATTTTACTGTACTGTTTTTGCTAGTTTGAAATTTTAATCTTTCAAACTGAGACTGCTCTGACACAAGTTGGAGCATAATTTCAGGTTAGGAAAACCTCTGAAAGCTCAAACTGTGTTTCCAGCACACCCAAATCTTAGCATTGAGATAGAGGTACGCATTTTCAAAGTGCCGTATTTGCCTGACTGCTCCACTAGCCAAAACCAGCATTAACTTTTTATCTATCTTATTCCTGAGTAAGCACAGGCTAAATTTACTACAAGTATAGCACTTGCTGTTGCCTTTGGAGAAATTAAATGTAAATGCCTTTCTATTTCCCTACAGTTTCTGCTTTTGAATGAAGTACATGCAGACTTCCTAGGAGGGAGAAGAGCCAAATAAAGGCATGTCACAGGAAAAAAAAAACCAAACAGATACAGTTAAAGAACCCTGGATCAAAAGTACACAATAGACAATTCCATGCCAAGTCAATCCTGTTAAAAAAGTAAAATCAGTCAGCAAAACTTAGGAAACTGTCAGGCTTTTGAGACAGGAGAAGAAAAAAGTAAAGAATTTAAGATGCAAGATGTGAAGTTTAGAAGACCTGCCTAAACACTACAGTGAACCAAAAGAACAAATTCTACAAAGTACTGTCTCACATGGCTACTTAAAAATGTGCTATACATAATATTAAAAAAAATAAAGTGCACAAATTATAAAATCAAACAATATTTGAGATTTTACAATCTATGCCCCAAAAACACCAACCATCTAGATAAACACATAACAGGTTAAAACTTCAGTCATATTCTTAATTATTGACTCTTAAGATCAACAATTTTAATTTTTATAATGTAATTAATTTATTACTACCTCCTTTGTTGGAATCAAGATTTGATATGGCATAATTCAACCTGCTACTGAGTAGAAGAATTTTTGTTTATCTCCAATACGTAGATTTAAAGTCATGAAAAAAAGAGATCAGTCAAGTGTATATTTGTTCTTTTGCTTATACCACCTATAATTAATGGCAAAGTTAGGAAGATAAGAGACTGAATTACTGTACACTATATCAATGAACTATTTATACTTAATTTTCCCGCATTTCTCCCCCCTTTTCCTTTCTGAAATCAGACAATCAGTACATAAAGGAACTCATTTACATGGAACACTATCACACTTGTCTTTGTGGGGCCACCATTTCATGAACATCCCAGCATGTATGGCTGTTGAAGACTGGTGCATATATAGATTTAACAAATAACAGTTCTTATGCAGAGAGCAATCACAGAGAAAAATAGCTAATCAGAACACATTACAACATTAAATTTTCACTTTTTATAAATGGAGTAAAGATGCTTTTAAATATATTTACAGTTAGAAAAAAGGACTTAGGATTACAACAAGTCAAAATTATTTAGAAATCATGAAAGTGAAGTTCATTTAAATTATATTAAGAACAGAGTCAAATGCAGTATTTTGCTTAGAATTCATCTACTCTGCTGTCAGTATTTTCATATCCCTTTAATCACCAACAGGCGAAAACTTAACTTTGCTCAATGCTAAAACAAGCATAATTGCAATGAAACTCTGGCAACCTAACAGTTCAGTTAAAACCACCACAGCTTTTAAGATCCTAGCTGACTTCTGTAGCACCTGTAGTAGAAATTGCTCTTCAATGTCTTGATCCATAAAGAACAGTGAGACCTTTAGCATTCTTTTTGATAAACATACTTGTACCACATTTTCTTTAGATTATTCTCTGGAGACAGTTGAATCACAGTAAAATCTACTCCATCCTTCCTCTCAAACCAAATGGCTATTTAATTCTGAAGATAAGGTCCTTTTGTTGACAGTGCTGGGTGGTTTATTCACATAAATAAAAATACATTTCCCATTTAGTGAATTACTGGTAACAGATTATTATTTCTTTGCACAGAACTCTGAAATGTGTTAGCATTCATTACATTTCAAATTAGGAACACATTTCATAAGACTTCTTGCAATGAGATTTACTATGCTTAAACTGCTTACTTTAAACAGTTTCAGTTCTTTTGTAATCCATTACATCAGTATATTCTGCAAATAGTCCCACCTAAAAATAAAATATAAAAAAATAAAGTTGAGAAGCATGTATTTTTCTTTTAAAAACTAGTGTATGTTATTCTGAACACTAGCCTGGCCCCAAAAACATCTAAGAAGCTTTAAAAGTATTGTTTTACAGATATTAATTTGGCCAGGTAACAGCAATGAACAGACATCCTATTAGTAAGATAAAGCAGAATACATAATAAACAGGTCAGTAGTTATCCATCTCAAATAGCCTATAATTAACATTTGATGTCTAAAAAGTTTAAACAGCAACACCAAGGAATGAGGTATGTATGTTCTCAGATATCACATCAGACTCTCATTTTATGCAACTAACTGTATTTCACAACTAGCATCTTACAAAATAGAACAGTACCATTGTGCCTGTAGAAGTACTGCATTAAAAACAGAAAAAATACATTACTACAAGAAACCACCAAACATCACAATTGTCAGGGGCTACAAAAATCCATTGTTTTAAGCCGTTAAGAAGACATATTATATGTGGGTAATAATTTGGGGCTGGATTCACTACCAAGAAAGTCTATCCAATTTTCACATAGGCTTAAAAATATATTTACTTTGAATGAAAAAGAAAAGGCTCACAGGAGTGTAAGTGCCCTACCTCACTAAAAGGAGCTAAATGGACTTTTGTACTGAACCAGAATATATAATTTAAAATCTATACATGAATTGTATGTATGTATCAAAACACTTATTGGTTGTAAACAAAAATGCAAAATCTGTATTCACAAAAATATTTTATTGGTAATTTTACATAATACCAGATGGTATTGTAAATAGTTCTGTTCTTTATCAGTATATTGCTAAGTGCGTAAATGTTGACAGTTTATGCCATAAAGTAGGATACTGAGTCTTTTTCAAACAATTTATGGCATAATATATTCTAATACGCCAATTCACTATTAAAGAAATTGATTCAGGAACAAAAAAAAAAAAAAAAAAAAGTTATTTCCTCATTCTTGTGCAACATCTGATATTCCTGTACTGAAATAATAAATGACTATGCGACACTAGAAAAATGTGGGGCAAGGAAACAGCACTAAGCAGAAATGAGAACTACTGCAATTCTGTTCTTTTTAAAGCTTTTCCGAACTTTCATATTTCCAAATAGTTTTTGCCAAATGCATCACCATCTGAGGTTCAGTATTTGTTACACAACACAAAATACCAGTGTACAGCGACAATGCAGTACTTTACCTGAATTGCAAGGTTAGCTAATCAATGCTTAGAATGTGTTTTCTATTTTGCTTGTAAACATTACAATAAGTGTTTTAAGTGTCAAAAAATATTGGTAAAACCATCAACATAATTCAGTAACAGTAATCTAGTAAAATGTGTCAAACATTGGCAAAAATCCATACAAATGTTTTCTTTAATAACATTTTTCCTATTTAACCACACCAAGTACCAGCAGGTGTTTTTAAGAAGATAATTATTATGAAAATTCTGTTGCAGCAATAATTGATTAAGTTGATCTTTGACTTGCATACATATAACTATGTTTCACAATTCTCAAATAATACATATTTAGGCAGCTTGAACTATGTTATAAAAATTTAAATTCAGTACATGCCAATAGTAGAGACTCCAAGAGTTGTGTTAGAATTCACTAAACTAAAAGTGAAAATGGGCATACCAGTAACACTGCATAATGAACATTCAAACCACATTTTCATGGCACCCTTACACATATAGATTAAAAAGTTGGTGTGAAGATGCTTCACAAGTATTTGTAGCATTTAAATTATTATAGCATCACAGAATAAGCTGAGTTGGAAGTGACCCAAGAGGACTGAGTCCAAATTCTGGCCCTGCACAAGACAGCCCCAAGAATCACACCATGTGCCTGAAGTGTTGTCCAAACACCTCTTGCACTCTGTCACGCTGGTGCTGTGACCACTTCCCTGGGGAGCTTGTTCCAGTGCTGAACCACCCTCTGGGTGAAAAACCTTTTGTGGTCTCTATCCTAAACCTCTTCTGACTCAGCTTCATGCTGTTATTGTTTCTATCACTGCACTTTTTTTTTCTTTTTTTTATTTTTAACTGCATTATCTTCCAGTCAACATATCAATTATGTGTGATTAATCTGTCATGAAAATGTGGTAACAGGAAACAGAACTTATGTATTTGCATGTTTTGAAGAGACTAAAGAAACTGGAGGAAATAAACTTTAATGAGATTCCCCATTCAGTGACGACGCTTCTCCTCTGGGTGAAGATGACCTGGACATTCCCCTCTCTGTGTTGTCAGAGCTAGAACCACTCTGACTGTGTTGATCTGCAGAGGCAGCACTGGAAGCAGGTGGTGACTTAGTTTTCTCCTTAAAGTCTGTAATAATGACTGTCAGATCTCCAACGGTAACTTCCAAATGCTGAGCGCTACTTCGATCCACATTTTTCAACCTTGGCCTAAATAAAGCAAATAATCAAATTAAAAGCACACACACCATCTTATTATCTTGTCTCCTTCCTACTTTTCAGGAGCTCTGGAGAAAAAATGTGTATACAAGACTTCTTTTTGCAACATGTAGCGTGTGGGAAAACAATGTACCAGAAGTATTAATAGTGGAGCGTTTCCTAATATGTTTTACATTAAAATAGTTGATTATAACACATTGCCATCTCATAAAACTATTTAGAAATTGACATTTTGAATAATGTCACTGTGCAGCAATATGTATGTGCTGCACATCTGAAGGTTTTCACTTTTAAAACCCAAATTTTTTCTTTATTCCAACTATGCAATGTTATAAATTTGATCCAGGGAAACATCCATCTCTGCAGCAGCCTGAAGCAACAATTCGAAGTAGAAAATGATGTTCAGTAATGAAGATGCTGGTGTCTGTCTTTTGAATTCAATAGCACAGACAGTGTTAACTTGCAGCAAATGTTATCTCATTTCAAAACTTCACCAGGACCACTGGTTACTATTTGAACTGGACTTTGTGTTCACAGTGTAACTCTGGTATTAGGCATTGTTTCTGGCATAGGCTTCCTGGCATAGGCTCTGTTTTAAATTATGCAGAGATGAATGTTACATACAGTGTTGACAGTGTAAGTCCCTTCATTCAATCATTTGATTGTTTTATTTTTCACAATAAAAAACTAAAGAATTATTTGATTTATATTTTGCCATCATATTTCTGCTAGTGACATGCATAAAGTGCTTTGAATCAAGTCCTTTCCCATGATCACCATGAAAAACTGCTACCAGACAGCTGAATTCATACAAGCAGTTATGAACAGCACAGTTTGTGCATTTAACTAACTGCACAGCTACCACTGGCTCAAGCTGTGATAAAATAATGACATCATATGTTTGCAAGTGTGGCAACAGCAAAGCTCTAGCCTTTATGCCATCATCAGTTTAGTTTGAAGTAGAATTGGTTACCATTCACTTCAGCTGAAAGAACTCATGCCTTTTCTCCACTAGAACTGATATAGGCTTTGACATCATGCCCCCCTGAGGCTGAAGTAGCATGACTGAAGTATCTCAGAAAAAACTGAAAATCTGTTGATCTGCATCATGGGAATAGAGAGAAAACTTCAGAATTATCAACTTGTGCAAGTGCTGTGTACCCAGAGTTTATTAATTATATTGAGCATGCACGAAGATTCTTATAGTTGTGTCCAGCAATAATACACATTTTAAGGCAAAAAGAAAAGGATATCCTTTTCTCGAAAAATACTGAAGAAATCTGCCTAAACTAATCAAGCATTCTTAACTTACTGTCGTACCTAGTGAAACAATTCTTGGAAAAAATTAACTGAAGCATTAAAAACCCCAAAATGGAATTCTTAATACAAGGTAATACTGGTATTTCAGTCCAAGGTTTTATTTAATCATTTTCCAAATTTCCTTATTCTTTCCCTATCTCACTTTTTGCATTTTTACTGTATTACGTCAATTTACCCATTAATATTTTAATTTATAATTTTTAATCAGCTTAACTAAAGCTCACTATGTTAACATCAAATGCTTCATAACTGAAGTACTTCAGCTGCATGAGGTAAGCTTGTAAATTTGAGTACTTAAAAAAGAAAAAAGGAAAGGAAGTAACACCTCAGTGTCCTTAATCCTAACCATGACTTTTCCTAATGACTGCTCTGTACTGACTCTCAGTCCTTCCCTTGTTATGATTCTAATGATCCTATTTCAGGCACAACAGAAGCATCTGCTACTTCTCTGCATAACTAATCCCAAAGGATATTTCTTGGCTGGGCTATTTTGGAGTGCTTCCAAAAAAAAAAAAAAAAAATCAATAGTTCCTCTGACATTTGCTTAGACTACATGACTTACACACTTTTCAGCTTTTTTGACGCAGCATTCTTGCCACAATAACTTTATGCTTAGATTATGATGAATTCGGGGCTGAATCTGCTGCTTTTGTTTAGCAGTTTGCACCCTCCTTCCTTACAACTTCCTGTCTTCACTGCAATATTTCATGTTTTCAATTCTAAGAGTCCTTCAGCCTCCCAGATATGGCATAGAGACTTCTATCACTAGGTAATATAAAGATCTTATCCTGTCACATTAATTTATGCCCTAGTTCAGCCCTTCAAAGCTGAAAGGTTCTACAAGGCTACCAATAACCACGTTATTTTCCCTACTCATCTGCAGTCTGATACTAGTTCTCTCCCCTCCCACTATTTTGCATGAAAACTAATCACTCCCATTTTTCCAGAGATTAATATCATCAATTTTCCTATCAACAGTTTTGTACGATATGAAAAATACTTCTATTAACCCTTAAAACATTATCCTAAATAGCTGTTAAAAAGTCAGTCTTTCACTGTCCAGCTGATCTCCATCTTCTGGCCAAAAGTACACACTGCAGGTCTTCATATTTTATAGACAGCCTAAAACAATAAAACTTCATATATAACCTAATTGTTTGCCATAGCACTTAGAAAGCAGTAAAATCAAAGAACATTTTCTTATTTTTGTTTGTAAATTATATTTTACCAATACTGCAAAAGTTTCTAAATTTTTTACCTGGTTTTCTTATGACTGTTCTTTTTGCTTGTTGTTTCCTTTTCACTTTTTTCCTTTTCTACTTTGTCTTTTTTCTCTTTCTTTGATTGTGTAGGGGGCACAAATTGCTGAGGAACCTGTTGTGCAACCAGCTGAGAGACAGGTCGAGGTTTCCTGTGTGCACATATATATAGACATGCATATTGCTTAGACTTTGCAAGTCTCAAACTGTCTACACTGCAGTTATTAACATTAACCATCACTGTAAGAAGAAATATTGTTTAAACATATCTTGCTGCTAAAACTTCATTAAGATAGCATATAAAATTTAAACCCATTATAGCGTTGTTTCACTTACTTGCATTATCGACAAATTCCCTTTTTTTTTATTTTACACGATTTAGAGACCATATTTGCAATGTGCCCTCTTCTTGCAGCTGTCAAATCCAGACAGAGAGCTCAGAGTGAGCTCCAAAAGACAATTCTTCCAGAAATTACTTTACCACCCACTCTCAGCCCCTTCAAATGCTGAAATGGTCTAGTTTGAGTCTACTCCAAAACAGAAGTAGACAATCCATATCACAAAAAGGAAAAAGCTGACCTTTGAGGTATCAGAGCTAAAGCCATTGTTGGTCTTACAAAATAAAACTTAAGTGTTTTCAGCTCAAACAAATTTATTGGAAGCAATAATAAATCCTGTTGTGCATCATTTTTATCATGTTGTTTACTGGAAAAAAATACAGTGCTAATTAATATTAGTAGGATATGGCTGTCAGAACACATATACCTGGAAGCTGGCAACAGAAACATAAGACCACATTCCATCAGTATACACAGTGCAGGTTTCATTTCCAAGATTTGATCCAAGCTAAAAACCAGCGTGAAAAGAGCAATGGCAGGCAAAAGAATTTCAACAGTTCATTATTTTTACATTTTCCGAAATATTATTTTGAAATGGATTGATTTTTTTATTCTGTTTTGTATTTGAATACAACAATCCTAATTTGAAATGAAGCATTTTTCTCATTCCATTGCAAGTATATTTACTTGTTCTGCAGTTTTGGAATTAAGGAATTTCAAGTCATGATATATAAAAAAGTTTCTGCTATTAAGACTTTGAAGATGCAAATTTCTTCTCACAAAGAATGCTTAACCTGTCAAGCTCTTGGGTTTTGTTAATTGGACTGTGATGTTAGGTTTTTTAAAATAGAAAAAGCATAAATTACATGCACTGTGATACTCTGAAAAAACAAAACTGTTATTAAAGTGTCTTGGTTTTGGACAACATAAGCTATCAGCTCGCACACATACTTATTTATCCCAACCCACAGGATCACACTACTGGCACTTCTTGCCTTGGTGAAGAGATGAGAAAAATAACAAATGCAGAAAATCAAGGCAGCTCCCATTAACATTTTCATGATTCAAGTCATATTTTAATGATTGCAATAGTTCAAGTTACAGAGTGAAAGCCAAACTACAAGAATTCATAAAGTGTGGGAAAGACAGTTAATATAAATCAGCTGAGATTTCATGAATCTTCAGAGTAAGCTCTTAACAAATTAAATTAAAATAAAGACTATTAATAAATTGTCAACACAATAGATCTTTGGGATAGAAACTAGACTACCTCTTACCCATTCATGAACTGAGCCTATGCTGACTCATGGAGGGACAAAGAAAAGGAACAAAGCCCTTTAGTGAAAAGTACCCAACTTATAGCACCAAGACCTTGCAAAGCACACACTATTGAGCCCACAGTGAACAACTCAAATGGACTCAATGGACTACAAATGCAGAGGTTAACAGGAGTACATAAGACATTTTGAAGAAAACTTGTCTCAGAATTTTTTCAACCTTTTGTCACAGTAGTTCATAACAGAGCAAGAGCCACCAAGGTGTAATCGATGCACAAGCTTATAATTCCAGGTGGAAAACAGTTGTGATATGTAAAGAAAACTGATGATCTGTCTTGAATTGAAGATTACTCCAGGAGATAGGGATACAGTTTGTCATGATAGTCAAGTGACAATCCTATCATTACTGTACAGTGACCTCAGAGAATGATTGGACATGTCACTTATGCACTAAGACACTAGTGAACTTGACACACAATGAATTGTTTCCCAGGAGTGTGGACAACACCATGATTATGGAAAGTTGTTAAAAAGTTGTTAAAAAGGTACAATCTTAGCCAAGTAAGTTCTCAATCTATAACAATTTCAGTTCCTGAGGGCAAACTAGGTAATTTCTGTTAGAGTACAGCTGGGAAATTAAGCTAAGCCCTAGGCTTAGAACTTTTTTCCTAATGCCGCAAAACAAATGAGACTTAAAAAAAAAATCCTTGCAACAAGGAACAAAAGTCAGTAAAGACAAAAAAACAGAGAAATAATATTTTGGAAGATGTACTAAAAGTTAAAAAGGTTCTATGTGGCTTTGCTATGACAAGAGATTCCTTCCATTAAACAGCCATCTTTTTTGTTGTCATTTTTTTCTATAGCAACTGTTATATATCTGTTCTAAATTTTATTATCTTCTTTCTCACATCCTGATTTATTAAATGAGGAATTCAAGGTTCCTATATTTAAAACATCAAGAAAAAATATAATTCATCTCTCAACATTAGGAATGCCTTTCAAATGCTCAATCTTTTTCCCCAGGTACTCAGAAGGGGCTAATGAACTGCAACCAAGCACTTCACAAGCCATGAAGGTGTCAGGAGATAATTCTACTACACTCATGAAGCTTGAGCCTGATAGAATTGTTCCTGCATAGTGGTAGCTGAATCATGTCATTCAAGCATGAATAAATCCATAGAGAAAAGGCTATTTCAGAGAAGATAAAAGTAAGAGAAACTATCCCTGTAACAGGAAATTGATTTTGATGACTTGCCATAATACAACATTTTAAATTACTCTTTTTTGAATTAGTTAAAGAATCAGTTAAGGACTCCTTGTAATACACTGCTACAGATTAACTAGATATGATGTTAACTGCCTTTCGTTTATATTTATGGTAATTTGCTCTTTAAGAATATTCAAGAGCACCTGAGCTAACTGGTGTTTAGAAAGAAGCTCTATAATTTTCTGCATTAAAATTACAAGCATTTTTGCCTCTATCACTGGACCATTATTGGACCACGACAACTGAACAATCCAGAACTACAAGAAAAAATGTTCATAAAAATAATACCTATTATTAAGCCTGATGCCTTAAGTTCTAGCTTTTGTTTTTCAGACTCTCTGCTGTTTTGATGGGTAATTTTAGGTTTCATATTAAGTGCTACTAAGCTCTCTTCACAGAGTAGATAGACAAAACAATTCCTTCTCTAGTTTGATACCAAGGACAACTTTCAGGCCCAAGAACAAAAATAATGGTGAAGTGAGAAGGAAAAACAAGGAGGATGGAGCTTCATAACCTGAAGCTGTGGTTGGACAATTGATTGTAATATACTAATGGACCAGAACTTATAAAAGTGTCAGGCCTCGTGATCAGGTGTCCATTTTGTCACCATTTTGGGTGCATCTTGGATGTGGTCCGACTGGACTCTTGTGCGGCCCAGGAGTACCCATGGAGACCTTTCAATAAATACCTACTTTATCCTTTTGCCCTGTCTAGTCTCTGTTCCAGGTCAGCCTCCAGATGGCACCAAGCCAGCCCCTAGAAGCTTTATTTTTACCAAGTAATTTCACTTTAGTAATTTGAAGGAGAACACTAAGAAAGGCATACACTATTACAGAAGAGCTAGCAATTCTTTCCAGAGGTGAACTCTATGGTTTAAGCTCTGTAGCTATACCAAAAAACTTATTTATTGAGCTTCCAAGAGATCTCTAAACATCACATCTCTGAATATTGCACCTCCCCTTCTCTACTACCTACTTTTCCTTTTCAGACAGTTTTATCTTTCTTCTAAGTTGACATCAGCCTGCTTCTACCTACACTCCTATTCCAAACTCATCCATTACAGTTTTATTAAATATCTAATTTCAGTGTTGTTTTCAAGGTCCTGCTTTGTGGGCACTTCATAGTCCCCTTTAAAAAATTAGGAAAACTAACCTTTTTTGCCTTTAAAAAGCCAACAGTCATTAGAACAAATATACAAGGATAAAGCTTTTGTCTCCCCTTAAATTCACACAAATGCTCAAAAACAAGAATACCATCATTTTAACTCTAGTCTTTTTGTTGGATGTGACTACATTTTATCTTACCAGGTTACATCTAGCTGCTGGTTTAGAAAGCATATTTATAGACGTTGGAGAAACTCCTCTTTGCTTAGGCATTTGTGTGCAGAAACTCATTCCTTACTAACACTCAAAGAAAGAAAATATTTAATACTACGAAGGATGGACTGGTTTTCATTGTTGACATTCTTTTTAAAAAATTTACATGTCTAGAGATGAAAAATACTCAAGAAGACCACATGATATCTGGAACTGTTGCCCTGAGTCATTTTTATGACCCAGAGCTCAACACAATACCTTCCTGCACACAAATAATTTTGGACATCTCACAGCAGTACATGCTTCCTTGATTTCCCTCACCTAGTATTCACTAATAACCTATGTTAATAGTATTTTGACTAATTTGATACAATGAATAACTTGGTCTCATTACAGCAAAGCAGATCCATTTTGAGAACCAAAATAAACAAAAAATATCTATACAATACTGATGACCAATACACACACCAGAAGCACAGTAAACCTTCAGTTGCCTGGGCTGTGCATCAAACATGCAGACAACCAAACTGGTTTAATGCTGAAGCGTCTTGGTGTTTAGCTGAATTTATTTTATATAGAGCACACTACATTTGCACAGGGCTGCTTCTGCAGCCATCACAAGTCCATAAAGCATCTAATGTCTTCTGCACTATTCAGAGTATAAGTTCCAGTTCTGACAGACCTGAACTACTTATCTGTCAATCAGCTTTAGGGTTCATCTGCTACAGTCTGGAAACAAAAAGCATGATGGGGCCAACTGTGACAGTTTTTCCATGAATCTCATGAGAGTCCTGCATTAGCATCAGGTACCCCTACATGTAAAGTTGGCAGTAGTTAGTCCATTTGGTGCCACATATCCTGAATGGTCAGAGGCAGCCAAATAAGACTGCCAAGTAGCACACTGTGCCACCAAGCAAGTGAGACTGCTGAAAGCACAGTCCAACAGAGAAGCCAACACATTAACTTTTATTTAGTGGGTGCCATGCTGGACTTGAAGTGGTCCACACAGAACCAGTACCCATATCCTCCAATATGCACAGATCTCAGAACATAACCTATACTTTTCTAAACAGAAATCTAGATGCTGTAATTAAATCCCAGTGCTTTTTCCAACCTGTTGAGGGAAATGTATTATCATCTATAATGCGCAGTTTAGAGGCTTCAGACATCCTGAAGAATGGGCAACTTACTCAAAGGCATACTCTTTCCTGAAGCTCTGTCTCCTGTTTTGTATATTTTACTACTGCAGAAAAATTACAATTTCCCAATTGAAACACAATGGGTCTAGATTAAGGAAATGCTGTCACCTCAGCATTCAATCAAGCTGAAAGATGTGCCTCAATCTCAGGTTTTTTGATATCTTTATGATTCCTGAGATTTAGAAAGTCCTTTTCTCCCAGCCCCATGACTGAAGAAAAAGTCATCTCTTCTGTTTTCCAAGGCTGTTTATTTTTCCCTATCTATTAAATTCTTTCCCTGACTAGCAGAGATCCTCTCAGCAAGTCAGTTCAAGGCACAATCCCCCACCTTCAGGGTAGTATTTACTTTTATACTAAAAAGTACATGTACACTATTTACGATAACTTTCCAATACCTATCACCCATGTTAGACAGTCTGCCTCTACTCTAAATTAATCAGAAAGTGCCACCATCACAGCAGAAGATGGAGAACAAGAGAAGACGGGACAGGACACACCCACATTCCTCCATCTTGCCCCCTGAACCCCCATTCTAAAAACCCCAAAATCCTACTTTTCACCTTGTGATAAATTAACTATCACTCTTTTCCATCCAGGGCATCCAGGGGAATGTCCTGGGCTCCGACACTTCAACAGAAAACCTGAATCCAGAATATCAGTCAAGCAGCGCTTCTATTTTAATGTGATCTTTTCCTTCCCTTTTCTCTTCTCAAGTCCAGCCACCTCCTGGCTTCACTTCAGGCCAATACTTCCTGCCAGAGGCTTATCTTGTCTCAAGTGCCAAATTATCTGTTTTCTCAAGCTAGGGACACATGCAACTTATCTAAAAACTTCAAAATAGCACATTAGGCCTGATACTTAAGTCTGCTACTGGGCTCTGGTCAACTTACTTGCCCAACTTTCCCTCCAGTAACTAGAGAATAATCTAGTCCAATCTTACTCAGCTATCAAAAAAGTGATACAATTATAATTACAAATTCCTCTTACTTCCTGGTTTCCTATTAAACTCATCTTGTCCCATCTTGAAAACAGGAAGAAACTGTCTGTGAAACACTGTTCCTACAGAAGGATGCTATGTTCTAGCTGCCCAAGATGGTATTGATTGAATAAATCATGGGTCCATGGACTCAAGTTTCTCTTCCAAATACGAATCAGTTACCTTTTGGATGACAGCAGGATTCAATGAGAAAGGTAACATCATGGAATCAAAGAACTGTTTCAGTTGGAAAGGATCCCTATGATCATGACAATACTATCAAACAGAAGAGGCAACTATTACATACCTGGAATTGTCTATTCCTCAGAACAGTTCAGGACTGAACAGCAATATCTTATCTCCTACCAAGTTTTCCTTCCCCCCCACAAAAAAAACACCTCCCAAGAAAAAAAATGCCATAATTTTTCACCTTTTTAAATGCAAAATCTACATGGCGTCACATACATTTCAAAATTTAAACTTTGCAAATGAATTTCATCCTTTTCTCCACTTCTTCAAAACAAAGAACTACCACCAAACCAAATCTGGCTTCAGAGACTTAAAGAGGTTTTATTCAAAGGCACCCCTAAATCCTTAAGCAGTGCCATTTACCTATATTTCTCTTCCCTGCAGGAAGACATTGACTTTTTGTTCAAGACAGCAGATTTATTCCTCAAGAAAGAGAAATCCAAACTATCTGGAACAGAAACCTGACTGATTTCAATCTTACCCTTGGTCATGGAATCCTTTCCTCAAAAATGAAAAATCTTTACATATAAAGTATCCTTCCCTTTAAGGTCATTCAGGAGGACAGAATAAATGCTTCTAAGCTAATGCAAGTTCCCATATCTTCTACTCAAATTCTTGCTGCTTTTAGGCCCTCACTGCACATGGCTTAGGCAATGAGTTCAGCATGTTTCTGAACATCAGCTTCTTTCTGTCCCACTAGCATGGCATGACAGGACTCATTCTTTGGAAACCCGTAGTCTTATCAATTAGCGCCCTGAAGTTTACTCTCCAGTGTTTTACAGGAATTAGCAAAATTGCTACAGTCAAAAGGTCTCACAAGTCGTAAATAATCTATGTCATCTTTGGTCAAACTCCTGAAGCTGACTGTTAAAGAATAGAATCAGTACAAAAAAAAAAAAAATGCTTTTGCCTTTAAAGTTTCCACATATGACTTTTTACAGTGTCTCCTTGGGAAAGCCTTGAGGATTCATTTCAAAACTGCATTGTAAACACAGGGTGTGCTGATGCATTATGGATTAAACCTAGAATACTTGTCACAGTTCTAGCATAGCAGAAACCCTAAAATCCAGGGCATTCCCATTTAAATATTTTTGTGCAAAGCAAAAAGAGTAAGGTAAACCTGCTTGTAGGAAAAAATACTTAGAACTACTCACTGGGCTACAGAGAAAGAAAGTCACTAACTTTAACTAGAACTAACCACTCATGTTTTCCTGAATCCCCCCTTCCTCTTCATTTACTCCTTATGAAGGTCAATTGCTTAAAAAGCAACCTTCTGTAAACAGAAGATTATATCCCTCTCTCATTCATGCCCTGCAGACTTGTCTCCTTTCCATCTGCTCCTTTGTTTCTAACTGAGCTGACTCAGCTAATATTTTTTTCAAATGGAATCCAGCATCATTCATACACTAGAATTCCTCCTCCACCAGCTTTTGCTACTCCCCCATCTAGCAATGATTTCAGAAATGCCTTGTAAACATTATAAACCCTGATAAAAATCCTGATTTGCTGATGTTTGTTTCATACATGTCTTTTTAAAGTCTAAACAGAATACAATTAAGGGCATTAAAATCTTGTTGAATGTGAAGTCAAATCATGCAAAGTCTACTCTGTTCTTTCATTACTACACTGGGTCATCTCACAATACAAATGTACTTTAAATAACTTATAATTTATTTGAAGATCATTTTCCACTCACATCTATCCTAAATATTAATGTCTCAAGAGGCTAATAGAAATCTGATATCCACAGTAATATTATAATCTCCATTTTTCCAGTCATTACTGGAATCTCAAGAAAAGCTCATCTTCACATACTTTCTATTTCATCACCATATTCATATTGAGTCTCTACTCAAATCCCCTCCACATGTCCTCATTTCTCTAAGGTCCACATTCTCAAATATCTCTTAACACAGTAACTACAGCAATTAATTTAAAAATAATTTAAAAAAGGTTCTTCCTAATCTTGAAAACAAGCAGATATATACAAGGAGACGAATAGAAAAAGGCATGATTTTACAGTAAGCAGCTTTTTGAACAAATTGAAGGACGTGAAGAAGAGGTTTTAAGTAGAATATTTTCTAAGGAATGAATACTCCTCTAACACATAATAGAACACCTTCACATAGATATGAATGTTTTGAGCAATTCTTACAGCATTTGCTTCCGTAACTTTTACAGGGCACACCTATGGTTGAGTATTGTAGCAATATTAAAGTATGAGAAGGAAGCTTCCTGTGCATTTCCAAAAAGACATTAATTATGCAAAGATATAACTCTAACTTTGCAATAGAGTTTAGACAGCTTTTCACTCAGCAGGTCACAGAACAGGTTGCAACCATCAGCTTTGGAAAGTGGCTTTCCATGATGGATCGATGATATAGATTTAGATGGCAGAACGTCTAAATAGCTCCAGAATGAAAGAAAGATGTTTCAAATTCAGTTTCTGCAATAAGTAACACATTGCCTCGAAGCAAACCTTACTAAGAAGTCAATAAACTTTCCTCACACCTTTAGCCAAGTTTTTTTGAGGGTTACCTCCCTTCTCCCACCCACATACACTGATAACAAGTTACTATATCAAGCAAGTAATTAACATTCCCAATTCCTCAGGCATGTTTTCACTCTTTTTCAGAAGTCTCTCTGCAAAACAGGTAACACTGACACTAGTGATTCTTTTTATCTACACCCCTTCCAGAGTCCCTTCTCCCTCCCAATGTAACTGGGTTTAAGGACAAAAAATTTTGTTAAACACCTAAACATTTCCCTAAAAATTAAGAATATACACAGCTACCTGACTATTCCTTGCTTTGAGCTAACCTCTGCCTCTGAAGAGCTTAACTTCAAAGAGACTGCTCTTCTTTTCAAGAGGAGGAATTCACAAAAAATGTTGGAAGGCTGAGGCCTACATCTGTATAGACATTAAAATGGTATTGACAGTGTTAAATAAACTAAACAGGACCAAATTAAATTTCACATCTTAATCTTTCCAAGGCTTAAAATGCAAAAGAATTTCCTAGGAGTCATAAAGAATTCAGGTAACAATTTCTTAATACAGAAAGAAATAACTACAACCAAGACATGCATACATGTCTAAAGGCACTGCAGTAGCTGTCCTAATGTAATAATGCTGGCAATCAACAACCCATTTGACACATAGAGAGTGGAAGAGTTTTATTAAACTTTGGCATAAGAAGGCATAAATTTGACTGCTTCATTTTAGGCCTTTCATTCCAGTTTATGCTTAAATCTGTACCATTAAGGTATAAGTATATGCAATCTGGCTGCACAGAAACCAAGCAAAAAATTCCCTACCTTTTTCTTTGTGCTTCAAGACAATGAAATTTTCAAGTGTTAGTTTGACAGTAAACACTTAAAAGCATGTGTTATGGCTTACAAATGCTGTGGGCAGTTAGATATTGCAAACTCTGTTCTACAGAGAAGCAAGCAGCTCACATAATGATGTCACTCCTGATTTTTAACAGTTTAAGTCCTATGAATAGTAAACAAATATTTCCTACTTGTAATGCAAGTACAAGTTGCTAGCAATTAAATTAAATCACTACCAGGAGAAGCAGTCTGTGGTTCTGACACAGACCTGCTCACTCTTCCTCAGTCATCAGCACTCTATTAAGCTATTCATAGAATAAAAACTATCAGATTAAATTACTTTTAGCTTACTGTGTCACATGAACATGCCCTTACTAATCATCACACAAAATCATCTTGTGAGAAACTAGTCTTTATTGCTACATTGAAGCAGTTCACTATTAAATGCATCTTCAACACTTTGCTATCCCAAATTATTTTTTTTCATTACCATTACTTCTGTCATAGTCCAGAGTGTTAACAGGCCATTTCACTGCCTCTGCAAATAATGCAACTGAATAATTATGACAGTGTGAACAATGGAACTAGTAGTCAGTATGAGAAAACATGATATAGATCCATCTGCATATAGCAAAGTAACAATGCAATTTCCACACATCCCATGCATATTTGAATTCTAACTTTCAGACAGTTCTGATTTGTGCTTTTTTATTCCTAGGTGTTTTACAGCATGAATCATTTACTTGGAATTCATCCATTCAGTGCATTTCTAGCAATTCTGTCTTTCAATAAAAGCTGATTCAATTAGAATATACTCACATGACCCATATGGTTTTATCAGTCACTGTAAAAATGTGCAGAAAACTACCCCTTGAGGCAGTGTCCCTATTTAATCATTCCCTTAAAGGGAATGCCCTATTTTCCAGATGACATTTAACAGATGAAGCCAGCAAGTCTCCTGAAGACAACTGGTACAGTGCACAACAGCCTGCTCTAAGAAATATGTGTATCAGGACCTTTACAAAGACAAAGTTCATCTTCATGGATAGTTTTCAAAGCAGCCATCAAATGTTACTTCTCCAACAACCAGTTAAAACACTCCAACTTCTTGCATATTGCTGTTAAAATTCTTCCCCATATGTCATAGGCTGTGGTGCACCAATGCTCAGTGTGACAGTTTTATTGAAAATAACCTGCTTGATATAAACATAGTGGTATCAAATAATAAATGTTTCCCAGATGACAATGAGCTACATATGAGCAGGGGTCAGGAAGCTCAATTTCCTTGAACAACATCCTGAGGAGGCAAAATTTGGGAGTCTACAGAAAAAGGAGTGGTTACAGCCTCCTAGACCCCTAGATCCTTGGGATTCACAGAAACTGTGAAACCTTCTTGCACCTATGCAAAAAAACATGCAAAATATGAAGATCACACTGATGCAGCAGCACAGTCATTGCACTGAACAGGGCCAATACTTGGTACAGCTAGTTTCGTGACTAAACTGGAAGGACCTTGCTTCTGACCCATCTTATTTGTTCTGCACTACTGGTGCCATCTTCTCAGAAGCTGGCAGCAATCTAGAAACTTCTTCCATTCAGAGCCAGCCCCACAAAGATGTCCACCTTAAGTAGAGGAAAAGGTTACACACTTTCTCTAAAAAAATCAAGTCTCCATAATGTTCTTCATTAAGATGCATATTAATCTAAAAAGATGCCACAGAATGAGTCCTCACATTCTCTTTTAGCCTTCTTATTCAATTACAGAATTTCTAGTGCATGACTCTAATCACAGATTTCAATGATAGCCATAACAAATAACTTTCCTTTCACAAGCATGTGCCAAGCCAACGTTTTTCAGCTTTTAGAGTTGGAAACACTATTTCCATAGTGAATTTTCAAACCCCTACTCATTCACACATTTTTTCTTTCTACTAGGCACTGTCATATGAGCTGTATGGTACAGAGAAAGTATATTCAAGCATTTTGGAAAAGTTTAAAGATAGGTTCCAAATCTTCAGTACGTTGGAATGGGAAAACTTTCAATTGCTTGTTTCCTCCCCACCCCTCAACTCCTAACAAAACAAGAAAAAACTTGTAGCAGATGTCAAGGTCATATCTTCTAGTCTTCAATCTGACTTTTGATGGAAAGTTTGCCAGCCAAAAGCCTCCCAACAACATTCTGCAGCTGAACTCTCCAAGTTCAAGCCTGCTCTACATCAGCGTACCACATACCAGTGGAATGCACTTCAGAGAACAGACAATCCTCAGGATCTCTCTGTCCTACTTAAACCAGGATAAGCTACTACATGAAAGAATAAAAAATTGAACACTTAGTATTTTGTTCTAACTAGTCTACTTCAAAAGAATCTTATAGCTGACTGTATGAGCCAAGAAGACATCATTTGATACACTGAGGAAATGTTCTGCAAAGCATACTGTCCTAACCTGACTTTCAAGATGAAAAGTACAGATATTTCTATCAAGTTTTAAACAGGAACAGACATAGTAGGCTGTCACAGCAATCAAGGAAAAACTGGATAAAAAGTTAGGGATAGAAAACGCAAATTCCTATCACTTTAAAAGTGATACAAAAGCTTTCTTTTTACCAGCTAAACTTCTAACATACTTCATCTTATTTTAGGTGTTTATTCAAATCCTAGTAGCTTTTAGTCTTGGACAGACAATTTTCCCTGGAAAAGACACTGACAGCACTAAAAACAAAGATGACATTTCCACCAAAGAAAACCAGCAAGCAAGGCTTCATATATCAAAATACACAATCATGGAAAGAAAGCAAATACCACACAGCATAAAGTCTTCTTTGCTTCAGCATCCACACAAAAGTTAAATTCCATATAACCCAATTCAACAAGGGAGTTGAGTTGTTCAAGTTAGAATAAGAAGCAGACCAATTTTACTTATGGCAGTCAATAGCCTCTAATGAAATTCACCCTCAGAAAAAATTGTTTAGAGAACTACAGGAAAGGTGAAAGTAGTCATCAAGTACTGCAGAAGAAACAAAAAAGGAAAAAAAAATCATAAGATGGGCAAATAAAAACCCTCAACCTAACTCAAATTTCAGAAACATACTAGAACAAAATTATTTAAGAATTGGGAGCATTAAAGAAAAAAGCCAATTGGCTTTTCTTTCAGTTTCTGCCAATTGGCAGTTTCTTTCTTTAATGGATTAGTAGCCCTGCTGACTAGGAGAAAAGAAATACACGTTGCCAGTCTTGACTTGCAACACAGTCAAAAATATATTCTCCCACTTAAGCTAAAATATGATGAGGACAAAGAAGGGCAGAATGAAGTTCAAACTTTGGGTTTGCTTGTTTAATAGTTTCCAATAACCACCTGTAGATATAGTTACATGTATTTAGAGAGTAGCATTTATAGTGAGGTTCTACAGGCTTACTATATAGTATTTTTATTTATACTTTGGACAAAGATATAAGGAATAGAACAAGAATCAAGCTGAGAGAACTGACAAGACAATCCTGCATGAAGGTGACTCAAAATGAAAATCATGAATTCCAAAAAAGACAGCACAAAGGCCCCATGACTACATGAAAAAAAGCCCTACTTAAGTAACAAGACACAAAAGGATACCAGACTTTAGAGGATCGAGTAGGTTACAATTTTTTATGAGCTTCTTAGAGTAACAAATTAAAATAACTGTCAGGTTCAAAACTACACAGATTTAACATGAGATTTAACCTTAAAAAACAAGTCAACAACACTCTCTGTGCTCCTTTCTAAAATACAGACTTGATTTTCTTTTGGTTGGCTGCCCATTGCATTCTCCATTGCCCATACAAGCTACACCCATGAGGAGCATCTAACAGAGCCACCCAATCAATAAAAATTCATTCATTGTTTTATAACAACATTGAAATTGATGTCTGCAGAATTTTTAAGTTTCACTATATTTTTTCAGGGATAACAATTCCTAAATAATTTCAAAGGTTACTTTTAAAAATGCTTTTTAAATTAAGACTGGAAGTCCAGAATGACTCCATTACTCAACGGCTATCTACAGAGAAAAAGAGAACTATTTATTCTAGTTCCTCTTCATAATTTAATATTAACACTAAACCATAAAACTTGCAATATATAACCCATATTTTAGCAAGCTCTATATGACTTTTCCACTCACTTCGTTCCTGCAAATATTTCCTTCTCTCAACTACCACAAGTAACGAGCAGCTCTTGAGTCTGTTGAGCTTGATTCAGTCATGTATTTGTAAAATCAGCATGACAGGCAGTTCTTCCTCTTTTTCTCCTTCCCAGCCTTCCCCCTGACACGCACGCGCATGTGCACAGGCAGAGGCTGCATTCTGTCTGGAAGGCAGAAGAGTCCTTAACAAGCTGTTGTGAAACAGACATGTTAAACCAGATATACAAGAGAAGTACAGAACTCTGTCCTCAGCAGTACTGCATTTCAACAGAAATACAAATACCAGATTTGATTAAATGTAACTGATTTGTGCTTATAAACATCCAGATGGTACATGACTAAACACATTGCACATGTTTTCTGAAGAAAAATGACCTTGATATCCAAGTTTAAAAATTAAACATTTTATTTATGAGTCTCAAAGCACAAAACAAACTCATGGCAGTTCCAAGTAGAGACCTTATATTTAGTATCTCATATTTAGGAGATCATCAGATATGATTATAAAATACATTAGACGGCCAAACTCTTAGGCACAGTCAAGCAACATAGACCAAATACCAAGGAAACGTACCAAGGATTCTATCCCAGTTCCTTATATTTGACACTCTTAGGTGGGATTTAAATTTGGCTTTTCAGACCTTAGCCTGTGAGAAAGGAACAATTCAGTGATGAAGATCAATAGATCACAGAACATAGAAGCCATGCCCCCCATTTGGCTGGTTATAGGTATTATCTCTACTTCAGCAGTAAAGGACATTAAGAGGTATAGAGCCCAAATGCACAAAAATTCATCCTGACTAAGCGTGACTTTCTCATTCTGGCTACAAATTTCAGGGGTTATTTTACAAATTATATTGCATATAAGAGCTCACTCAACATATCAAATAGGAATCCCTTAAAAAAACATTGTAAATCCAAGTTAAAAAAAAAGAAAACCCCACAAAACTTCATAGAAGTCATTTGAACCTGTCTCACCTCCTTATTCTCCCTTTCCCAGAGTCAAAAAAAAAAAAAAAAAAAAAAGCTTGAACAGCATGCCCCTAAGACTGAGATTCATTGGCAAAATTTTTATTGAATTCAAAGCAAGTAATGAAAGTAGTTTTAAAAAATCAAATAAAACCATAACAATCATAAAATACACATCTGTATAACAAATCTCCTCCTATCACTAGCTAAGAGAATACTATTAGTGAAAATATCCTTTGAAATTTGGCCCTTTTTCCTAATTTAAATATCACAGAATGTCATCAAATCTGAAATGGGGAAATTGATTGCATGTCCCTGCATCCTTCTATTCCTTTGTTTACACAGTAGAATATCATTCCAAGCACTTCAAAGTTTAAAAAGCCAGTATTTGCAGTTCCTCCTGTAGCTCTCACTACACTGCCCTGGATGCTCATCATTCACACTGAAAGGAGAAGTGCTTTGTAACAGCATGGAAAAAAGAATAGGATCCTGCAACTAGAGATCAGACCACATGCATAAAAACCACATGAAGGAAAGCAAAGTGACAGGTAATTTTAAATCTGGATGCTATTGCTAACTGAATAACAAGAGCATTAATAACACTTCTGAGGAAGTTGAAGCAGAGAGGTGACAACAGGGCAGTGATGCAGCCTTTTAGAAGGCAGCAGAGTAGGAAACATGCATTCCTTTAGAGGGAATACCAATCCTCTTGTGTACTTCTTCCCAGCAACACAAACTCTTAATCTTCAGCTTTACAACACATCTAAATTACAGTGACTAATGGTGTTAGCTGGCAAACTGGGAGCAAATACTTGCTGCAATAAGGTCTGTCCAAGGATCCAGCCCAATTCTTGAAGGTCAACCAATATTGGTACACTCCTGATTCAGACAGTGCCATGAAGAACAGAAGGAAAGAAATGGTAACTTGCCAATGGAGGCAACTTTTTTTTGACAAAGCAGTAATTGTGAGAGTTCAACCAAATTCAGCAACCCCATTACAACCTCTCCAGGGGGCATATAATTCTCTTCCATGTTTTCAACCATCATTGCCTCTGTTGCTTTTACACAGTTCCAGTCTGGGCTTTTTCAAAGTTCTAGAAAAGACTTTTCTGTACAACATGAGTGACAGAGGGGGAATGACGGTTTTCAAGTGATTTAATCTCAGCAAAACTGAAACCATTTCAGGAAGGAAAGGGGCAAGGAAATCAGACCACTTATTTAGCCTAAAGAATTTTCTTTTTGGCAAACTACAGTGGCTTTTGCAAACAAACCTCAAAAGGTCATACAATTTCTTTATAATGGAAACTATTAGGCAACCTAAATATAGAGGTCACTGCCAGTTTTCTTTGAACCACAGTACATTAAGGTTCTATTCAGTATTCCTTACTTGTGCTTCTAATGAACTTCAGTGGGAGATTTGTTCAAGAAAGGAGTAATTATTACAGTCCTATGTTCCTTCCATTTATATAATATCTTTCATCTAGAAAGATTTCAAAATGACTTAAAGGTCACATGTAGAAAATTACTATATGCAGTGCAGTTTCCTATCAAGGGGAACACAGTAATTTTTCAGTACCCAAGCAACAAAACAGAACACTTTATGTTAGAAAGTAAATACTAAAGCCATGGATACATGGAGAATTTAGATCCTCAGTGACATCACCAAACTAATGCCTGGCAATAGTTGTAGAGTGAAAGTTAGAGGGCTCTCCATCTAGCAGATAGGATCTTAGTTTTACACCTGATGTATGGCACATCTAACTGGCACCATGCTGGGGCGTTGCTTTAGTACTAAACCAAAGAGTGCTGCCTTGGCAATCAGGTACTACACTACTTTCTGCAGCATCCAGGATTTCCCTTGGGACATCCCCCTCCAAGGACAGCCTATTTTAACCATTTAATGCAATACTGCCATAGACAAAGTTAATCAACTCCATGATCTAATCTGCTTTGAAAATTCAGACTAGAAATAAAATGCAATAACAAAATTGTAAAAATTATTTGCACTAATCTTAACAATTCTATCAGTTAATAAAGAACATAACCCACTTCTAGTCTCTGGAACGAAAGATATCTCTTTCAGAAAGAAATTATTCAACAGTGAAAACACCCGCAAACCCACAGAAAATATTTCTGTAAAGGTAAATGTGCATAATCAGTATTTTAAAAAAAAAGTTTTAATCAACTTTACACCTCATTTCCAGGGGCCCTCAAATCCACTTCGCTTCAACTTAATTACCTGTTTTTCCACCTGCAAATCTGGTCACATTTAATGAAGTTTAACAAGCGGAATCAGGTATTACACATTTCACACTTCACCACAAAGTGAGAGATTTCTCTGAATTTAAAAAAGCCTAGTATTTCATAATGTCCTACAGACAAAGCTCTAATCAGTAAAAACCCCACAGTTAAAGCTTCTAAATAAGAGCCATTGCACAGCAACAGCCATGCTAATGCATCAACTTAATCTAACATCAAGCTTCAAAATGGAAGACTAAAATAAATAAATAATGCATTCTCAGTGCCATCAAAACACGGTAGTATTGTTATCCTGGCTCATGTTGATGAAAACCATTTTGTCCTATAGGCAACACCAACAAATGCTTTAACAGGGTAATAATTTGGTCACTTGGACTCCAGGTCCTTGGGGAAAAAAAAAAAAAACAAACCAAAACCAACCACCCAGCTGGCCTTTTGTGTTTCTTTGGCACCCTAACGATTCTCTTCATGGACACAAAGGTCTACTTATGAGCTCAAATCATATATCAGAACCGGAGACAAAAGCTGCCTGGCCTAAAAGCTCAACTTTTATCTACCTCATGCCATGTGAAAAACCTGGATTTTGCAATCATACGAAGATGAAACCCATTTAAACCTTACGGGAAAAAGAGTCCCATATACCTACTCAGGGACACATCGTTACAGAGTTTAAGTAGAGAAACAAAAATCAACCTAACAACTGCAGTTCACATATCAGGTACCAGGTGACTGTCAGGGAGAAAGCAGAAACCAAGGAAAGAAAAAAGACATTTTGTTGCAAAATTATTTAAAAGACGAAATATCCAAGTAGGGAAACTAGAAGACAAAACATTTGTTTCTCAGGAGCACCATTTTTTGTTTGTTAAGTTTCAGTACTTTCATCCAGCTGAGTTTCCAATGCAACAAAACATAATTTTAAACTGACTTTTCTTATCAAACTGACTGGATGTTTAAAAAGGCTTTTTTCATAATGTTTTTAAAGATTTTGCATTAAGTCAGCAGTCTTATTTTGCTGAATGTTACCGATCTGTACACATCTCTCTGTGATATAAACAAAATGCCATTGTTATAACTGGAAACCATAATAAATGTGACAGATGGAATCCCTCTTGTCACATTTACCTTACTGATTTCCTTTGTTTAAAAAAAAAAAACCAAAAACAAACCAAAACATTCAACTAATATTCACAACTGAAGTTATGAGAAGTCCTTCCAATAGTCACTCTGTTTTTCAGAAGTCAGGGAAACCACTCCAGAAATAAAGACAAATAATCATTTTTGTCAAGTAATTGGACCCAAACTTGTACTTAAAATTTCAAACATGTAACATTTATTGCAAGTCATACTCCGCACTGCTTTGACCAATATCTACAATGTAATTGCGGCTTTTGATAGGATTGCAACTTGATTACCATTTAAACTTCTCCCGCTGATGGGATCACCCCATAGGAATGGCAAAGGTAAGGATTCTTGAGCAACGTTGTGTTCCTTAGCATGCACTGCTACAAGTGCACTCAAGTTGGTTTGTAAAAAGCCTCCTTTCCCCAAGCACACACGTTTAGACCACCGGCAGGTACAGGAACCAGTTAATCCACCGCAAGCTTTGTGGCTGGTGTACAGAGTCCTCCTGGGAAGTCAGGGTTACACAGGGAGGCAATTCCATAAAGCGCAATTCAGCTAACAATTCCTCCCTAAACACTGAAGGGTTATAATCCACCCCCTATAGCCCTCGGAAACCTGCACGGTGATGCTCTGCAATGAACAGCGAATTAAAATAATACTAACACTACCAATAATAATCAAACAAAGGGGTTATGTATGAGGCAAAGTTAAACTCATAGGAAAAAAAAAATTTAAAATCAAATAAAAAAAATTAAAAGGCTGAGTATATTAGCAGGCACACCCTAGGGTACAGTTGTTCGTGAGAGGGGCACAATCTCTCCAGGGTTAGGCCGTGCAGGTAATTATGCCCTTCCCGGTATTTATTATTTCGGCGCACCGCTGGGTCAGGTTCACCGAGGAGCCCCGGGCCGGGGCAGGCTGTGTGTTCCCGCCCCCACCCGACAAACGAGAGCCGATTGCTGTCACGGCCGCCCTCCCTCACACCCTGGGGATGCAGCGCGGCTCCCCCGGCCCCGATTCCTGTCACGGCCGCACAGCCGCTCCCCCGCCGCCCCCGCTCCCCCGCGACCCACCGTGTGGAGGTGCCCTTCCTCACGTCGCACATCAAGCACTTGAAGGCCTCGGCGCTGTTGCGGAAGGTGCAGACGCTGCAGTCCCAGTACCCCTCGTCCGAGGAGGGTTTCGGCTGCCGCTTCGGCCTGCGGAGACACACGCGCGACAGGGGCAGCACCGGCCGCGACGCCCCCGCCGCCCCCGGGGCGCCCCCGCCGCCATCGCCGCCGGCCCCGCGCTCCCGGAGGGCCCGGGGGAACGAGAAAGCGCCGCCGCTGCCCCTACCTGGTCGGGCTCTTCTTGTCTCCCATGCCGGCTCCAGACGCGTCCCGGCCCGGCCCCGGCGCGGCCCTTTGTGCGCTTGTCAATAAGGAGGAGCGCGGGGGGTCTCCGGGCTCTAGCGGGGTCCCGGGGAGGAGGAGCCGCCGCCGCAACCTCCAGCTGTCGGGGAAACTCCCGCTGC
>CM031879.1:27085350-27249733 GCA_018697195.1 Certhia americana
GCGAGCGGCGGCGGCGGGGCCGGGGCAACGCGGGGGCTGCTGGGGGCGGCGGGCGGAGCGGGGGCGGTACCGGCGGGGAGGCGGCCCCGGCGGGGAGGCGGTGCTGGGCAGGACGGGCAGAGCGGCAGTACGAGTGACTGCAGCCGGCCTGCGCGGCTCTTGCCTTAAAGCCGCCCCTCGGTTATCGACCGGGGTTGCTCGCACTAGCGGCTAGGTTGTCTCTTGCGCTTCTTCCCGCAGAAGTTGCTCCAAGCCATGGTTTACAGTAAGAAACGAACGCGAATGTACTGAATACGAACTTCTGCCTAGAAGTCTTGGTCTAAAGCATCCCGTTGGCCTGACGCCAAGGGAGAACACCGTGGGTACCAATACAAAACCAGAAGAGAGTGGTGTTACCTTGCACCCGTGTGCGGGGTGCTGCTTTTGCGCTTAAAAGCCTGCAAGTACAGCGTGGTTCTCATGCATCATAGCAACCCCAGACAGGACACGGGTGTTTATCGCCTCTATTATCAGAGTGCACCAGAGCCCAGTCACAGACCAGGATGCCATTTTGCAGGATGCTGTGCAAACAGAACAAAGAGCACATGTCCTAACTACATAACAAAGACAGCGGTTAGACACAGGTAGAGAGCGGAATGCAAGCAGACAATGAGAAGATACCGGTCAGCATCTCAGTAGCCAAAGCTATTACGGATGCATTGCCAAGAAATGATGGGATTTCGAGAACAAAATACACCCACGGGGAGTTTGACCGAAGTGTGTGAAGACATAAACGTGTTTAAAAATTAAGCTAGTGGACAACAAGAGAAACTTTCTGATTCTGAAGACAAAGTTGTCAAGACAAATTTCAGCTAGAAATACTGGGATAGAGAGGGAAAATGTAGGTAAAGTACTTGACACTTTAGGGAAGCAATTAAAGACCCCTTAACTGGGATGTAACATTTATGCAAAAGAACTAACACTCTTACAAGATTCACAGTTTTTTTTCTCTGTCTCTCTAGGCATACTCTGTGTCAGCAATTAGAAACCTGTGTAGGATTTACTCGTACCTGGCTATTTATCCTGAATTCCTTCTGCATTCACATCCAGCTTCCAGTATTGCTATTTTCCTCACCTTATGGTTCTCTTTCTGTATTTGCCTGACCTTTTCCCTTCTTTCTCTATTGCAATTTCTTTCTTCCTTATCTCTTTATGCTACTCATGCAGTCTTCTGTAAATTATGAATAAAATGTACAGATTGCACATCTGAGGCTGAGGCATGGCACACACAGACAGCTGGCCTGGGTTCATTTGCATTTAGTTAGACAGCTACATGAACTAGGAGCCCAGACCCAGCTCTCAGCAGGAGAAACAAGCTCAAGCTGAAGGTGATTGATCTGATGCTAAGGCAGGAATACAATTTTCTCACTAATGGGGACTATTTCTTTCCATTGACTATAAAGAGCGGTCCAGAAGTGGATGTTTAAAATTACAGAATTATATGAGGTGTCTCACCTGTGCTTGAACCTGACATTATATAGAAATCACTCGATGGGAAGCAGTGGAGAAAACTGTCTCCTTGTGCCCTTTTCCACAGCACACTCTTTCTACTGTACAAATAAACATTATTTCCCCACTTTTGGAAAGTAATTATTTTGAAACAACTGCTTTCTCTTGACCTTTTCCCCATCACAGCCTTCTTTCTCCATACCAGTTGTGGGAAACAGAACTTCCACTGATAGTTACAAAACACTGATATATGTTGTAATCCCTCAGGAACCATTCTTGGAGAGGACCATTTCTAATTAGGAGGAGGAAACACAATTGCCAGCCATAAATGTTATCCCTAACAGAAGAGTAATCTTTCTGGCTGTTGCGTTCCAGACATTCTGCTTCAAGGTCATCACCCAAATGACCATGCCCACAAATCATCGTGTTTTCCCAGCAACTTTGGGCCTGTTTCCCCTGAGTTCAAACCAACCCTTATTTTGGGAGCTGAAATGTGATTTGGATGGGACATTCAAAAGTTCAGGTGTATGGGTCACAGTGCAACTCACAGTGGCCATGAATTCGTGCAGGTGTGGGTCTTATTCTTGAATAATGCTGAAAAGGAAAGAAAGATTATTTTCCTTGCATCCTCGTTCTGTCCTCACATAGTAACACAAGAGGAGACCACTGAAAGCATCAAGCCATCCCATGTCATCTCTGCAACTGCAACAGTGATGAAAGGTATTATTTAGCAGCAGTGCTGGAAAGCACATGTAAGAGGTGGGTGTAATAGTAAGATACTGAAGAGATTCAGGGGGGCTTTGATAAAACTGAAAAAGTTGAGAATTCCATAGTCAGATATTTTGTCATCCAGTGGTATTCATGTGAACCCAGAAAACTCATCTATCTTTGCTAAACATTTGTAAGGCACACGATCTAGAAAGTTTGAATGACAAAATTGATGGCATCAGTATTAGCAGTCTTTTAAAAAATGTTTCTGGGAAAGAAAAGGCATGAATGAACCATCATTTTGAATATCCTTAAATTCTGACTTTGTCTAGTACAGTTGTTCCAGAGCAATTATTTGCCCTGTTTTAATTCAGCTGAGCTAAAGTAAACACATATTTAAGACAGAAGAGATGGGCAATATAATTGTATCTTTTTACATCAGGTACACTCTCTAGCTAGTGTTTGGTCTCTTAAAATTATCTTAAAATTTACCTTTTTCTTAGCATTATAGAAGGGAAATGCTCATTGTATGATTTTGCTATTGAAAATTATATATGCTGTTAACTTTGTGGAAGTTATACATTTCAATATATAATATAAATGTTCTGGCATTCATGACTTCTCAGCTAAAAGTTTATTCATAATAAAGAGGATGGTAGCAATTTTAAAGTACCTATTGTGTGAAAATTCTTACTGCAGAGAAAATTACAGTTGTTCCCAAAAAAAGGTGTTCACATATGAGGTTATAAAGAACAAGCCAGTGCTGTGTAAATCCATACAAAGATTTGTCATTTAGTCAATACTTGAATCAACACTGTGCACATCAAATCTATGCCAGTTGGTGCATTATCAGCATCTTGAGCAATTAAGGAATCACTTTATCACTGCTTCAGCTTAAAAAACTCTCCATAAAGATGATTATCATTATGTTGTAGATACACCACATTTTAATGCATATACGTGAAGAGGAATACTACATTAGTATAAAATTTTACTAGAACAAATGCTCCTTGTTCCAGCATGGTGTATCTGCTTTGCCTGGATTGCACTGATAAAATAAAATTAATACAATTAAATCAATTAATGGGAATTTGACTGGCAAAGGGTTTTTTGATATGTTAGGTATAAAAAGGCCTGAATCCTGGCTGGGTTTCTATGTGATATGGGGGAGGGTGGGGGGGTGTAGAATTAAAAATTAGAGATTTTTAATTCTACAATTAAAGTAAAAGCTGCTTGCAGACTCTGTAATAAAGACAATAAGATTGGTGACAGCAAGTACTGCCCCTCCAGCCTATGTTCGCTCAGCCTCAGGAGAAGCGCAAGCTATCAAAAGAAATATCAGTGGCTCCTGACAACTTTTACTGGTGTGTGCAGGCAGGAGAGTGAAATTCTGCTTTAGAAAGGGCCAGACCAGAGAGCAACCACACCTAGAATACTTCATAACATCAGAGAACTTAAAAGCTGTTTTAAAAGAGTTTTTACTTCCTTGCATGTACAAGCCTGACCTAAACATATTGTATATTTTTCAGGGAACCATAGCACTTATGAGTATTGATTCATCACCATATCTCTCAAGTTCCCCACAGTTAGAGTGGCTCTGACATCAGCAAGGATATGCTGTCATAAACCTTGAGAAACATGGTGGTGATTAAGTCCAGGAGTTTTTCTACAGTCATAATTTGACTGTATGTTTATGCAAATTTGGCTCCAAATTCATAAGACATAGGATTGTACACAGAAGTCTTGCAGGTTACAGCACAGCAGCAGTAGCTGCATGTGTAAGATCAATAAAATTTGATCATAATGGTTATTTTTTATATTTGTCCTCTGTGAACTGGAATGAAATTATCTTGCTTTCAGATATTTGGTAATTATCAAGTAAAATCAAATTATCAAGATATTTTAGTAACTGCTTTCTTGTCATTCACTCTCCTAGTGAGAGTTTGGGCCCAGCCTTTATCCTTTCAGATTTTGTAGTGAATTTTAAAGTTGTTCAGCTTTATAGTTTCTTTAAATCCTCTGCTTCATCGAAGAAAACTCTTAAAGTTTAAGTTCCCCTACTTTTTTCATTTAACCTCTCCCTGAGGTAATCCAAGATGTGAAGAATCACTGGCAGGAATGAAACAACTTTCTCAACATTCACTAAACATTTCTGGTCTTTTTCCTGGGATTTGGTGGCACACATGACAGTCTTTTACACTGAAGAATATTTATTTTGGATAGGTCAGATTGTTAATAAATAATACTGATAATTAATTCTATCATACCTCATACAGAAAAGGTTTGCTAAAAACTGCCTGTGAATACTAAATTGAAGGTATGCCAGTCGATTGCTTCAGACACTGGAAAGGTGTTCACACCCTTTGTCTGACTTGAGGAACCAGTGGAAATTTTCAACCCAACAAATGGTGAAAGAATGGCTCCTCCAGGGCAAATCTTTCAAAGTGGTAAAGCTGGATTTTGCTTTGAACCATCTATAAAAGAAGCAGAGGGAGACAAGGCTCACTAGCATCTGTGAATTTGAGTCTCCAGGGGTAAAGAACCCAAGTGAAGCTGCCCATATCAACTTAAATCAATTATCAATTGACTAGCAGTTTAAATTTGGGGCTGAATCTTTCCCTATCTGCTTCCATCAAGGTGAATTGATACAGTGTCTGGTACACCCTGTGTCAAGGGGAGATTTATTTGAGCAAAGCCAGTTTCCTGAGGAGGAATAGGTATGTATGGTTGAGGCCCCTTTAAACAGAAAAAAAATCTCTGCGGCCATTTCTTGCTGACATCAGCATAAGATCTAGCTGGTTACAGGGGTGAACACATAGATACCTCAATTAGCAAGCCAAGCTCCCTTGGGGCTAGAGGAGAGGAAAAAAAAATCCCGTATTTAGTTCTGTCTCTTCAGGTCTGCTCCTTGATTTCATCATGTGCCTTGGTCCGTCCTAATCTGCTCCCTCATTGCTTTTCTGGTATTTGTCATCTTCCTGGTTGTGTTTTTTTCTCCTCCTCCTCTTTATGTATTCCTTCATTCTCCTTCCTGTTTTCTTTTCCTCCTTGTCTTTATATCTGAGATTTGTCTTTCTACCTGGCCTTCAGTATTACTAATTCTGCCTGCTCCATCCTTCAAGTTCCTTTTCTGTCATGTCTCACTCTTCTCTTGCTTGATTTTCACTTTCACTGATGCTCTCCCTTTTAGAAGTTGTTTTAAAGTGTTAAAATTTGACAGGAGGTTGAGTTTCCTATTTTTGTGTCACGCAGGTGGCAGGCTTCCCACAGAATTAGTGCCAAAGGAAGAACAGCAGCCCAAAGGAGATTTCACAATTTACAGCAATATTTAAAGCATTCTGAATCTGATTAGGGAATGTGGCTGAAAGTCACATAGCTTCTTGGTCCTACACAATGTTTTTTAAGGGCTGTCAGAGAATAAAATGAAATACTGGAACTAAAGCCTCTAAGTCAGTTCCATGCTTAGTTCAGTGCTCCAATATCGTTTCAAGACGGCATGGAAACACCTACTGCAATAGCTGGATTCACAAGTGCCATAAGCTGCCTTTGGATCAAAAGTGCTGTTCAATTTTTCTCACTGTAAATCTCTTTTATGAATTCCTTCAGATTTACTCTGAGATCAGAAATTGACTTACAGGCATTATCTTTGACTAATGATGGGAAAAGGGAGAATGTGTCTGCATTGTGGGAAGAGTAGGAAAAAAAGATATTGCAGATGTACTGATTTTTTTCAGATGTAATAGAAGTAATGAATGAACAAACCAACCTTTTGTCAGAAAAAAACCCACACAAAGATGATTAGTCTTTGAGAAGAATACCTTTTCTGTGTGTAGTAAAAAGCATATTTCACTACTTATATATACACGCATACAAACACAGAGACATGGGTACTTAAACATTCAAAGGAATTGCAAATTTGTCTTGAAAGGTATTCTATAAGAGCTCACTACCTTTTCATTATGAAATATTCTGAGGTAAGAGAGCTCCATGAGAAACCTCATGAGTCCCTTTTTTCCCAATTTCCACATTATTCTAGACGATGAAGATAGCAATGAATGTCATAGAAGTGCAGCATGTAGGAATGCTGGTAAGAGATGTTACTTTTCCTTTTTGGCTTGGAATTATTTGCTTGGTCTCAGTTTGCCAAGGCTTATACCCTTCATGACATAATCTATAGCAGTCTCTTCTGCCTCCAGCTCCAGTGTTACATTTCCATTTTTTGTTGGTTTTTTCCTCCCACTTTTAATTAAATTGAATATGAGATATAGAATCAAAAAACCAAAAAGGAAGCTAAAAAAAGAACAGGGATCAGATCCAGCCAACAGAACACATCTGTGTGGATTCAAAATCAAGGTCAGGTGGGGAAGCCTCTTCCCTGAGAAGACAATTTCCTTGCCACTGTGCTAAGGCTATTGAAATGGCAATATCCCTAAATAACCATGCACTGCCTCTTACTACCCTTTTGTCCCTCTTCCTATCCTTCCTTTTGCTTGGACTGGTACTGTTGCCATGTGTAGGACTGGACTCTGTAGACTCAATATTGCATAAAAGTGTTTTACAGAGCTTCTTTTACAAAATAAATTTGAAATATTAATTTTAAAGTTAGTATATAAATGAGGGAAAGAAAGAAAGAAAGATGTTCTTTAATTAATGTGGAATGTTCCCTCAGGCTTTTCCTGTAGGTTTAGAGCACTGTTTACAGTGAGCCTACTGCACTGACAGGTGGTCTAGGGCTGAAAGAAGCAGAAATCTCCCAGAGGAACCTGTCAGTTGACACGGATCAGTGTTGATTCCCCCTCTTAAGTAATTGTTCAAGTAAAAGATTCTCCAAATTTTCAGAATTCAAGACAAACATATCAAAATAAAAGACTATTGAACCTTGCAGTGCTGGTATTAGAAGGACTCAAACCTTTAAAAATGTCATGGAAAAAAATACTGCAGTTATCAAGATGATCATCATAGATCACCGTCACTGGAAGCCAAACACTCAGATGAAATGACTTCTTCACAAAGCAGCTACTCCACAGGGTATGACTAGGGCTGTCAAGCCAGCAAATGACTGTGAGGCTGCATGGCTAATGCTGCAAAGGCACATCATTAATGCAAAAGAAAGTTCTGTTCCCAAGCTAAATTGCTGCCCTCTGGCTGTTTAAAAAAAAAAAAAAAAAAAAAAGAAAAAAAAAAGACACATAATTACACAAAAGGGATTTTGAAAAATGACAAATTTTGTTACAAGTTGAATATGAGTCAACAGTGTGCCCTGGCAGCCAGGAGGGCCAACAAAGTTCTGAGATGCAGTATCACCAGCCAGCACAAAGGAGGGGATCGGCCTTGAGTTTTGGGGACAGTTTTGGATGCCACAATGTAAGAAAAATATAAAGCTATCTGAGAGTGTCCAAAGGAGGGCAACAGAGATGGCCTTGAGGGGAAGACATGTGAGGAGTGACTGTGGTCATTTGGTCTGCTCAGCCTGAAGAAGAGGAGACTGCAGGGAGACCTCATTGCAGTCTGCAACTTCCTCATGAGGGGAAGAGGAGGGGCAGGCACTGATCTCTGCTCTGTGGTACCCAGTGACAGGACTCAAGGGAATGGCCTAAAGCTGTGCCAGGGGAGGTTTAGGTTGGATATCAGGAAAAGGTTTCTCACCCAGAGGGTGGCTGGGCACTGGAACAGCTCCCCAGGGAAGTGGACACAGCACCAGCCTGACAGAGTGCAAGAAGTGTTTGGACAACATTCTCAGACACGTGGTGTGATTCTTGTGGTGTCCTGTGCAGGGCCAGGAGCTGGACTTGATAATCCTGATGGGTTCCTTACAAATTCTCATAGTCTATGATTCTATAATTTATTCTGCATCAGAGTTATCATCATCTGTAGCTGTTACACACACTTGACTAACCTTCGGAATGCTCTATTACAGCCCTACAGAGAAATCTTCAAAGAAACCCTGAGATCAAGGCAGTGTAAGCACCAGCTTTAAGTCAGCTTTGAGTGACAGTTTCTGATTTATGTTTTCAAACATACCAAATAGATCTCTGACTCAGTTTGTTCATTACCACTTACAAAATAAACAAGGATATTCATTGCCTTAATGTATCTCTTCCAGAATAAAGTCTTTATAAATAGCTATTAAATTATATGTTTCACAGAAGAACTGCTCTTTCCTGAAGACTGGATTTATGAAAAGACTATCTATAATCTTCTATTTTTAATTAATTGCAAATTCTGTAGCATTCCAGACAACTCTAATGTCCAAATTTGGACAAATTACCAAAATCTACATAGCTACTACCATTTTCATAAAAACCTTGATAAATATTGCTAAGAATGAAATGTTGAATGTCCTTTTTATCATATCAGTAAAATATATAGTAAAGGCATTTCCCTTATCCTTGAGCAAGTACTTAAATAGACAAAGTAATTAATAATGTGAGATACTAGCTCATATATTAATAACAGAATATTTGTTAGCTGCATGTGTAAAAAATTTTTAACAAATTCAGGAGTTTTAGATGTACTATAATTATTGAACAAAAAAAAAATCCTATAATTGGATTTATTTGTTGGAAAAAAGCTATTGCACAGTTAAGAAGAGAGACATGTATCTGAAACTCTTTAGCCGTATCTCTCAATACGATGCAGTAGAATGCAGTAGATACTGTTACCATTATGAGCCATTCAAACTGTAGGTAACTACAGGTAAGACTGTCCCTGTGTAACTAGAAGGTAACTAACTGTATAGCAGATACAGGAAAGAAGCAGCTCCACAAGAAAGTGTCAGGAAAACATGGATTGATTTTGTCTTAATTTGGTAAATTCAGGAGGTCAAATATAAGAGAAGCTGTGAAGCTTCAAAGTCTAAAAATTGTGTGTATTCTAGGAGCTGTTTGTTCTGTCATTTAGGAGTCTGCCTGGGACACCAGCCAGAATAGCACTGCAACAGCACCTGACAGATAAAATTAAAGCATGAATCATAATCTCTCTGGTCTGCCAAACTGAGCTTTATTCAATTTGTAGCTTTAAGATGGATTACAGTTTGATGGCATGTCCTGAAGCTAACTATCCCTTAATTTCAAACAGTGTTGTGAGAAGGTTGTGTATTGGCACTGGGGTACAAACGTAGGTTTGTGTGATGAGAATTGAGTGAAGGGAGTTCAAATCATAATGGTTTCTGCTGTGTAAATTTAAATGAAATACCAGCTGGATATTTGCCAGGATGAGATATCATTCTGACAGAGCACAGCACTTAAGTACATTGAGTAAGCTCTTTGGAGTAGTCTAAAAGAATAACAGGCACTGTAACACTCAAGGAAGAAAAAATGTGAAATGCTTCAAAAACAAGCATTCAAAATAGCATTGATAATAAATTATTCAAATGGAATTTGGAATATGGAATTCTTGATGTTTGGAGCCTTTTTCTTAGGTATGAGGAAGAAGGACAGCAGACTGGAAGAAAGCCCATTAGAAGGCAGAAGGGTATTATTTTAATGCTAACATTATTGATAAGCCAATCTTCCAAAACAATCTATACATAATCTATAATCTCTGAAACTATAGAATTGGTTGGGTTCCACAGTAAGTATCATCCTTTCCATTTTTATTTTAGACACTGTAGAAATCAAAGGGTGACAGAGCTTCAAAGAGTAATATGACATAGGCTAAAGTTCAATTTAGCATGCTGGTAACAGACAAAGCACTGGGATTTTTCAGTTGGCTTGACTGGGACAAGAAATGGACATACAGAAGTTTTCAATCATCAGATTACCTTGATATGCATGACTGAATACAGGCTTAGTTAAAATAAACAGTTTGTAATTGCCAACAAACTGCCTGCTTTATTAAGACCAATAAAAAAGGCAAATGCATTCTAAGAGGTTTTTAGATTTGTATATCTTAACAATTTTTGTAATCCACTGATCAAAGGATAGTATAGAAACAAAACAGACTATTCAGTTTACAATTCAAAGCATTCTTATACTTGAGATATCAACTCACAAAAACAAAATATCTAGCAGAGTTCAGTGCAAGAATATGCATTTACTTGTAGGCTCATTGGTAGTGTTCATTAAGGACCTGATATCCAGTTCATTGGTTGCAGATAAGACCAAATTTGGAAAACCTGGAGCCTGATTTTGATAACAGTAGCCAGTGGCTGCAGTTGGTATTTTTTCCAGGATTACTTCAGTTAAATTAGTGATAAACATTTTTAATATTGACTCCAATTTGACATTGACTTTTGTCTGAGAATTTCCTCAAAAAGTTTTTACATGTGAATATTTAACCAGAAAGCCTGTGAGGAAACCAAATAAGATAAAATAAAGGTACCATAATACCTCACAAAACCTGAAGAAACAAATGCAGAATCTTGGCTCAGCAGAAAAACACCTGAAGTTCTGAACCAGATTCATCAGTGGGCACTGGCCGCTTTGTGGTGCTACGTACCAGTGCAAAGGGAGATACAAGTTAGGACAGGTCTATTGATCAGCTGCTTTGCATTACTGGGTAAACTATTAACAATAGTCAAAGAGACTGAGCATCAATTCACCAGCAGGTAGGCACAGGCATGCTTACAAGAGTGGCATTGGGGACTATGTGGTAATCATGTGTGTTGTCAGGGAGAGCTATTAACAGATGGAGCCAGTGTCTCCAGTTGTTTCTCTCCAGCTGAGTTGATCATGCAAGTCAGTGAGTGAGGAAGCATGACACTTGGCTGTTATCTCCAGGTATAGATGTATAGACACATCTATATAGAGATGCATATATACAGAAAGGTACAGATCTGCACCTGCATATTGCTTATTACAACTTTCATTGCAGTTGCTAAGAACATACTATCACGTATGTCCTCCATATGAAACCGACATGCGACATTTCAGAAGATTTAACACTAAGGAAAGTTTGAATGCTCCTATGTTTTCACATTATTGAACAAAATAATGAACAAAAAAGGTCACATCCTCTGCATTCACCAGAAAGGATGTGACAGCCCAGACAGAGCTCCACGAGAACACGCAGCCAGATCTTAAGCTGCAGATTTTGCCTACCTAAACTTTTAAGAAAGACTTTGACACCATTTCCCACAGCCTTCTCCTGGGGAAACTAGTTTACCATGGTGTGGATAGGTGCTGGGTAAAAAACTGGCTGGATGGCCAGGCCCAGAGAGTGGTGGTGAATGGAGTTATATCCAGCTCGTAGCCGGTCACCAGTGGGGTTCACTGGGGCTCGGTATTGGGACCAGTCCTGTTAAATATCTTTAATGATGATGTGGACAAGGGTATCAAGTGCATTCTCAGTCAGTTTGCAGATGACACCGAGCTGTGTGGGAGTGTTGATCTACTGGAGGGTAAGAAGGCCCTGCCAAGGGATCAGGACAGGCTGGATCAACAGGCCAAGGCTAACTGGATAAGACTCAACAAGGCAAAGTGCTCAGTGCCACACTTGGGTCACAACAACATCATCCAGTGCTACAAACTGAGGGAAGAGTGGATGAAAAGCTGCTCATAGGAAAAGGACTTGGGGTACTGGTCAACAAGAGCTGATCAAACATGAGCCAGCAGCGTGCCCAGGTGGCCAGGAAGGCCAGTGGCATCCTGGCCTGTATCAAGAAAAGGGTGACCAGAAGGGCCAGGGCAGGGATTGTCCCCCTGTATTTGCCACACCTTGAGTGCTGTGCCAATTCTGGGCCCCTCACTACAAGAAGGAAATTGAGGGGCTGGAGTGTGTCCATGGAGCTGGTGAAGAATAAGGGACTCAACTCTGAGGGAGCTGGGGGTATTTAACCTGGAGAAAAGGAGGCTCAGGGGAAACCTTATTGCTCTCTACAACTGCCTGAAAGGAGGCTGTGGTGATGTGGGGGGGGCTCAACCTCTTCTCCCCTGTAACAAGCAGTAGAACAAGAGGAAATGACCTCAAGTTGCAACAGGGAAGGTTTAGAATAGATATTTGGAGAAATTTCTTCATAGAAATAGTTGTCAAGCATTGGAAAAGGCTGCCCAGGAAAGTGGTAGAATCACCATCCTGAAAATTTTCAAAAAACCCATATGGATACATACAGCTCTTGAGGACATGGGCTGGTGATGAATTTGTGGTGCTAGGTGATGGTTGGACTTGATGATCTTAGGGGTCTTTTCCAACCTTAATGGTTGTATGATTCTAGCAGAGATGTGGGATAAAAGATTGGCAAATGACAAATTTCTTAGGTGACTGGTTTAGGTCTTTATGCTTTCTATTTTAATTTAAAAATTAGTTTAAACATTTTATCAGAAAATTGTCAGAAAAAGTGCTGTACTTGAAGGATAGGTAATGCAGCCTGTGACAGATCCTTGGTGATGCATCCTACAATCCATACAAAAGGACCTTGAACTTTGATATGTACAAAGCAAAGAAGTTTTGAACCATTCTCTTAGATCTCTATATGAAGACACATACTAGAATCACACCAGTACTCTATGTTCCTTACAGTACATTGAAAGTCTGGAACTGGGAGGAAAAAAAATCACCTATGGTGATGATTTCACAGATTATATAAGTTTTCTCTGATGTTCAAAAGTTGTAAGAAAGGGTTGTCATAGTAGGCATAGTTAGGATGATCTCTAACAGCGTGCTGCCATTTCAGTATGAAGTCCTCAGTAAAGAGCTTGGAAGAATTATTTCTGGCCAGTTGAATCACAGTGTCTTAGATGTGCTGATGAATGGTGTTGCTATACAAAACCTCCGAGTTCAGAAGCAACCTTAAAATGTCTGTTTCCAGTGTTATCAAAGATGGGAAGTATTGTAAAGCTAATGTTACCCATACAAAGATGAACAGCAGGAACATCAGTGATCATATGAGTGTGTCACAGCTGTACATGGACAGTGGGAAAGACAGAGACTTAAAAGCAAGAGACAATAAGTTCCCTAAGTTGGTCTGGGTGAAACTTTACTTTTACTGTGTGGTGTGTTTAATTTTTAATTAGCAAGGAAGAAGGTTCAGGGAGCCCCAGAGCCTACTGCTCCAGGGACACTGGGCCTAGAAAAGGCATGCCAAGGACAACACAGCATTACAGAAATATTCCTTCTTCCTGAAGGAATCATTCTTACCTGGGCCAGCCATGGAACCTGGAACCTTCATTCAAAACTCCAAGGTTTAACCTAAGCAATTAAGTTCAGGGCTGGGGGTCCAGACAACCAGCAGGCAAACAGCTCCACACACACTGGAGCTTGAAAAGTGGTACCATGGTGAGCAGGACAATGTACCTACACTGCTTCTTCCACATTTTCCAATCTGGGCCACTCAGAGTACCTGGTAGATTGGCCTTAACCCCAAGCTGCCATTAGGGTCAAGGGGTAGGGTTAGAGAACCACAAAGAAAAGTCCCAGGGACTCCGGGTTTGAAAAAGGGGAGGCAAGGAGAACACGCACTGTACCAACATTGCTCTCTCCGTGTCTTTCTGGTCTGGGCCAGCCATGGTACCTGACACCTCAGTCTCAACCGAAAGCCACCATTAGAGTTAGGATAAGGGTTCTGAGAACTACAAAGCCTACAACGACAGGGACACTGAAGCTTGAAAAGGCATGCCAAGCAGAGCACAGGACAGCACAAACACTTCTCCCATGTTTCTAAACTCAGTCATCCATTGTATGTGGGGTGTCAGCCTACACCAAAACCCACTGTTAGGGTCAAGAGGTACAGTTTGGGTTCAGAGAATCACAACGTTTACAGCTCTATGGACACTGGGGCTGTAAAAGGCACAGCAAGGGGAGCACAGCAATGCTCCAACGTTGGTCTCTCCATATCTTTCTTATGTTGGCCACCCATGGTGCTGGGACCTCAGTTTCAACCCCAAGTCTCCCTTAGGTTTAGAGTCATGGGTTCACTCCAGGGACAGTGGGAGTGAAAAAAGCATATCAAGGAGAGCCCAGCACAGTGCCAGCATTGCTTACTTCACATGTTTGTAATCTTGACCTCCTGTAGTACTGGAGACCTCAGTTTCAGACCTCCTACACATTTAAGGATTACATGAGTCTTCCATAATCCAAGTATTTTATGTACAAAGGGCATTAGTTTAGCTTTTTTATTTTCTTGGAACAAACTACCAGCTTCTAAGTCCCTTTAGTAGATATTACTTTAAAAAAACCCCACAGAATATTATACAGAGGGTAACAAAAATATTTCTTTTCCTGTTGCACGTGAAATATTTTATACAGACAGATGTGAACTCATTCTTTGTGTTTGAAATCAAATAGAGGTGGAAGAATCAGAGCAGCTGTAAAAGTAGTAATACACTAGGTTGTGTGATTTTTTTTGTAGGCTGTCCTTGCAACATGTACATTCCCAGAATCATGGCAGCATTCTCCTCTACTCCAGCCTGGTTTGACACTCAACTAGGAGCTTATCAATGGACCTTAGTCTGCTATATTCCTTCAGTGAGCCACCTGAGAATCCTTCTTTTGGTAGTTTACAGGGTCAAATTTACTGCCTGAATTGATTCACAGACTGCATTTCAAGATAGCGTTATGTGTTTACACTAAAATAAACAGTGGGCACAAGTTCACTCTTCTTTAAATTTGCTTTAAGGTTGTTCACATGTGTTCCTAACTCAGCCCTGGAGTTCTCTGAGTTCTTGTCTGCCTGCCACCGTAAATCTTCTGTGACTCTGCTTAAATCCAAGCATTCACTCTGGATTTTGAAGAGATTTAAATGGATGTAGACTTGCCAGTTTTATCTTTTTTGTGTTTCCTTTTCCACCTGAAATAAAGTAAACAGATGGAATATCAAGTCTTCTGAAAATAACTGCAGGGAAGTTGTTTTCTGTGGGTGTGCAAAAACAAGCTAGAGGATAATTTGGAATTTATTGCTGCTGGAGTAATTGTGCCACTTCTGAGAAGCCTGAGGAGGCTAGGGGAAAGTACATATTAACATGAAAACTTTACTAGAAAAGAGAGCCACATCAAACTGGTCAGTTTCTACAAAAATTGCTGATGTGGAAATAATAGACAAATTGTTATTTTTCTGGACTATGTTAAACAATGTATGGATTAAGTTGTATCCACCCTCCCCCCCAACCCCAAATTTACAGCTTCTCTGTTTAGAAACCTGTGCTAATTGATATGAATATATACATTAAGAGTGACTTGTTTATTGACAGCCAAAGTATTCTGACATAATTATCACACTCCACACTTAATGGATAGTGTTAAATTTGGAGTCTATCTGTGTTAGAAATCACTTGCTGTATTAATAGATGCCAGCTGTGAGATAAGCCCCTGACATCTTCTTAAAAATACTGTTATTCATTCACACTGACTTCATGTGTAGCTAATCATTGCATTTGTTGCCGAAAGCTAAAAAGAAAACCACCACTTCACTTTACTATTATAAATATTTAACTGATGAAGTATAAAATATTCTCTGGCTTGGTTTCGTTCTCTGCCGAACAGAATAATATTTTTAAATAATCATTCTTTCCTGTTAAATTTGTTCGACGAAAACATTATGATGCTGTCTCAACAGCTCTGCAGCTTCACAGGAAATTTTTCATAGAATATTTTTACATACAAAATCACCTGAAGAAAAATTTTAATGCAAGTACTTCTGAAGAGCAAACGGTAACTAATTGTGCCGTTTCACAATCATTTTCTGAAAGCTAATTGTAGGCTACCGCCCAAGGGATCGTTCCCTTTCCCTGCCCAGTGGTCTGTTCCTGCCTCCCCCAGGCATTGGCTGCCTTAGGGCAGGGTAGGGCATGGGGAGCTGGATCACCTTGCCAGGCTGACTGTAACCCCTCTGCTGGGTTTGCTGCAGAGTTCATTTTCTCTGCTCTGGTCTGTGAGCTAGTCCAGCTCAGCCCACAGCTGCTTGATTGGAAACAGCAGGAGCTCGAAACCAGAGGCAAGGAGAGAGCTGGCCTGTTCTTTCTAGGCTGTGACACCTCAGGCTTCATTGCACACAAGTCAGCAACATAAATATAGGAAATCTCAGCAAAAGGAAAGCATTGGAGGTTGCACTGAAAATCAGACAAAAAACCCAGATTGTTCTAACAACAAAAAGGATGAAATCTGACCTATGATCAAAAGACAGAAAAGTCTCCAAACAGCCAACTTACTGGGAAGTGAAAAGCTCTTTGTAGTTTATCACTTATTTAATAGCAGAGACATAAGTAGTGCTTCACAGAGACATGACTTGATTCCTGGCACTCACAACCTAAGCTCTCTGTCTGTACACTGCAAGACAGAGGCACAGAGACCAGCTTACATCACAGGGTTGCAGTCCTAAAGGATCAGATGCCACATTAAATAATTAAACATGGTAATGGGAGAACTGACCCAGACAGTGAGTAGGTGCTTCTACATCAATTTACATGAGTAAAACTATACTATCTCAGTGTTTGCTAATGCTGCTAGAAGCTAAAGCCCTGCTTTTGCAGGTGTTCTTTCTGGCTGGGTGGCACTACCTTTTCCCATTTTTTTTGCCTCTGTCACTGTTTGATCCATGGGTGAGCCAGGTGAGCTCATGAGGTAGTTTTCTACCAGCTCAGCCAGCAGATCTCAAAAATTTGGGACCACGTGAGCAGTTAGAAGAACCAGAGAGACTGGCACAATGGAAACCATCCCTCTGTGAACAACTAGGCTTCCTATTGACTCAGCTGTAATGGGAACCCTCCTCCAAGTCCCCAAAGCACTAATTATTTGCATTCAATTGGTAGCATTACAGCTGGGGTTTTTTTTACTTAAAAAAATCACAGGACAATGCAAGTTAGAAGGATCTCAAGAGGCCTCTGGTCCAATCTCCTGATCAAAGCAGAGAATTCAGACTGGTTTGCTTGGGTTTCTGTTCTTTTTTGCCCTCAAAAATAATTCTCTTTATTTGAGAAGATGCACAATTTATATAAAGTTTGTTGTATTTTCTAGGGAAAGGCCTTTCCTCTGGCACAAGAACATCTAATATAGCTTTAGGGTGAGAACAAAATGTCCACTGTCCTTCTGTTTGGGCTGCTCAGGTGTCAACAGAAGAGCACTCTGGAAATGCCTCTTTGCAAACAGCGCACTGGCACACTTTTATTCTCCTCTGTCAGGAGGAATCAGTTCATGGGTAGCATTTCTCAGTGTCTGATGAGAGAGTTATGAACCCCCTGGGAAGCTTTACTTTCCTTTAACCATTTCAACCTGAATGAAACAGGTGAATGAAGCCTCTTGCTCACCCTGTTTAACCTGGAATGATTTCATTCCAGTCTTGGAGGTGGAGAGTAGGCTCAGCCAGTGGGTACCAGGGAGCAGGGACATTTCCTGGGGAAAGGGTGGGTGACTATGAACTTCAGCGAGATGAACTCTGCACTGCAGCACAGCTGGATCTGGAAAAGGACACCTGTTCATAACGTGAGACACACATACACAGTTGTATCTTCTTTAAAACGTTTTGGTTTTGTTTTTGTTTTTTTAAAGAAGCAAGAAACCTACTTAGAAAGTCTGTTATGTGGGTAGCAAAGTCAGCCACCCCAAAATCATGAGATGCCAGGTGACTACACAACCTTGACTCAGACCCCTATGCAAAGTGTATTATGTAGTATCAGCACATTTTTTTCCTCCATGGGATCTCCATCTGCTTCAGTGCAGAATAGAGATGAAAAAAGACTAACAAGGGGATTTTAAGCTTGCTAATTTCTAACACTTAAAAGCTTCACCTTGTCCCTCTTATCCTTATTAATATTCCTGTAATGCAGAGAGTAACATGCAGTACACACATGATGTGTGGACACGTGTATAATTCAGAGAAAGTTCTTACTGGAAAGGAAAGGAAAAATGTCCTGAAAAAGACAGAAAGAAAATTATTAATGATGAAATTTGACTTTATCTCTTTCTATAATTCATGTTAACTCTAGATTAGGTCATGTTAAACAATTTATATAGAAAATAGCAAATCAGTTTATCATAGAAAATATAAACCAAACATAACCAAGCTTGGATGGGATTATGTGAACAGTCCCATGGGGAGAAAATCTATACAGCTGCCTTCAAATAACCATTATTTTCCCAAAGGTGAACAGGTAAGAGAATGGCCTAAGGGCACTAAGAGCCAGACCCTGTGCACTTCAGAAGATGCAACATTAAGAAAGCTGAGATGATGCAAAAAGCTGAGAGGAGAGCTCACATACAGTGGCATCTTTGGTACTATTTCTGCCATTTTTCCAACTCTCTTAACTCCTTCAGGAGTTTGTTGTTGATGTTTTCCTTATTTGCTTTTTTAATTTCCCTTTGATTTTTTTCTCTTCTTTCAGAGTCTGAAGTAAATTCAAGAAGGCACCATGTGCATAATGTCAGCTGCATTGATATTTTTAATTGTTTAGAACTTGGAGCTATTTTCAGATAAAATTTCTTATTGTCCCATGATTCTTGTGAAAGGCCAAGAAATCGATAGAATGGACTCAAAGGTGGGAAATCTCTGCCACATTCTGAGTTCAGCAACACTCTTGTCCAGCCTTCTGTCTCTTTACTCTTTTGTGTTTCCTTTGTGAATGAGATAGAGTGACTTAATATAATGGCTTTTTATTTCATCCCCTAATTCCTATTAAGAAGATGAGGGAATTATAACTACTTGGTAAACATTGGACAAAGAAGTACAGTGGGAAGGTGAACAGGAGGTTTTTCTATTGATTTCATGTGATCAAGATTGACACTACTGTTATAAAAAAAATACATAATTAATTTCCAATGTCCCTACAATTAAAGGGTCAAAAGGTGCCTGCATTTAATCAGAAAGAGACACACAAAAGAGAAACACTGTAAAATATGAAAGACCTTTTGACATAAATAAGATGTCCTTAAAAATACTATTTTAATTCAGATCAGGTGTTTGTCAATTAAGAGCATTAGCTAAGGACAGTGTCATCCTAACTGGCATGCATATGCATTCATCCATAGACATAGCCTGGAGGGGTGGTGATCAATTATTCAGCATGGCATTTTATGCTGCCTCCACCTTTCACAGCACATCATCCACCAGACTGTGATCAGTAGCAGATTTCTGAACAGAAACAAATGAGAAAACAATATTTTTTAGTTGGACCTGAATGAGATTTTAATTTCTTCAGTAAAAACTTTCATCAGTCACTAGATAATAGAAGATGCATGAGCCTGGTTCCTTCTGTTCTTCAAAAAGAGCTGAGCTGGAGGTTTCCTCCAAATATTCCATATGTTTAGCATTCAAGCCTCTCAGAATTATGCCTCTTCCATCACATTTATTGTCACCTCCTCCTCCCCCAAATCTTTATTGCTGGTCCAGCAGCATATTGATAGAGAACAACTCTCCCTGTGTGCTTTTCCAGTTTTGAAGCTGCTTAAGAGTGCAGTCAAAAATGCTGCTCCAGCTAAAACTGATGGAAGCAATGAGGTCACCCATACACACCCATCAGTTTCTTCCCCATCCTTCCACCTCCTCCAGCTCAAATCTCTTGGGCAACCCCAAAGCTAACTACCCCACTAAAAACCCGTTTATTTTCTGTTGGTTCAGGGAAGCTGATTCACCCTGAAGTTGTGTAATCCCTTGATGTGAGGCAAGGAAAAGAAGAGGGACACACAGAGAGCAGGGACATGAAGACAGAAAGGCTGCCATCTTTGGTGGCAGCCCACATTTGTACAAGACTAAGAGCAGGATGAACCTCTCCTGGAGAAGAATGTGTTGACCACATTTTCTCTACTGAAAGAAAATATATTTTCGTAAGGAAACATGAACTACTTCCTACTCTTTTTGAGTTCTTTAGTTTGCTTTTCATTTCTCAGCTGGAGACATAGTCTATGCACTTGAGAAATTAAATACATGCGAGAATTACTTCAAATTAAATTTGAATTTGTTTTGGTGGGACTTTTTTTATTTTTTCTTAAACTGTCACAAACACATTCCTGAATGACATCATGGAGGACTCTTTTTGTACTTATTCTCTCACTAAATTATTTATACTTCGTGCCCTTGCCTTTTAGTACAAGGTAGGCTCTACAATATATATTATTTTTTTGTAGCAAATAGCTTTTTTCCCCTTATGACAGGAAAAACATACCAGAGATCATTATAAAACAATCAAGATCATTAATCCTACTCTTCTCCTGGGAGACCTGCCTTGCATTTCTGTTGCTCCAGGGCATTCATCACTCAGAAGTGCATATTCAGCATTTCCCCCTTTTATTTCTTGTTGTCTTGGGTAATATCACGTATGGAGTAGGACACCTGGGTGAAAGTGCAGTATGTTTTAATCTTTCTCTAGCTCTATCTGAGGAGGTCAGGGATAAAAGCACTGCTTGGGAGGCAGCATATTAGCCGGTCTTTTTGTGGGTAATTGTTGTTATCTGCATTGTTAGGTGCATTTGCCCATCATCTGGAAAAGGCCTGGCAGACTCAAGGCCGAATTCAACTTTTTGGGAAAGAAAATGTGTTGTACAGTGAAATTAAAATGAACTGGTATCTCTCTAAGGAGCTCAATAGCTCTGTAAGAAGCAAACTGTGTAGTTCTTTTGAGTTTATAATCATGCATAAATAAGTAAATCTATTAGGTAACTGAACTATGTTCTGGGTCAAATTAAACACATAACTGAAAGAAGTAATTCACAAGAAATCATCTTGGCCACACAGGTGCCTCAGTATGCGTAGTTTCTACTCCAAAACAGTCAATAATTTCTGGTATCGCTTAAGTGAATGGTGATCATTGAAAACTGGAAAAAATGGGCAGCTAGGCCGGTCTCATGAGACCCGACAACAAGCACTTCACCCATTTTGGGGACACTTCACCTTCTGGAGGGACTGTACAGCCTACCAGGGTGGTGTAGGGTGCAGCTGCAACATTCTGTGGGGAGCAATGGCCGGTGCCGGGCCCGCGGCAGAGCCAGGCCCTGCTCTGTACGACACCCCCGATCGCCACCCTGTATCCCAACGATCTGCTGCAGAGCACCGCTGTGAAAGAGGGCTACTAAATTAAAGCTGGCGGTGAACAGCCTGCTTTTAAGCAGGAAACTGTGTGTCATCGAGCTTCTCGCTTGTGTCAGGGAAGAGAGGAGTGAAGGAGAGGTGCTAATGACAGGCGCTGCCTCCAGGCAGGGAGGTGGAGAGCTCAGACTGAGGCGCGGGGAGAAAAGCGAGGCAGTGCAGTAAAACGATCACTGTGGAAAAACATAAAGCATAAGAAGAATTTATTAGAAGTGAAACAAAGCAGAACCACTGGTACTTTCCGAGCCATAAAAATGAGGAAATGAGAAACAGCACGAACGCATTCTCATCGAAATTTCTGAAAGAGCCTCAAGTTAGCACTTACGGAGAAAATCTAACAGGGATGCTTTGCTGTTGTCTGTCTCTTTCTCTAATCTAGCCAGCAGTGTGCCCACGTTCCCATGCAACGTGACTCTAATTATAAGTTGTGATCTAACAAAGCAGGACCTGGAAATTTTCATCTCATTTCTCTGCAAACACACATGGAGGGCTGCAAAACAGTTAAAACATTGACTCTTCTCATCTTACTACATTGTTATTTAGCACCATGATTCTGTACATAATGACAGTGTCTGTGTTGCCAGTGAGTAGGGCTCGATTGTATCCTACAATTAGATAAGAAATGTAATGAACATGTTCACCCAGGTTTACTGTCCCTTGGTATCTAATGGAAATTGCTTGCAGTTGCCTCCTCTTTAAATTATGAACCTCCACAAGACTCTCTTTCCAACTAAAGAAAAGTTTTGAAATGTAAGAACATGCTGACGGAGTCCCTTTTTTGCAGTTTTGTCACTTATTTGGGCTCAAGAGTCTGTTTCTTATTTTTTCTTTCCCCACGTAAAGTAAGCAAGCCCTGAAAGCATGGATTTCAGCTTTGGCATTGAGTACATTGGCAAAAGATGTCTCCGCCAACCCCTTCACCAGAGCACCAGTGGCCTGCTGTAAAGGAGTATAAACCCAGGCAAAAATAGGGTTGTCCTCAATCTAAAAACACTGAAGTGTTTTATAAGTTTTGTATTTATAGTGATGGCAGGTTATTGATACTTAAAGGAGCACCACAGCTAGAGGCACAATGAAACTTTTTTGGAGTTGTGGGAAATACAGCCTATGGCCCCAGGATTCAACATAGCCTTGAAAGACAGAGGACAGTTATGACCTTTGAAGATCTTGTAACTTGTCTCCAAGGATAAGAGAGCCTTGTTTTGCTAGACAGGAGCTTTGAAGATAAAAAAATCCCACAAACAAAACACACCCCCCAAACAACCAGCCCCCTCCACAAACCAAAGCAACTTACCACATCCAGTTTTACAGGCTCACTTTCTGAAATGTTAAAGTGTTCTTGAACCAAACATCAGTTCTACCATTCTCTGGGAAAGAGATACAGAATCTCCTGAACACTTAATCACACAGGAAAAAATGGCCAAGTATGTAAAACCAGATTTAGGGGCTTCAGTCTCAATTTTATATGGAAAACCTTTATTAAAATATTCTCTCTAGCTATCAATCATCTTGCTATTGTCCCCACAGGACAAAGACACGCAAGCCCTGAGCACAGATCAGTTCAGCTGGTGCAGCCTATGCCAGCATGGAAGAAGCACAGGCTGAGCAGAAGGCACTTGCAGAGGTCATCAGAGGTAACAGATTAGCTCAGGAACAATCAGGAAAGGAAGAGCTATTCTTATGCCCATTCAATATTCAGCAGTATCAGATGAAAAGCCAAGACAGCTGGTGTCCTATGATGCTCATTATTCACAAGTTTTCACAAGCATATTTTCCATTCCACCATCCAAGGTTTTAAAGGGACTATAAACCAGTACCTCATCATGACAGATCTCTACAGAACCCAACTCAGTATATCTCACCACTGTCTGTGAAATGCTAAAAGCAGGTTTTCCCCCAAAATTTTCACTTGTGTTGCAGTGGCAGAATTTATATTGTTACTATGTCACAATAGCACAAAACTTAATGAAGTCAAGATAAATGACATCTACTACCTCTCTTTTAAATGTGAGAGCTACAACCTTGTACAGAAAGACATTAGATTGATTAGAGTCTATATTAATTTTGTTTTACATCTCATATGTTTGCTTGATAATTTTGTTCTGATTTTTTTTTTTAAACCACGGGTCTGAAATTCCTCAGCTCACCCTTTTAAAAACCAGAATCTGAGTGTATGCTTGTAAACACAAATTCTCAAAGACAGCACTTAACACTGCCTAGGTTCTCTATGTACTCTGCAAGGGCCAACCTCTTTAACAACATCTAACCAACTGAAGCATTCCCTACCCTTCATTCCCAGCTGTAGCTTTCACTCTGATGGGTAGTTGCTAGCATTGCAGTTGGCTTTGATAGTGAGGGCCCATTCTGCCAAGGATGAAACACCTCAGCCTTTCCAGCTGCTGCACTGAAGACTCCTTCCTGTTGAAGGGTGGATCCACTTGCTCCCTGGTTTTACCTTATGAACATACTCCTTGTTTTTCAATCTTTATACAACACACATCATTGTTTCTTGTTTGATTGGCTGATCTTTTGATTTGCTGATCTCTTGATTTTGCCTCTGTATTCTTGTGTTATTTACACTTAGCAAACTGGTCAAGGTTCAACCCCTCTTTTTTTAACCATCATTGAAGATTTCCTAAGTTGGGCTCTTAGCTGACTCTTAATTTCGTTCCACTTTGAAGTAGTTTGCAGAACTGCCTTTATCACTCCATTTTTTAAAGAACTGTCTGTTTTGCTCTTGACCACTTCCCATGAGCTCCAGCTTCTCATTTCCCACTGCTTCAGTTCTGTTGTGACTGTATTTGAAAATTAATGGTATCGATGACAATTTTATAAAGTGAAACATGAGCTACTGTCCCTGGATGATGAAGTAGGCTGGGCAACCAGTATGAGTGAATGACCAGTTATCTGGCATTTCCCCTCAGCAAGGTAGCTTCTTTGCTTTCCCATTTCTTAACAAACTACTCATGCCAAGTAAATGGTAAGAGTCTACCAAGGCTCTTCCTAGTCTCTCAGTTCCCTCCTGTAACTGAAATTTAAATTGAAATGCAGTTTCCCAAAACCACTGTTCAGCAGTAGTAGTGCCAGTAAGAAATATGAACATTTGGGAAACAGCCTTATCTATATAAATGAAAATATGGAATAACCATCTGCTGGTTAGCTTGTTTTTACTAAAAGGGACATAGAAACAAAAATAATCTCAATGTGAATTGCAGTACAATAGATGAAATGCATAAGCTTAAGACAGTATCTTTGAAGTCATGTACAAATATTACAGAGATTCCTCATCACACTGCTTTCTATTTTAGAAATGAAGATATGATTCTAAAGTATTTTCTGCCAAACATCAGCAGATTCCCACAAAGAACTCTGAAACCCTTAATAAGGAGAAGGGGAAAAAAAAGAAAGAAAAAACCAATGGAACCTCTAATAAGCCTCTTAAGATAGCAGCATAAAAATACTGCCTATCACAATACTGTGGCACAAAATACATATTTTAAAACCAGTTATGAATGAATAATGCACTTATCACTTAGACTAGAGGCATGTATGAAACTTATACTTGAGTATTCTCCAAAGGAATATGTCTAGACATTGAAATACAGTTTCTTGGCCTCTCTCATCAGCTGAAGCCCAAGTATGATGTATCTGTTAACAACTGTGGCAGCAAACATTAACCTGTGTGATTCATTGCTAGTTTTGTTACAATTCATTTAATAATGGCCATGTATATTTCAATAATCTCAGTGAATTCAATTTAACTCATTCATATTATGCAAAGGAACTATACCAAATACCTTGCAGGAAGAGAGAGAAACAGAGATGTCAGGAAAGTTCCCAGTCAGCAGATTTTGGAATTAAATTCTTGTGCCTTATTCATTATTAATACAAGTAATTTTAGAACAAAACATAAGGTGAACTTTTTTATTTGTTGTTCACTTCAGCTTGCTAGGGTTGTTACCATTTTTAAACATTTTATACTTTTCTGATTAATTAAAAAATAGATGAGTGATGTAAGAAGATAAAAGAACCACTCACATTACTATCAGCTTACTGAAGGAAAAATATGAACAAGTAAAGTCTCCTTCAGTTGGAAGCCTAGGCCTTTATTTAAACACTAAATTTAGTCAATGACAATAAAAGCGGAAAAGTAATTGGACAGAATAACTAAATGAAGGGCATATTTGGAAAGCAATGTCTTTTTTTAAAAAAATCACCTTGCAGGTAAAGTATAGTTACAATGAGACATCCTGAAGCTGGTCTGCAGACTGGATACCTCACATAAAAACTACAGAACAGAAATCTATACATCTGAGAGTCAGATATCTAGAGAGGAAATGTTCATTATTGGCAGAAGAACCAATAGCATATTATAAAAAAGGAAAAAACCCCTCAACATAAATCATATCAATGATGAAGTGGAGAAAGACAGGAACACTTTGTCATCCCAACAGCCGGAAAAACTGGAGAGAGCTCTGAATAGTACAATCCCCATGGGGGAAGGAGGGACAGGACATCAGTGAAGTGAGTTTAAGAGACACCAGTTTTCAGATACATCATGAGATCTTTTAAGTCAGTTATTGGCTAAAGCACTCTTGAACAATAATTGGTGACACAAAGGATAGACTGAAGTAATTTGTGACCTTATTTTTTAAAAAAATCCTGAGTTGCATCCATGTTTACCATATTGCTGTGAAGTCTAGCACCTGAGAAAAAAATCAGATAACTGAGTTCAGAGTTGAATGTGAAAAACAAATCTTCATTGCAATATGCAAGATTGCTCATTTCTTATAAAAGCTTTCTTTAAATAGAGGGGAATTAATACTACGAGCCATGTGTATTGGTGTGTGTGTTTATTTTTGTCAACCTATTTTGCTCCCTTTTGTCCCTTATTCAGATGCTGAACTCTACTATACCAAAATACTCAGTCTCACCTGCCATTTTTATCTGTTTTCTTCTCACATCTGAAGCTCTCTTTCTTTTCCTACCCAGAACAGATTTTTTTAATTTCCAAAAATCCACTGCGCTGTCTACATTCAAGGCTCTTGAATTTGAGAAGTTCAAGAGACTTGAAGGTAAAATTTACCTATATAGAAAGTTTACAAAAAATAGAGACAGGTATCATTGTGCCCCAGGAATAGCCAGTTAAAGCATGAAGACAACATGAAGATGTAGTCAACCTCATTTGCATTAATATAATCCACATTATACTTCCATGTGACTGAAATGAAGTCTGTGCAGTTAGACATATTACACCTGTGTACTCCAGACAACCACACAAATTCAAGCCACATAAACTCTGATCTGAAGTACAGTGAATCTGTAGAAGGAAACCTGAAAATGTTTAGCATAACTTATGTACACTTATTCTAGATGGACATTTGGCTTACTCATCCTTTGCCCTGTCTATCTTCTTCCCTTCTCCACTGGATTCCAGCCCCTGGAAGCAGTGAAATTGCATCCAGACAATGGTGTTATAATAATTACTCCTTGCCGCTTCACTAAAGGTGCAAAGTAATTTGTGTGCAGTGCTCCTACCACAATCAGATCAAGAGAGCCAAGTACCTTCCTGTCAACCAGTTTGCCATTTCAAAGGTGTGCAATACGATACAAAATCCACCATCCAACACAAATAACATAAGAGTGAAAAAAGGTGAAAATTTGTCAAGGGCCACTTTGTCCTGAACTCAAGTACTTAATCATGGGCTTGACCTAAATTTTGCAGTGAATGAAGAGAATTCTGGACGTTCTCCAGCAGCATCAGCTAAATTGGATATGAACATGAACAAGGCTCTGGAGCCCTGCATTCTCTGGGATGCCACAGGCATGGGACTCACAGAGAATCCACCCTTGCTACAGAACTGTGTTCCAGAATTTAATTAACCAAGTTTCCTCAGTTAAGCTTTTCCTGTGAAACCCTCCCACAGTAAAAAACTCTTTAAAAATGTTATGCTGCAGCAGATGAAAATAAACCTAGCTGACAAATTTTTAAAAACTTTCTTGGAAAGAACATAATTTCAAGGACTACAATCATTAATTCCAGATACACGGTTCATGAACTCAAAAGCAGCGCGTCCAAGTACTGCATGTTCTCATCTTTCCTAACTGCCATATGCTGCTCAGTCGTTTCATTTCATATGCACCCTCATGGCTCCAGGCTTCGTGGGCAGATGGCTCTTTGCCACCTAATCAAATTCACACATCAAATACATCTCAAGTGAGGTCTTTTGTAGAACTGTATCCTCCTTTAGTGTCTCTTCCTCTATTGAGCATTTGAACATCAGTACAAACTTGTATCAGCAAAAGGTTCATAATTTTCAGATATAAACCACTCATTCTTCAATTAAGCAAACATGGTACAAGCAGTTCTATCCCACTCTAAAAATGCAATTCAGCGCCTTGGAACTTCACAGTATACCCACAGAGTCCTTAATATGCCTTTTGGTTCTATTTTGGGTCTCCTTCCATAGCCACATCTGTTCTTTGAACAGAACACATCTACATTCTCTGCCTCCACATAAGCAGCTAAAATAATGCATCTTTACTCCTGCAACCAAGTGACAGTTTTTGCTGTACTGCATTGAGCTTGATGCAGTATCTAAATTTGGATGCCTTCTAATTCTCTTTAACTTGATATTGATAAAACTGAATTTTCATGGATCAGCTCATCTTGATGTAGGCTCATAGCCTTTTGTGAACTTAAAACCTCAGAGTTGCTTTTGATTCTCTGGAGCATCCTATTCATCAGACAGGAAATTTCTCATATTAGTAACTGTGGTATTTCTTCAAGCCACTGTGACCTACATTCCCATACTGGGTTGGTTAAATGTTTCACACGCTTTTATCACATTCTACTGCCACAATTTCTGCAATTCTTTACTTGCTGCATTACCTGTCACATCCATTAAATGCATGCATAAGCACACATCATATCTGTCTGAATGCACAGCAGGGTCAGGGTTAGCCTGACAGTGATGGAATGCTATTTCTCAAACCTCTAAAATTCTTCAACTTAAAAAATACTGCTTTCTTTACATGGACAATATCCTCAGCTTATTCCTTCTAGGATGTGTTTGACAGCATAGATACAAGAAATAAGGTCATCTACATTCAAACTGATTAAATCCTCCACTTTACACCTTTTTCTGTAAAGAAGGAACAGTGTAGTCATTTTTTAATACTGCCTTCAACAACTATGGGGGAAAAACCCTCACCCTGTTAAGATCATTAAGATAAAGCTGCTGGGGATGAGCATTTTAAGGACATCTAAAAATGGTTTTGTAATCTATACTAAAAAGAAGTAATCAGCTATCTAATATCAGTTATTTTGAGATAGCACATTTGGAAGAATATTATTTGAAATATTTTTATGGAAGAGCAATAGCAGAAGAGTACGGAATATATCATCATATTGACACTGCAGATGCAAAACAGAATAGAAACACTCATAGGAACACTTATTAATTGTTTAGAAAAGCTAGACGTAAACTGTGATATTTTAAAATGGCATTTATTATTTTTTGTATCAGAAGACTACAGCTAAACAGCCTGCATAGCTCACCTTCCCATGCTACCGTCAGTCATCTCTGCAGATGAAAGATGGGCTATCCCAGAAAACACAGTCACCCAGAAGCCAAAGTGTTTACAATATTTTCCAGAGATCACCTATTTAGTTACATGTAGTTCCTTATATTTACAGTCCTTTCTATTGCTCTGCTGAGAGTAGTAACCTGAATGCGCCAAAAACAGAGTGGGAGCCTGCTAAACATGGACTAAAATTACTCCTGTGAATCATAGCTGCAATGGTTTTAACAAGTGCTGCACAGGCACAGTATGAGTAATACCATTTATAATCAATTAAGCTAATCATCCTCATGCCACTTCCATATCCCTTCCTCCCCAAGGACAGATAAAAGGCATCTCCTAGTGATTTTGCGGACACTACTGTATTAGCCATTTCAATAGACCAGAGGTCCTATGACCCAGAACATATTTTGACAATTTTCAAGCTGTTTTGAAAATACAAGACAAAATCTGGTAAGTGAGGCGTACCCCTTGGCTTTTTCTGGTTCTTCTCCTCAGGGTCAGGATTAAAAGTGCGAGAGACAGAATTCTTGTTTGGACTTAGATGTTTATTGTTCCTTATCTATGTTACAGCCTCCCTGATTGTGAGTGCTTCTACACACTGTTAACAGAGTAGAAATGGTGCACAAAGTTCTGTCTTCAAGGTCTTTTTGAGCCTAAACTACTCAATTATGAGACGCCAACTAATTTATTTTTACTTTTAACCTAGTAACTAACCACCTGTGTTACATGCTGTCGACTTTTTCAACCAATCACACAAAATCACCCAAACTTACAGAGAAGGAAGACTAACCTATACCCTAAACTCTTCATCTTGTTACATATATATTATTATATTCCAAAACATTAAATTTTAAATCTTTCACCCTGTGATATAAAACACTTCTATTCAACTACACACTCACAATCTCATTGCTATCACTCAATTTCGGAAGCCTTTTTCATGGCCTCAGGAAAAATGCAGTGTATCTTTGAGATCAGATCCCGTCAGCATAGAAAGTCTGAAATCCTCTGTGTCCAGGATTTTGACAGATAAGTAGATATTTGCAGAAAGACATGAGTTTTTGACATTATTTAAAAAGAAAAGGAAGATTCCCACTTAGAGTAATTTTCTCTATAATCAGAGCCATGTTATTTATACTCTAAAACCTAAGGAAGGGCCTCAAAGTATTAAAAATAACCCCAAACCAACATACAACTTGAACGTGAACCTCTCAGAAGAAAGCTCTGTGGTTCTTCTAACAATAACAGGAAGGTGTTCTACAAGGCATTTTCTATTCTTCTCTCTTTTGATAACAAGGCTACGCAGTCTCACCTGTCTGGCCCAGAGCCACCAACACTGTTTTCTGCTTCCACAATGAGTGCTTTATGATACCAAACTGAAAAAAGCACCACCGCCTTGCTTGAGCTTTGCACACTAATTGCACTCTCTTGGCCTGATCACAATTAGGAGCCTCGTTAACATTCTCCCTTGCTCCTCAGCACTGATAGGATTCAGGTGGAAATCTGAAGCCATACCGATTACAGTAGGCGAGGGTAGGCATGAACAGGAGCAAATCCCTCCACCCTGAAAGTCATAAAGAGACTATTAACACACTTTGCCCTTATTTTTTTTTTTTTCAGAATGAGGCAGCTGCATTGGGGGTGCTGTAGAAAACAACTTTGTATTCAAGCAAGCAGAACAGGTACTTATGCTATTTAACGTAACGGTTATCTAATGCTAGTGCCCTGAATTTCTCACCTAGAAACGCCTTGCTATCTTGCCAACAAAGAACTGAAACTTAAAATTATTCAGGAAGCCAAGCACAAAAATCCCATTCCTGAAAGTCCCTTTAGACTGTTTTAGGCATTAGGTGCATTCTTCTAAGACAAAAACTACACATATTGCTGATCAACAGTTCAGAATTAGGAAAACTGTTAAAGGAAGATGACTTAAGGTAAAAAATCCTAAATGGCAATTCTTCACAGAAGCAGGTTCACTTTTATGTTTATTTTCCAATGTCACCTATCTCAAGTGACTTTATGCTTGGAAGAAAAGAGCATGGAGGAACAACACTGGGTCAGTTGTAGTAGTCTGGACCGAACCACTGCTTCGTGCTGACAAAAGCAAATCCTATGGGGAAAGCAGTGTGGCAGAAGCAGCAGACTAGAAATACACATCAATGTGCTTCAGATACTGGATCTCTTGAAAAACTACTGTAATAGGTCAGAACAACGGTCAGTTTTGGTTTTTATTTGAGGATATTTCTGAGCAGACTTTAACATTTTAAAATATCATGTTCCATATGTAAGCCTAAACCTTTTGACCCCATCACCCCAAAAAGACTCATGGCAGTGAGTTCCACTACTACATTATGTGGTGTAATGAAATAAAAGTTTGAAGCTTGCTGTCTAATCATTTCATTGAAACCTTAACTCTTACAAGCTATCAAATATTTCCAAACCAAAGTCATGGACAAAGTCAAACTGATCCTCTAGTTTTCTATTTTTTTAAAAACCAGCATTGAATATGGGATTTGAGAAAAGACAAACTGATTTTATGTAGTGGCACAATGTTTTTGTTTTGCTTGTTCTTTTTTTGGTTTTTTTTTTTTTTTTTTGGACAGCCATTGATCCCTAACCTAACATTTGAAGAAAACCATGCTGGCAGCATCACTTCCTTCCTTAGCAGAGTTTAGAACTCCTCAAGCTTCATTATTGCACACCTACATGATGTAGAGTGATTTGCATCTATCAACAGTAAGTTATGCCTGGCAGTTCAGCTCTCAGGTATTCAGTATTAAGAGATCTTCCTGAAATTCAGTGAAGGAAGCTTCAGATTTAATATACAGTACTTTCAGCAAAAAGTCAAAGTCAGTCTTAAAAACACTCCTTGGATTTCTGAGTCCAAGATCTTCCTATATGTAGACCCAATACTCCTTCCTATTCTGCTGACTTGAGGAGCTTGCACAGAAAAAACTTGTATTACTTCATTCTTGTTTCTGAATTCCTGTTTAAGGAGCAATAGAAGACACCAGAATGATGTTCTGAATGTCACTACTTTATATTACCTTAGAGGGTGTGTGTGCATGTTTCTTTGCTTTGCACCCAATTACATATTTGTATGTAAATTGATATTAAGAATACATAATGGTATATTTGGATTTATGTTTTCTCTATTTAGATATATAGAAGAAAATTAAGTCCTGATGAGCAAACAGGAAGAACTGAAAATAGGAAGAGGCTAGCTCGTTTCTTCTTCCTAGTGTAAAATTGTGAATATATTTTATATTGTGCTTCCTAAAAGTTAAGAGCTTAGACTACACACCAGTATAAAACTGGTACCACAATCACCCTGTGTCTGTGGTTTTGGGAATGATCACAGCTACAGGGGAGCATACCTAGAACCCTAGAAAAATGTAAGGACAGAGAAAGTCTGAAAAGCTTTATGTGCAAAATATGTGGCAAGACACTTTTCTAAGAGACCATGACAGTTCCAAGTACATATGAAAGCTGACTTTTAGGCATGTAGGAAACTATTCCTTTTGGATTTTACCAACAGGTTCAGATGGCAGGTTAGATCCAAGTGTATTAAAACTCTGAATTACCCTAATTACTGTCAGGCACTCAAATTGCAGTAAGGAGAAACAGTGTTGATGTGACAATAATTTATTATAGCACTGCATGAAGAGTAAAAGGACAATGCTTAAAGCTGAAATTTAACCCTATGCAGAGGAACTAATGCAAGTTTCATATTCTAATTAAATACTACTTAAGCATTGCTTCCAAACAGACCAATACATAAAGCATCAGTGGTATTAACAGTCATCCTAAGAGGAACTCCTCCTAGGAAAAAAGCCTTGGGAAATTCTCTTATGAAACACTTTACTGCTATGACTTGGGTCTAGATGCTAACTGCAAGATGCATTCTCACAGATACTTTTCTGGATTTAAGTGTAAAATTACATCATTTTCTTAAAAAGTTGCCTTGAAAGGTAGGGTTTTGAGACACATATAAAAAGATGGGAGAGTCAGGGGACAGAATAAAAAACCCCCATGATTTTCAGTGTCTTCAACACCAAAACAAACCTGTATTACAGATCACTTTGTAGCACTTTACAAAATGTACACTATATATGTCATATATATGCATTTAGAACAGTATTATTTCAGTCGCTAAGTTCTTCCTCATCACTGAAATAAGCACTTTTCTTAATCCGTGGACGTTTTGAATCATCTGAAATCGAAGATTCCCCTGCAGTCTGTGTCCATCTTTGTTGTTCTTCCTCAATTTTGGCTTGCTATAATGAAAAAAAGAGAAGCATTAGCTGGGATTAAGAAAAATTAAGGAGCACTACAAACAATAATGCTAATTATTAATATATATTGAATTATTAAACAGGTTAAAGGGTTTATTTCCAGGTAAACTGTGTGATCAAAGCACTAGGAAGCATTTCTGACAGTAGTTCTCACATATAAGCTGTCTTCTATATCACAGCAGCTGCCTGGACCATCCTATATTCTCAAAGAGAAGAATTTTGCTCATGGCAAACTTCCAAAAATATAGAGAGATCTAAAGCAAAAAATCTAAGCAGATGTCTTTAACTGAGATCTGAAGTAAAAAATGCCTCATGTTTTAAACTGATGTTATTGAATCAGCTTTGTTCCACTAATAACTCTTCCATCTATTGTCCTTTCAGTCATTCATTCACATAATGAGTGCCTTTGGGGATTATTACTGAAGGTTATTCAACCAATAGTTTAAATAGAAGCTTCCTATTTTTATCAGTTAAAATCGTGGATGGTGATAGAAACGAGGTTTCCTGGCTTCATAGGTTTTATTTCCAATTGTGGAGTTTTTGGTGAAAGGGAGGAACATTTCGAATATTTGAATCACTTTTTTGGACTACCTCATGTAAAGGTCTTGCACTCATTACAGTCATATTCAGAACAAAGTCATTAACTCTTGAGGATTTTTTTGAGGGACAGGCACACAGGTAACAATGTTGATCAGGGACCCAAGAAATTTGGATATCAGGTCAGGCTTGTTTTGTTTCATGAAGCAAAAGGGTGTAGAGATAGAGAATCAATAAAGACAGTAATACAGATGTTAGATAATGTAGCTACATAAAAAAATATGTATTCAATCTGTTTTGGGAGATGAGGTCTTTTCAAGAATGCAATGGTCTGTATTAGGCAAAGTAGTAAACGTTTGAAGACATTCCAGTGATGTCCTCAAGATGTGTCTTTTCTGATCACTGTTTTTAATGTGAAACATGACTGTCTCCTCAGCTGACAAAGAAAAGAGGGATTTGTGGGCAAAACCTAGCAGAGCATCATAGCAGAAATGACACAAGTAAATAGCAAAGGAGCTTGAAGGAAAAAAAAGGCTACAACACACAAATACAGCAATAGTGAAAGAGCAAGAAACCCAAACAAAATTCCACTGAACGTGCCTGCAATGTAAAGAAGCTAACTATAGTTACCAACTACTGCTACCAAACCAGAGCTTGCCAAGTGCTGTAGAGCAGACAGACCTATGCACATATATCAGAGCTTCTGAAAAGCAGCTAAAGAAGGGAGTTGAATTTAAAAAATAATAATAAATATGCCATGCTTCAATTTTGTACCTGAAAAGCTATGGCTTGGCTGAGGCTATCTAGAGCAGGGTCTTCTCCTTCCTCTTCACTTTCTTCTTCCTCCTCACTTCATTGTGCAGAGAGAGAGAAAAAAATAAAATCTTAAATTTAAGTGTTTAGTATGAAAAAGCTTCCTTAAAGAAGTAGTAACATGTAACTCAATATACATACATTTCTTCTGGCTCCACTATTTTCTTCTTCTTCTTCTTTTCTTTTTTTTTGGGTGGTTCCCGCTCCCCTAGCATATTTTTAGGACAAGCGTAACTTAAGTGTCCTGCTTCCTTGGAGAAAAAGAAATACAGTTTAACAGAAGCCATTACAAACAACTATACATTAAAATGTATCATGAGGGAAGTTCATGGGGGAAAAAAATGCAAGCAATTAGTAAGATAAATGGAATGCTGAATTAGCACACAAGACAAACTCTTCTCTAGGCTTGCTATGGAAATGGAGAGATTGGTGGATATGCATGCTTAACTGCAAACTGAGAACAAGCTATGAGCACAGTAGGGTTTTTTTCTGTAGCAATAACTGAATACACTACACATGGTTTATATTCAAGACAAGATAGAAAACTGAGAATTAACAATTTAAGACACAGAAGTGACGCCACATTTTTGCTATAAGAGTGTTATAAATATAAATCAAGTCTGTACTGGACATTAAATACTATCCAAATATCATTGTCCTACGTTACTATGTTCAGGAAAAGTCAGGAATCAATTAAAACTTAAAACTCACTTCCATATTAAACAGTTTTTTCCTGTATTTATTTTACTGCCAAGTAAATCATGTACTTCCAAAGATATAACAAAAGAAGGTATTTTGAAGCAAATAGCAGGAGGATGTCATTGCAATAGTTTTCATGTGCATCACTTACCCTCCTTGGGTTTTATTTCACTTTGTTACTTTCATTACCATCTGCTATTACTACTACTATTTAGTATTATTTCAATTATTAAGTTGTTCTTATCTCAACCCACAGCTTTTGTCCATTTCTCTACATTTTTGGTTTTACTCACCCCACATTCGTAACACTTCGACTTATCAAAGTAGTTACGCCGGCGAATGAATTCTGCTGCTCTTCCATTATCAATGGCAATACTTGCTTTTATTACTCTTCCAAACAACTACAGAAAAGTGGAAAGAAAAGGTAAATGTTTTGGGACTGAAAGCCCAACCTTCCTGCCATAAAAACTTTCTACAACTTACCTGTTTGTTATTAAGTGCGCGAGAACAGTTTTGTGCAGATTCTTTATCCAAAAACAAAATAAATGCAACTCCTTTGCTCTTTCTGGTGTCTTTGTCTTTCATAATGGTAACTCTGGAAACATATAACCACATTATTGATTTTAGTGAACCGCACTAAAATTACTTCAGAGGTATTGGCCGTGTATTTAGAGGTAGAGTGGATATGACTTTTAAAAAGCATTTGGGGTCTTTCTGGGACCAGTATCACTCTTAATTCCTTGGGTGACTTAAAGAACAGAGAACATAATCTTTGCATTTACAGGCAACCTAACTGGAGGTGAAATGTACACTGGAGGTAAAAGGAAAATTCATGAGTAATCTTACCGTTGCTAATATTGATGAAAATTGATGAAAAGCACAGTGTGAACTGCCTCCAAACTGAGAAATGTATGTTCATGTAGGACTAATCAGCTAAACAGGTTGACAATAGGAAACACTAACTATATGCAGTACTGTTCTACAAATATCTCCAACTGAAATTCAAAGATTGTGGATGTGTGTGTTATTTCACATGACACACAAAGTTAAATCTTCAGTCTAATACTGAAATCAACAGCTTCAATAGCACATTGAGAAGTTCACTAAAATCTAGAAACAGTGAAACAAAACCTGAAGATAATAATTTACAAAACAGGGCCAGGGTGTGTGTATGGTGGGCACCCACACAGCCTCAATTCTTTCAATCTTAATGTCAGTTGTATTTAGTCCTGAAAAAACCTTAACAAAACAACAACAGTAAGAACCAGGTAATGTCAGGCTGCATGTACATAAAAATCAAAGCAGACGTAAAAAAGTAGGGAATACACCTATGTCCACCACAGGCAGAACAAGGTTCAGCCACAGAGCAAGCCAAAATCCTAAGAAGTAACAAAAAAAAGCACACCTCACTTCAATACCATACCGCCTGTATAAGTAACAGATGACCTATGTGGTAAAAAGTTTAAAAAATAAAAACACAGTAAAGAAAGCTCAAACTTCCTCAAATACATTCAAAAAAGTTTGAGCTTAACAGTTTTACTACCAAAGCCTCTTGGACAGGACATGTCCAACTACATGCATAAAGTTCAAGCGTCAATAAAACTGACTTTAAAATAATTCTATTAATTTTTCTGCCAAGCTACTCTTTGAAGAATTCCAACAGAAGCATGGTATGACTGTAAGGCTTCTAATTGGGATATTGAACATACCAGTTAATAACACAAGAATAGAAAGAATCAAGTGTCACAAATCTTTAAAAAGCCAGGAACTTCTTGAAGCCATGGAAAGTCTGATTTCTTAATGAAAAAATTCAGCTGAAGTCATAACAGTCAGGATATATTTGTTTTTCCTGCTCCTGTCATCTGAAACACACTTCTGAGACTTCAAAACTTTGAAATTCTGTATCTCACAGGTTACTGCAACAGCTTCTAGAAATTAGAGAAGACGCTGGTTTAGGACTTATAACTGAAGACTTGAGTCTCCTTATTCTAAGCAATTAAAAAAATAAACAAACCAGTCAGTTCCTTACTGTGGCATTTCTTTCTATCATTTGAACACAGAGGCAGATATTTACATGTAGTGTTCATGAATATCCCACGTACTGAAAGCCATTAATGCAGCCTTACATCTAGCTTTAAATAAAATACTAATCAGTCACAATAACAAGCCCCTCTGGAATCTGTACACTGAAATTGTGACATGTAGTTCATGTAAGAAGCTCTCACTTTCACTCTTACCCACTGTACCCCACACTGTTCAAGAAAAGGGGAATAACACCTAGAACACGGTTTCGACTATTTCAGAGAAAGGACTGATGGTATGTCACAAGATTCTACTTGCTCTTAAGCAATGGTTAGCAAAACCTGCCACAAAACACAAATATTCTTGTATTATGTATGTAACTGCAAGAACTTCCAGCTGTTAAATTAAATTTATACTTTATTAAAAATGAACAGAAATTCAATACAGTTCCACATTCATACTTTAATTACAAGAAGCTCAAGACTTTCAAGTGAAGGAAAGACATAAAATATTTAAAGTGAGAGGTACAAAAATAGAAGGTAAAATCAGGTCACTTACTTGACAACTTTCCCATACTTTGAAAATATCTGAAATATAAAATAAAATAAAAAGATTAAACAACAGACAATTGCATTTCACTAATAATAAATTTATCATGATAAACTTATATATCAATACTGATTTTGCAGTCAAAATTGTTGTCAGCAAGTTTAATCTAAACAAGGCATCTCTTAAAACTTACCCTGTACAGGTCATTGTTAGTCAAAGCAAAGGGTAAATTGGACACATACACTGTGCTTTTGCTTGGTGCCAACCCACCACTCATTTTTCTGATGAAAGGAAAAGAGAAAAGAGTTAAACTATACTGAATAAAGAAATTAATTAAAAAAACGGTTTAAAGACTTTCAATTTTATTTCAAACCTAGCCCAGACAGCCATGATAAAGTTGCAGGAGAGCATAACTTTCATATCCTTTTCATTTCCCTTGCATCATTTTACATGAAAATTAGTGTTTGTCTTTATGGACTACAGAAGATGTACACTCCTTCCTCCTCTCCTGGATCCAAACATATTTTTGTTCTATTTGTGTGAGTGAACTTGTAGTCAAGAAAAACCTGGCAAGTTAGTGTACTTACAATAATCCTCTGCTGATCTGTGCAATTAGAAAGGTTGGGGGCCAAAAGAAACAAGCAACGTCCATTTATTAAACATTAAATTTCTGTGTCAAATTACTGACCTTTGTACCAGTACCAGCATGATCTGATTCTTTATACAAGTATCAGTTCAGCTGCATTCAATATACAATAAAATGCAACTGGTTAAGGGGAAAAAAAAAGTTTCTCTAAAGCAGAGTCCTAACTATTGTGGGAAGGGAGATAAATACATTTTAAAGTCAGTGTAGTATGATGCTGAAGTGGCATACTCTCTTTTCTTCTTTTAACTATTGCTCATTTTTGTGCACTCCTCTAGAACTGCATGTGTCCAGAGCTGACCATAAAGCAGCATCTCTGTAGAAGCACTCCCCCTCCTCCCTCTGATTAGGCAGATTTCTCCTGGTAGGAAGCAGGAAAATTTCCAATCTTTCCATTTTAATTTCCAATCTCTTCTATGATCTTGAAAGTATGTCTGGGAACAATCAATTAAAAATACTGTTATAACCACATACACATCATCTAATACTTGGTGAAGAGTAACTGAAATGACTTGAGAATGACGAGCCAATGTTTTTCTTCACATTTGGATATTTCCCAGAATTTTAAGTGGTGTAAAGCATGTGCAAAACACTCTTTGATCCATTCTGTAGTCATGGTTCAGACCAAGAGCTAAGTGAGTAAAATTTAAGACCAAAACATACCCCTTATGAAAAGGCCACACCAAATTGTACAGCAAACCCTTTCCCTACAGTCCAATTTCTACCTCCTCGTCCATTTTCCTACAGCCTTACTACTGCTTCCTGGCACCTCTAGCCAATTCCCAATTGAAGATCAAACCACTTCTTTAGCAAGACTGACTCATTTTAAAAATGCAGAACAAAGCTGATGAAGGGATAAAAACCCTAAAGTATTGAAATCAGCATCTGCCATATTACAGTTTCTTAGGGGGCTTCTTGGGTAGCCAGTCTGAACAGATTGCTTGGCCAAGAGCCAACAAAGTAACTAATATTGAACTCTGATCTGGCTGATACTTTCTGGCATTTCATGGTTCAGTTATCTGAAGGCCTGATATTCCCAGTAGACACTGACTACCCAAGTGCTTTGCTTCTCTTTCCTGAAACGCTTACTGTATCACAATTCATTAGAGTGGCAGTTTCCAAGAGATTGAATTTTGTGGTTTCCCATGTTCAGAGATTATTTTTTGGCACAAGCAAAAATGGCAACACAAAGGTTAAGCAAATGAAAACAGAATAAATTTGCAATAAAGGCCACACATTGCATCTGGTGTTAGGCACACTGGGTTCATTATCCTGAATTCCTTTCTGCTTGGCATTAGTATCCTTGACAAGCCTAACCAGACTGACTTGGCAACATGCCACATGAATAGATGGCCTGAATTGCAGTTACCAGATGTACAGTGGATAGAAGGATTCAGGAAGAGCAATCTCAGTGCTGCACTATGGTAGATTGCCAGCGTTAACGTTTCGCAGCAGTGGACAAGAAAACACTGGAGGTGAACCTCAAGTGTCTGAATACAACAATTTCACTCTGCCTAAAAGGCAAGAGAAGCTGGAGCACCTTGTAACAGCACACCAAACAGCCCCCATTTTAATGGGCAGGCACCAGGGAGAACAGCGTGATTGGAGAGCAGGCTCACGGTGTATTCCTCAACGCCGCAGTGCAAACCTCCACAGAGAAGGTGAGACTCCACGCGGAGATTACTACTGGCCTAACAGCTCAGTTGTTAGGAAATTATTCATGAAAGCAGCCTACAGAGTCACCATTTTCAGCTGTGCACTGCTTCTTCCAGAGAAGCTGAAAGAGTTGCACCCTGACAGCACTGGCTGCCAGACAGCTGAGGCTGAACGTTGTTTCTACTCCCCTGGACAAATTTAAGCTTAACGATTTTACTGCTCCAACTGCCCAAATATTCTTAGCAATTTGTATTGTTTAGGACTGTTGTGCAAGTACTTCTTAATGTCTGACTCACTGTACAGACACAACTTTAATACAAGATGGAGTACAGCAACTGTATGGTTATCACCATTTATTATAATGATGTTTTATAGTAGGAGGAGTAAAAAACACCTGTTCAGGCTTTAAATTAACTCTCCAAACAAGATATGTCATCTGGAGGTTCATCATTACAAGGCTGGGAGTACTGCTACTTCAGGAATTTTCTAACTTCACAGAACAGTCCAATGTAAGTGTAACATTTTCATCACATTCTTCATGATTACCAGTCTCTCTGCTCAGCTGACAAGAAAAAAAAATAAATCTCCTTCCCTCACAAAAATTTCCAAATGAACCAAAAAACAACATTTGAGCTTTCTTCTTGCTTCAGGAGACTCACCTGAAAGTCAGGTACAGGCCTGGCTTCAAGGCTATATCCTCCTAGAGCTTTTCAACAAATCAAAACATTTCTCTTTTATCCTGGATGCTTTTCTGAGGCTTTCTTGATCTTCAAGATATTACCTTCATTACTTAACTTCAAAGCATTGGCTAAAAGCCTTTACAATACCTCCACAGAACTGCACAATTCCCATTAATGTAATGGCCTCTCTGTAATATTAATGCCTTCTTCATTTATCACTTTCACATATAAACTTTGACAATAGAGTTATGCCTCATTACAATGACATCTTGAATTCAATCTTTTTTTGTCTTTTCTAACAACTCAACTAGAAGAAGCCATTTTTTGAGAAGAGCCATCTGTCAGCAATGATTAATTCTCCTGAAAAATAGATCAGGTACACAAATATGTTTTGCTTCAATCCAATACACTTAATGCAGCATCTGTCATTAGCATTGGGGATATCACAAAAAGACAATTAATAATTTCAGTAATTGGCTTTTCTACTCTATCCCAGAACACATGAGGATACCACCAGAACTGTTCAGATACCTCTGAATCATCAAGTGGAGCCTAAATCTACTGATACTTTCATGACTTAACTTTGGTATTTCAACTTACAAGCACAAACCTGTATGTTTGTTTTTAAGTGCAGTGCAGCAAGGTCAGATTTATGATTTAACTGACTGAAGTGTGTACAAATGATTTGTGAGCAAGTTTCTCAAGATACTCCCACTCAGGCCAATTAATTTGAGTTTTTCTATCTTGATCAGTATTTTCTTCCTGATTTAATAGTGTCAACAGAGTTTAGAACCAAATCAACAAACGATTAATTGTGGCAGGAGTTTTGCTCAGGCTTATAAATCAAGTGTCTGTGGTAAATTATGAAACCAAACTCATGTTCTTCTTGGTCCCTGACAAGGGTATCAACCACTTGCTAGAATTCTGCCCTGAAGGGGCATGAATCAAGCTGTAGGAGAATAATCTGTTTTATCTCGCAGTCACCTAAATAGTACCAAGCAAATATTTGACAGGATCAAGAATTTTAATGGTAAACAAGCACTATCAGCAAGGAAAGAATACAATCTGCTCAAGCCAAAGAGGAACATAAAAAGGATCTGTGGTTTGAATCAAAGCACTGTTATGTACTGATCTAACTACAAAAGCCTAGGGACAGTAAGACTAGGTATCCAGACCATCAGCTGGGACTATTTATCAAACACATATAATTTATATGTGTTCCTTTTCCAAATTACATACAGGTGTCCCATCAACCTTGTCCAAAATCGGTAGTATTTGGTCCCAGGCAGATAGAATGGTGTGATTTCATTTTCATCCCCAGTACTACTCAGCATTTGCTGAGATGTTATTGTGAATGAAGACGATACAGCAGTAAGTGCTTTACTCAACAAATGTGCAACACCTACAGAAGGAAGGTGTAGGAGAATAGGAAAGGGGCTGCAGGCAGTCTTGGCCTTGATGAGTTACAGCTGTGTCCTTAAACAAGACAAGTAAACAACTTTGAGGGTGAAGAAGAGTGGAATGAGGATGTGTGTTGACATTAATAACAAGAAACAAAGAAATTTATGACCAGGTACAAAAGGGTAGAAGGCACATGCTCAGAATTTGTTAGCTAATTATAGCAAATAATTATTATAGCAAAAAGGAGAATGTGCTATGTATGCGATATAGAGAAAAAACAATAAAAGTTGTACTGTGGGATAATAAACTGCTGATGTTTGCCACCACCTTTCACTCTTTTGTCCACAGTCAGTAAGGAGTGCTCTGGAGGCCAGGCTGTCTTCTTTCACCCCCACTTGGAGAGACCTCAGAAGTTCATCATTTCTATGCTACCATTTCCCCCACGCTCCAAAGGGAAGCGCATAGAACCTTTTTCAACAATGTGTTTCTAAAGGGATTCTGAGCACAGCCAAGATGGGAAAAGAGCTGCTTGGTTCAATCGCATCTGGTCTCACCCAGGAGGGGCAGACATGGGTAACTCACTTCGTGACGGCCCTTCCTCCTCAGATCACGACACACGTAATTTCAGAGCTCAGTGCGAGCAAAGCGACATTAAAGCAACAAAACCACAGACTGCCCAGAACTTCCACACACCGCATTAACACTCTCGGCCATAACATCACCCCGCGGTTCCTCTGCCGCAGCTCGGCCCCGACCAGCCGCTTATTCCGTCCCTTGGCATTCCGCGAAGGCCCGAAGGGAGCGAGCTGCGGGCGAGCGCTCCCGACACCCGCGGTGCCGCCGCCCCGGCGTACCCGTCACGGCGGGGCTCAGCCGGCGCGGGAGCCCATCGTGCCAGGCGGCCGCACAGGCGCAGGGACGGGACAGCCCTGGACACACGGCTCCCTCCGCTGTGGCCGCCGCCCGGCCCGTCGCTCTCCCCCCGACGCTCCGCTCCCGGCGCGGCTCGGCCAATGCGGGGCGGCCCCGCGGTGACGGGCCGGGGTTTCCGCTGACGGCCGTGGCGCGCCGGAAGCGGCGGTGGAGGTGCCGCGCCGCGGGAGTGGGTGAGCGGCGGGGTTGGTACCGGGGCTGAGCCGAGCCGAGCCGAGGCGAGGGCTGGCCGCCTCCCTGCACGGAACCAGCGGGGCCTGAGCCGAGCCTCTGGCCCGCGGCTGCGGGCGGCGGGGAGCGCTCGGCTCCTTGCGGGGCGCCCCGGGGCCGCTTTCCTGCCCCCTCTGCCAGCACGTGCTCGGGGCGCTGGGAAGCGGCACCCCCGGGAATTGGGGAGCGCGTCCTTCCCTGCGCCGGGAACAGCCCGAGGGAGCGCTGAGAGCAGGGCTGCCCACGCTGCCACCAGCTGCGGGGATTTCGGGGGCGGGCAGGAGCCGTGGGAAGGACGGCCTCCTCTGGGCAGGCGATTCGAGATGGCTTGTAAGCCTTACCATTTAATTCTCTTTAAAACCCACGTGGGAGAGAAGACTTTGATACTCAGCTGAGTTGGTGTATTTGTTTTGAAGGGTAGGATCGTCCTCCTTGTACATACGTCTGAGAGTACTTTTAAACAATAATTCGTAGTGAATGTTTGGAGGCTATATAAATCCTGTTGTAAGCACTCATTGATGTGTGTGGTGGGTATGTTGGTGCAGGATCAGTATCCTTGCTGTTTCCAGAGGGATAATAAGAAACGAGTGTGTCATTCAGCTCATTTTTTAGTAAGTACTAAAGTAAGTCTTTCAGAATAAATCTGTGTGATTAGTGTAACAATAGGGTATGCTGTAATATTTTAAGTCCTTGCTAGTATTTAGGCATCTCGAGTCTACATGTTTTTTTATTCCCACTCATACTCTAAGTAGGCTCTTGCCCATCCATTAGAGTTTTCAAGGATAGTTATAAATTCTTTATCTGGTATATCTGTGACTTCAAGGGAACAAAGACAGTCAGAAATAAACAAAAAGATGTGGAAACTCACCCAACCAGCAAGGACAGTTTGATGCAGTGATTTTGCCCTGGGTGAAGTACTGCGGGTTGGTTGGTACTCTCAAGAGTGATTTTTGAGAGCATTGTGGTTTTGACTGGTTATGGCAGCAGTATGGAAAGCTTCCATATTTTGTTGTCAGTGTTTGTGCTGCAGGATGGAAAGCCACAGGAGCAGTGGTGATCCATGCAGTTGTTTGCAATGACATTGCTGGCAGAGCAGCCACATCAGAGCCTGGTAGAGTATGCTGTTTGTGGCACTGACACTGATGATGGACAGGTTGGTGACTGCAGGTGATCAGGCAAAGAAAAGGGCTAATATATCAGTCATTCTATTAATATAACCCCCTATGCATTGCTTCCATTTCTCTTGTCCCAGTGACAAATTAGAATGAAGTAGTAAGGAAGGGGAACTGCTGGGATTGTAAATTCTCATTGGAATGCTGCTGCTGTTATTAATTATATTCAATTTACGCATACTGTTTTAAGTCAAAATTATTGTTACTGGGTTGAGAAAGATTGGAAGAAAGCCTCTTGATATCTAGGTGAATATCCCTAGACTTGTTGCAGTCCTGATTGCTTTTGAAACTCTTACAGCCTAAAACTTGCTATTAGGCAGAGACAGATTGTCTTTAAATCTCTGATTTTTTTCTTAGTGCCTCTCTCGTGTTATTTTATTTCCTGATGTGTTAGATTTTCTCCTCTGCTCTTCTGCTTTTTCATTTTACCAGTAGGACTGTGTCTATTCAATGTGTTCTTCCTATCCCAAGTAAGAGGGGAAGATGAGAAAGTTACTTTCCCTCCCAAACCCATTTTTATCTGCCTTGCCTTCTGTCTAGGTAAGAGATACTAGGACATCTTTGAAGATTATTAAATACAGAGTCTAATTGTTGGAAGATAAAACAATGTTTCCTGTCTATATCCCCACAGCAGGAATCATTACAAGTTTTATAGTGATATTGCTAATAAGTTATTTCTCTCCTATTTCTTGTACAAAAGCGTTTGAGCTTTTTTTGAGAGCTGTCCAAAGTAGAGGAGAGACAGAATTGGCTTACATTTATCAGTCTTTGCTGTTTGTCAGAATAACATTATAAAGCCTGATCTATCCCAATGGCATGGGAGGCACTTCAGCTGCCTGTCTCTGCCTTTGCAGCACAATGTTGTTTTTATGCTTTATTCACATACGGCAAGATGTAGCCATCTGGATTTGGAAGCTGTATGTGTTGAAGACAAAAATGTAGATTCTGCAGAAGTATGATAACATAACCTAGAAAATTACAAATCCTGGAGAAGTAGATGCTTGTAGGCTTGATGAAAACTGATGTCTCAAGTAAGTGTAAGACAAGAATTGTATACAAAATGTTTCAACGTACTGGAGAGCTTTTCCAAATGCATCAGGAATTTTTAACATGCTGTTTAGAAAGCAAAAATGAGCAAGAAAATTAATGATTGATTGTTAGGTAGCATAGGGCACAACAGAACTAATTGGAATAAAGCTATTCTTGGTGGCTAGCTGCAACAGAGCAGCTTGTGTTGTGTTAAGAGAATGACCTCTGCACTTACAGAATGTGTTTATTTGAGAGAAGACTTTGCTTTAGGTACAGCAGTCAGCTCTAGTCAAAAATAGAAAGAGATTGTTTAAATTAATATAATGCAGGACACAAGTGATTATATAATATTAAATATCAATTATTTTTGTTGTATGTGCTAATAGAAAATAGTTAATCAAGCTGAATCATAATATAAGGAGTGAAACAAAACCAGATTTTTCTCATTCTTTGTTTTGCAACAACTTTGTAGCTACTGAGAGAACAGATGAATCTCAATACAGCATAATAAACTTGAGATATAAGTTCTTGAGTCTTTGTTAATGTTATCTTCTGATATTGATCCTGTCTGTTCTGATATTGACTGTCCATGGTTGTTATTAAAGCTGTGTTAGGTTACATCAGTTATGAAATGGATTGGTTTATTTTTCTGTAGAAACACATAAAAGGTGCTCAAGATGCTGGGAATTGCATTTTCTTCCCTTCAAACTTTTTTTTTTTTTTTTTTATTTTCAATTGCATCCTTATTTTATCTCATTGGTCTCGGCTAAAATTTGTGTGTTTTGACTTCTGTATGAAATTGGTCTTGTACTTGTTTACCTTACCAGCATTTTAACCAATGTACTTGATGGCTGATTCTGCCTGATCAACTTTCTTCATTTTATTCCTCTAAATGCAGATGAGATTTTTCGCCTACCTGCATAGTTGCTCATTATCTAGTGTATTTTTTTTGTTTGTTTGTTTGGTCTTTTGGCCTGTTGACTTTTTTAGTAGTGTATCTCTTCCTTTTTCCAGCTTGTGTTTTTGTCAAAATTCTGGTCTTAATTCTCGCTCATTTTAGTGAGGTCCAACAGTGATAAAAAAAGGGAGTGTTTTTATCAGCCTTGCTGCCTGATCATATAATGTGGTGTGTTGGTGAGTGTTGGTGCCTACTGCCAGTGATGTTAGGATGTTGGAGGTGGTTTGACTGTCAAAGCAGCATGAGGTCAAGGTTTGTGCTCAGCTTCAGTAGCACTCATCTGAGATGTTTCGCTTTTTGAACATTGTGTTCAATTAACAGTTTCAATAACTTATGCAGGCAAAAGAGCAGGGTCACTACCGTATTTATCGAAACAGAAAAAAAAGCAGCCCACTTGAAAACCTCATTTGAATTCAGCTTCTGGTATTTTGCTGTTTGTCTAAAAAACTGAGGGTTGCCATCAAGTACCTAAATCTCTGTGTGAGAGGTGGATGGGCTATGGATGAGCATGGATGAGCAGATGAACTGCTGTGGGCAGTTCAGGTGCTTCCCAGCTATGGGCAAGTATAGACAGAAAAATTGCACTCTGGGGCAAGGGCTGAGTATGAAGTGAAGTGTTTTAAGGCAGAGCAAGTGATGCCTTTTCAGCAGAATGATTTTGTCTTGCTGTAGCTGTGTCCCTGCAGGTACATAAAACCACAGCAATGTTCAAGTACTGTTGTGGGCACAAAGAAAAGAGGATGGTGGAGACAGCATAAGAGCAGATAGAGCATCCTCTTGGTAATGTGGGAAGGAGGGCATGGGTTGGCCTAAGAGCTGTTCATGCACGTTTAGCCCTGGTGTGCATTTTTAAGGCTCTAGAAAAAAGCCAGCGAAGTACAAAATAGAGAAAAGTTGAGGCAGTTACTGTGAAGGTGCCAGGAAGGTGCTTCTGATGGTGCACCTGACCATCCCATGCAGTAGTATGAGCAGTGGTTTCAGAATTAGTAACTCTTACATGCAGCTTACTGCAGAGGGCAGGGACAGTGGATCCTCTTGCTTTTGTCCTTACCAAAACTAGGATCAGCTGGTTGGTTTAGTCAGCTTTTGATTTATAACCTGTAGTTACATCAGAGTAGTTCTGAGTCTTGGCTGTAGAACAAACTTAAGATCAAATGGCACTATATTTTAAAAAGATGATCTGGTTTTTTTGAACCAATGCTAGGGTCAAAATCTCTGAATATAGAGTTTCTTTATCAGGATTCACTCTCATTTACCAAAAGAAAAGTCTTTGTTAAATCAAGCTTTTCATTAGCTTCTCATCACATGCAACTGAGTCTCATTTTTCTTTACAAAGACAGATCACAGGGTACAGGCAGTTAAAACATTTAGAGTGTAACTGTTTGGTTCACTTAACAGAAAAAAATGTCCTTATGATGAATATATTTGACCTCAGTTTCCTTTTTTTTTGTAGGTAAGTGAATGGATCTTCAGAAGCAGAGTTGCTAGAACTGACAAAAGTAAGTATGTGAGTGTTTGTTTTATTTTGCAAAAGTGTATCTCAGAATTAGTGCTACCTCTGTTTACAGTTAATAAACCTTAGTTATGTTGGTTCTTAACATGTATTAATTAATAATTTTATATAGCCTCATAAGTCTATTTCCAGTAAAGTGTTTTTACTTTGTGCAGGTAGGTAACGTTATGTATTTGTCCTTCCAAATATGACCTGCTTTTACTTTTCTGTATTGACTGTTTTTAACAGCTAGAGCTACTGTTGTGAAGGGAAGGTTTGAAAAATATAATCCTAGCAGTTGCATACCTACTTTCAGTGTTGTATAGTAGATGATTTGTCACCTTTATAATCAACAGAAAGGCTCCAACTCCTCAAGTTGTCTAGCACAGCATGACTAGAATCTCTTAGGGTGATGGTTTATTTCCACCTGTCTTTAATGACTAATTCTGCTTTGAAAGTCATTTTCCTCTGTAAAGAGGTATTTTTTTGTTCTGCTGGCTTCCAGTTTAAAGCAGGAAGTATCTGTGAAGAATGTATTGTATCCATATAATCAAAATGTGGGGCTTCGTACTAAGAAATGATGTGCTACATTTTGATCTGTTTCCAGATGGTTGAGTTGATGAAATAATTCAAAGTTATTATATTTTATTAAAAAGTAGAAATTATTTAATATAATAAATAGGTGTTGAATTACAGTATTAAAATTGCTGTAAGGTATTTGTGTATGCATTTGTATGTATGTCTAGTATTTGCAATATATGTAAATTTCAACAGAGCTGTTTATAGTATCTCTAAGTCCTGTAATTTTACTGATTATTCTGAGCTAATTTCAATTTTTCTTGCCGTACTGTGAGCTGTTTTTGCTCCAAGTACATTACATACTTTCCATAACTAGAAAGATTTATTTTAAAGGGCAAATAATAAAAAGTGTATGTACAGGGCTTGTGCATAATACATTATATTGGGAGAAATCCTGGCACCTTTGTTTTTCTGCTCACTGTCCTTTTGTTTATTCATAACGAGTCTGGTTTTCACTAATTGTGTTTTTGTTGTCTTTAGTGGCATATCGAAGAGATGAAATGTGGTCTGAAGGGCGATATGACTATGAAAGAGTTCCAAGAGAACGTCTCCCTCCAAGGATTCATGGTGATGTAAGTGCATAGTAAGCACTGTGTCTGTAGCATTATATCATTATACTATACCTTTTTAGACAACAAAAACCATAGGGGCTGAATTTATGTACCTGTGTAGGTCCTACTATACTCCCAAGTTCATTTTTTATCTTGTTCTTTGAAGTCAGCAGTCTAGCACATGCATCTGCATAGAAATAATAGGCTGCCTACAGAATTGTTTCTTGGGTTTTTTCTTCAATTTTCAAATATGTTGGAACTGTTTTAAAATATTTTTATTTTGGTAAACTGATTTTTTGGTGCAATTCTTTGTGTTATTAAACACAGGATTTTTAATAACTTCTGGAGAGCAAAAGGCCATACTGTTATATTTTTCCATAACCTTTTTATGTTATTATTTCCTTTAAGTAACTTGAGGTAGTAAAGGAACTCCTTTCACCAACACAGTTGGTGAAAAGGAAGTTGTTCTTGTCACCAACACAGTTTTTTTGCTATATAGAATAACTTCAGAATGCTTTTAGGAATACTCTGTTCCACAGAATTGGGTCATTTTTTTTCTCCCTTGTCTGAAGTCTCTGACCAAGAAATAAAACAGGTTGTAGCTTTGTCTTTGGAGGTATTGAACCATAAATAGAATTTTAAGAATACTTTTTGATATTTGTATTTACGTCCTGTGAGACACTAATTTTGAAGACCTTAAAAAAAAAAACCCCCAAAAAACAACAACAAAAAAACCCCACCCAATGTTATATTGCTGATTTAGTTAGGAAAAATAAGCTTTGCTGAAATCAGGTAAAATTCAGAGGCTGGTTAAGAGAGGCTGGATTTTGCATAAGCTATCCCGGATCTAATAACTCATTGCCTGTCAAGTTTATGTTTGTGTAAGCTGGGCTTGTAACGAAAAACAAGGAAATTGATCAATAGACCCCAAAAACACAAGATGATTGCAGACCCTCTATCTCTAGAAACAGTCTTGGGAGCAGGAAACTATAAGGTTTTTCCAAGGAGTCATTTATCACGTATCCATCAAAGGTTAAAAGTTTAGAATGAGGAAGACTAGTTTTACTTCCTCCTTTTGGTGACTACTCCCCACATAAGACCCCCGACTCATTTCAGAGAACAAACTAAGCATGCTTAATAGCCTTTTTGTCAATTAGCATACGAAGCAGAGAAGAGGAGGTGACAGGGGTATGAATATGCATTTGTATTTTGTGTATTCAACATTTTTGTGGATAAAAGGCTTTGTAATTACCTGTGATCTTTGCAGTGCGTATTAGGGAGCTATCCCACACAGCTGCCTGGCCATCAATAAAGATACACTTTCTAACTTAACTGTTAGAGAGTCTTTTGTCCGTCACAGATGGGTATCGATATTAGATCGATATTCATATTTTAATAAATCACCTGTTTAATGTGCTTTTGGCAAAATAAAATTTTGCCAAAAGATAAGAGGTACCAGTGCCTCTTATCTGACTTTGCTTTTACTTAGCATAAATGTTGAAATAATAGCATCCTTGATTTAGTGTGTATCTAGTGTGTGTTTAGTATATTCTGGATTCTTGTCTCTTTGGAAGCTTACCAATGGTAGTAACTTGGTAACTAGTTTCATAGGCTTCTCTGTTGACTAGTTTATTAGTGTTTGGCTGCTTGGTGACATTTTTAACTCTCTTTACAGGCAGCAGTAACATTTCTGCATTTTAAGCAAGCTGGAAATCAGATTGATTTTCACAAGGTGTTTAGCTACCTCCTTCTCCAAAATACTTACCAAGACAGGACAAGAGAGAAGGTTTTTTCACAGATTTTTTTTTTTTTTCAGTCTCTTGACTAACATGTTGCCAATTTAATTTAACCATGGAACCACTGACATTTCTAAATTTCTGTAGTTTTGCAGGCTGTCCAGGGAACAGTGTGTGATTAGTCATTATGAAAATTTACAGTCTGAAAGATGTGATGCAAGAGTTAACTAGATAGTTCAATACTATCTTTATATTATATGTGTTTGGAACTGGGGTTGGAGGGAGTAGCAGAGTACACTTATCACAATTAATATTGTCCATCTGTACCAAAACAACACCCCAAGTAGCTGGGCAAACCAAGATATGGTACTTACTCTCTGCCATGATGGAAGATGGATATGGAGTTCCTTCTGATACAGCTCTGCAGATACAAGATAGTTGGGAGGTACTTTCTGTCCTTGTAAGCCTGTACCATTGTATTTGCATCCACACGTAGAAGTTTGACTTAATTCTGACTAGACAAGTGAAGTGGAATTAATTTGTTCAATATGCTTAGTGTTTGCTATTAGGCTAGTTTGTTAGAAATGAGATGTGCCAATAAAACAGAATGAAGTTTTTTTTTTTTTTTTTGAAGAGAGCAAGAGATGTGTCCTCATTTAAACTGGGTGCTAATTGTATAAGCAACTATAGATTGTAGTAGAAACACAGATACTGGTAAAGAACATAAAATTGCAAGCACTTGACACAATTGTTCAAGTAGGTTGCTCATTGAGCTTTCATGTAACTGTTCTTCTGTGTGTCAGTATAGTTATGTGTTGGGGTCTTCTGGGTGAGGTTAAAGCATGGAGCACTTCTACTTAAGCTGCACAGCACATCTTTGTAAGACACTAAAGAAAAAAAAATCACGCGTGGAGGATACTCAGTGACGTAAGAGATCAAGGGTTGTGACTGTGTATGACTGTGTATGTAGTCTCCACTTTGTCCCAGCATGGCTGTAGGCTGGCTTTGGATTGCCCTCTAGTCTGTTTGTTGGGTGGTCTCTGAAATCAGAACGTTTTTTTTTTTGCGTGACAATATTTAAGTTTGTGAATGCAATATATTTTTCTGCATTAGATTGAGACTTCTTACTGTTAAAAAAATAGCTTGAGTGTCTTCCCCCCCTGCCAAGTTGCACATGCTAACTCAAGTCTCTGTATTTGTAGCTTTTAAGGCCCATTAAAAAAGTGTTATGCTAAAGGAAGAAGATTTAAAATATGTCTTCCATTCATGTTTTCATTTGCTTTTTGTTTGCAGTTGACTAATATCAAACTTAGTTCTAGTAAAATTATCTTCTGCAGCTGCGCAATTTATACTTAATAAACAAAGAATTTCTTTAGTTGACAAATGGTGCACGGCTTGTTATTTGAAGGAAATAAATTAATTTTTTGTTCTAGAAAAAAGCTGCCTAAAATTTGCAGTAAAAGAAAAATCAGGAATGTTAAAATTCTGTCACTTTAATCTTCAGATCACCTACAGCATTCTATTCAGTGTGTGCTTATCTATTCAAATTATGAAGCAAGGTCTATCTTTACATTCTCTGCAGTGTGGAGGATGTTACAGACATAAGGAAAATTGTTAGTATTTTCAAATGGACTCCTTTTTTTATAGGCATTACAGATGTAACTTTCTTTGTTCCGTTCTAAAGATAATGTGAAAATCTGAGAAATACTTGTAGCTAACTGATGCTGAGAAAGTAGCTAATGCTACTGCTTATAAACTTTCAAAAGACAATTAAGCAGTGTTTGAAATTTTTCCTCTATAATAATACTTGTAATGCCTAAGGATTAAATATGAGTAGTGTGCAATTAGATTTAATAAGTTATTCCACTGTCAGACTGACATGATTTTTAATGTTTGCTGTTTGCCTGTGCAATTTCTTTTTTTAAGTGCCATATTTAGAAATAGCTTGGTTCCACTTTTGCTTACTCATTGCAGATTTTCAGCTGTTTGAAAGCAATATGATTTTGTTTGTTTTGTGGCTTAGGGTGATTACCATAGAATAGTGAACATTGTGCCCAAGAAACCACCACTGCTTGAGAGGCCTGGGGACGGGAATTACAGTCGCTATGACAATTACGGTCACGCCGAATACAGAGACTACGACCAGGGTCGCAGCTTTGCCCACGACAGGAGAAGTGGCCCTCCACACCGAGGTGTACGTAAGGTGATTCCTCCCACGTGTTTATGATGTTTATTTTCCCATTAAGTCTTGAATACTAGGTAATCCAAATACTGGAGAGGTCATTATTGCTGCCCCCTGCAACCCAGCTGTCTGAAATTCTGTAATTTCAAGGTGTTGATGGTAATTTATGTTTCAAAGAGGAAATTCTTCTGTAAGTCAGAGGATATATATTTGCTTTGGAAACTTCAGTAGTTTTTGTGTTTTGTATGGCATTGCAAAGTTGCTCTCTTGAATATTGACAGAGTAAGAAAATAAGAAGTAAAGGGATACAGTGAATAAATTGAGAAGATACTTGCTGCGAGAGTTAATATTTTTTTAGCTCATGAAATGCTTTGGTTTTGCATTAATTACGTACCATTTGGCAACTAACTGTGCTTGACATCTGACATTGAGATACATGTCATGCAGTCGTTTTGCATGTATGTTTTTGCAGGATGAATCAGGATACAGATGGGCAAGGGATGATCATCCTACAAGACCTGAATACAGGTATTTTTTGATTCTAGTAGTGCCATGCATAGGCTGTGAATATTAGGTCACCAAAACTGTTGGTAGAACGGACCAGTGAAGTAACAGGGAAAGGATATCTGTTGAAGTAAAACACAGTAGTGGAAAAATGGGTTTTAGTTATATTGTTTGAAATAGAAATTAAATGACATGAAAGTCTCTATTTTAGTATTTGTTTAGTAAGGATAGGAGACATAATGGTAACACCTTTAGGATGGTAGCCTTGAAATGTAAGTCATTTAATGCATCTCTGATCAGTCACATTTACATGATCCAGAGAATTCTTTGGTCTTTCATTTGATGCTGCGGCTGCAGAACATTGGGGCTACAATATAATGTTACCTGTGCCATTTTAAAGGTTGGTGGGATACATAATAGGGTTATGAAGTTCATCACAGCCTTCTTCTGAACTCCCCATTTCCTCAGCTGAACTGATGAGTGTATATTTCCATCATTTTATATTAATTTCTATGAACCCTTCTTAGTCTCTATCTCAGGTTCCCATTTATGATATCTAAGGACTAGCAGTAAATCATAGGGCTGTAATATATACATATACCTGCAATGATCTTTGATATAGATTATTTGAGTTAGCAAATAAAGTCCATAGAATAGTTTTGCACTCAAAATTTATGGACAAGGATGAAATTCACCTTAAGTGTCCAGACAAGAATTGATTGTTAGTATAGGTGAAATATTAGCACGCTGGTCTAAGAATATCATCTGATGGCTGTGCTTTTATATGCCACATCCTGCATTTCCACTTCTTGAGATCCTGCATTTCCACTTCCTGGTCTATTATACCAGGCCTGTAGCTATTGCATTGTGGTATTAGCTGTAGTACCATAGAACTCCTTGTTACTGCTATGTATTTAAAACTATGGTTGTACTATACAGAGATCAACAGAATTAAACCAAGTTAGCTATAGACACCTAGCCAGTTGGAAAAATTGTTGTTAAACCAGCAGCAAGTTAAAAAAAGGCTGCAAGCAGGTCAGAAAAAGCTTAGATAGGGCAAACCTGACAGGCTTGCTCAAGGCCTTAGTCTTGTGGTGCTGCAAACTCAGTATGAAGCTGTTAGTAGCAATATCCATACAGGGCCACACAGTTGCAGTAGATATCTATGCTGTTGAATTGGGATGATTTACATGTAATGTGAATGGGTTATTCTATAACCTCACCGTAAAGGAAATCCTTTATATATCATATGGGTCTGTGTGCAATTGACTTCTTTCAGAATTGCATTCTTGGAGCTAGAAGCAATAATAAAGGAGTTTTGAAAAGGAGTGCTTAGTAAAAACTTGTGTAAAATTTTTTCCATCTTTTCCTCTCAGTTTAGAAAAATCCGAGTTTTTTAAAGCTGAGGATAAAAAAGAAAGGCTTAGAAGACTGAGGTAGTGTTAGGCAGTTTATTGTACGCAGAACAAGAGTGACACCCAGTGGTCAAAACGATAGTCTTAAATGCATCCTGATTTCTTCCTTTCAAAATGTAATGTTAAAATGTCAGCTCATTTTGTTGAAGGCTTTATAAATGTGTTGCATAGAATATGGTAGTCCCTTCTGAGTATTTATTATATTTTTTGGACTATGTAACTGTTACACAACTGCAAAAATGCTATGGAAGAACTTCATAAAGATCCACGATTCAAATGTATTTGCAATTGAATGAAATGCTACTGATTCATTATATAAATGTAGTAAATAATCATGAAAGTAGTCTTGTGATCAGACTGCTAAACATTTGTAACGTTCCATGCTTGTAATAAACTTAATTAGGATTTTTTGCATATTGCCTGCTATTGAGCAATGTAGTGGATCTCAAGGAGGAAACCAAAGTACATTTCATAGCATATGTTGTCTCCTGTGGTGAAAATGCTATTACTTTCTATTTCAAAGACATTTGCTCCACAAAACATGATATTAAAAAGTTGTTTTATGCAAAAATGCCTCTTCTTTGAATATGCTTCAAGTTATTTTTGGCAAGTTCTTTGGAGTGCATCTAATTTTTTTTCTTTGAGGAAATAGGAGGAGATTTAAGATTATTTTAACCAAAAGGACTTTTTTAAAAATTGCATGGAACATGGCTAAAGCATAGTTAGAAGCTAGACAATCAGGGGACTTGTATGGTTGATGGGTTTTCCTAATCAGTACAGTGACTATAAATTCTTGAAAGTAATAGCTCATTTATTGACAGAAATAATGGCCCTTTTGACTTTTTTAAAAATTGCAATCAGCAGCTAAAAATGTGCTGTAAGATGTTGTCAATCTGATGTTAGTATTTTCTTTTGAGTGCTCATTATTCATATTTTCCTGTTTTGGTTTTTTGAAAACATAACCTGTCAAAAAGAACTTTCTGATCTCTTATTCTTTGCATTTTTTTTCCCCCTATCTTGATTTAGAGTGCTAAAAAAATTGCTTGAGGTTCTCCTGAAGTAAAATGCTGTTTATCTGCAATATCAAATGTCCTTAAGTGAGTCCTGTGTGCAGTTTTGGGCACCACAATATGAGAAAAATATTAATCTGTTAGAAAGTATCCAAAGGAGGGCAGCAGAGATGACGAAGGGCCTTGAAGAAAAGCATTATGTGGAGCAGCTGAGGTCACTTGGTCTGTTCAGCCTGGAGAAGAGGAGACTGCAGGGAGACCTCATTGCAGTCTGCAACTTCCTCATGAGGGGAAGAGGAGGGGCAGGCACTGATCTCTGCTCTGTGGTACCCAGTGACAGGACTCGAGGGAATGGCCTTAAGCTGTGCCAGGGGAGGTTTAGGTTGGATATCAGGAGAAAATTTTTGACCCAGAAGGTGGTTGGGCACTGAACAGGCTCCCCAGGGAAGTGGACACAGCACCAGCCTGACAGAGTGGAAGAAGTGTTTGGACAACATTCTCAGGCACTTGGTGTGATTCTTGGGGTTGTCCTGTGCAGAGCCAGGAGTTGGGCTTTTGTGATCCTTGTGGATCCTTTTCAACTCCTTATGTTCTATCATTATGTAATTCTCTTAAACTTTGCTTTTGAAGAAACCTGCAGTTAGGGATTTTTTGTATTTGTTTCCTGTTGTTTCCTTGGTGGTATTTTGTTAGGTTTTTTTTTTTTTAAACTTCTTGCCTTTTCATTAAAAATAGGGCATGCTTAGCATTTGTAGAGCTGTGGCTTCAGCTGTGATGTGTCTAATGACCAGCAGCAGTTCTCCATGAGTGACAAGAGGATTGCAGAGGTTATAGCACTTGGCTTACTGTGTTTTTTTCTTGCCTTCCTCCCTAGAGGGTTATGCTGCAGTTTCCAAGCAGCTGCCATTTACATGGTAGTCATTATCATGGCTAGTGCTGAGTAGAGCATTACTATTCCTTCTGCTATTTTCTGGACCACATGCTTTTTGAGAGTTGTTAGCCTTGTTTTATACTATGTTTAGTGAACAGCTGTCATCCTGACTGATGTTTTTTTTTGTGAAGATACGTACAGGTTAAAAAATAAAGTAATTCAGAAGATGTGCAGGGCATAGATTTCAAAATGAGTTCCCAGCTCTTTCTCTCCTATTGTCACATAAGGAATTCTGAACTCTAGGATCTGATGTGAATTTTGTTTTAGCTTGATTTGAACTGTTGTTTCAAGCACATATAATGAATTGTACATCATAGTTTGGAGGAAATTTTCTGCACACATTAATGTCTTGATTGCTGATGCTATGAGAATTGTGAGACTTGGCAATTCAAAGGAGTAGAGATCAATTAAGATGTGACCTCTTTGTACGTTTATCTTGTACTGACTGATGTTGATCATTTCTGGAGCTGTGTTAGTGCTTGTCTTCAGCAATATATTAGGCTCATTTATGCAAAGCAATCATGTGTGTCAGATTTTTTTTAAAAAGTTGCAGGGAACTAAGCTGTTATACGTTTAACAATTCTAGTTTTGCAGTACTTCCCTATGGGAAGTACTTTGCATCCAAGTTCATTTTTATAAGGTCAGATGAACTTTTCAGTGTGAAATGCTTTGGAAGATTGTTAGCTGCTGTTCACTTTAGTCATGCCAAATTTTAATCCTTTTGAGTGCACAGAGCATTACTTCATTTTTTTTTTTACCAACCAAACTGAGTTCGCAAGATGTGAAATACATGAAACTTGGCAAGATGGGTAAGACTCATCTTCAAAGAGAAATTGCAAAATGACGCACTTGTAAATCCCAGCTACACATGCATTAAATTTGATCCTTAGAATTATCTGAGGCCCAGATTTTTGTAAAATAAGGATTGCCATATTTGTAGAATAATGTAGAATTTGTAGACTCCTGAGAAGTGGCTTACATTGAACATTTTTAGTATCCCCTCTTCAGCTGTATAATATGAATAATTTTTCCTTTGTTAATGGAGGAAACTTGTAGCTAATTTGTGTGTTGTTTTGTTTATTGTGTGTTGGGTTTTTCTCCCGTGTTCTAAGTGAAATTAGGAAGTAGTCTTAGCAGTCCAATCTTTAATATTAATGCATTTGTCCTCAAAACCAGATCTGCTTATTTCCTGGAGTGCTTAGGAAATACTTTGTAATAAGTGGAAATGCTGAAGTAATTTTGGTGCTACAAATGAGAGAAAACTGTCTGGCAAAATATACAAACTTAATTGTAAACAGTTTGTGATCTGTGAACAATTGAGATTCATCAATCTGTTCCGTGTTTTATTTTGGAAGTATTTTAAATCAATGGCTTATTGTCTTTTCTCTGAAAAAATTATGTGGTTTTCTGAACATTAAACTTGCAATTACCACATTAGGGTGGTAAAGCATAATATATCTCGATTTTTCTGGACGCATGCACCTTCACAATGAGAATTTGTTTACTGAATGGAGTAAATTGGTTGCAAAGTGGGGGATAGAAGCCCAGCAATCTTGGCTTTTTGATCTCTGCTTGAACTACTCTTCCCCTTAGTGATTAACCCCTTGTAACTGCTCAAAGTGATGACAGGATGTTGTAGAGTTGTGGTCTGAAGATTGTACCTTGAGAAGAAAATTCTTCTTTGGTAGGAATGGTTATTTTAGATGAAAACCTTTGATGAGAGAGTGTCCAGATGGAAGTTAAGGGTCACTGACTCTTCTCTCGATTAAGCAGCATTTAATATTGAGAGTCCAGATGTGTCATAGGCCAAGGCAGTTATCTTTACATTGTCAATATGCAATCACCTTTGAATTACAGGGGGCAGTTGTTTCTTGAGGCTTTTTTCTCTTCCCTGTATGTATTCTTTAATTAATGAAATAGTGAACATGTTTAAATACTATAGTATTTTAAACCAGTATATTGTATTGTGGGAGGCCTTTAGGCTTTGGATTTAAACTTTCCTGTAATGTAAACTGATTTGTCTTGCTTATAGAAGATAAAACTTAGCCAAAGGGATTTGTGAGATGGTGCTATAAATGTACATAAATCTGCTGTTTCATCGCAATATTTGACTGCTCTTAAGGGACACCATACAAGAACCTCATTCTTTATTAAAAAACATGTGTGGAGGGAAATAAATATGGCAGTCACCCAAAGAAAATGGTCTTTCTTGTGACAGAGATTGATAAGCAGAGTTGTAATTGTACTCATTAGCACATGCCTTTTTCTTTTAATAAATAAATAGAATCTCTGCCAGAACATCAAACCTCTCAGGTATTCACATGGCTGAGTAGAGTAGCTTGTTTATTCATATACAAAATTACAGTTTCCTTATAATAGATCATTGTGGTAGATTCGTTATACCGGTCTACAACTCCAGGCAAGGACTTGTCTGTTGAAATCTTTTGCTCGGAAAACCCATTGTGTTAAGCTGCTAGCTAAATTAGTTTATCTTGGCTTAATGATATTTTGGAGGGTGGAGGGGGAAAATTAGAACCTTTTGGAACAAGATAATAAGTAATATACAACTTAAAAGTTGATTCTGGTTTACACTAAATATTTAATGACTTCATATTTAGTTCATGTTTTATGCAGCAGTCTTACTGATTCAGTATTGCTTGGTTTTCTTAAAGAGCTATTTTCTGCTCCAGTGGCTGTAGTTCTTTTGCATTTGGGACAACCAATTTGTTTGCAAACTGAGATTTATGTTCCATAATTTGATTGTCATTACTCAGAGTTAAATATATCTGATTCTATGCCATCACTTTGGGTTCTGGAGGTCTGTAATTTTTTATTTTGAATGGATTTTAAGAACTCAAATCTTCTCATACAGATATCACATAGCATTTAAAAAATGCCCTGTACTGAAGACTGAGTATAATTAACAGCAGTTCAGAAATGTCTACTGTTGCAGGTCAACTGAATGTAAAAAAGTTTCAATTCTGACAAGTTTGGTTTTATTGCTGTGATGAATCTTCCTTCAATTTAACTTGGAACCCAGAGATTATCTATGTGAACACTGCCTGGTTTTTTTGCCAGGAATTTTATGTAAAACTGAATTTCTGCTGCATATGGGCCCTATGTGCATATGTCTAGGATTATTCTAGAAACCTCATTCAAAGAAAGACTGCTGTCATTCCACTTCTGAAGTGTTTGTCACTTGAGAATGGGGGGAAAAGGAGCTATTAGTAGACAGGGTGTCAACTCTAGAATTTTTTTGCCCTCATCCTATAATCTAAAAGTATGGGGGGGAGGTAGAAATTTCTCTCATTTTCAACTGGGATGTTTTTATATGATTTAGCTAATTGTGTGGCTGAACTGGTAGGTGAATGTTGCTTTCACTGGCAGTGAGTTTTGCTGAGAGATTAATGTTTTAAATATTTTTCTTTGCATAACAATTGACTGTGATGTTTATTGAAAGCTGTTTTATTTTCTTTGCAAAATTTATCTATCTGATGCTAAAAACCAAGTTTGCTTTCAGAAATTGCTTACTCATAGTTTTGTTCCTTTCAGAGGATCTTGCAGAATTCTAATCGGTTATGCAGTTTCCATCTTAGGATGAGAGAAAGGAATTTAAACAGTCAAATTTAACAGGACTTCCCACAACCTCTTTTTTTTTTTTTTTTTTCTACTGAGCTTGTAAATAATCAGTCTCATACATTAGAACTGGCCTGTTATATGAAATGTGGAATGGTTCTAAATCTTGGGTTTAACTTCTCTAAAAGCCCTAAGAGAAAGTTGGGTAAGCTTGTTTTGGAGAGCATAATTACAATAGTACTTCAGTCTGATTCTGTGTGTATGGTATTTCTTATACTTTGGTCCTTTTAAATATATCTGTTAACATTTAAATACAGCTTCTCTGCTGTCACTCTGAGTCATTGAGAAAGGGTAAAGACAGATATTTATAAACTTTGCAAAAACTTTATATTCTTTAAAATTTTTGTTGAATAAGGAATGGCTAAGTGGTAAATTGACTTGTTAGTATTTATTTGACGAAACTATAGCAAACACACCAAATTTGGTAGAAAAAATAAACCCCAGAAGTCATCATCATGTCAATTCTCAACTGCAGTGATGTTAACTGACTTGCTTTTGATCCAAAGCTGTGTTACATTTTTAGGATTTGTGGATTTTTGTGTGTACAGCGGTTTCCCACTGTAGTTTTTGTAAAGTTTTAAATTGTCATCTAAAATTGATGTCATCATTATGTTTTTTTAACAGGGGCTATTGCATGAGAACTGTTTACTACAGGTGTTGATCTGTTATGTTACACCTGTAAGGAAAAATTCAATAGTCTGTGTAAACTCAGTTAAATTTTGTAATAATATTGATTCATTGTTTAAAACTAGGTCATGCCTTGGGAAAATTACTATTTCCTTCTAATAAATGTTGTTTACATAATGCTAATAAACTGTAAGGAGCTCTTCTGTTTACAATGTATGATAGAGTAACATGCCTAAAGATAAGATTATGTACCTTTACACTGTAAGATCTTGGTTAGCATATCTCTTAAAGGAAGTCTTTGAAAAGTGAGCTTGTCTGGTCCAGTCTTACAGCTAGCACTAGATGGTATCAAAACTAGCAGGTTAATGCTGGATTGGGAAATAATGTGGCAAACTCCTGTGGGTAGCACTTGATTATTCTGGAAAATTTTCTAACTATGTTGAAAAACAGCTAGCTACTGAGAGACAGTGAGGGAGGGACAGAGAAGGGAGTCTCCCTTCTAGTCCAGACAACTTCTGTCAAGATGGCATCTAACTAAATCATCTCAGTGAAAGCCAATGAATTGGGCTGATGAATGTAGTCATGGCTTTCTCACGTTGAGGTCTATTGTCACAGAGGACTTTGACATTGTTTGTTATATTTTGAATATACTAAACATTTTGGATTCAATTCCCATTGAGAGAGGGTGGGAATATTAGGATACATGAGAGGAGAGGAAAAAGTTTAGTGTTACTGATAGTTCAGGCATCCTTTTGTTAAGCATTTTGCTTCAAAAAGAAATTTTTTGTTGCGCCATTTGCATCTACTCTTGTGTTTAGGGTGGTATGATCTACATTTGAGGAAAAGTTCATCAACAAAACAATTCCATGATCTCAGACTATTGTTATTATTTTTAAAAGATAGTACTTTCATGGTAACAAATTATTCTCAATGTTAGTCTTGAACATTAATTTTTGGTAAGTATTTACATAACCTTAAAGGTTCTTTCCTTTGTATATGAAGCTCTGTAGAACTTGTTTATGCACTGACAGTAAATGCTTTTGTCTAAGTGAAACTGAATTGATGTCATTACACACAGCAGGGTTGGGTCAGCTGTGGCCATGTCCTTCTCTTCTGAAGTCTGACTTTTAACAGCTGCATGTGTTAAATTAAGTCATATTTTATCTAGCTTAGTATGCCTCATTATTTTTGAAAATTATTCTTGAGAGCATGATTATGAAATTCGGAAGTAAAATCGAAAAAATGCTTTAATGTGTTGACTTCTGGAATAATAGAATGGTTTGAGTTGGAAGGTACCTTCAGAGGTCATCTAGCCAATCCCCTTCAGTAAGCCGGGACATCTACAAGTAGATCAGATTGCTCAGAGCCCCATCCAGCCTGACCCTGAATGTTTTTCCAGGGATGGGTTATTTGCCACCTCTCTGGGCAGCCTGTTGGAGTGTTTCAGCATGCTCATCATAAACATTTTCTGGCGGAGCCTTTCTTCTCCAGGCTGAACACCTCCAACTCTCGCCACTTTTCCTCACAGATGTGCTCCATCCCACTTGATAATTTCTCTTGCTGTCCTTTGTGCCTGGTCCAGCTGTCCATCCATGTCTTTCCAGGGCTTTGGAGCTGGGTGCAGCGCACCAGGTGGGATCTCATCAGAGTAGAGTAGATGGGCAAAATAATTCGGGTTTGAAGAGTTACTAGATTTGGTATGCCTTCTGCAGTTTTTGTCTTGTTAGATGCAGTTTTTGAAGCATTTTGTACAAGGATTATCTAAGTTAAGGTGAAAGATTATATTAACAGAGGAGACTGAAGTATAAAGCAGTGAATTACCTTCTTTAAAACCTCTATTTAGCTACTGTTAATTTATTAATACTTACTAAAACTTGTGTTAATTAAACAGCATTCTGTTTTAAAACTTACCTTTGAATTTACATTTATTACTCACAGCCAGTAATTGCTAGATATGTATGTCTGTTATTTTTAGGGAATAAAAGGAATATTACTTCTTTGAGGCTTATTGATTCTGACTTAACTGCTTTAGAGTTCTGTCAAGGAACATGTTTGATTTGTCATAATTAATTAAAAGTCATGAATGCAGTAAAGAGACTGATTTTCCTACAGTAAAAGTGTATTTCTACAGTAGTTTTAGCTATCTAAGCAGGTGCCATTGTGGTCCTTCCCCTCTCCCTGATTCTGTTTCAGGTGGTTGTACATTTCACATAGTTGGTTTTGTGTGCTAACCCACCACAATGAACTGAATATTTGTCTGCCAATTTTGTTATCTGAGAGAAAATATCAATGCCAGCTTAGGGACAGAAATGAAATGTGGATCCAATGAAGGTTGCAGAGTTCAGGATTGCAGCAGCACCAGTTCCAATCAGTATGAGCTGTCACAGAGCTCCAAAGTTAACTGTTATTAAATCACTGAAGTAACTGAAGGCAAACAAGAGTTGTAAAAAGGATTTTTAATAGGAATTTAAGGATTTTTAATAATCCAAGCAGCATAGCTTGCATATGTGCTAAATATGTTCAAACAAGTGATATTCATAATATATTGGAAATGGCCTACAAAAAGAGGCAAGAGATATTAATGTTTATTGTAGAGACTCTTAATTGTAGTGAAAGTGACAGGAAAAAGCAAACTGGAAAATAAAAAAGATAAAGCTGCATGGCTGAAAAATTTATAAGAGGAAATGTCTCCCTTAACTTTCTGATTTCCATCTGACAGGATGGAATGAGATCCCATAAAGAAAAATACTATTATGTGCAATGGATTTTTTTCATCATATATGTATATGAAAAATATATAATTCATCTATAATATAAAAAATTTATATATTTATATAAGTATATATGTATATTTATGTCTTTTATATTGAGAAATCCAGAAACAGAGATTAAGTGTGCTAACTTTACTGAAATTTTCTATGCATTAGTCCATACCACTATTAAATGCTTTGAGGCATATAAGTAAGTGAAACCTATTTGACCTAATTGCTTCAAATCTCACTTTAATTTAAGAATAAAAACATAGAGACCTGTGATGCATTTTTCCTGTACAGAGAAAAATAGAGTGTTTTTCTGATTTATAGATCTCATTAAGGGATTTGGAAATAGAAAAAAAAAGTAAATATAGTAAGGGTATTGTCTACCAGTATTACTGACAAAAGGAATTACTGCTTACAAACCTGTTCCACAACTTGCTCTTTCCTTTTGCAGCTTTTTATTGATAGTGTTAGAAAGTCAAGCCCAAGAGTTGATCAAATCAGCATATCCTCACATACTTGTTGAATTCTTTTGTCAGTGAGCCAATGGCATTCTGCAGCACACTGATGAAAAGCTTAAGTGAACTTCCAGCAGCTATTTCATGGTTTCTGGGTTTTTCTGTGGAAAGATTTTAAAGATAGCTTTTGGGGAAAGAGTAATAGCTTGCTGAACGTCAAATTTACTTGTGTCCCTAAAATAAAGTACAAAAATATTTCTCTCTGGGGCTTAGTGCGTATATAAGACAAGTACTTGTCTACGTCAAATTGTTTGGCACATACTAAGTGTGAAGTAAAAAATGAAATAATTTCAAAGCCCTCAAAGGAAAGATACTTTTCAATCAATGTGCTTTGGTACCTTAGGAAAATGTTTTAAAACTTTTTCCTGTGTGCTGGCCTATTCCTGAGGCAGGATGTCAGTAGAAGTGCAAGAACCTACTTAGGAATCTCTGTCCATTAGAACTTTGTCTAGAAGCTGAAATGTTGACCAGTTCTTCTGGTCTTTTAGGGCATTAGGAGAAAAAACCCACATGTAAAGTACCATATTGTTCTTCCTGGCTTTTTCCAATTTTTAAGCTAATATTGAGATAAAAGATTTCAGTTGTTTCCATTTTGAATCAAGTCTGTTTAGGAATTGATTTAGTTGCTACTGCATAGAGCATTTAAATGGGAGAAGTTTATTCCCTAAGGTAGTTGTCTGAACTGCTTTATTCTTCTGGAGTGATAAGCTGCTCAAAGTGCAGTTGTAATTGTTGTAGCTTTATAGGAATTGTAATTTGGTCCAACACTTTAAGAAAATACTCCCTCTGGAACTTGAGACCTATGTATTGTTTTCTATTTTAGAGGAATTGGGGGGTCTTACTAAGCTCTTGTTTTTAAAAAGAAGGAAAACCAAGATCACACGGATTTGAATGCAGTTATTTTGCCTAATTTTATATTAATTTGTCTCAATGACATGTTTTATCTTTATTTTGCAAGGAGTCGGATAAAGCTATTTACTCTTTATTCTTTTGTACTGAAATCTGCATTTTTTTGAGGTCTGTTACTTTGTTTCTCTGTCCTTATCTGTGATTGACCATAATTTCTCCCTGTCAGAGAGTTTTAGTTTAAATATACTTTTATTATGTAGGTTTACCTTGCAGCAAATGTAATGATACATTAGCAATGTCAGTAAGAAAGGAGGAGGGTACTTAGGAGAAAGAGCAATGTAGTGGGATTTCCAGTGCCATTGAAGTGCATAACTTTACTATTCAATTAAAGGACATAGAAGCATTTTTCTCTAATGTTGCTATAATATTCAGATTGTCTTATTTTTTATTCTCTGACCTGTCATGACATCCCAAGGTGGTGTCAGGGAGCGAGGACTTGAGTAGCTCTCATACTAAGGTGGACAAATGGTATCAGTGTGGAGATTTGGTGTTTGCTTATGATAACTTCAGAAGTACTGCATGCAGTATAAAAATCATGAAAACTTTATGTATTTTCAAATTTTTTTTCTCCATTTGGTATTTTCTGAGTATCCTTTTCTGCTTGAAACAGTGTTTCACAATGCCTGTTTCCTTCTGCCTTCATGCAAAAAGCTGTTAGTAAGATTATGGTGGCTGATCCTAATTATGTTAATTTCATTTAGAGCAAAGTGCAGATATCACCAGTGCTCCAGTTACTTGCTTAGTCATAAAATGTTGAAAACCAGTTGTCAATAAGAAATCTTGTAATCATTTCAGGTGTTCAGATGAAAGCCATTGGAACCAGGTGCAATTTCTTCTACCCGTGATGGTGTAATTCACTGTATTATTTTAGCTTAAGATAAATCTGCATAAGGATCTTTGGGCAATAACAAGAGATCATATTAAATCTCCAAAGCAGAACCTGAGTAAGTTGTTGGTTTGTTGGCACAGCCATTAACTGTGTACTTTGGAAAGAAATGGAATGAGTTCTGGGAGAGAGGTGGCTGGAGTCTTGCACCGCCTACATTTACTTTGAAGATGTTAAAAGTGGAGGTGTTCTTGCCTCCTCTTTTAGAGGCTGGGGGTGTTGTATATTTTATTAAATATTTTCTACATCATCTGATTCATGTTGGTAGCTCTTGCAATGTCCTGAAAAGGCAGGCAAAAGGAATTTTAGTTTAACTTTTCCTCCCCCTCCTCCTTGCCATCTGCATGGCAATGACACAGAAAAAGTATATTCAGATAAGGATTCAGTTCAGATCTTGACTGTTTTATCTCTTTGCACTGAAGTCTGATGTTGCAGAAGCTATTTATAGCTTCTTCAATTTATTTATAAAAGTGTGAGAGTTATTTCTAGGCAAGGTTAGCAATTAAGCACAAGCCTGTAAATGGAGTGTTTAATCCCTTTGGCAATAGCAGCAATCTTTCTCAGATGGAAGGGATCATGAAAACATCTCTGATTTTTTCTAGGTTATAGACAGCACTCACCTGTGAATTGCTGGTAGACCCTCCAGTTTCTGTTCCACAGCAATATGCTGTTTTGTTGCCAGTCCTCAGCTCAGTGTCAAAAATGAGAGTTATGTTCACTGTGGCTGGACCACAATGTAGATTAGTGTTCTAGTTGAAAAGTTGAATGTAGTGGGATATAGAAATCCCAGAATATAGTGAGCATGAAGTATTGCAGGCTGTTGCCCAGTAGCACAAATTCAGTGAGAGTGATCTAGGAGTCCTCTTACAGGAAAGCTTTTTCCTTTATTGCATGTGGTGTGCCTTCATGTACCCAAGTACGTCTCTATTCCTGGGCATTTCACATCCAGGCAGTGATTTAACTCTGCCTCTAAGTACTCTTAAAAGATAAACTTGACCCACTGGTTTGTGTTAATCTTTGTTTCACAGAGCTTAAGCTATATCCCTGTGTTGTTTCTGGTCTGTAGGCAACTGAAAATCTCCCCCATGTTGTATTCCCTCAGTTTTCTGCTGTGCAGAAAGTCATACCATTGTTTGTTCTGTAGTTGTGTTTTATCCTTGAGGAAACAGGAACTGATGGTGAACTGAAATAGCTGTCAGGCTGGAGCTCTTCCCCCAGCTGCCCTTGGTGAATGGTATATCACAGCATAGCTGTTTTTGTAACATTTCAGAAGCTCTTCCAAGACTGTCAGCTTTAGTGAGAACTTAATGGTCAAGTTTCATCGAGGTTAGCAGTGATACTGCTTCCTGTTGCAACACTGCTGAGAAAACAAAATTGCTTTCAGGATTAAGTGTGAATTAAGAACACAAAATACAAAGATTTGAGGGATGCTATAAAAAAGGGATTAATTCTGTATTTGTTGTTAAGGGCAGTAGCTCTATTTTACAGTCTATTTTGCATCTCTACTAAATATTGTCCCTGCTCAATAAACCTTTTGAGTATGTGTTGGAATCTGAAGCATGTACTTAACTGCTTTGCTGAATTGGGGCCTTCATTACCAAATTGCAGGTGTATGTTAGCTTAAGTATTTAAGGAAAAAAATAACTGTAAAACAATACTTAGTTTGTTCTGTTCACTGCTTTACATTAATGGAAAACATCAGAAGTGCTATGCTGTTGCTATGCTGTCCAAAACAGATTTAATATAGTTAATGGCTTGAATGTTCCATATGAGATAGGGTCGGTTAAGAATTAGCACGGAGTGATGAAATAAAAATGCAAAAATTGAAAGTGAGATTCTATTTTAGGGTGCATAATATTATTGCAGAATGTGGCTTTCAAATGTTTTCCTGTTTAAAAGTGCATTTCAATTATATTTTTAAAAAATTCTTATGTGGGTACTAGAGCACTTATTGTACATGTGCAATAGCTGGGGCTCTGTAAACATTACCATAATAAACTGCTCTGTATACAAGGGTTTAATAGCGTGGTCATAAAAGCGTGTTTTACGCATAAAAGTGTACTGGTCTGCCAGAAAGCTTGTGCTTTAAAAATAAATAACACTATTTAAAGAGAGAGATTAAGAAGGAAATGGAAGAAAAAGTGGGCTGTACCTAACTCATTCCTGATAGATATTTGATCAATATGTTCTTTAATAGATAAATCACCCCCCACTTAGCTAGAATTAGTTCAGTGCTGAGTTAATCTAGTATTCTTTAAGCCTGAACTTACACTTCATGTCTGTTGCTACATAAAATGTTCATACACATAATGAAGAAGTGCTTTCCATGCAAAAAGTAAACTTGCACTGTGTAAAACACATCAGTGTCACAGGGTTTTTGTTTTGTGTTTCTACCGATGAAGCTTCCGTAGCTCAAGACACCTTTGGCACACAGAAATCCTTTATTATCTGTCACAAATACGGACCCGTGCCATGCTGTAGGAATTGTGCATCTTTTCTTCTCCACCAATAAAATTAGCTGTAGCTACGTTGTGCTAAATGAGACCACCAGTTTCTTAAGACATTCCCCTATTTAAAATACTAGATTCTGATGTGAAATAGGAGAGAAGATACATTCTGATTTACTAGAAATGATATGAAGTCTTGGAGATTTCTGTGGAGAAGCTGAGAAGTACTTGGTACTCTTACCAATGCATGTTCCAACCAAGGCAAAAGTGACAAGTCTAGATTCAGTTTGCTTGTATGTCTTTTAGCTCTGAGACTGTTTAGGACAAGTTTGAAATGATACTAGGGTTTTTTATCATCTTTGCTCTTATATGTACCTATAATACGATTTAGAAATAACCAACCCATTTGTGCTGTGGTCTGGAGTAACAATATTTAAATTTAGTAGAAGGCTTTGGTGCTTATTAAATTATGGTTTTAAATCAGTTTGGTTTGTTACATTTTACATTAAAGTTCAAAATTAATATTGTGTGTTGTGAGAAACATATTTAGGAGATATAAGTCTTCATATTTTCATCCAAGAGTTGGCCTTGGATGGATTTATAGGTGCGAGAATAGATATTCTGCAGATTTCTTTTTGTCTTTGCTGAATATAAGCTGAAATCCCTCAGTGATATTTTGTGTAGTAAGGTGTGTGAAATCAAAGGAGGAATATAGTCTCTTTAAAATAAGAGGAAAACATAGCCAAAGGAGGAGAAAAAGGCCAAATAGTATAAGCAATGTATGCATATGCATTTTTAGCTATTGTAAATTAAGGCTTAATTTCCAGGTTAAGTGTACTGAATCTGAAAAAAAATGTGAGAGTTCTCATTTTGTCAATGTCTTTTTCTTACATTTTAGCTGTATTATCAAGAAATAGAAAGGAATTAGCTTCTAGCAATGAAGTACGTCAATGAAATCTGAAAAAATTGCCTTTTTCTTTTTTTTTTTTTTAACTTGTTTTTTATTCCTTGCCTAGTACTCTTAAAAACACTGAAGGCTGTGGATGTGTCCTGCAGATGACTGTTAACCTATTTGTATTTACCTGGCATGAACTGTTACCATTGTATAATAAACATTGGAAGGGTAACCAAGTTACTTGTATTTTTCTGTTGTCTTCCAAGGGATGTCAGAGATGGCTTCAGAAGAAAAAGCTTCTATTCCTCTCATTATGGGAGAGATCGATCCCCTCACAAGAGGGACTCTCCTTTCTTCAGGGAATCACCAGGGAGCCGAAGGGATTCTCCGCACAGCAGATCTGGCTCTAGTGTCAGCAGCAGGAGCTACTCTCCTGAAAGAAGCAAAGCCTATCCTTTCCACCAGCATAGCAGAAGTATGTCATCTTTACATAAAAGAAATATTTCTTCTCAGCAAGGTAATGCTGGATTATTGATGTGAACTGGTTAGTGAGGTGAAACTGCATCCCACTGTATAAGCCTTTTTTTCCTTACATGCTCTTCTTAAAATGGGAAAAGCTGACATTTTGTCTGTGTGCTGTCTGCTCTGGTTGTTTCATTGTACTCTCTGTTCCCTTATGTATCTCATGTGGGAGATTGTAGGTGTTATTTTTCTATCAGGTCTAGACTGACTGTAGGAGTTTCAGCTGCACAGCTTTTTCTAGTATTTTATATTCTTTTTAGTCTCAGCTCCTGTTGTTTCTTTAGGTTCTTCATTGGATTCCCTGACAAGAAACTTTACTTCATCTACAGCAGAGGAAGACATTTCTTCCTGCAGCCAGAATAAAACAGGGATTAAAAAATGGAGAAATGAAAGGACATACTTGTTGCATTTTCTCCAAATTTTACTAGACTTTTGAAACTGATTGTTTTTAGCAGTTATATTTCAATGTCAAAACCTCTCAGATCTTGCTCTCCTGAAAGAAATGTGAAGCATATCTCAGTTTAGTCTACTCTGACTTTTAAAAGCTTGGCTCTTAATGTTTCCCAGAAGTCTAATGAATCATCTATTTTGAAAATATTTGAGGTTTCAGATTTAAATGATTTTGGGGAAAAAAACCCAGAAATTGCTATTTTTAGCATACTACAATCTTAGCCACTCTGTTTGTACAGCTTATGTAAATTAATCCAATTTGATTGCCCTTTCTGCAAATGCTTTCTAGTGAACTATGCAAACCTACTGTTCATTTTGGCAGCTTTTTAAAAATTAATTAGAGTTTTTTTTTACTCACGGAGAAGGCACATTTTGTTTCTAGAGTTACACTAAACCATTATGTAGCACTTCTTTTCGGAAAAGATCTTTGTGGTTTAGTTAACATTTTTTAAATACTGTGGAATAATTTCACTCCTTGCCAAGTAGAGATGGTCTTTCTATTTGGGCATTACAGTGCTTCTGACATTTTGTAGCAATACTTGGGTGAACATAAATTCCTCTTAAGTATAGGCGAGGAAGAAAAAAATAAGATAGTTAACTAATTTTCTGCAAATTACTAGGAATGGGAAAATAATGTGAGAAACCATACAAAATTTTGGAATGTTTTGGGTTTTTTTTAAATTTTGAGCTGACTTTGATCGCATATGTATATACTATATTGTAAGAATTACTCAGTCAATAGTGGAAGTAGTGATGTAGAAGCAGATATGTTCACAAACCAGAAAAGATGCTGATCAAGAGAGGAATTTACACCCAGGTCTATGGCTTTTAATACTTTCTCCCATTTACATGGTTAAATACCTTTCCTAATCACCTTTAGATAAGTTTTAAGAGACCAGCTGAGTTGTGCACTGGACTATTTCTTTATGCCTTTCCCTGGAAAGGAGGACTACTAAAATGTCCCTCTAAGTGACTGAATTAAAGTACCTATTTGCAAGGTACAAATGGTTTAAATAATACTTCTAGAATAAATTTTGAATGTGATTTACCTGTGGTAAGCTCATGCATTGCATATTTAAAAGGAACATCAAGTGGGACATCTCTTATATGTCAGCAATACATTTAAATAGATTCACAATATGCAAAGTATATACTATTTCATGTGGAATTTGCAATACAGCATCTTTCTAAAATATTATAATGCTGTTTAAAATCATGCTATCTGAATTGGTTCAGCCACATGACTTCCACTGAAGAAGGAATATCCCATGCTCCACAGCCCTTCATACATTAGGATAAATACAGAATTTAAACAAAGAGAACAGCAGGGATGTGAAGAAGCTTAGTAAAGGAAGAAGAAAGGCTAATGGTAAGGGCAGGTGTTCATCTGTGATGGGAGAGATGGGGAGAAGCAGGATGGTATTCCTTCATGGGCCCAGGCAGTAAGGGGTTGGTACAGTGGTGTGTGGAGAAAATGCAAAAAGGCAAATACTGGTGCTTGGAGAATGTCATGTTTAATTTTACAGGTAGGACTTTGGGGCTTAAAATAACCACACACATTCTGATAAAATGGCCTAATAATGTCTTTTAATTAAATTGTGTTTTTTTCATTTTACTTAACTTCGAATAATATTCTGCCATTTGTATCAATTCATTTCACCTGTTCAGGTGCAAACATGTAATCCATTCAACTGAGATTATCTTTAAAGAGTCCAGTCTGACAAAGGAGGCATGTGAGAGGCAGAGTTAGAGTAGTCCATGAATTTAAAAGGAAGTGGCTCGTCTATGGGGCTGAAAAGCAGGTACCACAGCAGCAAAACTTGTGTTACTAAATGGTGACAAGGGAGATTTTCTGTGCTTTGTTGCTTTGACTCATTAAATTAAAGTTGTATTTAAAGCCATAATGAACAATCATATTTATAGTTCTACAAAAATAGTTTCTATCCCAATTTTCATAACTCTTCGATAGATTTTTAAATTAATCCCTTTATTAATTGTATTTATAAGAGTTTAATGGAAGCCAAGGTAAGTTTACATTACCTTGGCTTATTTGTAATCGGTCAACTGTTTCCCAGTGAGTGTGAATTCTCTGGTTAATTTAGGCCTACTGACAACATGTTTGCTTTTTGTACTTACCTTTTGCAGATCTCTTAGATGTAATCTATGGACCACAATTTGAAAACTAGTAGTTTATACACTGCGACCAGTTCTGTTGCTGTGGGCTGCTTTAACTGGTCTGTGGCAAAACTATGCACAGTTTGTGACTGGCACTGGGATTTAATTTGACATTTTGCCAATTTTAACTTTTATAAGAAAGACAGCGCTCTTTCAAGAAGCACCTACTCCGTGGTTGATAAAAATCCAGGACTGTTTCCCATGGCAGGTCTTTTCAAGATGTGAAATGTGTGGCCTGCTAAACTAGTTCATGCACTCTCTGGCTAGCTTGAGTGATTGACTGGTGTCTGATCTTTCAACTGCTTATATTATTGCAGGGATATTAAAAAGTGAAATCACATCATCTTGCAGAATCATACTGATACACCCGTTCAGTTAATGACAGAATAAAGGACAGTGGGTTTTCTTAAATGTGTGTGTCATAGTTTAGCCCAACTTAACCAATTTTGTAATATTGACACCTGATTAAACAAATAAAAAAGGTGAATATGCCTCTAGTGAATACACATTTTAAGGTGAGAATCCAGAAACAGCTCTTTTCTGGTTTCCAATGGGGGTGAGTGGCAGAGCCCAGCCCAGCTGTTCCCCATGGCTGGGCCGGGCCGGGCTGAGGTTCCCTCCTTCCCTCCCCCAGCACCCCTGGCAGGCAAGGGGGAAGGAGAGGCAGAGGGGGAGGAAAGGAAGGCACAGCCCAGCCCTGGATGCTGAAATCTGCTAATCCAGGACAGCCCCACACAGCAACTGGGGGCTGAGCCAGGCCCAGCATCTGCCAAGCAAAGAAAAAAAGAAGATGCCCTGGCGTGAGATATCTGAAGCCTGACTGGGCTGGAAGGGGGATCCTGGCTTCCCTCTCTCAGCGCAGCTAAAACTAGAGGGCAGCAGCCAGGCCATGATTAAAATTCTGGCCTAGATCCAACAACTGCAATGCATCACCTGACTGCCTTGTACCAGCTGCGGCCTGTGTGAATTTTTTTCCTTAACCAAATGAAACTTTCAAAGCATGAATCTTACCCAGAGGAAGAGAGGAGACCGGATGAAATGTAAAAAAAACACAGCATAAAACTTGATGTCAAAAGAAGTGAGAAAAAAATTCAAAAAAAAGATTAAAGGAGTGTCCTAGTTAAGTTAGACTTCTCTTGTGAGGCCATAGAGAATAGACTTAAATACGCTGTAACCTATAGAGTATTTTTTAAAGAGATGCAAAGTTCTAGACATAGCTATGAGTTACTAAAGAAAATTAAACAGAAGAAGACTAAAGAAGTAAGAAATAAAATCATGCCCGTGGAGGGAAGAGGACCTCTGTTCCTTAACATAAAGAGAACTTTTGTTTTATACTAGAAGAGGCATCCTTAAACTGTACCCTAATAAACTAATATAGCCCATGAACTACTGTGGCAGGCTGTTTCATGACAGAAACTTCACAAATAGCAACATTTTTCCCCCGGCAGGCCAATTGTAGAGTTTAGAAACAAGAAAACTAGTATCTTGTAGAAAATCTCTATAGTAGCCAAGAGAGATTCCTTTCTCCATGATGAATTGAAAACTAATTCTTTTAAGAGTGGTAACTAACTAAGAATCCCAAGTTTTATCTGTTTACATTAAAATAAAAAAGTAAATAGTTAGTAGTGAGGAAAAAAGGTGTTTTGAAAGTTTCATTCTAATTTTTTCTTCTTTTAGTGTTTAGTTAATAAAGTTCTATTCCTGTTAAGTTTAAGCCTACTTTGCTCTTAATTAAAAAAATTCAAATTAGCAAACTAAAACTGAAACAAAAATCAGTGTTTCTACCTAGTTTCAAACTGAAACCATGACAGTGTGAAATGACACAGCAGCTATCTTTTCTCTCCTTGGGAAGAGAAAAAAGTGTCACTGATATTTATCAATCAGATGATGGAGTATGTAGATTTTATAGAATCATTAAGGTTGGAAAGGACCTCCAAGATCGAATCCAACCTTTGACCAAACACCACCCTGTCAACTAAACCATGGCACTAAATGCCATGTCCTCTCATTTCTTGAACACCTTCAGGCACAGTGGCTCCATCACCTCTCTGAGCAGCTATTTCAAAGCTTAACTACTCTTTCAGTGAAAAGATTCTTCCTGATATCCAGCCTGTGCCTTCCCAGGCACAGCTTGAGGCCGTTTCCTCTTGTCAGTAGTTGCCTGGGAAAAGAGTCCAACTCCTATCTTGCTACAACTTCCTTTGAGGTAGTTGTTGAGGGTGATAAGGTTCATGTCTGAGATGGGGAAATTTCACTGTATTTTTTCTAAGCCACTAAGCGTATTTGCAGTATATATCTTTAATTTCTCAGTCATTAATTTTTTTCTTAACTGTAGGTAAAGAGAGGACAGTTCAGTCACTGAAAACATCAAGAGATGCATCACCTTCAGGGTCCACAGCAGTGCCTTCATCAAAGGTGAATTTTCTTTTTGAGTACTTCATACCATGGTTTTAGATTGCTCATTGTTGGATTTTCTCTTCAGTTGGAAGGAGATACTACTTACACCTGTTAAAGTGTATATTCCTTACGATATTGCTTCCTGTTCCTTACAATAGGAATAGAGCTTGGTCTTGGAATTCTGTGTCGTTATGCATGTGTTAGGATTGCCACTCATTTTGACACAGACACTCCTGCCACGTTATTCAGGGGGAAAAGAACCCAGACAATGGTTGTGCTATGTCATTCTAAGTACTTACTTCTTACACATCTCTTTTAGATCTGCTGTGCCAGCTGATTGGCATTCTCCTTAAGGGGGGAGGCAAGTGATATATTTTCAGTGAAGTAAATAGGGAAAATAAGATAACAGCTGTTATGCACAAGTTATGCTGATTTGGATCATAAAATATACTTTATAATTAGTTCACTTATTTTGTTTATAGACTCAGCACACTGCAGCTTAATATCAAATCCTTACTTAATACACACTTTTGAGAACAAGGAAGCATTGCAAAATCTCTTGCTCTTCTGTTAATTTGTAGTGTGAGCTTGAGCTCTGTATTCTGTAAGTGTTCTGCTTTCTTTTTCAGTCAGGTCTTATCTATGCTATATTGTTTTTTTGCTGGCAGTGGATATCCACTTGATATAGGCTATGCAAAATGAAACTTCCTTTGATGGAAGTCATTTCCCCAGACTGCAACAATATTAATTGGGCATGCATCAGCTGCAGAAATGGAAATACTTCCATGACTGTTTATTGATTTTTCTCTTGAGTCCCCAAATCTGCTTGTAACGTAGCTGTCCTGTGTCAGTGGAGCCTTTTGGAATGAACCTCTTGGCTGGAACTGCACTGAGCAGTTCAGTTACCTAAGTGCTTTGCTGAGTCAGAAGTAGTGACAGAAGTAGTCTTGGCAAAACATGAACATCTCCAGAGCCAGAGTCTTACAATTTATCAAGGCTTGAGACATTAGTTATATGCTATGTATTAGCAATTAAAGGAGATTATTTTCAATGCTCTAAGTTATAATTTAGCTTTGAAATTCTTACAAAGGTATATGTTGCCATGGCAATGGCTCTTTTCACTGAAGTATCTATTTGCAAATCTGAAAAGTTATTTTTACCTATAATAATTTTTTGCATATTTATGCATGTGAATTAATACATGTTGATGTTACCTGGTTTTAGCCACCTGTTAGACTATGGCATAAAATCTTTTGTGTTTTTCCTTATTAGCTATATGGACTGTAAGCCTTGGAGGCTGTATCCAACATAGAGCAAAAGGTGGATGTGTGAAACAGGAACAACTGCTGAGCAGAGTGACAGGATTTGGCTTTTCTATGTTATTGATGAGATAAAAAAGTACAAAAAAACAGACTTCTTTTTTGAGGTGGGGAAGGGGGGAAGCAGTTTATTTTATTTTTTATGAGATCTACTAGGTTGGTTGTTTCCTGCAAATTTTCAGCCTAAACAGCTGCTGCTATTTTCAGCTGAGAAATATTTTCCTGTTCTGTCTCTTCAGCTGAAGTGTACCTCTGCAAATACCATTACTTTATTCCATAAAATTCACTCAGGATTTAATACGTATTTATCAACATTCAACCAATGGAATTAAATTTAGTGAGACTAATTTAAACAGGCTTTTTTTTTTTTTTTTTTTTTTTTTTTGTATTCTAGTAGATATTAGTTAATTTCTTTTATGGCTTGTGGAAATATAGCAGGTCATGTGAAATTTTCTATGAATTATACTATTCCTTTCTTTTAAAAGCCCTCTTCATATCCTAGCATATTGAACTTTGTCACATCCTGACTTCACTGGTTTTAATTCTGTAATTTGCAGTTATAGAAAACAGGGATTCCTATTGGAGCTTCTTGCACTTCTCTTCTGGATTCAGATAAAGGTGGTTTCTTTATGAGACATAATCCTTGGAGGGTTTAATGAATTGTGTATTTATGCTGTACTACAGTACAGAGGTATTTGGATAATACTTTGCTTGAAGTATGCACAAAAGTTGTGAAGACAAAGGAGTTTTGATACTGGCCATTTAAATAACTTAGAAGAAACTAATGGTAAGAGGTGGAGTGTTGGTTTCTTTCATTTGGGATTTTATTTGTTTGCTCTTTTTTTTGTCTACCTGTTGGTTAGGGTGAAATAGGCATTAGGTAGAAATTATTACTGCCTTTTTCAGGCAATAGAATTTTTGTATCTCTTTTTCAGATATCTATCTTAGTGTTGCAATTTTGAATGCTAGAGTGATACAGATTCTTGGGGTGCTTCTGTATACACAGTTGATTTAAGTTAAATATCCACATAGTCGTAACAAGATTGATAAAGCTAGCTATTCCTAAACTGATATTTGTCATTGTCTGTTTGCTTCTCTGATAGTAAAAACCAAACAGTATTCTTAGAGAGAAATCAATTTTTAAACATTATTTATGTGAGAATTTGCATTTGAAAAGGTAGATTTACAAGAATATAAAGCCATGACTGACTCTATAATAAATGATTAGCATTCCCCCAAATAAAAAATAATGGATTGTAATGGAACCAGCTCTGATCACTTAAAGTTGGTATAAATTATTTTTTTTTTGTTCCTAATTAGCTCAGGTTTTATACCCTACCTAGTATTTAACAGTTTATTTAAAATTTTTTACAACCTTTTATGCCTGAAAATCACATCGAATTATTAGTTCACTCCACTTCTGTATCTGACTTCTTTCGTTGCCCAACAGGTCTCAAAAAATTTTCCTGTTCTCTCTGAGCAGTGAATTTAATAAACATTATTCAGAAGATACAGTGGTTTTGTAGCAGTCCACTGACCTTCATTGATTTATCTTGTTTTCTCCTCTCTTGTTTCTTTATTATCTGCTCTCTCCCCACTCGCTTTTCTTTATAAAGAAATTGGGCAGCAAATGAAATAATTTCAACTTTCTTATTTCCTATTTTAAAATATTCTAGGCATCGGAATAACTGTTTATTTTATTTTGAAGAATTTGCCATGTATAAGTGTGTTTCATGTTAAACCTTGACTATAATGTTTTTGTACAGGCCTTGGAGAAGAGCAACAGACTATCAGAAAAGGAACTTGCAGAAGCTGCAAGCAAGTGGGCAGCTGAAAAGTCAGAAAAGGCCGAGGAAAGCAATTTACCTGAAATAACAGAGTATGATGTAAGATAGGATTATTAATCCACTTATTTCAAGGTGTTACAACAATAGGCTCTTGTTTTTCTGTACTCTTCATAAGGGCACATTTTGTAACTTAATCCTGAATTTTTCTGCCTATGCTATTAAATACTTGTTGAAAAGAAGTGAGAGGGAGACTAAAACTTTGCAGTTTAGTTTTGAAAAGATACACAAAGCTGCAGTACATTTTGCTAGTATAATTTGACTTGACATTGAGCTACAACTGACACAAAGTTTCAGCTCTTCCAAGCATTCTCTAAAGAGCTCTTGTAGTAGTGTAGGCTCTATGCCTACTGACCTCCTTAAACTTAGGAGGGGACTTCTGAGTCAAAACGTGAGTGTACATGTAGAAGATAAGACTAAAGGAGAGAAACTCTGGTTTGTTGAGTTCCATTTCAAGCCGTGCCAGCTTGCCATGGTCATGTATTCTTTTTCAGAAAGCAGTGCTCCATTATATTAAAAATCAAGCTTACCTTGTTACTGCAGTAAGGGTATATTCCTTATGTACCCCAGAATCCTTATTTCATTATTAATCAACGTTAATTATTTGCCAGTTTATTCCCTTTTGTTTTCACCTCTCCATGTCTTCTACTTCTGGCTATACTGAAGTGAGATTATAGCCCTTCTCAGTCATTTGTTATACTGCTCTTGGATAAGATGTCTTTTCTGGGTTCTGTTATGTTAGTGGAAATTGTACTTGTCACTTAAAACCACCCAAATATTATGTAATCTGAAATAATCTGTTTTAATTCTGTGATCATTTTCTCTTTAACTTTCACTTTGTTTCAACTTTAGGAGCATTCTTAAAAAAAGCAAAATAGTATCTACTTCACAAAGTAGATACTATTTCTTCACATCCAGTTACTTGGATTTTTATTTTTTTATAACTTCACATCCAGTTACTGGATTTTTTTTTTTTTAATTTATTTGTTTGTAAATAATTTTAGGGAAAATAAATGTGTCTTGGGAAGCATCACATTTCCACTTGCAGAATGTAAGAGCTAGGTTAGAGAAATAAACTGAATGAATCCATATTTATCTGAACTTTCAAGTCCTGTCCATTGATGTAATGGGTGAATGCATGAGCAGCTCTTCCATAATGGTCAGGAAGATCTAGTTAGATACATAAACTGGAAAAAGCAATTAAAAAAAAAAAAAAAAAAAAAGGGGAGGAAATGTTAGAGTGAAGAAAAAGCAACAGCTGATCCATATCAATCTTCATCATATGAAGAACAAATGCATGGACATTTCTGAGAGGTTCAGCAGAGATATCACTGTGGTTTTTGATGAGGGGAAGGTAATGCAAGGGAGGAAAAAACAGAGTGAGCCACATGGAGAAGAGTTGTTTAAAGCATCTTCCATGCCTCAGAGAAAAAGCAGTGGCAAAAAGATTGGACATATGGAATCAAAGGGAAGCAATTGTAGTTGATTGTGGTACAGTCTTAAGATGATATATTGACTAGGAAAGTGGGGTGTAGAAATGCCAATGAAGGAGGTGAGGCATCTCATTCTGAGTCTTAGAAGAAAAGAATTCTCACTTACATTAGTAGGTTGTTACATATGAATTGCAAGAATTCTTAATTTCTTCCTGTTTATCTTACATAGTGCTTAAGAGTTGAACTATGTGTTGCACTGAGCTTTTTAGTAGCCTTCACTCACTGTCAGGCATTTCATTCTTTCCTGGTGTAGCAGGATTTGGGATTCAGTCTTAATGGTTAATGTTGCTGCTAAGGTTTGTTCATATGCTAACAGGACCCCAAAAGATTTTTACTTCCTTTTCCTGTCTAATGCTTTTCTCTTTCATGTTAGTTATTTCTTAGGATTTTTCACCTCTTATTTTTTAATAATAGAAACTGGTTTTCATTTTCTTCAATTTTCAAATCCTATTAAAAAAAAATAGTTCCATAATACTGGATTTAATTAATGCTGTAAAACAAAATTACTACATTTGCTATATAAACTTCTTGGAGTTGGCATCTGTTTTCTTTGGAGTAGGAATACTGTCTTAATTTCTGTTTTAGAGGAAAGTTTATACAATTTCTGTACTTCAGTTTGATTTTTCATATTTCTAGAAATCTTCAAAACACAAGGTTGCTTTTGCTCTACAGTAGTTATTGCAGTTCCTCTAATAATAGACCTGTGGCCCTGAATGCTTCAAGAGTTCTCCCTGACAGCATTTTTATTTTGTTGATGCCTATGTACCATTGATTTTGTTACTTTTATCCTTTCCCAGAAGACTAATCATATTTTCATTGTGGATTTTTCTTGCTTTCTGGTGTTATAAATACTACATATACCAATTTCTTCTCAGTGAATGGGCAGGTGGAGGTACCTTTACACAGTTAAGGCTGTGTCACAAAGGGTTTTATTGTGTCATGTTTTCTACATCTTTAAAATCTGTATTTCTGTATCTGTTAAGATTGTAGCAATAGTACTTCACTAATAGTCTGGATGAGCAAATTGAAGTCACTCTGATGACTGTGTTTGGGCTTTGGGGTTTTTCTCCTTACACTACAGTTTTATTTTTCTCTGAAAACTGAATTTATTGTTTGGGTTTTTTTCAAGGCTGCGTCTTCAGCTCCACTATACATTGAGCAAGCAGAGGAAACAGAAGCAAATCTTACGGATAGTACAGAATTATATGAGGACAGCCAGCTTCTTGGTCGTTCAAAAGCGATTGCAGCTAAGACAAAGGAGATTGAACAGGTGAGTCTTCTTGGCATTTTGTCACTAATACAGTAATGGTCTGCTCCGCTAAAATTACCTTGATTTATTTTTTCCTCCTCCTTGGAGTGTAATATGAATGTAATTTGATTTTTCAAGATGATATGGTAACATCTCCAACTGTTTAATTCCGAAGAACTATGGCATTTATCTGCACATGGAAATTAATGGTGGTTTGCTGCAAATTACATGCAACAACTGCTGTTCTGCAAGCTAAGACAATGACTGCCTCTTAATTCTAGTGGCCTTTGTTCAGTTGCCTGTGAGGCCATTTCCTGAGGTGCAACACTGTTCGTTTTTATTGACACTTGAAAACCACGTTTCTAACCAATTGTTTTTGGGCTTTTTTTTCTTTTTCTTCTGTTAATATTGACTTTGCATACTCATGTCCATGGTGGGCGCAGCTTCTGTGTGTGGGGTCTGGCTGGGATGGAGCTTACCAGAGTGTACTGTAACTAAATGAGTTGGTTTATCCCTGTGTGTCTGATTGCAGGGTCACAAATGGCCTACAAGAGCTAGGACCAAATGCATAAACTTAGGACTTTTTAAAAACGACAAACTGAAAAAAAAAATACACAGGCTAGGAACAGATTTTTTAAAAATAGCAGTTGTGATTAGTTAGCCTCATGCTGGTAAATATGTGGTTAAATTTCCTTAGGCCCTAAGGACAGGGTTATAATGAAAACAGATGAAAATTTGGTCATAAAACCCAAATATTGTTTTCCATATGATCTAATGCTATTGTATTTGATAGAGTTTGCACTTAATTCTAGGGAAATCTAGATTATGTTCTATAAAATGGAATTATTTTAGGAACTTAATTCAGAAAAGCCTGAGGAATAACTTAGAGTTGAATTTTGCACAACCAGTTTCTCCTGTTTTTGATTTGAATATTGAAGCTCTAAGCTTCTGCAGAATTTAAGTAAGATTCTAAAGTGATTCTAGAACTATTTTACTAAACTGAAGAAAATGCTTATTTTCTTTTAAACCAGGCACTGTGAATTTGTTAAGAATTAGACAAGATATTTATTTAACCATTAAGAATTAAGACTGGAAAATGTCTGGAAAATCTACATAATTTTCACATAAACATTTAAAATAAACTTCTGGAGCTGCAATTAAATTTTCTGGATTTTTAAAAAATTGTTGTGATAGACCTGATGATTTTCATAATCATCATTAATATCATAATGAGTCTTCGTAATAAAATATTGTGAATCTTCCTAGTATATATGAAATCAGTCTGTAGAAATTTGTACAGTATTCTGTGTACTTTGAGTTCTCAGCATCTAAAACTAAATTTAGCTTAACATTTAAATCTGTAAAGTGAACTGTAAGCTTGTACATTTATAAGAACACTTTTTCATAATTTATTCCTGATTATTTGTCTTGAAGACTCAAGTAATAGCAGAAAAATTACTTTGTTTGATGGACTTCTTTTCAGTTAAATTTCATTCAATGTTTAATGTATTTCTGGAATGTAGTTTTGTGGGAAGATTGCTAAAATAAAATGCTTATTGTAAAGACTTATGCTGCAAGAATGGTGAAGCTGTAATCTTTCTCCAAAGCAAGATTTTCAAGAGGTTGTTTTTCAGTATGCATTGGACTGCTGTTAAGGTATTTAAAATAAGTTAGAAATGAAGTCAGGGCATGTGCCACTGGGTATGTATTAAAGAATTGGTGAGGGCCCAGCTAATGTTTGAGGAAGTGAGGTTTGACCCATTGAACCTCTTCTACTTCTGTCTCCTAAATTTTTCTTTCTCTCAGAGCACCAGATCTAATGACGTTTCCTTTTTGGTTCATATTTATTCTCAACCTGATGGTCAAGTACTTCTTAGCTGTTCCAGAATCCTGATAAAGCCCATTTCCTTTTCCCTGTCCATATCCATTTGTCTCCAAAGCTCTAACCTGTAAAAGGAGCAAAATTTTCCAAATATGTACTTTTACTTCATAGGATGGTACTATTTCAGGAAAAACCCAGAGGCAAAAAACTGTGCTGACAGAACATGCACGGTTTTGCAATGAGCAAATCCATTGCTGTGCAGCGGAGAAACAGGCAGTCTGATGCCCTGGGCAGGAGGGAGGTGGCAGCATGTGATATAGTCTGTTTTTTCTCTTAAGAAAAACAAGCAAAAATATCCCTTGAGCAATTGAATGAAATATTCATACAGGTGTTCTGTTTTAAATTAATCTCAGAATCTTGTGTATCGCTCATATCACTCTTTTGTAAAGTTGCCTCTGCCTTTTCTCTAAGCTACAATAACACAATTGCCAATTCCAGAATTTTAAATGAAGCGTGACTCAAAATGATCACTCTGGCTCATCAAGAAAATAGTTACAAATTATTTATTTGATGGGGGTCTTACTGTGAACATTCATGTGAAATCATTTGAAGAAAAACAGAGTTCTTTGTGTGCTGATGATGACAGGGCAAAATGTGTCAAACCAAGGGCTAGTTGCTATTTGCTATACACTGACTATCTTTTAGGAGTCTGCAGTTGCTTTGCAAATATTAACTAAAGCTGACACAAAGAGAGGAAACTAGAAGCTCTGCTCATGGATAAAGGCTTGGAAAAATCCAGACACTGTTTAAACAGAGCCAAGAATTATCCATGTCATTCCCAAACTAGCAAAACTTCGAAGTATGTATTTCATTTGCAGTGTGCCAATATTACTAGGAAAGGAAGGATATGGTTGCAGATGCACAGATGCTTGAAAACATTTCTGCACTGGGACTGCAGATCCTGGCCTTTTTTGGTCTCATCTTTGAAACAACAGGCATAGTGACATTATTGTGGAAACACCTAGGTTGCATCGGCTTACCCAGGCCAGTCTCCTCAGAACAGGGCCTTAGATGAGGTAATTCAGGGCTCTGTCAGATTCAGCCCTGCATGTTTGCAATGAAGGAGGCTCTGCTGTTCCATGGGCAGCCGCTTCCAGTATCCTGAGCTCTTTGTCTTGAGCTCAGCTGCCATTGGTTTCTTTCCTCCAAGGACACAGTTTCTGCTCACTTCTTCTCTTGACAGCTTTCTGTCCGTATTCTTGAACTGTGGAATCCCAGCTCCTTGGTGTGATTCCCTGCTTTTGGGACCTGCCCCATTGTGGTGGGCTCTGCTGCTCTCAGGGAAGGGTTGATTTCCTAGAACCCTCTGGCTCTTACACTTCATGATTGGAAGAATAGGTTTTCTTCTGGCACTTCTGCATGGCAGATACTGTTCCCCTCAATCCAGGTGCAGAGTCTCTTCAATCTTTGTGCTTCTGCATGGAGTGGAAATTTAGCAGCATTAATATGAGACACATATTAATGTGTGTCTCATATTTTAATATATCCTATGATGTGTTTTTGAATACTCTGTCTATAATAAAAAGCTTTGGAGAGTTGTTTTATTGTTTTGTTTTGTTTTTTAAAATAGAATACTGAGATAATTAGCATTCTGGGTTGGGATGTTTTTTGATTGTTTGGTTGGCGTTTTTTTGGAAGTTAGGTGTTTCCTTAGCTCTTAGAACATGCATTTCCCTCTTTTCTTTGCTTTTACAATTTTTAAATAAGGTGTTAAATGTTGTGTGAGCAGTTGTCTGAGCATGGTGAGGTAGAACTGCATTAAACAGATGCTTAAAAGATTGATCTGGTTACTCAAAAAAAGCATAGTGAATTTTGCATCTGTCTTTGTGTCAGGATCAATGAATGTCTATAGTTTGCTAATGTAACTATTTCATGCACTTTTTAAATATCTTTGCAGTTAATAGCAAGTGTTATGCATTAAGCTAATATTTTTGAGTTGATTAGTTTCTGGTTTTATATAGTTAAGGATCAGCTTATGCTTTTAGCATGTAATGTGCTGAAGTGTGGTGTTTTTTTTCCGGAAGTGATGACAAATATGTCCCTGGTGTTAAATTCATAATTGGAGCTATTCAGCATCAGTGTTGCACAAAAGGCTATCTCTTTGTTCTTCCTTCATGAGCAGGGATAGCAGGGATTCTTGAAATGTCTTATCTTGTCTAGACATCAAGGCTGTAACACTGTGTTAATTAGTCCATTATTATGTGTCCACTTTTCTTACATGTTACATATTCAAGTTGGAGTGACATGCATTACCTCTGAAAATCTATTCTTTTCTGAAGACAGGTTTTACCAAACGACAATTTTACCAAGGACCCTCCTTGATTCTTGCAAAAAAATCAAACCTGTGAGTTTCTGTCTCAGTTTGGCTAGTGCCATAGAGTTCTAGCATCTAAGGAATTAATTAAGTACAGGAATTAATGCATACATGAAAGCTTTTTTTATTCTTAATAGAATCACTAGCTGACTGTATGTTTTCAGTTCACCAATGCTTTTAAATGTTCAGCAGAACAATATTTTTTAATGTTTTAACATTTAGTTTAATTGTTTCTTTAGTTGACATTCTAAATTAATATTACATGTTAAGAGTCCTCAATAGTATTAATGAACTGTTACCCAATGAGACAGCTTTCTTTCTGGAAGATGATGAAAATCAGAGATCTTTCTAAAACTTGTGTTTGAAACATCATAGCTATGGTGCATAGAAAGAAGGAAAAATGGGGGTATGGCTAAGTCCAGGCTGTCCAAATTCTATTTCCAGAGCTGCTAACTCTTTTTCTTTTTTGGTTAAGTTACTGACATCTCTGACCTAGAAATTACAATTAAGTAAGAAAAACAGGTTTTAGCAGTTACAGTGTGTGTGTGTAGTTGAGAACAACTGTTTCTTGTTCCCCTTCTCTGTCATAGTTCTTGTTCTGGTAAGATCTGTACAGCAATAGCTGAATTGTCTGTATGTGTACTTTATACTCATTGAGGGACTCTTCTCTGGACATGCTGCTCTGAGAGAAGACTGACCTCTCACAAAGTGATACTTTGCATTGAAGGGACTTTATTAAAAGAAGTTTGGTTTTAGTATCAACAAAACATGAGGAAAATGATACAGGCATTTCTGTCATAATAAAATAGCTACAGTTTGTGTAGTATATGGGAATTTACTGTATGCCTTCCTCCCTGCCCCCAAACCCTCCTGTGTCCTTTGCTAGTTTTGTTTTGCTTCAAACAGAACTATTTTACAGTTCTTCAACTGTATAAAGGTGAAAGAGGATGTAAACGTGAACTAGCTTCTGCATCTTGGCTAGGGATAAGCTCATGCTAATACATTGGAGAATTTTTTTAAGGCTTGGATGTGACAGATAAAGGGTTTTAAATTCTAGTTGTTTTAGTAAAATAAGTAAGTTAATAAACTGAAGTAATGGGAATCCAGGAAGGAATGAAGGAGGATGTCAGAGCTGGCCTTGGATGTACCTTTTCTTTTGAAAAGCTGGCTTCAACTGAGCCAGGGAAACTGCTTACAGTTTCCTTAGATTAGTTTATTGGTCTGTTTGTGCTGTTGCTCATTTCAGGCAAAATTATCTAGGTTAGAAAAAATCCCCTAATTAAAATATAAGTTAAGAAGTAGGTGAGTTAAGTGAAGCTGAAGGAACTGGAACAGTAGGTAAAAACACATTAAAGGATTATTTCTGGTTGTGGGTGAGGTCAGACATGCTTTGTTTCTTACAGAAGTAGACCAGACAAGAGTAAAAGGCCAGATGAGAGTAAAAGATGGGGATGCTGCAGATTTTCACTCCTTCCTAGCTTTGCTGTTGTCCTTCAAACCTTCTGTACTTAATACACAGTGGCAAGGCCTTAATGATGGGCTCATCATCATCAGTCTAATTTGTAGTATGTATCATGCCTCCTCTGAGCTTATGTTTATTTTACTTACATGTAAATTATAATTAAGTGTGTTAATTTATTTTTTCCTAATCAGGAAAACATTTGTCAGGTTTTGTTATTTTGCCTTAAGCTTCTCAGAAAAATTGATGATAACTCTTTAACGTAATTATATCATCTGCCTATGTGGTTTATTAGTTTCCTTGTATCAGTATCCCTCTCCCTATGTAGGAAAGTCAAGTGATTCATCTCTTTCTACATATTCTTAGACACCTTTTCTTTTATATTCTGACCTGCTAATTTTTCTACTAGCTTTTAGTATTTATTCTAGACTTCCTTTTTACCATTACAAAATCAAATCTGTCACATTGTAATTCTTATTTGATCTCTGTATTTCATGCTTGCCTTAAGTTTATTGGTTGGTTGATTTTGGGTTGTTTTTTTGGGTTTTTGTTTTGTTTTTTTTATGCTGGGGTCTTTCAGTTTTGCAGATATGACCAATTTGTTAGAAATATGTGTTTTTGTGTTTGTGAAACTACAAGATGGAGAATATTAAAGCTTTTGGTCAGTTTCTTCATTGTATCTTTTATTCTCCTTACAAATATATTTATTTGTACATACAGGATATTTGCAAAAGGACATGAAAGCTTCAACTGCTTTCCTTTTCTTGTGTTTGGGCCACTGTGCTTTAAAAGTTGTAACCCTGCACTTTCCATTTGTTCAGCTGTGTTCTATTCCCTTTCTATGGACATTAATGGGTTATTTAGTGTGCACTGCTGTGTTCATAATTAAACTGCTGCATATGCAAAAGCAGTACAACTCATTTTACTCAGCACCTGAAGGTATGGTTTAATAAGGAAATATATTACCACATTTCAGATTTTTGCCAGCAGCTTTTTTCATTAGAAAGCTGATAAAAAGTGAGTGTTATTTCATACGCAGCGCTCATAGGGAGATACTTTTAAGAGAATTTAATACCAGAAATCTATGCATTTATCCAGTAACAGTGGGGTATTTCTTAGAGAGGTTTGAATGAAATGTAACTCACCTTTAGCTTTCACCACCATTTATTGAAGATCATGTTTGCCTTATGTTTTTTCATGTAAACGGTTTTAGGCCTGTGCTGATCACATTATTTTGAAGTTGCCAAATGCTGGCTGTTCAACCCGTTGTCAAATGTAGAGTTTTTGATGTAGTGGCACTTCATTGTGTGATTAAGCAGCACTGCAGACTGCCACATCTCAGAGGATTGTTTCCTTACAGACATTCTTAAAAGGCATTGTTTACAGGTGTTACAATTTGGTGGCAGATCTCTGGAAGACTTAAATGAGAGAGGGCTAGTAATTAAGTACTTGATGAAATTGCTGGACTTAGTTGAAACCAAAAGAAATGTGGAAAAAAAAATTATTCAAATCAGAAAGACAAGATCAATTTCTTGGTCAGATAAAGTGAAAATCTAAGGAGTTATTTATTAAATAGCATTTTTTCAGCAAAAAAAAATAGTAGTGGTTGTTTTACTTAAAATTTCTGGTTCTGTTGTGAGAAACCTGAGGAGCAAAAACAGGATGCAAGACTTGGAAACTATAATAGTGAGTGGGCTGGAAAGAAGAAAGATTAGTTTCAAGAGATAATGAGTGTCAACAGGATTGAAAAAGGTGTTAAGAAGAGAAGAAATTCACTAAAAATGTGTGGGCCTTGATATATAATTAGGAATTAATTTTGAGAAATTGCCTGCTGAAAAAACTGTCAAAAGTTGAGATGCTTGGAAGGATAAGCAGAATTGACACTGGCAAACCTCCTGGGAATGATGAAGGATAAAACCAGAAATGAATTGTCTGAACCTTGATAAAGGCAGTAGTTTCTGTGGGAGTGAGGGTTATTCCTTTTGTGGGTTGAGTTTTTTGTTTGTTTGGGTTTGTTTCTTGGGTTTTTGGGGGTTTTTTTATGTTGGTCTTTTGTTGCTGGTTTTAATAACTTGGATTTAATTCAGAGGATAGATCATTCTTTCCAACTTGATCTCCAGCTTATTCTTACTTTTGCAGAAGAGCATTGGTGGATTTAAGAAGTTAGCAGTGGTGGTTTTTATTTTTGAACTGTTACAGGGATAATTTTATCTTTAATCTCTTAGTAGGGTCAGTGCACTGTGGATTAAAGTTTCAAGTATTTTTTATTCTTGCAACCTACTGTCTCTTCAGCATTGCAACTAAGGAAACTTGCTGCTTCCTGGACTGAAACAGAATAAGAACAGGATCAGTCCCATATACCTAGTAATTAGATCCAGAAATTTAAATTCCCCCAGAAATAGCCCAAGCTCAAAGAACTACTGTTTAGCATCTCTAACCCCCAAACACTGATTATGGATTAGCTCTATCAGTATTCCTGATACAGTCTGAGCATTGATCTTCTGAAAGACTTAGGATACAGGAATCTAAGTGGTGCTTAAAACAAGATATATATAAATATATAGGGCAAACAGTGTCATGAGGAAAAGTTTTTATGAAACCATATGTGATGATGGGATGGTGGGAACTGGGCAAACATGTAAAAACCCATGAAAAGTGACAAATGAAAGGTAGTGGCAGGAGGGTAGGTGACAGGAGGGAGGTCTTCATGTTTGGCATGGAAGCTGGTTTCCATTTCCATTTCAGTACATTCAGGCCTCAGGATGTTGAAATACACAGCAACAGAAGAGTGTCACGCACAAAACCTGTAGGTAAGGAAAATCTTCTGAAGTGTGAATCGACAGTTCTGTGTGGTTTTGTGTGTCTTTTACAGACTGTTCTTTATGCAACAGAAGCTTGTTTTGTAGATGACAGTTTCCCTGGTGCTTGTAGTTTAATCCTCTACTCCATTTGTAATCTGATTTATATACAACACTGACTCATGTATAAATATAGGATCATCTGTGACCAAAGACACTTTAGTGACAAGTTGTGTTTGTCACCTGCTTCTTAAATTTGTGTGCTGTATCTCAGTGTCTCACTTAGCCTGAGGTCTTCTTCCTTTTGGCAGTTGTTCCATTGAGTAGGTTAAACTCAATGTGTTTTTAAAGGTGGGTAAATTATGCCTATTCATTTTCTCTGACCTTTAAAATACAGGGTAATATGGTAGTTCTAAAAGACATCAGGACTTTTCTCAAGTTTAATTTCCTAAATGATGTGGTTGATATTCCTATAGTTGCATAAGTTACTTATGCATGTGCTGCTTCTTTAAGTTAAGATTATGAAAACATTAGATTTTTTCTTGGGGTATAAGTGACTAATGTACATCACCATTTATTGCTGACCCACGAAAGATCACTTTCCTGTTTTGTTTGACTCTTATTTGCATTGGTGTGGTGACTTGAGTCTTCAGTCACAATGGCATGCTTCACAAAATATGACAGAAAAACAAGGGCCAAGATGCCCCACAGGAGAAAATTTATGGTGAGCCTGTTTTACCTTTGCTGCTTTGACTTGGAAAGGCCAATAGAGCCAGCCTGACTTGAGAAAAAAAACCACAGAAAGTGAATACTGACAAAATTGAGTGGGTTGTGGGTTGTTCCTGGTTCTTTACCTTCTCACGCTTCTTGAAGTTCTTACATTAATTTTCTGAACTATTGAACTTCAAGTACTGCTCTGAATGACACTAATAACCTCTAATAGATGTGTTTGATGCTGTTTCTCCAAGGTTTAATTTGTTTGTTAGCAACCTTTTTCCTTCTCCTTGCTCCAGATAGCTTAAATACTTGGTTTCATTACAGCATGAAGTGTTCTGCTTATGTGTGTGCTTATTTGACCGTAACTACACACCTCACAAGCTGTTTTCCACCTTAGTGTAGTAAATAATTTAATATATTAACTTTTTTGGTCACATGCTATCTGAATTTAAAAAAAAAATCAACCACGTAAGCATTTTTAAAATCATAGATATGGGTATGCTGACACAAGCTTCTCAGTGATCATCTCCAACTGGAAATTTGCCCATTTTATGATGTTTCTTCTTCACTTGGCTTCCTGGAGAAACTATCTTGTGCAATCTCAGTATCTGTGCTGTGTATCTTTCGACTCTATTGTCTGATTTCAACTAAATTCAATTTAGGCTTAAACCAAGATGATTAGTTGTTACAAGCTTTATGAAAATAGGCAGTAACAGAAACTGTACAAGTTCCAGTGGAGACTATATTATGATTGCATCTCATTATACATCAAGAAATCCCCTTAAACAAGTGCTGCAGTCAAAACCAACCTGTACCACTGCAGACTTCAGCTGCACATTACAAACAGTTTGGTGGCAACCATAGTTTGAGGAATTTCATCCCTGTATTGTACTGATCACTATGCTGGCACAGTAGTCTTTGTGGGGCCTGACCATGAATCAGATCAAGAAAAACAAAGAAAAATTTGCACACACTTACTTAATTAGTTCTCTTAAGCACAGTGTGCTTCCTTAAATGTGCCTGCTACTACAAGGGAGTAGCCACCCAGTGTTTTGTGTTGAGCCACTACTGTCTCTGAACGTTCAGTATTGTGAAAGTACTGCTTTAGACACAGTTATTTAATCATCAGGTAAAAATCTATAGAAAGCTATAATCTTTGATGGTATTTGCACACTAACTGTTTATTCTTATCATAGGGAAGAAAAAACTTTAAAAAAGTTTTTGTTCAGTTTCTAAACCTGCCATGACCAGAACTGCCATCTTCCTTTAAGGCACCTCACCATCTTCTAGCATTGACAGACTTGGTTCTACATATTTGAGAATAAATAGTGCTTGTAAGCACTAGTGCATCGCTAAGCACCCTCAGAACAGCCTCTTTCACCTGGTCTGTTGGAGCCAGACTTTGATTTGTTGTGAAACAAGCTGGCCCGTAAGTTCTTGGAACTATTTCTAGCTGAGGAATGAGGTGACCTTGGAATTGGAGGGTGGAGAATATCTGGAAGAGATGAAAGGGTTTATGGTGACGGGAGAGGTAGGGTTAGTAACTTGAGTGTGGGAAGCAATGAACAAGGGTGGGACTGGACTTGCAGTTTAAAAAAAAAAAAAAAAGGATTTTTGCCAAGATCAGGAACTGAAGCCAAGAGGGTGGGGGAAGAAATGAGATGGGGAACATGGGTGGAGATGGGAATTAATTCCACAGAGGCTCTAAAGCCCATGGGCAAATGCAGTGGAGTTTCTCCCTGGCTGGAGGGTGGAGACGCTACATCATGCAAGAAAACCCGCTGCTATTTCTGGTGCCAGAGACGAGTGGGGAGCAGTCAGGTGCTTCCAGCTTGGTGTCTTCCTCTCTGGATGCCCTCGAGGCATCTGCAGGAAGCTACAATTGTGAGGCAGGAAATGCAGCGTTCCTGCATCAAGTACCTGAAAATGCTTAGTAAAAAATTTGATAAACATGCCATTCACTGCTGTTGTTCTGTTGTCTGTTTGGTTCAGTTTGCTCTATTTGTCACCAACTAAGATGTAAATGTAATGTAACTTAATGTAAAAATGAGTTCAAATGAAATTTTTAATTTGCTTACCCAAGTGTAGGTCTAGCCATAACTCAAAAATGACAAATCTTTTTCAATGGTTTTCATAGTTTTTGTCAGATGTACTCTTAGGCATCACGACGGCTCACTGTACATTTTTCCTTTTTCTTATGTTGATATGAAAGGAGATTTTTATTAAAAGGAAAAGAAAGGATGTTTTGGCTAAAATCAGAATCAGAGATAGGCAAATAATTATCTGGTGTCTCATGACCCATATAAGTTATTAAAAACCCCTGTACTTTAGGAGCATTTCTTTCTACTTTAAGCAGGATGGACTTTTTGCTACCCAGAAAAGCATGTGTCATTATATTAAGCTGGCTCTGAAGCTTTTTAATGTGTGTAGGTGTTACTCGTGTCACAGTAAGCAGCCAGAGCAGTGATCCCAAAGAGAAGCATCTCATCTACTGTAAAGGTTGTTCTAAGTATTCCTAACAAAACATATGTGCATACTGCTGAGGAGTTATATTGAGATATGCAGAGGTCTGTTGGGGATAAAGTGATGAGCTTGGTTTTGTCTGTTGTGGCTCAACTAAGATTTTAAAGAAGGCAAGGACATTGAGCATGTTACCCGAGTATGAATAGTTGGTGTCTGGTGTCAGGTGAGGTTTTATGGGTGTAAGGATAGAAACTTCCATTGGGGTGTTTGCAGTTGATTTCACGATGTATCACTCAGCAGGCAGGTGTAACTAGTCAGCAAATAGTTTTTTACTGTATTTCTTAAAGCTGCTGTATTACACATTACATTAAAACTCTGAAAGAACATGTGTGCATATGTACATAATATATACAGTGGGCAGTGTTTCCGTTCTTCAGATTATGTTTCCATCCAGTTATAGAACATAACTTTTGTTTGTATTTTCCCGTTTGGTAGAAATGCAGGAAATGTAAATGCATTTCTGTCATGAGGTGCTACAAAGATGTTCACATAATTCAATTGACTTAAAATATTTCTCAATTAATATTTGGGGTTTTTTTGGGTGCTAGGGCTATATGAGAGTAGGGGTAAAAACTTGCTAAGGGGATGGTGGGGGACTCAGATAAAATTGTGGGAGAAGTGAAGGTAGTCAGAGATAGTGCTTCCTTTGTTAGGTATTTATTGGCCAGCTGTAGGGTCTTTGGAGCAGGAAAAGAGTGATTTGGCCTTGTCCACAGAGCAGTTTGATGAGCATTGATGAACTAAGGAGAACAAAGAAAAGTCGTAAGCAAGTGAAAAAGATTTTTTAATTTGCTTACCCAAGTTAAAGTAATATAAAGAGAGTAAATTGATTATGTCAAACTAAGCAATAGTTCTGAGATCAGGTTTAGGTGCATTCCTGCCAACAAATGGAAAATGTTAGTTGTGTTTTCTTCATCAAGAGTGTAAACTGTTGACTTACCCTAGAGAAGACAATTTTTTTTCCCCTTGAACAGTTGCCATTATTATTTTACACAGTCAGTGGTACACTTACATACATAAGTAAATAATTTTTTGTTTAGTAATTATTATATTTCAAGGATAAGTGTACACTCTTTGTGTACACTTATCCTTGAAATAGCAAAATTCTTTACCAGCTGATTTAAAAATAGAAAGTTTGTGATGTTTATACGTTCATGTGATTTGAAGGAACCCACCAGACTTTCTAATTTAAATGAGAAAAATGTCATTCATTTTCATTGTTGTTTTTTATTTAATTTGGCTTGCTCTGTTCTAAATAATTAAATATGTCTTCCCTAATTTAATTCTGATTCCAGACAGTATAGTTCAATCTTTATTGATTGAATTGTTAACATCATTAACAGCATGAGCTGTTAAGGTTTTTTTGGTCTTGGATTTTGTTTGTTTGTTTATGTTTAGTTGGGGTTTTTTTAGTTGTAATTTTTTTTTTTTTTTGTGTTATTGGGAGAGTGTTTGTGTTTTGTTGGGGGTTTTTTTGTGGTTTTTTGATGGTTTTGTTTGGTTTTGGTTTTTATTTAAGTTCTGGAAGGCTGTGTGAAGGAAGGAATGCCTTATTTTATCAGGATATGTTTATATGAATAACCTCTGTATTCTGTATCTTTGAGAGCACATGGTAATTTTGTATGAAGTAAGGTTAAAAGGTAAATGGTATGGTACTGTTTCTTTTGGCTATTGCATTAAAGTATTTGACCTTTAGCAACCTGTCCTTATCTTAGGCAGTAAACTGTTTAGTTCTGCTTATCAAAAGATACTTCACTGCTCTCTTTCCATGCTGTTCTCATCCAAAACACTCTGTATCAATCCAGCATCAGTAGACTTTATCAGCAGCAGCAGCTATTACTCTGTTTAGAGATTAGGCATAAAAAGTTTATGTTGTAACAGTACATTTTATTCAGTAAATATTTTCATTTGTAGTTCAGTGGTTTCCAGTTTCATTATCGAGATCAGATCTTCTTTTGTATTACCTCCTTATTGCCTTACTCTTTCCCCCAATTTTAGCTGTTTGACTTGAAATTACTTAGTTTGGTGTCACTGTAAAGTGAGTTATTTTATACTATTCACACTATGTCCTATGTCTGTCTAAAGATAAGGATAAAATGGCAAAGTGGGTACCTTTGCAGATTTTTGACAGATTTTCTAATTATTTGGGGATCCCTTCAAATCATCAACATGGTGGTGGTAATTTGAAATTTGATGAAGTGTTTAGTTAAATAAGTCCCCCGTACCTTCAGTTTTCTGTGTGATTTGCCAAAGTGAAGTTCTACACATCGGAGTCTTGGCCAGAGGCAGAATTTGCTTTATCTCCGAAGTGACCATAATTCATAATGCTGCTGGTGATGCTCAACAAATCTGTAACCTGAAGGAAGCTGACAGAGTTTGCTAGTTTGTTCTAGCTGGTTTTGTTTTTCATTGACTTGTTAGTTTACATGATGCTGTACTGTTGTTACTAGTAAACAAATACTGGTACTGTAATCAGCCTCCCTGCTTATAGTTGGAGTAAATAGGCTATTTCATGAAGTAAATCCAAGGAGACTGAGTCTAGACTGCTTGTATCCTTGTGTCAGCATTAGGGTGTCTGGCAGGACCAGGGCACTGACTGTCCTCCTGTGCTGGGCACTGGTGAGGCGAATCCTGTGTCCAGTTCTGAGACTCTCACTACAGTAATGACATTGAGGGGCTGGAGCTTGTCTGGAGAAGGGCAACAGAGCTGGTGAAGGGACTGAAACTCAATTCTTATGAGGAGCATCTGGGAGGATGCTCCGCATGAGGGAGCTGGGGGTTTTTCTCCTTGAGAAGAGGAGGTTCGGGGGGGACCTTACTGCTCTCTACAACTGCCTGAAAGGAGGCTGTAAAGCTGTTTTCACCACTGAAAGGGGGGGGATCAGTCTCTTCTTACAGGTAGCAAGTGACAGGCCAAGAGGGAACGGCCCCAAGCTGCAGCAGGGGAGGTTTGGATTTGATATTAGGAAGAATTCACCAGAACAGTTGTCAAACATTGGAACAGGGTGCCCAGTGGAGTGCTGGAATCACTATCCATGGTGGTATTTCAAAGATGTGTGGATGTGACACTTAGGAACAAGGTTTAGTGGGGCACTTGGCAGTGTTACATTTACAGCTGGACTCAAAGGTCTTAAAGGTCAACCTTAATGATTCTGTGATTCTGAGTTTTATCTCTTGAGTACTGGAAATATCTCTGTTACTTTTTGACTTGGTGGATTTGTTGTATCATGCTGCTACCAAAACTAATAGGTGTCAGGGATCACAGAAAGCTGTTCTAAGCTGTCTGAAGAATACAAAGCTAAAGATCTCAAAAAGAAACTCCAGCACAAAACACACAGTATTTGATGATCCCAGTTTCTTTTATCTTTTTATAAGGGCAGACTGAAGCCAGACTTGAAAAGAATCAAAGCTTTTCAGTGTATGCCAGAATCTGAAGACAAGCAAACATGTAAAAAAGTAATGAGTGTGTTCGTGTATCTTGCCAAGTTTGCTCCCAGTCTGTCCACTTTCAATTCATCCACCCCATCAGACAACTTCTGGAAAATGTTCAGTGACACTGGATTGAATAGGGCAGACATTCCTTTAATGAGTTTGACAGGTAACAGTTCTTGTGCTGAAATGCTGCAGCCTTGCATAACTATCTCATTAAGAAAAGCTTGAAAAGAGACTGTGAAAAGCCAATGTTCTTAGAAAATGTTTTTAAGTACAAAATGGGCTTGTTTTTGACAATGAAAAAGACTAGTGAATTCCAAGCTTGTTGGAACCAGCTAATCACTGTGATTCTTCAGTATTACTTATGATTGTAACCCAAACTTATTGAATGATTAATTCCAAGTACTGTGGGATACAGTCAGTGGTACACCCACTCAGTGAATGCAGGACTTGTACTACATTTCCTTGGAACCACAGCTGGTAATCGCTGCCCTAAGACATATGATTTACTAACCATAAAACACAATCTCTACTCCTTGTAGCTTTCTCTTTAGGGAGAGACTTGGCTTCTGTTTTTACCAATTTTTGGATCAGATTTCTGCTTCCAAATTGACATGGAAATAACTGGAATTGTGGGAACAGATTTAGAAGGAGAGAGAGTTTCTGTGTTGAGTGCTAAAGACACAGAAGGAATGAACATATTTACAATAAGGAATGAGGCTTCTTAATACAGGTTATTTGACCTGCTCCAACCCCAGCCATTGTGCCAGCTTCATGTTGTGTTTCTCTATGTATTTTGTCTTTGACTGAAGTTACATACATCTGTGTAACTTCAGTCAAATATGCAAACATTTAAACACAGATCCTGTGTGCTTTGTCTGTCTGGGTTAGGTGGAAGTTCTGTAAGTGTTTCCAGATGATGTTAAGGTGGACACACTTGTGTAAAGCTATAGAGAAATGTCCTCTTTAGATGTCATCCACAGCTGCCCATCACTTTCTCACCCAGGGTGGGTGATTCCTCCCTGCAGCCCAACTGATGTCCTAGCGTGTGACCTAATCAGACTGGTTTTGCCTAAGAACTCATTTTAGGAGTAGTCCTGTATATTACTGGCTCACACAAACAAGTGGGGTGATGGTTTCTGGCATGGGGATGCTGACAGCTGGGAAGGGGGAATGGCTTTTTCAGCCATCACAGCTGCATGCGGAGAAATATATCTATCCACAAACTAAGGAAAGATTAGAGAAGTCTTCCAAAATAATTTACTTTTTTGTTTATTTGGTTTTAGATTTAAAATGAGTACTTAAAGTAAATGATGAGTGATTTCAAGGGTAAAGGCAGGACAGTGACTTGGACTTGAAAATATTTGTTTCATTATTGCATCACTAATAAAACTGATTTGTGAGGCTAATATGATGTGTGAAGTAATTCTAAACCTTCAGAAGCAGTAAGGTTTAACATAAACTAAGCCATAAAATTTTGGTAATCGAAGTAATTGTTTTTCTTCTTGCAGCTGTTGCTTTTCTTTTCTGAAAAGCTGTCCATTACATACAGTAGTTTACTTGTTTTGTGTAGTATTTTCTTTATGCTGCATATGTGATGAAAAAAAACTACCCATTGGAATGCAATTTCAAACTTGCTTTAGCTTATTTTTAACCATTAAGGAAAAAAAAAAAGTTGCTCTGTATAGAGTGATGGGGAGTAACTCTGCTCTTGTAAGGACTGGTTCTTAAACTCATAGATCCACCACCTCTGAATTTGTATTAGCAATGCTGCTGCCAGTTAGTTGTGCTACTAATCTGCTCAGAGTTGCTCTTAATTGGAAAAAATGTGTATTTTTGTTGGTTTTTTCCTATTTCTGCTTATTTTCATTGTGCTGTTGGAGAAAATGCAGGCAATCCACACCTCAGGATAAAATGCTGTCTTGCCCATTAACAAAAATGAGCCCACTTAATGCAGAATGTTGTTGAATCTGAGAATATTTGTAGCTGAGGATATTTGTTGAAATTGAAAGTGGGATGACTTTTGTTGAGGGAAAACTAAGTCATCACAAGTCAGTTTTGGGTAAAATCAAATGCATCATTTTTTATCTTGACTTCAACACAGTCTGTGTGGATTTTGAACTACTGTACATTTCATACAAAATATTTGTCTGGTTTATGACAAGAAAGATTGGTTTGTCATTTTATTGTTGCTGTTAATATACAGCTCATTCTGCTGAATCTTAAATGAATATCGTTTTCCTTAATGGTCAGTGAATGTAACTGAAAATTATTTAAAGTGTTTTTAACAAGACAATTAACATAGAGTCTTTCGTAGATAAACTTCACCCTTCCTGTTTTGGATGGAGCAATAACTTTACTGTGGATCAGATTTAGGAAGTGGCTTTCCATCAATTCAGTATTTTATAAATAAAAAGTTGTAGGGTGAGGCCCTTCCTTTGGCATAAAGCAGATTATTTCCTGTTTAGTCCTGAACTGGAGTATTTCAACCAATGCGACTTTTCTAGCATCTGTTGGAGAAGAGGGTTTTTAGGATTTTGTTTTCACTTGTGCTCCTACAAAAATACAATTTCTATATTTGCATATTATTATAGAACAAAGGGAAATTATTATATATATGGATAGTTGTCCTTTTACAACTTTTGGACTTGGCTGCACCTAGTTGTTTGTACCTTGGCATTCTTAAACATACATCTGCATATTCTTACACATGAGCTGAAAAGATGTCATTGACACATCTTTAAGAGATCATCAGTACTTCCAGTGAGATTTAGAAACTGATCAATTGTAATTGCAATGGGTTTTTTGATTTCATATTTATTGTGTCCTTGCACAAGGCACACACTTTTGTATAAGAAGAGTATATAAGAGGCAGAATTTGGACTCGTACTGCTGTTTTGCCTAAGGAACACCCAAGTTAATATATGAAGTAACTCTACCCTCATCCAACACATCTGTTGTAAAGAAGCCTATGAAATCTAGGCCACACACAAACTGGTCTCCAAGGACCTGTAGTTGGTGTTAAAATGCTGTTATTATGTGGTCTGATTGGTTTAGTAAAGAATTATCTCCAGTAAAACCATGTAACATAATAGTCCTTGCCCTCCCACATGGGAGCTACTTCTGCTTGACTAAGGCATTTCTTGAAGCACTAATAAAACACTCGTTCTTGCCAAAATGTAACATTAAATGAAGTGTATCATCATGTACATTTCTGTTGTGTACCAGTTCTTGTTAATTTAAACATCTGTGACAAAGTCCTCCACCATAGTATTAAAAAAATAGCGAACACATGGATTTCCTAATAATATATTTTAAATAAATTCTTGCTTCTTGTTGAAAACTTGTGTGTAGGAGTTTTAAAGCAATGAGTAACTATTTGGAATTTGTAAGTTTTCATAAATGAAAACTCTGTTTTCTAAGCAGTACCAACTTTTGCTATGATTGTTCTGGATTATTGCTCTACAGATTTGTCCTTGGGTAACCGCAGCTGTAAACGGGTACTGCACTTGCTAAGGGACTTCACTTCTTATTGCTTTTTAATTTTAGTATGCTTTAGGTGTCCTCAACAGTGTCATACAAAAGCTGTATGTTCATTTTTAGATTGCTCTATAAGCCGTGAGCAAATGCACAAAAATGTGTAACTTTTTGTTAGGGTGGTGAAGGGAAGAAGCAGGGAGTCAAGGCGGTGTGCAGGCTCTCTCCAGAGGTGCTTAGAGGTGTCCTTGCTGCCGAGGGGCCGAGCCCTGCTCAGCAGAAGCCATGGGCAGAGGTGGCTGGCGTGGGCAGCCATGGAATGCTGGAGCCAGCCCGGCCTTTCCTGAGCAGTGGTGAGCTCCACTCCATGCAAACCCCGCGACTTCGCTGTTCAGGAGGGGCATGGTGTGAAGCAAAGCTCTGGCTGGATGATGTCTTGAGCTTCAACTGAGACAATGGCTTCACAAAGGTAAATATTGCTGCCTGCACGTGTTCTGCTCAGTGCATGTGAAAGACCAGGGCTGTGTCTCAGGACCCAAGCCAACTCTTCAGGCTTTTCAGCCTTGAAAATGCGTTTGTAAACTCAGCAGAGTTGGTCACTGTTGATGTGGACACCCACCCGTCACTTTTACAGAGCGCTTTTCATCTCTTTTCATACTAGAATTCTACTTTCAAATGAAGGGGGAGATGCCTTGTGGTGGCCTTGTTTTAGACTGCCTGTCCTCTGTCAGATTGGTGTAGTCGAAGGGAGGAATGCTGCAGTGAGCTAGAAGGAAAGTTCTGTAAACCAGCTGAACAGCAACACTGTGGCTCCCAGCACCCACCCCTGCTGCGCTTTGCTCACCTGCTGCTCCCGCCTTGCCAGTCCTGGTCCTTGAGGACAAAGCAGAATTCAAATCTGAATTCTTATCTCTTTTAAAGTGAGGGCTGCATCAACAACTCTTCCACACAAGGGGCTTCCAGGAGACTTTTCAGTCAGGTATTGAGATGCCAAAAATGGTGTGCGTTTGTTCTGAAAGTTGATTAAATATGTCAAAGTTCCTAAAAAGGGACTTGAAAATTTTACTGGAAAGGGAGTCAGAATGGCATTTTAGTGCAAATAACTTTAAGTCTTCAGTAAGGAGCAAATTAATGGGAAATTGTTCATTATTACATGATAGATTAAATAATTTGTTTCCCCCAATTTACATTTCAATGAGTATCTGTAAACATTGATTAATGGATGCAGAAAATACTACATAGATACAGGGCAGAATTGTTAGTGTGTTTTTAAGAAAGGAATAGAGTACACTTATTGATATTTTATAATTAAAAATTGTACGCCCTTGTAAACTGTATACTGTCGTAACCAAGCATTGAATTTTTTCTATGTTAATTTAGTTTTTTCTAACCGTGAAAAATATTTCATCTTGGTTGAAAATCAGTTTTAAATGTCTTGATCATGAAAATTATTTGCAAGTGGCTTAATGATAGTTCTGAGCATTCTTTGCACTGTGGAGCTATAAACTTATATTTTCTACTCATAAACATAACAGTACAATTACATTGCCACTGCAGTGATGAAAATTTCTATGTATTCTTAGTAGAGGATTAACTTAATGTAGTTTGGAAGAGTAAATTTTGGGTAAGTTAATGAAATCTAATTTATATAGTCGAAAAAAATTTCCAAGATAACATATAAAAAAATTAAAAAGAAGAGATTTGGGGAGAGGTAATAATTCCTTTTAAAATATGCCATTGACAAAGAAAAAGCTGTGACAATGGCAATTCAATGCTTAGTAGTTTCCCAATTTGCTTAAGCTTACATACACAATTAAAATGCAAATTTGACTGCATATGCAATCAGCTTAGAGTTAGACCTACATTACAAAAAATTCAGTATTGTTTTTAGTTAGAGTAGAGGAAAAATTATACCTCATAGTCTGTCTTATCCATGCTAGGAAAACCTGGCATAGACGTGGCTTAGTTAATAAAAGAGTGGTTTGTCAGACTTATTTTAAGTCTGCTGAGGAGGGGAAATAATAAGCTGCTAGAGGGCTGTACCACCAGAGGGCTATACCAAACCAGCTATCATAGCTTAGGTGAGGGAACAAAAAGCTGTTATCTCTGTCTGGTGTAGAGGGGCCCTGGGGCATCATTGAAGAGAGGGAAGTTTCCAGCAGTTTGCTCATGGGAGTGTCTGGAATGGACACAGTATGGCTTTCAAACTGGCACTGTGCTTGTGCTCTGCATGTTGATGCTCTGCCTTTCAGAGAAATTGAAGTACCAGTGAGCATGTTGCTTCTTTCCTCCTTGCATGGAGTATTTGATACTTGTGGGAAAATGCCCTTAGTAGCTGAAAAGCTTCTGTCTCCTGGAAGATAATATATTAAATAAGTACTTGTGTGAATCACAGATGCAAAATTGTGATTGCTGGGCATGTTGAGTCTTCTCAAAGTGAGTTAGTATCTAAAGGTTGCAGGCTATTTAACATGGTTTCAGAGGCAAAACCCTAGCTCCTTCCCCTGTGTTAACTGAGCCTTGAGGGTCTTTGGCCTTTGGATGAGGTGCTGAGAAGAGGCATCTCTGAAGATGAGCACTGACTGACAGGCACTGATGGTGGGATGTGTACATATGTTGCAGAGCTGCTCAGAGAGTCTAGACTTGAGTCGTGCTGCTCTGAAGGAGTGCTGGTGGAGGCGAGAGAGTTAGATGGATCTTGAAATGTGTGGAATGCTAAAAATACTCCAAAAAAATCCAGGAAAGATTGTGAGGAAAAAGAGCAAGGTGTTGGAAATTACAGATTGAATCATGGGCATCAATTTCACTTGCCAAATCATCATATCCACCTAATGGATGTGGTCCATTCATCATGTTTGCTGGTCCTGCTTGTCTTTGTGAGCACGAGTACCCCCTTCTTCACTGGAGTTTGCCCATCTCCTGCATATAGCTGCTCAAGCTTAGCGTGAGCAAGTCCCTGGTTGAATTCTATTGAAGAGGCTTTCATGTGTGTTTCTGAATGCCAAGAGCATTCAAAAAAAGTGCCACAGTGTCATATTAATTCAAAACCATATTTGGAGAGGAAAGTGTTTTAATACCTGCATATAAAATAAAGCACATCCATTAGAACACTTCTCCCAGAAATGAGAAGTGGAGATTCATTTGAGTCCTTTCTGAGTTAGGAGAAATTTGCATCTCCCATTTGCTACTCAGTTCTACTTTCTATAATCTGTGGACATGAGAGATATAGAGGTTAACTTTTGTACCCTGGTGGGCCCAGTCTTCCAGAGAGTCATTCCAATTATCAGAGAACTTCTCTTGTTTCCCTTTTCTGCAGAATCTGTTTAGAATAGATACTATGGTTTTAGCTGTTCTGAGTCACCTTTAGAAGTTGAAAAAAAACCTTTCTTTGCACAGACTGTAGAGCTAAGCTGGCGAAACTTGGTGCATGGGTTGAAATAAGGCTTGTCCTCATCCCCTTTGAATACCGTTATTTGCTCTTGCTGTTGAAATAAAGCCTGAAATAAAGGCAAGGTATGCAAGATTTTGAGATCAAGATGGCTCTTATGAGTCTTCTGCAGCCTGTAGTTATTTGCAGGGGAGGATCCTAGCTCTAGTTTGCTTTGTCATTACTGTTTATATTGTCCAACAGCTCTTTTGCACACTGTACATATGTCTATGGAACAGTTTTGAAAAAAATCATGGTGCTGTGCTAGTCAGAATATTATATGGACTTCGTCAGTGACTAGTAGGCATGTTGTCAAGGTATTCTGTATCCATGTGTAATTTCACCCATCAGCAAAGCCATTCAATATGTTTTTCTTCAATTTAAATCAAGACCATTTTTAGATTATCATTGAAAGAGGGCTTAGCAGTCAAAGACATGAGCAGTCCCCATGTGCTTGCTTCTGCCCCTCTTTTGTCCTGTTCAGAGGTTAACATTCCACAGCTGAGTTGGAAGAAGAGAGTGTGTGGTATGCATAATTTTTCCATGTCAGTGTCATACATTTTAATTCCAGACACTGTTGATGGCACTTTGAAGTTCACTGTGAAAACTTGGCATAGATGAAGATGAGGGAGTTCTCAAAAGTTTCATTCTGCCTGGGGACTTCTAGGGTTTGATTGCCTCCAACCTGGGCGACTGACACCTCCATTTCTCTAACTAGGTCTGGAAGTAAATGTCTTTTAGCTATATTTAAGCAGTTCTAAGTGCAAATTTTGGTTTAGCTTTCTCAAATAAATGAGGTGTGTTCACTAACATATTGCAAATGCATCACAACTTTATATTTGCATCTGCATAGAGAATGGCACTGCAAAGGGCTGATCTCAGCCAGAGCCTTTATGCCCTTATGTAACATTCTAAAATTCCATGTGAATAATATAGAATTATGCATATTTGTGATCCTGTGGCCTCACAGATGCCAGATGTGCTGATTTTGGAAATCACTTCAAAGAACTTGAATTCAGCTTAAATATTTGCCATGCACAGGAGAAGCAAGAGTGCATATATATAGATAGATAAGAGATATACACTATATGGATATATAGTGTGTGTATGTAAAATTATATTTATGTATTTGGAAGTAGAACAGCTGTTTCTACTTCATCATCATCTACTTACTAAAGTTTTACACGCTCTTTCCATTATGCTGGTGCTGTAGCTTAGGTCAGAGAATGAATGTACGCTAGGGCCTTGGAAAATGATCACCCTGTGGCTCTAGCTGTTTTCAGGATTATCTGATTTATATGTCAGACAGAATAATCATGTCATTGGTATCATTCCCTTTCTTGTTTTTCATTTTAAAAATGTTATTTCTTCTTTCTCCACACATGGAATCATTTTCAGGTCTTAGTTCCAGATGTTTACAGATGAGCTTTGCATGGTCTGAGCTCAAAATCAGTATCAGCTGGAATTTTAAAGATAGGGTTATTTTCATATGTTGTTGGGTCAGGAGTTCTTCCAGTATTTTTCTCCAACAGAGAGCCCTTTTTGCATGTTTGGAATCTTTTCTGCAGTTTTCTTTCTTCCTCAAGCAACACATTCTCATCTTATTTTTCAGAAATAGCCTCCTTTCATTCTGTCTAAAAATACATATTAATGTCATGCCACTGTCCTCTTCTTTCAAGTGCTTTCAGATTTTCCAAATAGTTGATTGTACCATTAAGCTGTAATTAATTAACATATGCTATATTAGTATTCTTGTAATTGATAATCTTCATTTCCTTCTGTAAAGCATAGTAACATATCTCTGAAAGTCAGTAGTTGTGCCTTGGCTTCAGATATAAACTGGTTTGTGAAGTTTTCACTTTAAAACCATGCCTCACAGTCCTTTCAGTTGTGCTGATGAATCTGGTTTTAGAATTGAGTCACTGAATCACATTAATTGTGTGGGGGGGAAGTAATTTTAAAAGGGGGCACCTCAGTGATGCAATTTATGTTGCAGCTATACAAATAGATTTATCAGCACAATTGGGATGTTGCAGCTATACAAACAGATTGTCAGCACAGTTGTGAAGGAGGCAGATTGTACCAGGAGGATCTGAATAAGAGCTGGGGCAGAAAGCTTGTTGAGAGAAAAGTGCTCAATTATTGTTAAAGGAGCTGAGCTGTTCCCTTTGTTTTCTGTTGTTAAACGTGCCTTCCTGCTTCACCTTTGCCCTCTTCGCCTAATTTAGGTAAATTTTATTTTATTTAAGCTTTTGTCACAAAGTACTGAAAAATGTTCATCTCTTGGATGAAAGTGTTCAGTTTCCAGATTGCTGTGACAGCAAAGTGACTTCTGACTTCAGATTGAGCAATGACAAGGGCTCTCTTGATTCTCTTCCAAGCCTTCTTTTGTGAGGGTTTGGAACAAAAATGTGCTTAGAAAACGCTAGTATGTATATGCTAAGAGTCAAAGAATTTCATCTTTGTTAGTTCTTTGTGGTGTGTGGGAGAAGTAGCAGGTAGCACTATTTGCCATTAGTTTGCAGACCCATGAAATGTAGAGCATTTCCTTTGGTTGTAGCCTTGGGTATCTCCCCCTTTCAGCTCTTTCTGAGCCTTTTTTTTGAAAGAGAGAAAAAAGTAATACAGATTTTCTCTGTTTGAAGTTCTTTTTTGAAGTACCATGTTTTACTTGCTGTGGAGCATGAGCTCTAAGAGTCTGGGTTCTGTGCTGTTACTTTACGACCAAAGGACTACAAAGCAGGAAACAAACCCTCTGAAAAAATGCCTTTCCATATTTAAAAATGCTTAGCTCAAGTTTGGTTTGGGCTACGCTCTTTTTTGACCTGTTACTCTCCAAGTAGTTCCTTCCAAAATGTTCTCTTTTATTTGACAACCAGTGTTTGAAAAGTGGGTCTGATCTTAAACTGTTTTCCTAGACTATGCTATTAAGCATTTGAGAATTGTCTTCATTAAAGGTATCATGATAATCATTGTATTTCTAAGAGTAGTTCAGTTTTGTACAGAATGTTGGGTTTTTTTGCTGTTTTTCTGACATGAAGATGCTTGAGCTGACCTTCAGCTGGTTCTTATGAATGATTCTTAGGGTGGGTTTTCACTGTGGGAGGGATGGGTGTGTTTTGGTTTTTGTTTCTTTTCTTTTTAGTAAACAGGTTTTTTTTGTTTTGCTTACATACAGTTGTATCATTTCTGTCCACAATACAGATAAATGTGAAAGGAAAGGGTTGCACATCTTTGTCAAAAGCAAGTTCTAAGACAAGCAGACAAAACCTAAAGATAATCATACTTGGAAGAATATCAACATTTTAGCTTTTTTCCCTCAAAAAAAAAAAAAATGTATGGAGATAGAAAACTTACTTATCTTCACTTATAAAGCTAATATATATTTTCTAAATGGAATTTGGCCTAAGAGGTTTGAAAATGAGCTGCATCTGGCAGTTAGAAGACTTGGAGAAGTTCCTTTTTTGCTGGGTTCTTAGATTAATGAATTTAGCTAGAATCTGGAAAATAAATTTAAATATCACTGACTTGCTTGGGAAACTGCGTTAAGAGCATGGTTATGTATTTGTTGCTGAAAAACAGTTGCAGTGGTAATGAAGTTACTTCACCTCAAAGGTGGTGCATTACTGACTTGCAAACTCTTCATTCTTTGTGAGAGGTCAGATGGGTTCAGGTAAACCACTGCCAGGACTTCTTTAATCATTAATAATTGAATCACCAATGCATCCAAACTAATTAAAGTCATCTTTGTCAAGGACCTCTACAAGAAACAGATATCCAACAAACAAACAAGATTTGGTGAAATTATTTAAACACAACTTGTATTTAAGAGTACTAGAAAAGATTACAAACTAAATTATTGGTGCTTTGTATGAAGATTGAGATTGCTAGACATTTCACAGTTTAAATATATTGAAATGGAAAGAAAATCCGGTGGTTAGCATTTGTACTTTGCTCTACCATTAGTTATTAAATATTGCTGTGAGGGGAACTTCATTTCTCTATTATGGTATTTCATCCCATAAAAGTTACTTTTGGTATCCAGATAGTGCTGAGCTAGTTACATTTTTATTAGCACAGGTCAGAAGAGAGGAAATGGCCATTAAGTTTTACAGCTGAAACTCATGTTAAATCCAATATCCTTTGTTACATATGGATACAACTCAATAAGGGCTGTTGGTGTGGTAACCTAAAGAGTTTTGCATTTAATAATTTTCTAAAATGTATTGTTTCTAGGTCTACAGACAAGACTGTGAAACCTTTGGCATGGTAGTGAAGATGCTAATTGATAAGGATCCATCATTAGAGAACTCCATTCAGTTTGCCCTGAGGCAGAATTTGCATGAAATAGGTGAGCGATGCATTGAGGAACTCAAACATTTCATTGCTCAGTACGACGCTGCCAACCAAGATGTATCAGAGCCCTTCAAAGAGGGCTCATACTAAGGACAAAAATATGCTTTTATATCCTCTACATTGTGTCTGCCGTGGTACATAAATCTGCTTTTTGCGGGGAAAGAGGAGCTCTTGTTGGGGGTTTGACCCCAAGGCCTGCACTCCTTTGCAATAGCTCAGGTGGCTGTTCCCTTGTTCGCTGTGGTCTCTACGATTGATTGTATTCATCCTATGTGTTCTTGTTGACATATATTCCTTTGAATGGATGTCCTTTTTAAAAATGCTGTAGAGCCGTGAATTATTTTTGAAACCTTACACCGTTACCTTGGAAAAAATGATCAGTCTGATGTCTGTACACTTACATTTTGATGCTTTTAAGTGTAACTTGAAACATTGTATTTTTTATTAAAATTACATGAGGCCGCTCTCATTCCTCAAGTTATGCACAGATATGTCTTGTTATCATACACACTATAGGAAGGGAAAACTTGCAAAATTGGTCACAATTATGAATTAAATTATTTATTCTGGTTTAATTTTAAAATTCAGATGAATGCTGTAAAATTACACTAGGGATTATCTCTAGTCTCTGACTGCCAGAGCAGTTAACTACTTGATGCAAGAAGTGCTGCAGGTTTTCCAAATGCCTTTTAAATTTTGATGTTTTCTATATCATGAATCATTACTAGTAAGCAGTATTATGTAGGATGGATTCAATTTTTTTGTTACTGTTTGCTCTGTTTTTGACTACACTGTACAGAATGCAGCCACTGAGCAGGGAAAGGTCACTTTTCCTACTCTGTCGCTCTCCCCACTTACAACTTCTCAAGCCTTTTAATCCATCAGATTTAACAGTAAGGAAGCTATGTGTAATCTTTATTTCCAACATCAAGAAGGAGCAGGAATTGGGGTTTTGATGATGGGCAAGGAAAGTGAGCAGGACCATCTCTCCAGTAAACCCAGGTTGCTTTGGATTAGGTATAATACAAAGTTTATCCCAAAGTCTTCAAATTCACTATCATTTCAAATTTAGGTGATTCTGGTTAGTGTGTGGCACCTTTTTTGACATGATAGAACAACTTGCAGTTTGGGAACAGTGGTTGAGCAAAGCCAAGAGGTTCCCAGTGAAAAATATTTAGAACTCGGTGGAATCCTGATGAATGTATTTATTAAGTTACTGTTTTTTTATGAACATATTAGGAAAGGGATAATTTGAGTCATAATCACCAAGAGGTAAGTATAAGCATGATTGTTTTGTATACATTTGCATTTAGAACATGTGAAACTCTGTAAAAGGATTAATAAGCAAACTCACTGTTTCCAGATTTCATCAGAATGGTGTGCAGAAACACAAACGAAGTAGCAATGATATTGCATGTACAAGGTACTGTATGTATCACAGCATCTTACACATGCAGATCTTGATATGGCATATTAAATATGTATTGCATCAGGTTCCTGAGATGCCTGGTTAGTTCTGATGTCAGTAAGGGGAGGTTTTGCAGTTGGCTTTTCTTGTTTTCTAAGAGTTTAACATTGCTCCAAGGAGATGACCTGCAACTACCCTTGTTAGCACTGGGATTGTGTGGGCTGCCCAGTGAGTGGGAATCAACTCATGGATCCTACAGGATGCTAATCTGGGGAGGGAGAGAGGGGAAGAGAGGCAAGCTGTTGTGACATAGTAGCGAGACCTGACCCACCCCTTCCAGCAACAACCTGGTTTACTGAGGTCAGTCAAAGTCTTCACCTTGCAGAAGCATAACTACAGCACTTCATTACTTGCCTACAGGACTGAGAACCTTCAGGATGTTACATCTAAGCTTATACTTTGGGTTAGAAACGCTAATGGAAAAATTATAAAACTGTGTGTAATATAATTTTTATTAAAAATCTCCATTGTTACTGTACAGTTTGTTAGTAGCTTCCTTTGTTTAGAATAAGTTTACTATTATAAAAGCATCCAAGTATTCAAGTGCTTTTCTGTAAAGTAAGACCTAAGTTTACAGTCACATAATCATAGAATATCTCAAGTTGGAAGGGACCTGTAGTGTTGGTTGAGTCCAACTCCCTGCTCCTCACTGACCTACTAGAAGCATTGTCCAGATGCTCCTTGAACTCTGGCAAGCTTGGGGCTGTACCGTTTCCCTGGGGAGCCTGTTCCAGTGACTAACCATGCTCTCATGTCCAATCTGAACTTCCCCTGATGCAGCTTCATGCCATTTCCTTGAGTCCTGTCACTGGTCACCAGAGAATTCATTGCCTGCCCCTCTGCTGCCCACCTTGAGGAACCTGTAGAATGCAGTGAAGTCACCCCTCCGTCTCATCCAGGCTCCTTCTTTCACCACCTTGATTATCCTACTCTGGGCAGACAAATAGATTTATATCCTTATGTTGTGGCACCCAAAACCACCCCCATCACTCGAGGTGAGGCTGCCCCAGCTCAGAGCAGAGCAGGACAATCCCCTCCCTTGCCCAGCTGGCCGTGCTGTGCCTGATGCACCCCAGGACAGGGTTGGCCCTCCTGGCTCCAGGGCACTGCTGACTCATGTTTAATTTGCCATCAACTGGAAACCCCAAATCTCTTTCTGCAGGGCTGCTATCCAGTTCCTCATTCCCTAAGTTTTATGGATAATCAGGACTGTCCTGTCCCAAGTAGAGAATCTAGCACTTGCCCTTGTTAAACTTCATGCAGCTGGTCATTCCCCCCAGCTCGCTAGTCTGTTCAGATCTCTCTGCAGGATTTCTCTACTCTTGAAAGAGTCCACAGCTCCTCTCAATTTAGTATCATCAGCAAACTCACTCAATGTACATTTGACTGGTCTATCTCCACTAAAGAGCACTGGCCCTAAAATTGAGCCCTGTGGAGTCCCACCGGTGACCAGCTGCTAGCCTGAGGTAACCCCATTCACTATGCCTAATCATTTCTAATCATTTGCTTAATCTGACTTTTTTTTTTTTTATTAATTGATTAAACTTTACTTCTAAACTAGGGAGTCTTTTGAGCTTTTAATAAGCGCTATTTCTGTGAAAGGTTTAATTCACATTTCTAAGTGATAAGTAACTGATTTTCCCTCTAATACTGGGCATTGTCTTGAATGTTTGCGTTTAACCTTTTGTGATGTATGCTTTCAGTTGATGTACATAAAATATACTGTGGCAGTCAACTTAAGGAAGAAACATGGCTTTTAGTCTTGCTTGCTTTACAAGTATGTATTTTGGATTACTTAACATCAAGTAAAAAAATTGTCCCTGGTCTAGTGGTCAGCCCCAACGGGCCTCTGGAAAGCTGTAGGAAGAGAACTCGGGGAAGGAAACATGCCGTGATGGAGGAATTTAATTTGCCACCTTAAAAGCTTCTGAAAACAGAAATTACTCCTAGCACTTGTTAATGTTGCACATACCCTTAAAATATTAAAAAGGTGGAAATTGAAGAAGTATGGATATTCAGTGCTGTCTGCCAAGACTGAAGTGGTTACCTCTGTAACCTCACTTGGGTGAGTTGGCAGCTTTGAGTGACAATGAGCAGTAAAGGTGAAAATCATTAACAAAACCACTGTTGATATGAAAGGAGGTAATGCCAGGTATTGGAGAAGGACCAAATCGTTGTCAACCTCTTGTCTGCAAGACTTTCAGTTTTGATGAGGATAAAGTTTTGCCTTAGTATTTTTCCCTGTCATGGAGGTTGTGCTGGGTGTGGTTGGGATGGATGTTCTTCATAGGGGCTGGTGCAGTGGTGCTGTGCTTCAGGTTTTTCCTGGAAACATGGCAGTAACACTGGGATGTTTTAGCAGTTGCTGAGCAGAGCTTACCCAGAATCAAGACCTTTTCTGCCTCTCAGCCTACCCCAGCTGTGAGGAGGCTGGGGGTGCACAAGGTGTTGGGAGGGAACACAGCACAACAGCTGGCCACAGGTGATAGGGCATCATCCTTGGCATATAAAACTAGGGGGCAAGGGGTTTGCCAGGGCTGCTGCTGTTCAAGGACAGGCTGGGTGTTAGTTGGCTAGTGCTGAGCTACGGGGCTTTTTGAGGGTTTTCTGTTGGGGTTTTTTTGCTTGTTTGTTTTTATCTATTAAATGGTTTTTAATTCAGCCCATGAGTTATCTTATTTTTCCTAGTTTTACTCGTCTCGCCCCCATCCCACTAGGGGGTAGTGAGTAAGCAGCTGTGTCATGTTTAGGTGCCTACCAATGTATATGCTTCACTAGGAATATAGGTACTACTTCCAATAACACAAACCTCACTTCAGAGCTTTTGTGACTGTATCTGAGTCTTGTGTTGGTCACAGACCTATGTCCCACACCATTCTCTTCAAGGTGGAGGAATCAATTAGAAGTATTTCTCATAAGAAGTTGTCAAAAATAGTAAAATAATGTTTATGTCAAGCTGATAAAATAACATTGCATAGTCATTTTTAAACTTCAAAAAGGAAAAAAGCATTTAGAAGCCATTAACAACTTAGGAGAGCTGTAATATTCCATAAGGTACTGCAGTTTGGGAGAGTACATCTGCTGCATCTCAGGAGGTGGTGTGGCACCAGAACTACTTGTGGAGACATTTCTCCATGAGACAGTTTCTTGGACTAATATGGGACACAGTGGTAGTGGCACAGCATTTTGTTTCTGAGAATCCTGGTTTCCCATTTCTGGAAATGCGGGTGAGAATGGAAGCTCCTAATCATTGTTCATTCCCTCCTTTGCTTCTAGTGGCTTTTATTCCCATGCTTCTCCATCCTCAAGAAGGGCAAGGTTAGTTCCATTTAACAGGCTTTCGTGGTAAGAAGCATCTATTATTTCATTAATTTCCTTTCTTCAGGTGGTCAGAAAGCCAATGGCTTTAGCATTTACTGTCTTCATTAGTGGATATCACTGTTAAGAAATTTCTGCCCTTTATTTAAAACAGTGGAAGAAGTTTATTATAACTTAAAATAGCTCCTGCTCCACATCTGAGTTCAAGGCAACTACTGTGATTACCTCCTACTTCATAGGTTTTGCCAGCTTGCCTTCTAGAACCACTCAGTATCTCTCTTCCTTTAGGTAAGCAAACTTCAGAAATTATTTTTGGGAAGGAGGGGGAACAATAACAAAAAAATTCACATCCACAGAGTTGCATACTGGTTGTAATGATATATTCCAAGCTTGTGTGATTTTTACATTTATATAGTTTACATTTTGCTTGACCCATAAATAATACTTGCAAGATTAAGAGGGCCATAGAGAGTATTTACATAGCCCCACCATGCATATAGAGCTTTTAATACCTAGTAGACAAAATTAAGCTGTTTTGCACTGAACATTTTTCAACTTAAACCCCCTGACTAAAATACAAGCAATATTTCATTCCATAACACTGCTGTTAAACCCCTAACAAATCTAGTTTGATATTGTAACAAACTTCTTCAAATTCAGGGATATAAAAATATTCAGATTTTAAAATTTTAACTGTACAATATGTACATTAGTATTTGCACTGTTAAATTATGAATACATTTAAGCCTATGAAATACTACATTATAAATATCAATTTTTTTTTTTTACTTAGAATTGCAGCTAATACATTTTAAAACCTGGATAATGCATGTGAAAAGACACAATTCTGGAGCCTAATCCTTTAAGCCCATATGAAAATATTTGTTACATAAGTAGATCCATTGACTTAAACGGGGTTACATGCCTGAGCAAAGGACTCCAGCAGTTGTACTTCTCTCACTGCTGAGGGCTGGGGGGCATGGCAGAAAATACATCACCACTCATTGGCAGCTAAGTCCAATTGCAGAAGCTGAATTAATATCTTCTTTTAAACAGGCATGAAGACAACCCCAAACCAAAACCAACCACCTCACACTTTCTCAAAAAAATTGTAGAAGAGAAACTATGAAAGTTAAATGTACAAAACATTCACTGCTGCTATAGGATACATCAAGGCTTCAAGCATTTCAGCTCCCACATTATGATTTTTGCTTCCTTAAGGAGCATTTTCCCAAATAAAAAGAATCCAGTTTTTGTATGGAAACTTGAATGAGGAAGAGTGAGCTTTATCAATGAAGAAAGGGCACAGTATAGATCCTTCTTTTTCTTGGCAGCAAGAGGAAGTCAAAGATCACCCTGTGTGTCTATAGCTACAGCACAGGACTGACATTTTTATTTATTCATCTTTGTCGAATGCTCTCTCTCAGATAATTCGATGTAGGTGAATACTAAGCATAAAGTAATACAGATGTTTTGTAGACATTTTAAGAACTGCAGTAACAGTATTTTGACAGCTGAAACACAGTACGTAAACTTAGCAGTATCTGAGCAGATCATTTGGCATGGTGACGTTTCTGAATGTTACTTTTACAATGTAAACTCTGGCACGGTTATCATTTACAGTGGCAAAGCATTATGAACTTTAGCAACTCGCCTAAGTACAATTATTAATATAAAAAGATGTGGTTCAAACTGTGGCTACAGAATTGACTGGTCCTCCCAATTAAGAAATACTAGTAATTAATTAAGATATAATACAATTTTTTCCTTTGTGTCCCCTCTTCTTCTTTGATTTGGTTGTCCTTTGTCCAAACTGAGAACTAGATAATGCAGTAGTTGGACCAGAAAGATCATCTGTGTAGTATGGATATCTCAATGACCGTGGCTGTGGAATTGGCTGTCCTAGAAAATATCCTTCCTCTTCAGAATCGGATGATGAGGATGAAGTTGAACACCAGGAGTCATCTTCCTCACCATACAATCCAAAGAACTTATCAACCACCTGATTCCGCAGTGCATAGTCAGACCTGGTATGGGCATATTGTCCATACAGATCCGCATTTTGAATATAGGCCCGAAGCTCACGGGAGCTTCTATTCTGAATAAATTTTTCATGATCCTGAGGGGAGTAATAACGAAATCTCTCTCTTGGAGAGCATCTTCTTTCTGCAGCCAAATTAAGTGCATTATCTGAGCGAGACTTCCTACTTCTCCTGCGATGGTGAGAAGGCCGATTTCCACGCTCTTCAAAATGGTAAACACGCCTACGAGTCCTTTCACTCATTGGAGGCTGACGTATTTCAAGATTGTCATAACTTCCATTATCAATAACATCATCTGAAAATTTCACTTGTTGTGGTCTAGACTGGGATTTAGATCGTCTCAGTACAGGCACATGCACTGGCTTTTCCTCTGGCAACACTTTTTCCTGACACAACTCTGAGCTCAGACTCTTCAAGGACTCAGTGCTCCGATGAAGCATTGAAGAATTCAGAGTTCCCATGTTGCTCATCTTCTCACAGTCCTCCACTTCCAGTTCTTGGAAAGTTTGCAAAGAGTAGAGAGATGGCCGTGGCTTGCCTTCTCCATCCATTGAAGCCCCTGTGGTGGGAATGGAGAAAGGAGGAAAAAGAAAATGAGAGGAGTACCAAAGAGACAAGTGTTATAATAAAATCTGAAACATGTCTTGTCACAAAGTGTTTTTTTTTTTAACTACTACCAAAAAAAGACTTCCTTCATAGTAGAATAAGCTTTGTTTTGACTTAAAACTTTTAAGTATTAGCCTCTGATGACCAAAGAATTAGCTATCATGAGGACATCAAGAGCAGAAGTTCAGTGGGTCAAAGATTTTGAAACATACATATAGGTATGCCTTTTAAGAAAAAAGGATTACTTAAAATTGTTCTGCAGTCAATGCTTGCCGTTCTTAATGCTAAAATATTTCACATTCTTAGTGTTGCCAAATTCATGTTCCAGCTGTTGTAACAGGGAAGCCAAGCTTACTGCCTTGCACAGAAGGATCCTTACTCTCAAAAAAACATCAAAAGGAAGCTGGCCTGCCGTCCTCCCCCTTCGTTTCCACTGACCCTTCATTCCCACAAGGACAGCATCACGTGCCCTGTGATGGTCCCAGGTGTAAAACCTCAGTGCCTCCTCCTCCCAAGGGAGCCAAGCTCCCCATCTCAGTTCCTTCACTGCTGCTTGGCAAATGCAGCCAGCCTGTGGCTGGGCCTCAGCTAGACAAGCAGCTGCAGTAATATGGGTTACGGGAGGAGAGGAAAGGAGACAATGATTGGACAACTTTCCAAGTGGGTCTTAACTGCCAGGTTCAGGCTTTTTTGTACAGAAAGAGGAAAGGAAGGGTAGTGAGCACTGTATCCCTTTGGATAACTTCAAGCACGTTTGACAAGGAAGTTCACAAAAGTGGATTATCAGTTTCCCTTAGTCAATGGGGAAAAATAATCTCATAAACCTAATTGCCTAAGGTTATGAAGTTTACCATCCTTTCAGATTTTCTACATATTTTTACAAGCAAATAAGGAAGTTATCTAAAGTGTTTTGTAGATTATCTTTAATATCATCCTAATATGTAATGCAACTTCTTATATATAAAGTTTGGAAAAATAGTCATTTGCTTGAAGAAGTGGTTTGTACATAATAAATGTGTAGTTGAAGACTCTTCTTATTCTGTTTAACATCAATGTTTTGTTTTTTTTTTGCTTAAAGCAAAAAAAAAAAATCAAAAGGAAAAAAGAAGAATCTAATAGGATTTAAGCAGCAGAAACATATCCTGTAAAAGATTATGTGCTTGATATGCCTACTTAACATGCATCTCTTGATACTAAAGCTTTTTAGAAATCACCAAAATGATTTGGTGATTTTTTGAAGGAAAAATTTTTTTCCTTCAAAATACTCCAACAGACATGCTTTTATTGACCTCTCCATCAAAACCATTCATTTAATTCCCTGTTACCTGTTATGTTAGACAAAGCCAAGGAATCCATTGAGTCTCGAACACTTTGTTCTTGCTGTTTCAGGTCAGACAAACATTCGAGTGATCCTCCATACCATGGTGTTTGGTCATGTTTGTATCCTGAGGCCCCGTGTTCCATGTCTAGCTCCTGGATTTTCCTGCTGCTGGCAGGGCCTGGGTGGCTGCCATATGCAGAGTCTCCCAAACCATCTTGTGACTGGGCCCAGTACATGTCTGATTGATACTTCTTACTTGCTAGGCTTGGATTGTTTTTTTTCAAGTCCAACTTGCTCTTGACCATGTTATCAGTAATCCAGTGTTCACCTGATCTAATGTCTACTTCAGTGGGTTGCTGGAAGAGGCTTTTATCACCAAACTTCAGAAGAAGTTGAGTCATGTAGTCTTCATGTTCAGCCCATTCTTCAGGATCTTCAGGCATTTCTTGTTCTACTCTTCCTTTCCAGAAGTCTTCATTAACAAAGCCTGCCTCTTCCCGTGAAAGGCTTAAATCATCCAGTTTTCGGGACAGAGTATCATCAGCATTGTCTGAAAGGCCAGGAAATTTGTAATTGAGGGCAGGTGACAGGAGGAGAGACTGGCGGCACTGGTCAGCTGACCGGCTGCTTTTTCCCATGCGGACGCTCCTCCTGGAATCTCTGGATCGAGCAGACTGAAACGCAGAATCAGAAGAGTCGGAGGCATGAACATCCTCTCCCAGGCTGCAGGTTTTTGAACAGTAAATCTGCCCTTGCTTTGGAAGGAAAGGACAGCCAAGCAAAGAGGTCTTGCACTGAGCACAAGAAAAGCAAGTTTCTGTGGCATGCCAATGCTGTCCATCGTAGGTCATCTGAGCATGGTCAACACCTGGAAGGAGAGAAAAAGCAATGCTCTGTATCTCTCTAAAAAAGTACTTGCAGAATTCATACTTATGGAATGTGAAATAATTTCATAAACTGGCTTTCCCTTAAATTTGGAAGTTTAATGCTTAGAAAGGACATACTTACCAATGTGTTCCCCACAGGTCTCACAGTATTCTGCATAGAGAGATTCAAAACAGTTACAGCAGAACGGCCGCCCATCCTTCATGATGTACCTCTGTCCACCCAGGATTGTTTCACACTCGAGGCAACAGAAGTGTTTCATGTGCCAGTGGCGACCCTCAGCTTCTGTACACTCATCAGCAAAAATTATCTTTTCAGAGATAAAAAGGATACTCTTAGTTAAGTGGCCAAAACCTCACCTTGGGAGTCAGAACATATAACATATCCTAACTCTGCAGTTCACACACAAAATTTATTTTTATTTTGCTCCCTTTTGAATACAAAGATAGAAACAACAATCTCCCACAACAAAAATAAAGAAAACCAGTACATTCTAAAGCCAAGAAAAAAAAGGAACCTAGGAACTCAACCATTAAAGAAGCTTCTATAAGGACAATATTTTGTAATATTTGAGAATGTTCAGTTCTAAACACAAACAGGTGTTTGCTTCTAAACAATCTTATTCTAAACAATCTTTTAAATACCATCTTATTGCTTGTAATGTTTCCAGTTTGGCAAGAAATTAAATATCCCTTAGTTTTCAAACACACCTATGCAGCAGAGTCCTAACGTCCTAAGTGACTGGAATTTCTGAAGTGATGCAGTTTGCCAACTGAACAACAGGAGCGTAGCTTGGCTGTAAAATGTGAATTATTTACCTCATCGCAGGCTGAACATCGAGGTTTGAGAAGTTCAGCGTGGTGTCTGCCACAGTGAATTTTTCCATCTTGGTAGAAGTAGATAAGGTCAACAAGAAGCTCGTTGCATGTGAAGCACACAAAACAGGAGGGGTGCCAGCACACACCAGGCCCAGCTCTTGAGGCAAAAACTGCAACTTCACCGCCATTTACTTTTGTACCACACTAGGAACAAACCCAGAAAGTGAACACACTTCCCATCCAAAACTACTAGCTTCTTGCATTTAAACTAAGTTAAAACCAAACCAAATATGAGATTTTATTCCAAAATTCTAACAAGAGGAAAAAATAATATCAGTTTTGGTCTAGCTGAACTGCATCTCAATGAACCTTCCATGAATATCAGTTAATTTTATACAAAATAACATTTTAAAGGACGTCTGCTTTTTTATTTGTCATTACTTTAGTATGACAAATTTATTACTTCAGCATTAGCGTATTTTTTTTTTTTTGAGTAGGAAATCTGTCAAAGACTCGGTTCATTCCCAGTGGTATCAAAGGTTACATTTTGCTTAAGCAAGCACTACCTTCTTTCTTCTTCCAGGCAGTTTCAAAAATAATCTTTTGCTGTTGTTGTTGTTGTTTGCAGACATAGACCGAGGTAAGTTTAAATTTTAATACTGAGATACTGTAGTTTCACATTATTCAGCCCTTAGCTAGCTTATGGCACCAGCATGTTACCTGCTCACAAACGGCGTGCATCACCGCTCTGGAGAGCAGTTTAATAGTGCCTCGTCCCAGTGCCTCCTTTTTGCGCTGAGAACTGAACATCTGCAGCTCCTTCTTTTCCTCTTCACTTAACGACTGGCAGTATCTCACCTTCCAGTGAAAACACAGGAGAACTTACATTAGAGACTGAGCCTTTAATGTAACAGATGAGTAAGGAAGTGCATATAGGCAAGGAATTCATCAGGCATGCTGCCAGTCATCGTTAAACTTTTCCCGCTTGCCTTCTCTAATATTTAGGTAATATGGCATAACACAAAAACAGTATAGAGAGAGATTTTTTTTTTTTTCATCGCAGGAAAGAACCCACCATGCTAAACTGAGGAGTTGTTTAGGCAAGAAAAAGATTCTTAGAAGCTAACCCAAAATCTTCTGCTAACCTAAAATAACGGAATGAACCTAAATCAGCCATAACATTGTCCTTTAGATTTATGGTTAAGTGCCCACAACTAAGTGTTGCAGTACACACAAGACCTTAAGTACTGACACCCCCACCCCTTTCCTTACAAAGAGCTTGTTTGTTATTTCCACTTCTACTCCAAATTACACTGCATAACTGAGATGCAAACCTTTTACTATCACAAAGCATCCTTTTTGTGTGCCACAATGCAATTCCAGGAATTTGTAGGTTCCTGGTAATTGGTGGGTGGCTGCAAACACTATAAAACCAACTTGTGTGAAGTTTATTGCAGTGACACCAGCCTCCCTAACAAGCAAAGGCAGTGTCCTTCCAGACAGCTCTTATCTGCACACAAGCCAAGCGGACAGCTGAACAATGGACTCAGTGTACACACCGTGCTGCTTTATAGCTCAGATGCCACTGCAGGCCATGGTTTAGGCTTGTAATAAATACACAGGCAGGTAATTCTCCACGGAAAAGCTGCCAGGGAGACCCAAGCCCTGATGGTTCATCCTAAATTCTGTATTTACCTCATTATCGTGGGGTGGCAGCTGATAGAGAAGTTGTTTAATCCGGTGTTTCTCTCCAGGGCTGTTAACGTAAGGGACCTTCTCCTCTGGCAAGCAGGCAAAATACAGCTGGACCTGACCAGGAGAAAAGCAGAGTTCAAACCCAGGGACACACAGACCCCAAGCACTGCCAGTGTCTTTTGGCTACTGTTTTATCTCAGATCTCATTTACGAAGGAAGAAGAGGTCACGCTACATTAGACTGTGACAGGGTTTGTGCTGAAAATACAAGACCCAGATGAACCAGCTCAGCAAACCTGAATTCTCTGATAAAACTAGCACCCAGCTGCTGAATTGCTTTCCTGGAATGCAATTTGCAGCGACAATTAGGGGGGTATCATAAATTATGCACATTTAATGTTCTCATTATTCCCACCCCCTTCAGGGCTGGTCAACAACTCCATGGAAATTCTAAGTTTCCCTCTGCAATTTACCACACAAGGCATGAAGCTTTCCAGAAAACAGCCACTATATAAACAAATTTAATTTGCTCTCTGCATTTTACACATTATTGAGACAAAAGCTGTTTTGTAGTCTCCTGCTGATCAGGTTCACCCAAAGCATCAGCTTTCATTGCTTCCATGTGGGCTTTGGTTAAGAAGGTGGAAACATCCTTCCCTTGGGAGAAGGCTGGATCCAGCCACATTTCAATCAGATGCAAATTAACCAGGAAATTTTCAGGGGATGAATGTTTTTGTATCAGTCTTCACTCTTTTTTTTTTGAGATTTTTTTCAGAAGACTATTATGACAGGAAAGCTGTAATGAACACTATGACAAAGCCCAATGGCAAAAAATATTTTTGTGGAACAGCTACAGATTTATTGTTTTTCCTATGCAGTTTCCAGCTTGTCACGAGGCCTGGGGCTGTAAGAGCTGACTATTGGCAAAAATATTACTTGCCATACAGATTTAAATAATGCTCAGGTCAACAGCTTATTACTGTGCAAGACAGATGAAAAAAAGGCATTAATCAGTCACTTAAGTCAGGAAGCAATTGAAATGATGAGAGACAGCTTGTACAAAACATGACTTAGTCTTCATTTAACCAAAATTTAAACAACTGAAGTCTACTGTAAACCCACATGCTACTGACTGTATTTCAGGATGCTCCAGAAAAAGATAACATGCAGCAAGAAGCGAAGCTTTAAAAATAGTTCATGCCCTTTTCTTGATTTTATTGCTCTCAAAATAAGTTATCCTTCTGGGGGAAAAACCCTCCCGCAGCTTTAGTGAATTTGGGCTAGCTGGGATTATGAGGATATTTTAGGGCATTTAATTGTCCTGGCATAATGTTAGCTCACTGCTTGCCTTAAGGTCTGATTCATCAGGATTCTTATAGATGCTTAAGTAAGTGATAAAAAGAGTTGCCCTAAAAATAGCCTGTTACTTGCCATTCCTGCTGACTTGTTATTTTACTCCTGATTAAGAAAATCTCTGCAAAAAAGAGGCACCTGCACTTTTTTAAACTATGGACTGTATAAGCTTGCCAGGATTGCTCTGCCTCCTTTAACAGATGTTTCAAAGCCACCCTGGCCATTTAACACTGAAGCCTGGAGTTCTGAATATTACTGAGTACACAGCTTCTCCACAGTTGCAATATCATCAATACCATGAATGAATGCCATGAGCAGTTCATTCTGGTCTCCCATAGCAACTCGGTCATTAATAATTTCACTTTTATTCCCATTGCCATGTGATGTTACATAAAAAAAAAAGGGGACTGAGAAGAGGGGAAAGGACAGCCCAACCAAACCACAAGTGTCAGCTCCAGACACCTTGCAAGAGAAATCCTGGCAGGAACAAATGGCAGCCATACAACTATTTAAACAAGTGTGAAATACATTATTACCTGTCACAGTGACTGAACACTTTCATTTATATGTGCTGCAATACCATCCACGTTCTAGATGTCAAATGCTTAATTATTTAAAGAGTCATACAAGTGCAGTGAAATACTTGGCCAGGGAGCACAATACCATGAGGTATGCCATGAGCTTTAATTTAAACTAATAACTTCTTTCCAAAAAAATCCCCAAACTTCTATGCTGCTTTTACTTGGCAATACATACCTCTGCAGCATATTTTTGAAAAACTTTGACTGGGAACTTTTATGGAACATAAAACTCCTCAGGTCTGAGAACTTAAAGCTCCCTGCATGCAGCCTCATTGAACAGGAAACAAAAAAGAAGCAAAAAGTTCTACATGAATTAAAGTTTTATATAGTATATGAATTTAATTAGACTTACAGAGGCAGCATATCTGACCCTCAGACAGTCATTACAAGGCTTATTTTTAAAATGCAGGAACATGGTTGGTACCTGCTCTGGTCTGAGTCCTGGGGGGACCCAGGCATATTCCTCCAAGGCACAGCCAGAGTCATCGTCAGAGGTTGAGCTTCGCTGACACCCAAAAACGAGGTTATTGGCTTTGGGCTCCATCTCCAATGGCATAAGTGTGAAGTGTTAAATATTTCAGCTGCAGCTCATGAAGCAGTGATCTGGAGAAAAAGATTAATAGAACTTTAATAGATTTGAACATGAACAATTAATTATCAGTGTAAATGATCTTACAACAGTTCAGTATTCCTTGTGCTACCCAGAACAATAAATTGGTGAGGCTTCATTATAACTTGCTACAAGCAATTCAAAAGTGCTCAAAAAGTCATAAAAATAAAACTATTGAAGAAAAAAACAAAACCAAAACCTAGGCACAGATTACCACTTTTGGCAACCACAATGTATTTCAGTATTAACACTTGTCACCTTTTACAGTTCTGCTTGTTTCACATCACAGGATTATATATATATTTAGGTAAATCTAGGAAAGACTCACTGAGGAGCTACTAACTACAGGAATGACAAAACCTCTTCCTGAAGTCATTACTACCACTGACCTAGTAAAACAAAAGGCATGACAAACACTTGTCAAAAACTAAAGAAATGATTGGGGAAAGACTGTGCAATGGGGAATGATTGTGCAAGTAGCATCCTGTTGTTCACAAGGCAGGCACAGAGCAGCAAGCTTCTGCTGGATTCCTCTGAGAACTTTGGTTGAGCTGTATGGGAGCGGAAGGGCGTCGGTCCTGTTAAATATCTGAAATCTAATTATGCCAGATTAGTCTCTGCAAAATACATCATGATTGTTCTGTCAATTTAAAACCCTACAGGGAGATGATTTTGTTGATTCACGAAGCCTGCAAAGCTTAATATCAGTGGGATTGTTTTGAGTCACAACTGCAAAGAAGGCTCTCACCAAGGTCTGTAGCAGTCCACAGTAAAAAGCTCAAGAAGACATATGTCCTGTATTAATTCTAGCAGAAGTTCTTAGGAAATTCAGACAAGGCATTTCAATGAAATACAGATAACCAAAATCACAGAGGATTTGTCCTAACACAATAGATATCTTGACCACTTGGGGAAGGGACAAGCTTGGTCTTGCAGCACTACGTTATATGTGAGCTGTGCCTTCCCTGCTTTAGGACATTCTTTCACTGTTCATCTAAACACATATCCAATATATCCAATTTTGTCAGTGCTACATCTGAGCTGTAGAAAACTTTAAACTCCTTTACATAAACCGTGCTGGTGGGTCTAAAGAGAAGAGCAATCCAAAAACTTCCGGTAGGTCCTAAGTTACATTTCTAGTCTCATTGACACTGTTTTAGAGAAAATAAGTTGCTCCTAGATCACAGGTGGAAGATTTAAGACTGCTTACCCAAATATTCTGCTGGTTACTCAACAGGAGTGTCTCCTTCAAGCATGAGGCACTGGTTAGTGCCAGGCTTTGATAAATCAGCACATAAACCTAAACCTGCTCCATAAAAAGTGACCATATGCATCAGAGAAGTTATAATATCCAGTATATAGTCTTATCTAGCCCTATTTTCAATATGTCTATACATTCCCACAGCCCATAAAAAGAGATGGGTTATTTAACTCTTCCACTGGGCTAGTGCTTCAAAAAATTAAGTTGTTAACTTTACTTCAAAAACTTCTGGTTCAAAAACATACACACTATTTTTGGTGCACTGCTAAAATGCCAACACGCTTCATAGCTGCACTGTAATAGAAGATTAATTTAGTATTTGATGGGGCAAGCAAACCTGCCAACTTCCCCTCTGAGAACAGGCTATTTCTAGAAAGCTGGTGAGCTGTCAGGCACATGTCTGAAATCTTACTCAAGTTGAACAAATAAAGGTTAGCACAACAGCATCTGAGCTTAACATGGCCATATTGCAATCTTTCTCAAGGAAGGTAAGTATAATCAAACTCAATCCTAAAAGCTCAATCCTATATATATAAAATAGAAAGACAGGCTTCCTGGTACATACTGTATTCTTTGAAGTAGTTGCACTCAGAAACAAATAACAGGACAATGAATACAGAACTGTTTCCCCTTCCCAAGTACTGGTGGAAATAAAGTCATGCAATCAGGTATGTTTCGGTTATTGCTTGCATAAAACTGGAGTGCGAGGAAGGAGGGACAGAGGAATAATGTGACGCAGTTAGGAAATCACTCTAGGAAAACAACAGTGTTCACTGTTGCTGATGGATAGGATGCTCCGTTTGGCAGCTTGTGTTGCACATCATCTATATCCAAGTAATTCTTAAATATAAGGTCACTAGGAATATCATTGAGAAGCTGAATTCCCTTCCAAGATGACCTTAGCAGCAGATGAACTATTTCACCATTTCCTTTTAGAAAGGGGCAGGTGTCTGGTTTGCAATAGCATGCAACTGACACCTAAGCTGGTATTTCCAATTCTTAGGGCGTTGCAAGAACTTGGTCAAATGGTCTCTTTTCAGGAGCTGATCCCTGCCCAATATCCCAGGAATAAAAGGAGTCAGTAGGTTTAACATCTCTGACAATATTTCATTAGGCAGCACGACTTCAACCATATCCCACAGGAAGCAGATTTGAAACATAACTTAGGCAAAGAGACAGGTTCAGCACTGGCAGTGCCTGGGCACTTGAGCAGGGTGTACTCCTGCCTTGTTCTCACACCACCCAACACTCACAAGCACACCAGGTAACTCAGGAATAATTGCTTCTTACTGATTGTTCAAAACCCTCCCGCCACAAGATCAAAAATTAACTTCTTCAACTTGAAAGACAAAGAAACAACCCGAAATCGGAATGAATGATGACTTTGTAACTTTTCTGAGTATTTTGAACACTAAGGCTACATACTACTCCCACAATGAACAAAGCAGCAACATCAGGATCTTAAGCACAAGCAAAGGCCCCTAAGTGTAGGAGTGTTGCTGCATTCCTAAGGAAGACAAGGCACTGGTAAGAGAGACAAGGCTGCTTTTCTGCAGAGACTGATCCTGCCTGGGCTGCCTCTGACACGTCCACTTCAGAAAGCATACACGCCAGCTCCAACAAGAAGCAAACCATGACCCACAGGTCCGGTTTCCAGTCATATAGGGCAGCTTGAAAGTTTGGCTGATAGAGAATAAAAGAAAAATACATCTTACCTCCAAATGTAAAATGCAACTTTACAATCAGGGTTCTTCTCCCCAGATAAGGTGATTATAAATGTTCAAAGCAAGGTCCACAAACCTCAGTAAACTGAGATTATGACAGCTCAAAGGACATCACTCTCCTTAAAAGAAAAATGCTCCCATACGGTGAATGCGAAGCTGGCTATAAAATGATTGACAGTACACCACATAAATACAGTCACATCACAAATACTGTGGGGTTGCTGAGAATAAGGTTCCTAATCCAGCCTATCTTAACAGCAGGCTATCTGAAGAACTATTTTAGCAATTGCTTGTTTAGGAGTTCTCCTTCCTCTCCTGTTCAAGTGTAATTTGGTTTGCATTTTAAAGCTACAGGGTTCTTCCTCCCTGCCCCCCAGCCTCACTCATCCTTCAAAGTGATCTGTTTAAAATGATTACATCCTAAGGAGGATTCAAATGAATATAAACAACAGCTGAAAAAATAAGTGCTTTCCAAGGGATGACTAGAAAGGTGGTCTTTCTACTCCTGCCACGACACCCACAAAACAGAGCAAGGATGTGTTGTTTTGCTTTGCTTTCCTAAAGCCCGTGGAACATTTTGAGGTTTCAGCTCTGTTCAAATACTGCCTCTCAAAAAAGGCTTTATAGCCTACAAGGAGGTTTTTCACTGGCAGGTTGACAACTATGAATAACATAATTGAGTTACACAGCTAAATTTGATTTGAAAAGAAAAGCAATTACTGTGTTTTTTCCACTGATGAATTAAAACAGTCATATAACAAATTCCTTAGAGGCAAAGACAAACTACACTCCTAATTACAAAGCTATGGGTACACAATATACTGGGATATCAAGCTTAGAACAAAGCTGTTGCTGAAGCCCATATGAAGGTTACCCCCATGCTAGGATTTCCAGCTCACTGATTATGTTCCCCCGACCAGATAGAAGAGGTCATGATTTGTAAGCAAAGTTAGACAAACAGCTCCTTGCCCACCCCCTGCTGTTTTACTCTGTCCTGCAGGGCAAATTGTTTTAACAACTTTTTTGTTAGAAGGCTTGTTAACAAGGCTATAGGGGATACAAGATGCATATCGCATTCATCCATTCACAATGAAGGCTCAACGACCTAAGATTAGCATGTTCAGCCTATTCACCTGCTTATTTAATCTCTGGTGAGTGCGAGATAACTACATTAGAAGAGGAAGGGCACAAAACCCAGCAATAAACCACCATAAAGTAACCATTAATAATTTAAAGCCTATTTCCAGTATGTATTATGCACATGATGAGGAAGTCCCATTCCCTACCTACAGTACAAATAACACATCTACAGTGAACTCTACAGCTCTCTGTGAGGGAAATCCGGATCCAGAACTGATAAGGAGAATCTACACCAGCACACAGCTGCTGGGTCCTTTTGAGCAATGAACTACCCAGAGCAGTCGGGAAGGAATAGAGCCAGTCTGCTTATTCATTCAAAAGACCTCTAGATGGACCTCAGAAGAACTGTTTTCCTTTTTATTAGCCAGTACACAAGGACCAGTAGAGGAGTTAACTGCTTCCTCCTCTAGCATCCTAGCTCAAAGATCGCTGTTCCAACTGGAAGTCAGACGATCCTTCTCAGGGTATTTTCTTTTGACGAGCCCTACTGCAAAGGAAGGCTACCTGCATTTAGCAAAAAGAGGAAGCCCCGTGACAAAGCATCGCCTCATGCCAACACATCTGATTTGGCCGTGTTATCCTTGGCTCTGCACATCGCTGATGGAAACTCAAGCACACTGCAGTGAGGCAGGACCCAAACCTCCAGCCCAGAAAGAGGTATTCTCACGGATGCCCCCCTCCTCTCTCCTTAATAGTCTGTACAGATTTAGAAAGAAGGAAATCTTGCCTTTTACAGTCTCCCATTGATTTTTTAAATTCTATTTTAAACAGCAGCCAGACTTTACTCCAATGTACACATATACTCAGGTTTCACCCCATCACCTGTTGGCTGTCGAACAACACCCTTCTTTGTTAGGGCTCACAGCCCTCATTCGAGACAAGTTTCCAGAGAAAACACTTGAATAAAGTGTTCAATAAGTCACAAGACAGGAATTGTAAAAAAATAAGAAAGTAAAAAAAATCTGTGCCCAGCCCCGTGCACTCCGACAGCCCTGCGCCCTCATCTCGGGGGAGCCGGGACGGTGCCTTCCTCAGCAGGCAGAGATCCCTGAAGGCCAGGTGGGAGGTTTTCCATCCTGACCAAGTTTCAGAGACGTTAAGGTGGGTCAGAGGCACCCCCAAGTCCCCAGGGTCCCCACGCTCCGGAGCCGGGTGCGCAAAGGCACCGGCAGCCACCCGTCTACCCTGCCCCTCCGGCGGAGCTGCCGCGAGGGAGAGCGGATACAAATTACCGCAAATTACCTCCGAGCGGCACCGAGACAGCGGCCAGGCAGCTGGCGGAGCGGGCACAGGAGAGGCGATGCCGGCGGCAGACCCGACCCCGCGGCAGCTCCGCTCCGAGCCCGCACAGACCCGCACACCCGGCCGGCACCGGCAGCTCCCCGCGGCTCCCTCCCGTCCCCGGCAGGCCCGGAGAGGCGGCCAGCGCCAGGCACGGCAAGGGGCGAAGGGGGCTCCTCCAGCCCTGTCCCTGCCGGGCGGCACCACCGCTTCCTTTCGCCGTCCCGCCCGCTGGGAGCGCAGCAGGAGCGATACCTGCACCGCCCCCGTGCCCTCCCGCGGGCCGGCAGGCCGGGGGCTGCGGTGGGAGCAGCCTCCATCCACAGCGCTCCTCCCCAAACTCGCCCCGGGCCGGCACCGGCAGCCTCCCGCCGACGGCCGGGGGACTCCCGGCCAACCCCAGCGCCCCTCACCGCTCCTCCGTCAGGCGGCGGGGGGAATCTCTCCCACCAGCGATCTTGGTTCAAAGTGCTGCCCAAGGCGGGGAAGGAGTGTGGGAAGGGGGAGCGTCTCCTGCCACCGCCCCCGAGGCAGGAAGGGTCGCCGTCCCGGCCGCCTTGCCCACCCAGGGGACCGAGCTCCTGCAGAAGCAATAAATTCTGCGCTCAGGACACGACGGACACACGGTTTGGCGACAGTGCTTTTGTTCGTGTTTACGCTCGAAATAGATTTCCCACCCCACCCTGGACGCGCTCCGGCCGTCCCGGGCTGACCCGGCCCGGCCACCGCCACCCCCCGCACCCGGACGGGAAGGACTCGGTTCAGGACGGGAAAACATTTGTTCTAGGTCTTTGTACGTGAATAATAAAAATATAATAAAAATAATAAACCCTATCTGCAGCCGAGGAACGCAGAGAGCAGCCGTCCATTACTGCCTCCCTTAGCACATTCCGAGTGGGAAAGAGGCGTCCGAGCCCCAGCTTACGCACAGAGAAAGCAGCACCGGGGCATTTTCTAAGAGGCTGCCGGCCCCCGCTTTTACCACTTCCCCCACCCCCGTAGGCATAAAAAGCCCCGAGAGGCGGGAGGTTCGGCTTCAAAGGCAGGCGGACGGCTTCCCCCCGGCACCACCAATGTAACCGTGAACACCGCGGTCAAATTTCCTCTTCCCTCCCGCTCTTTGTCTCCCTGGGGAAGTCATTATCAAAGGGAATTTATTCGCGCTGCATCTCGGGGTCAGAGCGGCAGCTCACACAGCCCCGACGCGCCCCACCGCTGCGGCCCAGCCCCCTCGCATCCCGGCCCTCGCTCCCCGCCGGGGTCCCGCAGCCGGGGGCGGCTTATCTGCCCGGGCTGCCGTACGGGACGGCGACGGGGCACTTCTCAGACACTTATCGCTTCCCCCAGGAACGTTATTTGCATGGGTTTAAATTCACTTCTGTAGATTTGAATGGCTTTGCCCGCAGTGTGCTGAAGGAAGCCGGCCCTGACGGGTACAGGCGCGGGCTGAGGCGCTCAGAGCAGCGTCCCTGCCCTCAGCTCTGTCACCCTCTGCCCGCGGGCTGCCCCCGACCCTCGGCCGGGCACACGCGGGTCCCTTGGCGAGCCGGGGGAAGCTCCACAACTCCTCCCGTGGGCTGATTGATTCCCCATGGCTAGGGAAGGCCCAGCCAGACCGGCCGGCCGAGAGCCCAGCACCAGCGCCGGGCTATCTGATCCCGAGAGGCACAGCCCGTGCTGGGCTAACGACGGCACTGGAGTGGGTCCCCAGCACCCCCAGTGCCCAGAGACACGGCTATTACACCTGTAACCGGGGGGAAAGGCAGAAGGCCCCCTGCGGCTCCAGCCAGCTGGGAATCAAAGCCGCAGTCTGTGGCTCCTGCGGAAGGAAAAAACCTGCTAAACTCCAGCAAACTAATCAGCTCCCATCCCTCCACACCCCATTTCACTTCCATAAGCAGTTTCGCTGGTTGTACTACCTCCATTCTTAAACAGCTTAGTCGTTTTGAGGTCAAAATTGGCGTATCACTTGGATGAACTAGAGATTTTGTCAGAGCTTTTTGTCAGTGCTGGCTTTACGAGACCCAGACTGTTCCTATTCTGTTTGTTGGACTGAGCAGACCCCATCTGGCGGCCAGCTGAACATCTGCCAGCTCCATTCATCATTAATCAAAAATGGAAATGTCAGGAATAATGTTTATTCTCCCCCACTACATGACTGAATAAATACCAACAATTTGCATATATTGTCTACTCCTCTTCCAGAAGTGCCTGACATTTTCTCAGCAGCTCCCCACACTGAGGGCTCAACACCTCTGCACAGCAAATTGCAAAGATGAGAATCTCCTTTGGGAACTTCTGCAGCACAACCAGCTCGATGGCTGCAGATAAGTTTGCGAAGTTTCATGTCCAAGAGACTACCAAAGCCAAAGAAAACATGTTCACTTACTTTACTGGAAAATCAAGCTGCCCCCCATTTTGCTAACACTTTCCTTGACACTGAAGGTGTCCAGAGATGGTTGGCTACATGGCCCTTATTCTTTTCCTGGACTTTTGTGACTTGAGCGCAGAAACTATTATATTATTCTGGACAATATCCTTATACATTCTCAGGCCAAAACCAACCATTGTGATCTTCTAGTCTGAACTAATGTGGTCATAAGATTTTCCCACATTTCCTGTCAGCATGGACAAAACATTTTATCTTGATTTAAAAACACCAGCAATGAAAAACCCACTACACCTGTTAAATCCCTCCACAGCTCCTGTTAAATTATTTCAGGTAGTCAATTATTTTACAGTATGTTATTTTTCTTTTTTTTTTTTTTTTTAAATCTCAGTTTGCTGTGTTTCAGTGCTCAAACACTCGATTCTATGGCACCCTTGAATGCTAGGCTAAAGGAACAGCTATCATAACTCCCCTTAGGCATTTGCAAATTGTGACAGTCATTCCTGAACTACCTCCTTTGATTTTGGCTGCTTCCACAAGAACAAATGTGTTGGTATGATTTCTTCTTTATTTTCACACAACAAATATGACAGCACACATACTCGTTTTGTGAAGAACAAACTATGCCACAGAAGTTGCCTTAAAAAAAAAAAAAGAAAAGAAAAAAAAAAGAAAACAAAAAGCAGCTAAAAAGACAGACACAAACTGACTCACCCCTTACAGCCTGTACCACATTCTTGACTGTGTCTGGGTAGAGCTGATCCTTCAAACAACCAAATGCTTAAGGGACCTGTAAAGGAAAGTGAACCTTTTGCCCTAAGGTACTAGCACAAATTTAGTCTAGGTAACAATTTTCTTGAACTACTGACCAGGTCAGGGATATTCTCTGGACAGTAAGAAATTTGCTGAGCTGTCAGTGTGGTTTCCCAGTTCCAAATTACCCAGATCAGGGAACATCCCCTGAGATAACACTGGTAATTGCTACCTTTGTTGGCAGTCACAGAAGGGAGACCAAGCAGCGGAAAACAAATTAACCTCTTGTGCTTCAGAGGCAGCTTCTCCAGGTAGGACAGTGGCACAACACCCACGTCTCAAGCCTGATTAGTTCTGTGGATAAACAGAGGAGTTCACCCTCTACATCATCAGCCTTTAATGATCACCACCTCCATCCCAAGACTTCTAATTAAGTATAATTTCACGTGTTCATTTAAAATAAAGTCACAATTCAGCTATTAAAGTGTGAATGCAGGCAGAAAGGTGAACAGAAACTAGAACAAAACCAAAAAAATCTCAGTAATAATTCTTTCAGAGAAATCAATGAGAAAATTCCTCAAAATAAGCCAGGTTTTATATTTTAAATAAAGCAGAAAAGGTTTTCCATATATCTGACAGCACAGGAGGAGTCCCATGGAGCAGGAATTACAACTGCTCCCCAAGCACTGGTAATGCACAATCAAAGCAAGGTCTGACATAGGCAGGTATGCCCTTCAGGAATTTTAGGGACAATGACTCAACCGTATATGTCCTGCCTGAAGGCTACAGCACAGGGAACTCTAGGATGCATTTACAGCACCAAGGCCCTTTCCACACCCAGTGGCCCTGGGTGGAGAGACCAGAATTAGGAAAGCAGTTTCATAATGATCTGAGATGATCTACTGGAAAACCCAGCCCACTGAAGAATACTGGTCTAATTCCCTAGACCTGCCAGTGTTAGCACAAGGAAAACCCATGACTGATTCCTGTGAGGCAGGACCATTGTGGAGATCAAACTGCCAGCTTTTCTCCCTCTCTCTTCTGGAAAAACTGCCTGTTTACACACATTTGCTTAGCTGCAGTACAAAACCGCCCTGACTTCCAGGAGCACTTTAAGTATGTTTGCCCTGGTGTATTTTGAAACCCATTTGGACATCCACCTCTAGGTACTTAACCATCTTGCCAAACCCAGAGCTAGGTTTCCTCTCCAAGGTTATGAGTGTGGAAGTATGCCTTCACTGATGGGAACAGTTTGCACGATTTTATCACTATCTACAGTCACTAGGAGACGCCTGACACATGGGATGTCCTTGAAGCAAAGCACAAACCTTGAAGGACCTCAATGGGCCACCAGGCAGAGGCCAGCCCTTCTCTGTGCCATTCCACACCTACAGCCATAGGTGAAACTTCTCCCTGTTCAACCCTGCTTCTTCCTGCCCCTACAAACTGGGGAGTTTGGCACCAACAGTGGATCACCATGTGCTGCTGGGAGCAGAGGCAAACCAGGGGTGTTACCAATGCGTTGAGGCCTCTGAACTGTGCCACTGACTGGCGTCTTCCTTATTTTCTTAGAGAAAGGGCATGGAGGCAGCATCTTGTGACTTCTCAAGGCTCCAAAGCCTGACTAGTTGCCAATCTTTAAATAATGTTTAAAAATAGCATTTAGGAGACATTTAAAATCTGGAGAAAAGTACCTCCGAAGCAGATATACAAGAGATGATACACAGTAAAGAGATACAGTAAAGGGATTAAAGGGAAGTGTGCATGTGAAATACAACAAGTTAAAGATATAAGAATAAGATGACTTTTCCCCAGCAAGGATTTATGATTGTATGACAGTGCTTAGTTTTCTTCTCTTTGCTGCATTTCCTGTCATTCTAACAGCCTGCTCTCTCTCTGCCTGCCTCAGTAAGTCAATACACCCAATGGAAATATTAACATCACATATCAGGAGACAATCAAGTAGCACTAAACTACTACTACTACTACTAGCTTATTTTTATTTTCACATGCCAATGGTACATAGATCTGCTAAGGCATCTAGCAATCAGGCATCAAGGTGGGAAACTGCATACTGCTTGCTCTGGAGAGCTACACCAGCTATAAATGGCCGGAGGACCGGATGGCATAAGCTGCTGTGTATTGGGAATGCTTGACTAAAAGAGGTTTATTTTATTTCCTTTCCTTAATGCTCTCAAAGTTGAAGACCAACACACCTAAAACCACGATCCTATTTTGCTTCAGCAGCAAAGAATTAAAATTTCATTAAAATGCCCTTCCTTGTCAGATCGGGCTAGGACTTGCTCCTGAACCAACAGGTCTGTTGCTGCATCTGGAAACTCTTAACCCCACAGGCTCCTCTGAAGAAGACAGCAATCTTGATTTTATCATAATTGGCTCAGCGCAGCCCACAGTCACACAGGGCACAGGTAAGCTCCCAGGTGCCCACACCACCACTGCAGCCACCAGCTGTGGGGTGTGAGGGGGGCTCCCCTACCACACCAGCCCCCTGGGATAGTCAGTGCCCTGCTCCCAGGAGGCACGAGGCACAACAAAGTCATTGCAACAATGCGTGCCTGCAATGCTGTGCCAGTAGCAGAGGCTGACGCAGGTGGAATCGCTGCCTGGGTTTTTAATAACACCCCAGCACAAACACCATTATGCAATGGGGAAGGTGTTGCAGAGCCCATGCTAATGCACTGTTTGCTTATTGAGGGAATTTCAGTCAAGTATTGTGCCAAAGCCAGTGAGGATGGTGAATGATGTCATCTTCTCTGTGTCAAGCTCTGCTCCCAGGCCTTGCCCCCGAAGAACTTCTCACAGTTTATCTAAATTGGTTTGAAAATTGATTTAGATTAAAAAAGGAAATTGTATGAACTCTGTGGATCTTTTACTGTGGTCAGCATTCATACATGCAAACAAAGGGACATTTAACCCAGGAGCTGGCACCCATATAAAGAAACTAATAATATAATAATAATAATAATAGCAATAATAATAATAATAATAACAATAATAATAATAATAATAATACAGTAGTAATACTATTATAAACTAATAATTCAAACAAATATTTGAGCTAGTATTTGAAAACAAATTTTAAACCCTTTGCGAGTGGAGTTTTGTTGTGTGAATGATGCTCCAGTTACACTCTGTCTTCCCTGTTGCTGGCAATGCTTTTCAATAGCCTAGACTTAAGAAAAAACACAAGAGATTGACTTCAAGTGATGGCAAAATTTGACATTGAGGATTACCACTGTTCCTGCAGCATTATATCCAGAGAAAGCAAAACAGAGTTTAAAGCCGAAGAGGAGATATGCAAAGGTCTGTGATGAACTACCTCTTGCTTAAAATCTGCAGGAGGAGGGAAATGCAGCAGCCAGTGAAATAGGTATCCTGCACATTTCTACACTGCCATTATCCACAAGCTACATGCACAGCACACTACAAATACAAGGGACAGTACAATACATAGATTAATCTTTAGTAAGATTAAAGTTTATTTTACCAAATTAATGTCACAGGTCAACCTCAAGGCAGACAGTGATGCAAGAAGGATGCAAAAATGTCAGGTGAATAATGAGATGCATTACACCTTTATTAGCTTTCCTTAGTACAGCAGCTGCAAGAGACACTACATGATTGATGAGCTGCCAAGACTGAAGATCATGAAACTCTAGCAAAAGGCATCACCAAAATATGCTAAGTATTTCAGTATTTTGCATAGAAAGATCAATGGCTAAATAATTGTCTGAACCAGGTGAGCCTGGGAACAGCTGAGCACTTCTTGCTCAGCAAACAATGTTGGGCAGGCTTCTACCTCACTAGAGGTTCCCTGCTCTTCTATCCAGTCTGCCACTACTGTTACTGTGGTTTGATTTGTATAAACATTCTTGTTCCTCACACTTAAGAAGGCTTGGAGTGGGCTAGACAGCATCCAAATGACACCCTGACTCCAGAACTGACACACATTTTGCACCCCTTAAAATTGCTGCCTTAAAATAGGAATGGTAGTTGTATTCCCTTCCTCTTATTCTCTCCAACCCTGAAATTTTAAAAAAAGGGAAAAAAAAAAAAAGAAAATATTAGAAAACGTCATCTACCTAACTGAAGTTTCCTTCAATGAGAGCCACAAAAGTTTCACTGCCATGTCTTTCTTAAATGCACTTTTGGTAAAAAAAAAATTCCAATCTCTTGCTTTCCAATGGAAGCACTGTAATGTAACCCACTACTCCAAAATGGGCAACAAACCATCCCCCATTTACATGCCTGAGCAAACAAAAATCAGTGTTAAGGGGCTTTTGCCCTTAGTACAAACTTCACCTCACTAATATGAAGCTAACTCTGTATGACAAAATAAGGTGTGGGGTAAGCACAGATGGTAGAAGCTTGCTGTCTCTTTTCCTGGGGGCAATGGGACAACTGAGTGCATTATTTGGGAAGCCCAAAGAGTTTCTGCTTAACAGAGTGAAGAATGCTAATCTGGAGGTTACATACTCCCCACCCCCCACCCCCCCTTTTTGCTTACTTGTTTTTAATTTTTTTCTTTTCTCTAACAATGATTAGTTTTTCTCTGCTGGTTTAGCTCCCAGAACTGGTTTATTGCAGGATGGGTTGATCCCAATTGTCAGAGTTAGGAACGGAACGGGAAGAACACCAAGAGGGATGGTCCCAGTCCTGGCCAGAGGCTAACTACACTGGCACATCCAAACCACATCAAAAGGCAGTCAGGAAGATGGCTTCAAGAGCACTTTTCCCAGGTGCATGCCAAATACCTTTGTGACTACGGATACTCAGGTATAAACTGAGAAGAAAGATTAGGCAAGAAGTGTTAGTTCAATAAAAACCTCAGACCTAGCAGAGTCACCATCCACAGGCATTTGAAAGGATAAGGAATTGGCTGGACAGTGGCACACAAAAAGCTGCAATGGCTTGATATACTCCATCCCTGGGAGTGTTCAAGGCCAGGCTGGATGGGGCTTTCAGCAACCTGGTCTAGTGCAAGGTGTCCCTGTCCATGGCAAGGGGTTTGGCACTAGAGGATCTTCAAGGTTCCTTCCAACCCAAACCCTTCTATGATTCTATAATGATACCATGAAATAGTATTCCCTTCTCCACAGAGCCAGATGCTTAGGATTGGGTGGTTGGAAATATAAAACCACTCCTTTCCTTCTCTTCATCTCCACTGCACTGGAATTTAAAGGCCAAGTGGGCAGGCAGTGTCTGTTCATGATGCAAGTTATGTCTGTTTGTTCAGCAGGATAACATTGAAGATCATAGTTAAACAAATATTCAAATAGAAATTCAGTTAATTATGTTTCTTAGCTAGAAGTCATTATCCTTTCCCACACCAACTGGCAAGATAATTAATTGTAACTATAACAGAGAAAATCAGTATAAATCCCCTAAATATCAAGCTTTACTTCATCAGCATGATGCTACTGTAGAAAATTCTGCAGCCTCCAACACATATATATTTCCTTAACTGTGTTTACAGAAATGTTTGTCGACTCTTAAGAATATATAAGGATATTTTAGGAGCAAAATATTTCTGATTATTTATGGTACTGAAAATCATTATGTATGAAGCAAACAGTACAAATGAAATTGTTTTAAGACACTCAGCTGGTACCCTTGACATGAGTGACCTTTGTGGTACATCCACTGATCCATCCCTAAGCCCTCATGGTACTGTCAGCTGCTGAAACAGCAACTGCTTGACAATATCTGACACCTGACACTCAGTTGGCAGCTTTAAGCTACACCCACCTGGGCTTGCCAGCACATCCTGGCCTAGCTTTGAAAGAGTACCAGAATTTAATGGAAGTGAATAACTGCTAATGCAATCTATGGCCATAGGCAATGCATGCTTCTAGAATTGACAACTTTCACCCCCATTTTTTAGAATATTAGAATATATTTAAATTTAGCCACTATACAGTGAACCATTGCTACCAGCTCCAGTAACAGAGGTAATCTAATCTACTCAAGTGTCAGGCCACTTGCACAAAGATAGTTCAAAATTAATTTCTGATATTCTGCAGTTTCTGAAAAAACTTTCAGCAGGAGACAGGAGAAAAGCATCCAACACTTCCACTACATAATATTTTATTATTTTTAAACAGGTTTTGAAAGCATGTATTTGAGATAGCAATATGGACTCAAATTTCAACAAACCACATTTTTGTTAAGTAAAACCTGTGAATATCAGAGCTGCTTGATATGAATTCAGATATGTATGACAGGTGATTTGTCAAGACATGGCATCTTTACAGGTCTGAAAATGGCACTCATCACATATAGAGTCTATTTAAAAAGTCCTGAGAATATTAATGTATGTTTAGTATTACTTTAAGTTTTCAACAACTTAGTCCCTTTATACTTGCATGTTTACTCAAGTTGCTTTCTTGTCTACAGAAATTATTGCTAGGGCAAGATCAACTCTCAGACCAGTAAGCAGAGGAAAGATGGGAATCAGTGTTTCACAACAGACTCTCCAGCTTAACGTAAGCTTTGGATTTTTGTTTTACACACACATCCCTCCCTCCTCAGTCAGCAGCTACTTTCTCTTCAGTGGTACTCCTTCATAATGCTTTTCTGATATGCAGAACTAATGAGTCAGTGATAATTCAGTGATAATAATATTGTTTTTGTAAATGCAATTGACAGCTGGCCTGGACGTCACTTTCAGCTGGTAACAAGAACCTTAGTCTTCTGAAGATACTCTGAACCTCCCAGTAAGTTTTAAAGCAAGAACCACTTTTTCCAACAAAAAGCAGCATGGGGATTTGGGCAAGAATCACTTCTTAAGTTTGGATAATTTGCTTTCATCAGCAGATACCCCCCCACACACACCTTCAGACTGCTGCATAAGCTCCATGCACAGAAAGAGGAACTTAATAGATGTGCCTAATGGGCACATCAAAGAAAACAAAAAAAACCCAAACCAAACCAAACAAACAAAAAAAGATAAAAGGTTTGAAAATACCATCTAGCTAAATTAGCTACAGTTTCATTAAGAAATGGATGAATCAAGAATGGAGAATACTGACAACCAACACGGTGCTATAACACAGTTGGACTAAGAATGTCCTTCCTCAATCAATTCTTGGTGTACTGGTCAGGTAAAAAAAACTAAAATTTTTCAAGAATTATTTACCATGCAAAGGTCCTGCTTTGCAGGAGTGAAACCCACTCTCATGGAATTTTATGTAGCTGGTTTGTACATTAGGCTACAGAAAACAAGGAATGCCCACATAAACTCAGACTGGCTCTGTGCTGGGACGACAAAGCCTCAAGTGTTGATCAGATTCCTCCTATAAATTAGATTAAGGATGAATTTACTTCTTCCCTGCACATCAGGCAAGATTACACTTGAAAAAATCTGCACAGTCAAAACCAGCATGTAGACCAAGGTGAGAAGCATGCACTCAGCACTTCTTGGCAAATCCAACTAGATGATGACTTATTAAAATTTCAGGTAGATCAGCTTCTGCTTGCTACCATTAGACTATGTCACAATGTGACTGATTGATCCTTCAAGACAGGTATGATCAAGTGGTGTCAGTGGTGCCACTGGGACAGCACACCTGTGAGGGGAATATCAGACTTCCTGAATGAGAAAAATGAATAATGCTGGAGAAATGGAAGAGGGCAGTTAGTACTACAGCTTAGGTACTAAAATAAGACTTTTGTACCTAATTACAACCTTATTACTTAGCTACCATCACTACAATGGAAAAGTTGACTCCTCTTGATTTCTCTAATCTACAGAAGACAGTGGAGCTAATGGAAAAGGGTCAAAAACCTGAAGCAATATGCTGATCCTTCCAGCAGTGGATTTACAATAGAGATCCAGTACCACACTGAAAATGACTGAGGTAAGTTTACGAGATGCAATTATCTGTAGCTTTTTCCCATTAAGTCTTGTAACTCTCTCAATGAGAATTTAAGAGCACGCATGTTTTAAGTCCTCTGTGAAGTTAATAACTTCACAAGAGAGAAACAGTGGAACAAGTCATTCACATTTTGTATTATCAACAAATAAACGCTGGAGAGCAAGTTTTTGGATCCAGCTATTACCTCTAATTACACGTACCTCTATGAATAAATGAAAACTAGTTTGCATTTTTTCCCTGATCATTAGCCTCATTTACACAAGTGTTATGAGGCCAGTTTTTTATCCATTAGCACGAATTAAGTGATACCCTGCTGGGTGCAGGACTGCTCAGACATGCTGACTGTGGAGCAGCTGCTCTCCTCCTTTGGTATTGAATGTTGATTAGCATCACAGCACATGACACACTGCAGGGCATATTGTGTGTCACACTACAGCATACAACAGTTAATGAGAACCCAAAGCAAGTCCCACAGTTTAGAAAGCCAGTCTTTGCTGTGAACACCAAGGCAATAATTAAGCACATGGGTTATCCTGGGAAACACTGAATCCCTTGGACAGTGGGCATTCGTTTTGGGACAGCGCTGACTGAGGCAGAGCTGTACATTTTTTTATTTATCCTAAGCAGCAGCAACTGTACCCACTGCCAAATCTTGTCACATTTTCCAGGAAGATACTTATGTATTAGCCTTACAATTCTGATTGATGAGACAGAATGAAGGTTCTGAGTCATTAGACCCATAAAGAACATTTAAAGAAAGACATAACAGCTATGAAAACAGAGTGCCCTGTATAAACCCAACTCCACAAATACTGATCAAGGTAAGTATTGACTTCCTATGACTACTAATACATCAGTAGCATTCTTTATCAGCTTTGCTCATCTGAAAGATGGGCTGATACCACCCTTTTCTTGCACAGATTCATTACTTATTTGAATGCTGCTTTGACAATACTGTAAAATAGTGCATCACTGCATCATCAACATTTTGCTACTTTGATGCAGTTCAATGAAGGCAAAAAAAAAAGCTATTCACAACAATGGAGAAATTAATGTCACACTGTTCAAACTCTGGTTATGTTACAAGAAAACATGTTTCACCATAAGGGGTAGCAATACAAGAATGTTGAAAGCACCACTGTCTCAACTCAGCTGGAAAGGAGCGTACATGAAATACTGGAAACAATTAGCTTTGTTTGTTCTGAATGACTGGAACTTTGCCCTTTGATTAGTAAAGGTTTCATCATGCCCATTTTTTTATCTAGAAGGCCAATGCAGCAACAGAATCCACTTTTCCAGCTAAGTATCATGTTTTGATCTGCATGGAGCTCTCTTGCTCATGGACCCTGAGGAAAAATCCTCTGGGGGGAGCATGCCAAGTTCAGTCCCTGGAGTTTATCTAATTGCTGTCATAGGTGTACATCTGCTTCAAAGAGCAGAGCTAAAACCCTTGTGTGAGAGGTGCTAGAAGAAATCAGACACCATTAATCAGAATTATGAAGAAACAAAAAATAATCCACTGTGCTCTTCACAATACAGTCAAATTTATAGGAGAACATCATAGCATAAATAACAAGGGGTTAAAAAAATTTTACATCTACAGCTCAGTCCATGGAAACAGCTAAGAAGGGATAGATCACTTCTTTATTTCAAAAGATAAAGGAGAGAAAAAAAATCACAGGATGGTCCTAATTGACCCTAATGTTCTCTTCCTTTTTCCTCCCACAACTCAAGGGCACAAAGACATTTTTCAGATTTGGTGGGGAGAAGGCACTTCAGAGGCTGGGCTTTATATTAAAAGGGGTGTTATCTTATAAACTGAGACTAGACTTAGGTTATGCCAGAGATCTTTATAAACTAGTTCCTATTTTTGATGGTACCTGCCTCCTTCCCTATAAACCCAGTGAGACTCACTGCTAGAATGCTTCAGTAAATAGTGAGAGATGATGCTACCTCTATAGCAGTGCCAAATGTTTTTTCTGGACAGACCACTGATCACAGTTCAGTCTCAGGAAGGGCACCCATCATAGCATTTCTTCAACCCAGCTCCTCTTTTTACACCTTAAATTACCTTCTCATGTACTGCATATGCAGAATAAACTAACTGCACCTGTATCTTGCAGGAACATAGCAATGTTCTGGGGAATCCAGAACAGACTCTCCCTGGAGACAAGCAATCACCAAAAAGGAAGCCCCCAGGGGCAGACTGGGTGAGTAGGCCATTCCGTGCACTTCTGCTGAGAACTGTGCTGAGAGCCTTCAGCCCCCAGCCCAGGAGGCACTGGAGAACACTCACAACAGAACATGGTCTGGGAGGACCAGTGAGATACAAGCCATAAGCTTTTGGTGCAGCTGCAGCCTGCACAGTATCAAATACCCCCAGTACCCCAAATACCAGCACTTAGAGTATCTTGGCCCACCTTTAAAGGAAAGGACACTCCAACCATCTCTGTACTAGCAAATTAAACAGGAACAGGGCCTAAGTGCGAGCCCCAGCCTGCAGTGTCACAGCCTCACGGGGTAGATTTGACTAATTAGCACTACTGGGCACTCACTTGAGTGGGATACAGGAAAGGACTGTTCCTACCATGGGCCAGGAAAGGGTTGGGCTTGGCTTTCTCCACCGTCCCTCCACCGTCCTCCAGTGTCACTTCAAAGAGTGTTTGAGCCTATGCTTTCATGTAGTACCCCAACACACACAACACCTACTCTCAGCTCCCTGATGAGTACTTCAGGGATGCTGAATGTGAAAAAAGACAATCCATCTGAAGAGCAATGTCTGTGAAAAGGGCACATGTGTGGTGCAGTGCACAGCGCAGAGAAACTATGAGCAAGGGCAATGGATTTGGACAATCTAGCATCTGGTCTCAGGGTCAGAGGACTAGTCACTGCTAAATGAAACACTGCCCAGATAGGTAATAGTGTTGGCTTTTGAGAAGTCTTCCACTCACTTTAATAAACATGGTTAAAATGTGAATAGCAGTGTAACTGCTGCCTTCCCACAATTTTTAGGCATCCATAAGTTTCCTTAGAACAACAGAATCATTTAGATTGGAAAATACCTTTAAAATCATCAAGTCCAACCAATTTAACACTGCCAAGTCCACCACTAAGCCATGTCCCCCATGTGCTGCATCTACACATCTTTTAAACATGTCCTTATAAAAATAAATTTTAGAACTATGATTTACTCCAGCCTGAGTGCTGGAAGTAGTTATAAACTTCAATGCAAAACATCTATGTTATAAAATACTTTCAGAAACTCTTCCATCATTTGGAAACTTTTTGATAGAATCCAATTTTTAATAAAAATAGCTTTTAGTTATATACATTTGAGAAGCAAATGCAGAGAGACCATTGTTACTAGTCTGAAAACAAAATTAGAGAAATCTGAAACTCTTTTTTTTGAGTTTGGATGATTTTTAAATGCACATTACACTTACAAAAGAACCCTAGAGTAAATTGCAAAAAAGCAAAGGGACTTTAAATGTCATTCACACAGATATTCATTTCAGAAGATACTGCTGTTTTCAATCAAGTTTAACACTGTTAATTTTTTCTCATTATCAGCAAAACAAAAAAAAGTACATGCTGAGGATAAGGAAACAGCTTTGTTTTTCTTCAAAATCATGTGCTTACCAGAACTAAAGTATGTATTTGCCATATGTCAGGCCCTGCCCTTCTTCCTTAAATTACAAATTCATTAATATAGCACAGCAGTGCTACACCATTAGCAAGGAATAAAGTACATTTTAAAGAGCAATTAAGTGGTATAAAACTACTTGGAGAGAAAGGTTTTTCCACTGCAGCAGTGTCTTAGGGAGAAGAAAGGGGAAACCTGACACGAAGGAATGTCAGCCTGAACTTGATTAATTTGTACTCAGAGCAACACGTCCCCCACTGCAATGGCAGCAGCTTCCCACATCGCTTTGCTGTATTCCTCCTTAGAGTTTTCTTCTGATCTGTAGGTCATCCCTGAGATAGATTTGTTCAAATTGACATCTTTAATAGAGTCATATCTTCTCTGCTATTGTCTCCAGCTTCCCAAGTCAAACCATCTGTGTTGGATGTGTAGGCCCCCAGAAATGGCTGCTTTGCTAAACAGATTGTCCAGGCTGAATATGCAGCATCCCAGTTCAGAACATGCAAAGCCAGCTCAAACGCTCCCACTGATGACAGCAGCCCTTCCACAAGACCCACACTGTGCTTTCCTGGAATGGTCAGACTGGAAGAATCAAGAGTTCAGGACAGGGACACAGCACGACTCAAAACCAAGTCAAGTCTGAATTTTAGTTTCCTTCTCATTGCTTTTTTGTTACAGGGATTTGAGACAAGAAGTCTAATGGTTCAGTTTTATGGCTTAGAAAGAAAAGACTTGAAAAGCTCAGTCCCTGTTTTAAATGAAAGCAGATTCTCACCCTCACAGGAAAAGCCCAGTGTTTAACAGTGCTTTGCTTTCAAGCGTTATGGTCTTGAAACAAATGTTTCTATGAGGTTTAATGTAGAGGAATTTATTCAATTAATTAAATTTATTTCTATTGTGAAATTAAAACTGAAGGTTGTTAAATAAAGTTACTGGCTTTAAAAAAAGGAAACAATGAAAAAGCTTTACATCTGGCCTATGAAGATCCTAAGAGTATCCTCAAAACTCCTCTCCTTTGGGAGTTAGGATGCTCAGCAAGTTTTGGCTCTTAAATCAACATATGTTTGTTATTTAAGTTATACTGTCATTGTTTCTTTTCTGTTCTGTAAGACCATGGCATGGCTACCCCTTCCAAGCCTGGAAGCAGCATCTTTAGCTTGTGAATATTACATTACCCCCTCACCTACTAGACTACAGAGAAAACACTTTTGCTACATAGAAAGCCTGACAACCCTAAACAAGCTACAATAAAAAGCAAGACCTGATAAAAATTCCATTACTTGCTTATCTGCAGAGATTCTTCCCAGTTCAAAGGGTCAATTTCCCAGCAGGGCACCAGTGCTTATCAGCTAGCTCTGCTGAGCCTTTCAATTGCAAAGAGAAGTGTTGCCTCCAACTGGCATGACAATGGCACTATTAAACAGGCACTTCAAAGATACAGATGTCGTAAATGCTTTGATTTTGCCAAGTTCTCTATGCCATCACCATCCAACAGACTTTTTCATGTAGAGGTCAGAGTCCTTACTAAGCAAATGAAAAACAGGTAATAAAATAAGTCACGTGAAATGCAGCAAATCCATCACATGCCTCTACACCAAAAGCAGGTCCCCTTGTTTTCCTAGGTACAGAGATGCCCATACCTGGCCAAGAGAGAAACAGGACTACCACAAGATAAGGTTCAATGAATCTGCTGTAGCAGGTCCAGTCAGACTGGTGTATATCCCACAAATCGGCAACTTTCCTTCCCACAGGAGTAAACATGCAGACAGTAGTATTACTGAGCAGGACTTAAAGGAGTGGACACTTGCAAGAGCAGATCTGTTGATTAGCTGACATCTGACATAGCAACCTGGATTCATTTTAAGCAGGCTGTATAGGCAAGGACAGCTGATACTCCCTTAGATGATTAAAGAGACATAGGGTTTGTTTGTTTTTTAGCTTGCAATAAGGTGAGGAGACTGGGCACAGTCAGCATGGTCACTCTCTAATTATCAGAGGATCATGTGATATAGGTCATACTTGTTAAGGTACATATGTGTCATCTCACATCTGCCAGTTTGCATCAGCACTAGATGCACATTTCTTTATCTAGATCTAGATTTACACACAAACCATGTTTTAAGTAAAGGTCTGCTGCCCTGAGCACAAGATATATGCACATCATTCATCTTATAAAAATTACTTTTCACTTAACTCTCTCCCCACTTTCTTTGGAGCAACAGCCCAGAGTCCCAGCCTTGTTTTTTCAGGCCAACCATCTGCCTGGATAGAGCAGCATCCTTTGAAAGAGTGCTGCAGTCTCTTTCAAATGTCTGCAGTGCAATTCCTTCAACCTGTTAGCTTGTCACCCTTGGGACACAGGTAAGAAGATGTGTCAGAAAGGATTGTAACAGCAAGACGCTTCATTTTCACATGAATGAGGACATGACAGGAAGCTTTCAACCCAAAACGTTTCCTGTCTGATCAACAAGCCACAATTTACACACAGGAGTAAACATTGTGACCTACAGCAAACCAAGGTCATCTCCTCTAAAATATGCTTGTTGATAGCACAAGCAAACCCTGACTAAATTAAGTTTAAATTCTCAAAAGCAGTTTAAACTCAGATATGGGTTAGATTCAATCCTCACTGAAGGCATTATCCTTTTTCCAGTTACTGTACTTCCCTTCTAATGGGAAAAAGCCCTTTCACTTGGATGTCCCATATCAGGTTCTACAAGCATAATTACAAAGAACATATGCAAACGAAGGCTATTATGTGATCACATCCCACTAAGATACACTATAGCAGCAGAGACCCACATACTTTACACTGGTGCCAGCAGCAAAGCTGCAAGAGCAGTTTATGCCAACATATGACATCTTGCAGGGCACAACCACAACACAGGGCAACATTGTCATTTTAGTAAATCTGACCATGGCAAAATAAAACCCTGACGTTCACAGCTGACAGGCTGAGGTGTGATAACACACAAGTTATAAACAGTTTTGTCTCACGGCTTTATTCCATCTCAGCTAATGTACATTGATGCACCCTTTCCTTCCATGCCCGCGGCACCAAAGTAGCACAGCTTGTGGTTGTGACTTGCACACTATAGTCTTCCTTTCTTTTGTCCTCTACCTCCCACCTCCCTTCTAATACATTGCCTCTCAATTAGTCACAGAATTACAGCAAAACACAGTTCTCTGATCTTTTACATGGTCGTTTATCTATAAACATTTAGTACCTGCCTTCTCTCTAGGAAGAACAATCTTTTCAACAAAAGTCTGCTTTTCAGAGAATAAGACAAAATTGGAGGAATTTAGTAGTAGATGTTTTAAATATTTTTGCTAGCAACCTCTATGCTTGTTTCTATCAAATACATTCAGAAAAGTTTTCTCAAAAGTTAAAACCAAGTAGTTGTGCCTGAGTCTTCCAGGCACTACTGGTATGCTTACACATCCAGCATGTATACCAGTAGTCCCTTCCCTGGAGCTGCCCACTTTCTCTAGACCTCAAAACTTGAGCATCTGTACAGATAAATCTTTGTGTCTCTTTGCTTTAGGTGCACATGCCGAAATAGAAAGCATTTCAACATCAAGTCATGTGAAGCACACTGACAGAGGATGCTCTAAACCTGTGCCCAGGGAAGAATTTTATTACTCCAGTGGTTGCCAGGGACCATCCAGCCCTTTTACTCTGTTAGTAATTAGATGCAGCATATTAATTTCCCCCTTTAGAAGCAATCTATAGCCAGTATTACTGACAAATGATCCATGATCCTCAGGTATCTAACAACACTTATAGGCTTTACAGGAAGAAAAAAAAGGAAGAGTTAAGATTTCAAGTTTAGCAATGAGGCATTAATTTCTACTACCTATATGGCACACACTTATTTAAAGCAATTAATTTACAGCAGATTTAATCATCATGCCATTCTGCACTGGTTTTTGCAAATTTTATAGTAGAAAAGTATGAGACAGCAGGCTAAAATGCCTGTGTAAGTTTGAGCTCAAGGAGAACAGTTAATTTAATGCCACTCTTCAAATGCATACATAAGCAGGGACCTGGCTGACAAACAGCTCTATCATGAAAAGCTTAGTTAAAATTTCATCAGTTAATATTTAGATGTCTTCCCTTGACAACCTTGCTTTAGCTGCTGTGCAGCCTGTCATTTTATAACAGGGTTTGAGGAAAAATAAACACCGAAATAAGGTTTTGCAATATTCAGCTTATCCTGAACCATCTCTTCATTAGACCAAGACACAGGAATAAGCATTTATTAAAAATATCACATGCCTAACTTTATCAAGTTTATCAACATACAAGCAACCCAGGACAGCCCTGGGAGCCAAAGAAAGCAAGACTCAGTATGTCAAGTTTTATCTGAAACCGATAGACTAGGTTTTCTGAAATAGTTAGACTAGGTTTTCTGAAATAGTTACTACTGATCTAGAAGATCTGATCTCTTCATTAATGCTATATGTCATAAGTCACTCCATCACCCTTTTGGTTTGCTCATGTTGCTTATCACATTCTAAGCACACCTCCCTAAGAAAAGTCCTGCTGGAAAGTTCATTTCATGGAGTTGGTAAGAAAGAAGTTTAAAATCCTCCTTTGTAGTTCAAGGATCACGGTTGCCCACTTGCTTCCGGTGAGAGTGCTTCAAAGCAGAAGAACAGGCTAGTCCATCCAAAAGTTTGGAGGGTTCAAAACTTAGATATGACTCCAAATGGAGTCAGTGAAGAGAATTCAGCATTGGGCAATATGCCCTTTGCCATATGGCTGCTGGGCTCCCTGCCAATCACAGCTCAAGAGCCAGTGCTTGAAATGGTAAGATAAAGAATTCCAGCCGTCTGGGGCTGGACCCCTGAGCTCACACATCTGCGTGCCGACACCAAGAAACAGATCAGAAACAGAGACTCGTGAGCTGGTGGAGACACAGGCTCATAAAGCCACATGATGCAGTGCAGCTGGATATCCAGCTTGGCCCAGCAATGACAGAGCTGCATTTACATAGCTCTTGTGCCGCTAAAATTGGAAGTCTCTTGCATTCCCCCACAGCTTCTGCTTCCAAGGAAGGAGAGCCAATCTGGGAATGCTGAGAACATACATCTGGGGTCTAGAAATGCTCCAAGTGAAAGCTGACAGGATGAATCACCATCTTCCTGCCAGCTGAAGGACGGGAAGAGATTTAACAACCAATCTCCTTCCCCATCCTCATCTCCCATCGTAACAAGGAGCTGTGATACCCAGGAGCAGAAGGGGTTATTCAGGTGAGCAGGAGAGCTAACATCAACAGTCTGGATCTGGAAACAGATGCTCATCAAGGGAAAAAAAATGCATTCTAAAGAAAAATGTTCTAAGTGCAAAGCTGTTTAAGGGTAAGTTTCAGATGACTTCAATACTTGACAGAACATAGAAAGGATTGTTACTTTCAGTTAAGTCTCTGAATATCAGTGAAACTATGACAGCTTAGGAACAAACAGCACTTACCTACCAAACAGCCTAAAAATGACACTGAAGCTTTATTTTAACAATGTCCAATGGGATAAATAAGCAGCACAGTCAGCACTGGCAATGTTGGGAAACAGCCAACACTTACGCAGCAGATTGAGCCTGGACTCAGAAATTGGGAGGAAAGCTACTTAGGGAGGCCCATAGCCTTAGGCCAAAACACAAGGCACTGCTGTGCAGAGAAGGGAAAGGTAACAGAAGACAATTTCCTTTAAGCCACATAAATAACTGGAACTGCTTATAGGGAGGGAAAAGTACTGGGATGAGAGGACTGACCATGCAATGCAGGCTGTTTGAAACTGGATCTTGTTCCACCAGGCTCCATCAGTGCCAGGAGATCTCAGGGAGGGTGAAAGGGACAGCAGGAGCAGGCTCAGTAACAGCATCTGCACTACCAGAGGCTGCCTTTGCAGCAAAGACACTGCTGGTGCAGAGCCACCATTCCCAAAAAGGCAGAGTTTTCACAAGAGCAAGCCAGAAAGCCATAGTAAGCCATGGTTAGAGGATGATCTGCTCAGTGCAGCATGCAGTCTGCTTTACACTTAGCCCAGCATCTCCTGCTCACTCCTCTGCCCAGGAATAACAATGGGTTATTAACAAAATATGACTGGGTTTTGCATCAGATTTTTTTCTGCTTAAGATCTTAATGGAGTTTCAGGTTTCAACTATTTTCTGATTGCAAAAATATCCATGGTAAGCTGCTTGGCAAAAAGGAGGCCCCATCATCTGTCTTACAATCTGAAGTGACATAGTACAGGCCTTGGGATTTCTCTCTCCAGGGCCATCTCAGTTTTGTCAACTTCACTGCAGTACTGACCCAGACACTCCCTCCCTCTCTCAATAGTTTGGTTGCTATTCTCAGGGCACGACTCTGAAGGGCAGGGAGGGAAAGATCTTGAACCAAGACAACAGGGAAGCAGAGCACAGAGACTGTGAGCTACAACAAGGACAGGCTGGGCTGCAGGCTCTAGCTCTCCTTACAAACAAGATACCCACTACATGTGTGTGTATGTATATATACACACACACAGAGGCAAAGCTATAAGCAAGTAAGATGATTCCAGAGCACTTAAGGACACAACAGTAGACAGGTTGATACAAGCAACTAATAGCACAATTTAAAGAGCACGCTGACAGCTATAAGATGCAAAGTATTATTCTAAGAAGTAACTCCATCTATCTTACGGTGGAATAATTCATTTTGTATTCCATAAAATTTGTTTCCAGAGTAATTAATGCAAACTGACTTCAGGACTTTCTAAATTATTTGTGTGGGTACAAGAGGCATTTGCCCCAAAATACATTAACTTGAAATCCTCAACAAGCTTAACAAGCCTGAAATTGCTGGGGATTTTTACCTTCATTTCATTCTATGGCTAGAGCCAGAATACCTATGCTATAGTTTGTGTGAAGCCATGGCTGCTTTCCCTAAAGCACTAGCCTAACAACTAGGTGACATGCCTCTTCCATCCACCTGATTTGCTGCACTCCAGGGCCCTGAGCCAGACATGGACTGCTGAAGGAGAAAGAAATCCACTGACAACAAAAACCATCTACAGAATGTACATTTTATAAAGCTTCACCAACAGAGAAGATACAGGTTAACCTCTCCCACTGCCAGTCCCAAAAGAGGCTCACGCTTGTTCTGGGAAGTGGCATGAAAATCTGGTTTGTTTCCACCCCAACTCTTCCAGTCACTGGAAAGCCTGAATGCAAGCACATATCTGTGACCACATTTCACTTCACTAGGGCAAACAAATCATGGATATTCCTCTCCCCAGCAAGAGAGAGATTTCTGGAGCTCATTTTTGGAGCCTTGTCTATGCTGAATTTCCAGTGCACAGAATTAAGCACATAAGAATTAAACTGTCAAGAAAGACTATCTCCCCTACCCCTCAACAAAACCCCTCAAGAAATTCAGCATCTCAAACCACATCCTTATTAAAAAAAATTAATAAGTACTTAGTCAGAAGGGTGTGTGCAAGCCACTAAACCAAAATTCCTAAACTCTAATCCTTTCCAACAATAAAACTTTCTGCTTCTGCCAAACCACTTGGTCCATCTGTTTCACTTTCTTTCCTGTAGAAAGGAGAATGTGGCTTCCTCCACAAAAGCAGTCTGTGGACTTGATCTTGAAAGTGTCCTTTCTCAAGTAAGTTTTTCTTGCAAATCATTTTCACACTAAAGCTTCAGGTCTTGGCTAACAGAAAACTCAGGTGATTTTACAAGCATTAGTTCTTGAGCCATTGCCATACACATAGGATTATCTGCTTTTTGTTGGTTTTGTTGAAAAAACAGCTGGAAAAATATAGGTTTTTGCTTGCATTTTCTTGACAGTTGAGGGATAGAGAAGAGAGTATCTTCTCACATAAAATGCCTTCTTGAAAAGAATAAAATCTGAAGAACCAAGTAAGAGTTCAGCCAATCTGCTTCCAGGTTTCAACATTTAATTCAAAAGATCAACATTTTTGAGAATCCAGGACTTAGAGAAAGTCTAAGTAGGTATTATCTCTAATGTCTTCTCATCACAAAGAAAAATCTGATGTATTAGATTGAGAATTTCTTTTTAGTCATTAGTGAACTAATTAACACCTAATACTTGAGAGATGTAAATTTGGAAGAAATTCCATTTGTTGTCCTGTACCTTGCAAACCTTCAAAAACATGTGCTGTGGAGAACCTGACCACCAGTCCATCAAGATGCAGGTAACTAATCCAACACATGCACAAGAAACAATTATTTAAAGAATATATAACCACTTAACTACAACCATTTCTAGGCCTCCTACTTTGAGGTACAAAGCAAAGGTGGCTTGAGAGCACCTTCAAAAACATCTTCTGCAGGCTACCTTTAGAGGAATTGCTCCTGTGGGTGGATATATGTAAATAAGTGTTCCCACTCCTTAGGATTTCATATGGAAACATTTACTAAGTTACACCAGCATAAATGGCTGGAAAATCTCAGAACAAACCTTCTCCTTCAACATTAGATGCTTCACCTCAGATTTTATTTGTAATTAAAATGTTCCACAGGAAATAATAACCATAGACTTAATTAGGTAATTAAATCTGTTCTTGAAGACTTATGTAATGCAAAAAGAACAATCATGCAGATGGAAAAGTTTAAACCTACTAATTACATGCATGCACAAGTTACAAGTAAAAGCTTCTTTCTTAAATCACTTATTTTAACTTTTGCAAAATTACACGTTCAACAGCCAGCTGTTGTGCATCAGAAGTGAAGAGCTTACTAATGAAAACCTTCTATTTCACAGTGCTGCACTAAAAGCCCCAACATTAATTCTCATAGATTTAGAAGACTCAGATGAAGTAAATCAAAGAATCACAAAAAGCTCAAGACTGCTTTCTAGATCCTCTTGATCTTAGATGTGCCAAGAGTTTGGAAAAACTTCTCTTTACATGACTGTAGTAAATATTCCTTCCCCACCTGCCAATCCCACTCTTCTCCAAGAGGAGTGGTAATAAAGATGTCTCAGCTGCTTATGAGGCAGCTGTCAAGCCATCCTATTTTAGAGCTATAAAAAGTACAACTATTAAAGAGGGTGGGGAAAAATCAAGCACAATTACTTTTCTTAGTGCATAAGTGTTTGTACAGTTGTAAATCAGCTCTGAAAAATTAAGACAAAGATGTACTGAGGAGCCTCACAGATACTCAAGGGATTAACAAATCAATGCTTTTCATTCTCTTTTGCAACTTGTTACTCAAAATATGTACAGACCAAGTGGGGATCTGCATCTCAAAATCAACTTTCCTATGATCAGCCTCTGGCTTCATGAACATCTGAAAAAGGATAACTGCAGTTATACTTCTTTGTATAAAAAAACATTTAGATCTGTTTACATCAGTGCCTCAAGTAAACAGCCAGTGGCATTTTACAGCAAATTTTCCAGTTCTCCAAACCTTTTTAAATACTCTTGACTTGCCTTGGAGAACTTGGACCCCATAAAGTGAAAAACCACTAATCTTCCACACAGCTCCCTCTACTGATTAGCTCTTCACATGTTGTCACACTGCAAAACAGTTATACAAGACCATTCAGCCATACAGATTTATAACTGGTCAGAAATAATTGAGTATTATTATATAAATATTTAAATATCAGGTAAAGAAACCCCAACAACAACACATCCAAACAAGTCAGCCTTGTGTGCCCAAAAGTTACTTCGTTCTACAAAACCACTGGGGAAAAAGAAAAGCAAATATAATTCACATTTTTCCCAGCTGAAACAAAACCAACCATAGTAAAAACTCACAGAGAAATCCAGCTGTCTAGAAGTTGGGACAATAATAATGTCAAATTTCCAGTATTTACTAGCTGGAAATTGCAATTTCCTCCTTTTTCGGTAATGTTTGCTTATGTAAAGTCTTAGCAACATTTGCTACCAGTAGAGAGTACAATTAGACTAAAATCTTTCACCTTACAAGACCCATGTTTGGTGAATACTCTATAGATTTATCAATGTGTGTCCAAATTCAGCAAGTTGTCTGCAATGCAACAGAGAAGACACCACAAGAACAATAAAGAGCTTTACACTACCCAGGTATCCAGGCTTAATTTGACTTCAGGAAAAAAAACCCAACTGTTAATAACCTACTGCCCATGAGAAAAAACACTCCTGTTTTCTTTGACCTAAGAAGCTCTATCAGTAGACAAGATACTCAGCAGTTACTTCACATGACCTAATCATCAAGGATCCACATGTGCACATTTAGATGATACAAAAGTATTAATTAACCTGCATTAATAGGTCAAAAATACAACTCACGTTCAGATTGCATTTGCTCTTTTAGCTGAGTTTTTTAACTATAAAATCTACATAAACATAACACCTCCTTTATATGATATTTCCCTCAGTGCAGCACATAAGACTCTCAACATGTGCTTTCCACACTTTTTGCAGCAGACAAGAGGACAACTGCTCTTGATGGTTGTTCCCAAGTACTTGCCTTGGTGTTTCAATTTAGTAAAATAGGTTTTTTTTTTCTAATTTCTACTAAATTTTTTCAATTTAGTAAAATAGTTTGTGTTTATTCACATCTCTTGGGTCCCCAATCTTATACTAAACCACTAAGTACCAAAGAGTGTGTCAGTAGCCCTCCCATTTCTTCCTGTGACTGACATGGGCTGAAATATAAGAGGCTTAACAGCATGAGGCCACTCAGCATGTACCATTATGATTTGATTTTAAGATCAGTGGAAGCAGCTACTAGGTGTAACAACGCTTCTAAAGAAATAAGAAAGCCATGCTTCACAGCTGCATATGCTTCAGCCCAAAGGCTGTGTTTGCAGCAGCCAGACAATGCTGTGACTGCTTGCCAGGCTTTTTTAGCCAGGTTCTGTTTATTGTAAGGCCTTTATCTTGACCTTCTGCAAACAGATCTCCAATTACAGGCAAGCATCTCAGTATACATCCATTTTTCTTACTGTAATTCTGTTCAGAATTCCTTCTCATGTAAGCTTTTCCCTACAGTTATCCTGCAACTGATGAAACATATGCATAAAATGCCAATTTTAGAAACACTTCTCCCAAGGAATACCAATTATCTCTAGCTTCAGAAATCTTGATGTGCTTTGGGAATGGCTAGACAGAGCCATCTCCTGGCTAGACAGGAAACAGAACTTCTGTAAGTACACACCTTAACATGTGTGAACAAGCTATTCATCTTCTGCAAGAGAAGACCTGTGTGCAGATTCAAGGGTTGGTTTCAAAGGATAGTCTTCATATCTGCATAACAGAGTTCCTCAAATCAGCCAGTTAATGATGAAATAGATGATAGAGAAGAACCCATCCTGCTTGCTACTAGGTATTTGGAGAGTATAGATGTAAAGTTAACAGCAAGCCCAAAACCTCTCCTGCTGGCTTGAGAAATACTGACACAGCAGCAAAGCTTTATTCATTTGTTCATAAGTCCCAAAGAACATCCAGGGTCCAAGAGAAAAATCACACACAAACTTGGTCAGAACTGTGAGGCATCCTAACCTGCAACCCTGTCTGATTTCTGTAGGCATAACTAAACTCAATTATCTTTTCACCATCAATTGATACAAACAAGTAATAGTGACCTTGTTCAGGATTTAGTCAATATGACCCAAAGTATAAGGTGTTTTAATTACACACAACTCAACAGGAACTGAGATAAAAATATCAAACACTCCCCCCTACTTGGTGTTGATGAGTTTTATCCTAATTGAGTTTCTAAGTATTTTATGAGGTGGATTTGCTTTTTAAAAAATCATAGAACATCTTGGGTCAGTAGTGACACACAACAATCATCAAATCCAACTCAAAATAATAGCATTCTCAGACAGCATTCAGCCATTTGCTTCAGTAGGTTTCAAAGCTGTAATTATCACTCCTTAGACAGAATTCACTATTCGAACTCTTTCTAAAACCACTTCTCTTATATATACTACAGCTTATATAGAGAGAGTCATGTTCCTCTTTCTACCAACCAAGAAGAAAGATGTGAGCATGGCAAACAAGCCTTCTTCCGTACTTAAGCATATCTCTAGATTAGATTCCTTGTTAAATCAACACTCAGGACAGTTAACAGATGCAAGAGGTTACTGATAAATAAGTGGATTTTGTTCAATTAACTGTCCTTTTTAGTTTTCTTCCCTCCTAAAATGGGTATTTCCATCTCTTCTGAATGGTTGCAAACACTGACCTGCCTGTAAACCATACAAATGCTACACACACTTCAGGGCAGGTAGGGAAAGATGTCATGATCACTAGGCTGAAGCCTAACAGCATCATGAAATACAGTGAGATAAAGAACTTGCCATAGCAGTGAGAGCAATCTGTCATCAGTATCTTCTCTAGGCTGTAAGTGCAAGCAGTTAGCAACTGCAGCCCTTTAAATCAGACTTTATTTTATACTGCGCTAGGTACACCTGTACATCAGAGGAACTAGAGCCTTTTAGATCCTAGTTTTAATTACAGTTAAGCAAACTTCCTTCTGTTCCATTCTTAGAGGCAGATGAAGCTCAGAAGTCTCTTAAAATACACTCTTCAGCCACCACCAGGTTGATATACTGTTCATATCATCCCTTGCAAAGATTTGTGCTTTGACCCATGAAGTGAAAACTCAGCTTTCTCGGAAAAATCCTCATGAGTCAAGCTCAGTACATAAGCTCTTTCAGAAAAGCAAACGTTCTGAAGAAGTGTCAAAATACAGGGTTTCTGAAGTCCTGGTTTTCCTGTGTACTACCACTTGGACAATAACAGAAGAGGTCACAGCTATCAGCAACAGGAGTGGCATGTTGCCCTACTCCAGGCTTGGTGCCATTTCAAAGTGGATCACATTTACCAGGATTTGGGATCTCAGGCTAGAGCAGTGCATGACCTAGGTCAACAGAGCAAAGCAGAGCACTCTGGTCCTGCAGTAAGGCTGCTGTCCCCTCCTGCACGGGTGCATGAGCAACAGTGAGATCATTGGAGGCATTTCACGTAGGCAGTCTGGCAAGTCACAGATGTCACTTCTAAGAAACACAGACATTATTCATAGCCAGTCACTGCTTGCTATCTACAGATAACTGATTGCATTCAGACCAGATTGGAAACAAGGTTGGCTAAAAAAAAAGTAAAAAAGAGCCAGACAATCTGTTCTCTCAGAGCTCCAGCCATTCCTGGACATAGAAAGTGGGAAAGACTTTGACAGCCGGGCCCCACACTTTAGCACAATAGCTACTCAAAGTCAAGAATACAGCAAGATAATGCATTATTAGCCAAGTGCTGTAGAAACATCAGCAGCTAGCATTTGAGTTTGCTTTGTACTGCAGCTGAAGGATCTGACAACTTTATTTTCCACTCCTTGCTTGCTCTCTTTTGTCCATTTTTTTAAACATCCAGACTTTCTGCACATAGCGTAACAGTAGAAGAGATCATGTAGCAGTTCAATGGGCTGTTCTGTGGCCTGTTCTGTGTTTTTTTAATTGCATTAATTGATCTGATGTCTTTTTTTTTTCTTCTAAGATCTACATTTACAGGAACACAAAGGAAAATTTAACCACAGTAAGAACGGCACAAATTGCTGGCAATGTAGAGTTTTAACATCAATTTATCGCTGAACTATAGGTATCACCTCAAATAAACTTATTTCTTTCTGTACATTGTATTCTTGGCTTCTTTGCTAAAGCATGAGGTGGCCTACTTAGCACGCAGCTGCATCCAGGATCATCCTTCCCTAGGACTAGAATATAATGAACCAACAATTTTTGGCAAATATTTCATTGCCACAGCTTGCATGGATCAAGTTTAATCATTCTTCAGTTTAAAAATTTGTGAAGTTTATCATCACCAATTTTTGGGACTCACAATAATGTACTACAATCAAAAGTTTGCCCTCTGAAACAATATACTAATATTCAAAAGATTTAGTTGTGATCACAATTTAAAAACATGCTCAACTTACTCTACGACTATTTTTGATAATCATTAGATCACAAAACTGATCTACCAAGAAAATATTTTATGTAGGTATCTGTAAAAATATACACTTGTGTCAGAGCACCATTTCTTAAGTAACAGTCAAATAACTTTAATACTCTGTAAGAGTTCCCTTCCTCAAGGAACTCATCTCTGACAACACCAAAATCTATTTACTGATGTAAAACTTAATGAGGAAGCATCACACAATCTGGCACAACACTCCTCTACCAAGCCCTTAAATGTGGGACCTCTGAAGTCCTCATTAAACACAGAGTAGTGAGCACACAGTTGGAATGCATTAAAAATGCTTGGTGTTTTTGTTTGGTTTTCTTTGGGTGGTTTCTTTTGTTTTTTGTTAAGCCTTCTCCTTTTTCTGCTTTGTACACCTGATATACACAAGCAGCTGCTTATAAGCACCAGAACTGAGTTTGCATTCATGGGTGCAATGGAGATAAAACAATCAAACAAAGAACAGAAAACCAGGAGATGTTTACAAAAGCATACAGCATAATTTACACTTTACACTGCAAAGTTAGCATTCGAGATCGGGCACGTTCCAGAAATTTTTAGAGGTTGCCAAAGCATACTATACTGTATTTACTATAAAGCATCTTAAATCTCTTACCACTGCTCTCCTTATCAGCATGAAGATCACTATGACAAAAGTGTGACACATAAACCCCTTCATTTGAAAAATGTGAACTCAAGTTTTGGAGTTCCAGGCACTTAAAAACAAAACCAAACCAAAAATCCCACATCCAAAATATCAACCAAACAACCACAAACCAAAGTAAGTTACAGTAACCTAGAGAAAGACTCAGAAGATTGGATAGTAAACTAAGAACCAAACACAATTAACTATATACAAATGTTTGTTTGTTGGGTTTTAATTAGAATTAATTCCATCTTACAGTCTATCACAAAATAAATAGTGCTCTAAGCCAGTGGAACCAGGGTCTCTGTGACCACTTTTCCCATTGCTGTTCTCAAACCATTATTGCTGTATCCATGTTGAGTGATTTCACTTTCACATTCAGCAGGACACCCTGAACCTTTCTCTTCTCTTGCATTTGCACACTGGGGTAGGCAAGGAAGAACACCAGAGAGATTTCTGTTGGGTAGGAATTAGCTGTTTGCATTAGCAAAGACAGATGGCAGTTAAGAGTATAATATATGAACATCTATGGCTGAAGTATCTGAATACTTTATACAAATAGAATTAAGAATGATTAACAGCTTACAGAACAAATAAAGAAGTTTTACTTACATGAAACACTGCAGACTGACTGAATAGTAACAGTCATGCTAGAAGTAGAACATGCTAGTCTACTGAACAGTAGACATGCTAGACAGTAACACAAAAAACCCCAAAATACAATGGTCCCTTTAGACTGTGAATCTGAGCATCAGTGCAGAGGAGTAGAATTCCTCAGAAGAACATACTATTCCTGCATGGCCAACTCACCTACCAGTGCCACCAGCACCCACTGGCAATAGGCTTGTTATGCTCAGATACCTCAAACAGTTCCCTAAACACCCTCAGATGCCCAGAAAACCAACAGGAATCAAATGATAACCTCCACAATAACCTCCAACCCAAATCCAATTTCCACTAAATCACTAAACGTATTTTTGGGCGTCCAAAAATTCAGAGTTGTTTTTTTAAGCATAGCTATGACTTCTCAAACTTTCCCTTTACTACCAAATCTCCTGGAAGGAATCCACACTCAAAAATTTTGTCTGAAAGGGTACAAAAATGCAACTTCAGCTACTTGCAAGAAAGCATGATGCAAACATGCTGAATATGAAAACAAAACAAACTCAGAGGTTCAAGTTCAGATGCAAGATTGCTACTCATCCAGAATGACCAGTTTCTCAACTTTATTTGATATCATGTAGATTTAAAAGATGAAAATCTTAATTGCCTTTTATTTATGTATTCCTCTGGAAGTACCCTGGACTGGTACTTGCAAGCAGTTGTTTCTGAAGAATTTCCTGAACATCTTGTAAACATTTCAAGAACAAATCCCTAACCATTCATGGGCCATGAATGAGTAGGACCTGCTGTCCCACATAATGAGCAAGATGCTTTAACCTGACAAAAGCCAAATGCCTGTTGCTTACATCATGTCACTAAACAGCAACATGAAGACTATATTTCATGAATACAGCTACAAAATTAATATTTTAGAAGGCATTTTCAAAAGAAAAGCAGCTTAGTGGTTACTTGAATCTTAATCCCATTTAACAGCACTGGAGAATATAGTAACTCAAGTGCTACTAAGTCACCCTGAAGCCAGCTACTTCAGCAAACAGGCATCCAGAAATGAAGGAAGCCAGTCAAACAGGTCAACATACTCTGCAACTGATCAGGATGCAGTACTGCAGCTTCAAAGAGTAACTGCACACACAGGGAAAAACCTGCATTTTTCATGATCCCCATTCTTCCAGTTGGAACATGCAATTTACTAAAGGCATTTAATTTGTGAAGATACAATTCATAGAAACACTGGTTTATTTATTAAGAGACCTGTTATGTGCTGCAGAAATCTAAATGCTGCACTGATACAGTATGGTCTGAATTCATCTGATCCTGCTTTGAGAACATTAGATCAACTGACTTTCAGAGGTTGTTTCTAACTAGAATGGTTTTAGAAAATTATACACCTGTATTTTCTCCTACATGGGTAACACAGTAATTACATCAGCTCTCTCACAGGCTTTGCATTCATTTGACCTGACACAAGTGAAACAAGTGAACATGAAACAAGTAAGTGTAAATGATAAAGTAAATCTAGGAGTCCAGACCCGAGTTTTCCAGTGGTCTATAGGTGTGAAGACTGATGTTTTACAACTGTGATTAAACTTTCCCACCTAATGTGGTGGCTACTTCAGTCTGGTAAGAACATTCTTGAAGCACTACAGCACTGTCATTCTCCATTAAAATGAATTTTTAACATTTTTAAGCGTGATGTCCTTGTATTAGCTTTTCTATGCAAACTAGCAGTTGGTAGTTGCATGCACTGTTTATACAATAACTTTGGCTCCTGATGAGTACAACACCCTACTTAAGTTATCCTTTGAAGTGAAGAACTCCCACTCAGGTCAGAACTATACTGCCATTTCATTACCAGCTATTGGGGGTCACTATAAGCTTCTTACTATTCAAATGAAAGGAGGAACTGCTTAAAAAAGAGATATGGTAATTGCTTTCTTTTCTCTGTCTCTCCAGATTCTCTACCTCTAGCATTCCTGTGTTCCCCTGAGTACCATTTTTCTCCTGTATTCACCACTCCAATCATCCAGGACTCAAGACACTGAGTGGGAGAAGAGTACACCCACGCATGGAGCAAGTTAACCAGTAATAGGAAAGGACATATGCAATATGTTAAATGGAAATGAGACTTGCTATATAGGAAGTTTAATTTTCTAAATGACCTCCTGACGCTCTACTGATAAAAAATAACTTGACATTCTTAAAATGTAAAGTATAGATGAAAAAATGTGCTTTTGATGGAATTAGCAATCATGTGTAAATCTGCCAAAGTAATCAATACTTGCCAGATGTCACTCTATTCCAACAATTTAAGGTATTCCATAGCAATAGAGCAGTAATATTTTATTGAACAAGCCAAAAACAAGACAGATGAACAGATAATGCTTAAGCATTAACTCTAAATTGAATTTGAACACTTCAGGAAAAACAATGGATTTTTTTAAAGTGACATTTTTTGCCTTGTTTGTGTACAGATTGTTGATTAAACATTGTTTTGGTCTGAAGGGAGAAGCTTCCAAAGACCTGGCAGCAGCAGAACAGAATTGTTAACTGATTCTTTTTATACAGGATGAATTTGCCCAAGAGTTGCCGTCATGAAACATCAGGTTAGAAGAGTTAAGAAACTGTGAGCTGGACATGCTACAGAGGATGTATTTTCAGTCTTTCAGACCTTTGTTTTCCTTTATGAGATAGTGATACTCCCAGTGATACTACATTATGTCTGTGAAGCATTTTGATCACATATTGCCCTGATGCACCACACGGTGGCTTTACAGAAGAAACTCACAAACTAGGTCCATCAAATGAATGCTTTCCTACTAAAAAAAACCAACAAAAAACCTGCTTAGCTAGTGGCACAAGAGCTATACATTCTACAGTAAAGGAAAGGAGATATTTCAGGTTTTCATAAAAAGAATGGTTTAATGATGCAAAGAGGTGCTGTGTGAAGACAGCAACCAGCAGTACTCACTGATGAAATATCAGCCCTTCAGTGAAATTTCTTGAGCTTCCAGAAAAAAAACAAAAAACCCCACCCTGCACTTGTTTTTCAGTGCATTTGGTCTTATTTCAAGAAATTTCTTTGATACTTAGTTCAGTGAAGGGCAAGAGCTGTCTACCTTTTAGAGGGATTTTATTTAAGACTGAAGCAACATTGAAAATTTTATTTATTTCATTAGGCTTTCCTTGAGCTAACAATCCTGCCAAATCTTAGTTTGCTCTGGTCACAGCACAAACGTTGGACTATGAAATATCAACTTCAGACTGTTGCCTGCGATGTCAATATTTTATATCCCTGTACTAGTCTTTACATGCCAGGGTACAGACAACATGCTATCCACAAGCTGAAAGCATTATCTAGTCAATAGAAACTTCCTAAAATTTACGCTAGAAGATTTAAACAAAAATCCCACAGGACCACAGCCTGTCATCCCCTGAAGGCACGTGTCATGATGCCAGACATGATTAGAATGTGATAAGAAAAGAATTTAAAAAAACACTAAGGATCATGTACAGGAAGCAGCTTCAGGGTTATGCCTTATCAACCCAATCTACTTCTAGCTTTGTAATTAATAAGAAATGGTCAGTCAGACAAAACATACAGGTTGTACTTGCAGTAAGACTTACATATTCCAAGTTCCAAATAAAAGTGTCTCCACTTTTAAAGGCAAAGCATAGTTTTTAAGAAACTTTAGTCATTATAAGAAAAAAAATCCACTAAAAAGGAGCTAGCTCTGAAGGTCTTTATTGACCAATAAATACTTGTTGATGGGTAGATTGTAAGCTAGCTGTTATTCACAATCTTTTGATGTAAAATATGGGTAACTTTGATCCTTGAAGTCCGTTTCTTGCACAGGCTGCTGAAGACCAAGAGAATTACAAGCATCATACATCAGGTCCTGAAGTGCTTCAGCTGCAGCTGATGTTCAAAGGACCGGCATCTCAGATGCCACTACATTATTCCTATTATTTCAATACATTTTAAAAAGTCCTTTGTAAATATACCATCTAGGCTGTGCATTATCTGATGAAAACAGGAAGCAATGCAACAACATTCACAGATTTGGGGCTTGGCTCTTTTTCAAAGCAGTACTGCAGCACAGAGAACTTTTCTATGGCATTTTCATGCCTCATCATCACACAATAAGACTAACACCAGGACTGGGCAATGCTTCACTCAGAGAAAGCTGTTGTTTAGGACACCTTCCATTTTGTAGAAGCACATAGGAGTCAACCACTTTTACTGTTCAGTTGGGGTTGTTTTTACTTACCCTTCACAACTGGCTAAGAAGCAGTTCCCAGACTTTGCTCATTTGTATGTATTCCATATCAGTATTCCATATCAGTCCTGTGATTCAGAAACGTACTTATAAAAGTCTTTCATTATATGTTGATTTTCAGTCCATTTTAACACCTTTTAAGAGGTTAAGCACCATAGGTCTAACTCCATGTCACCCAATGGCCAAACTAAATAGTGGGTAAGGTACATTTCATGGTAATTCTTGCTTCCACGTATTGTGCTTTTGGCCAATCAAGAGGCAACTAGCATTGTAATCTGTTCAAACCCAAGAGAAGGACAGCAATAAAAAGAAGACCTGGGAACCACTTCATTTTTTCTTATATGAGAGAGGGGAACATCATGTTCTCATCACCAGCTTACCCCTATAACAAACTGAAAAGCTGGTGTGAACATTAGAGGACTACTATAGAGATATAGAATTAAAACCTGACATTTTTTTGTGCAATTACAGCTCTTAGGACAGAGAAGACAGCAGCATCGCATATGAACAGCTGTATTTAGTATCTGTATATAAATTGAATACAACAGCAACTGGGAGGAAAGACCATGGAAGAGAAAGGCAGAAGGAAGACAGGAAGATTCCTTAAGGAGTTTAAACTGCTGCCACACACAAATATCCTGTTAAACACTGATCAAGTGTTTGTGTGCCATGTGAGAGAATGCTAATTGTTTACAGGTATCAGAGCTGAAGGACTTGGATGAATACCAGGAAGCACTGCTGAGAAAGTCCATTGTACAATTAAGTAATGAATTGCTGGACAAGGCACTTTCATTTAAGCCCATCCTGCTAGTTCCTAATGCAATTATTTACCACCAAGCGTTTTCCTTTCCCAAGATTGAAACCAAGGAATCAAAACAAAACAAAAAAAAAGCCCCCAAAACCCCCAAAAAAGCCCACACCAAAACCCAAAAAACCAAACCCACCACTCCTGAAAGAATGTTTTCTTTCTTCTGTGGGAAGACAGGCATGAAAGGAGACAGGTCTTGTTTGTTGTAGCACTAATCAATATTTGTAGAAGATTAGGGGAAAAAAAAAAAAAAAAAAAAAAAGAAAAAAACCCCTTCTGGTCTATTTGAGAATGGCTTCAACACCTGCCATTCAGGTGATTCACTATTAGCACCTTTGTCTGACAAACCCATCAGAAAATCTATAAAGCTATGAACACTTCATGTTAACAGGATAATGTTTACAAGGATTTAGCAGAAAACTCTGAAATCATATGCCTAAAATTTTGAGAAACCACCATCTTATTTTTAAAGATTACTTTGGTAAAGTTGGCCAGATGCCTAAGTTGTGCAGTGCCAGCAAGTCCTCATGATTTCTTTTCTGCAGAAAATTTTCTCACTACTGAATATTTCATCCATTCTTCTGCTGTCAGACTAGCTTAATCGAGGTGGAGGAGCTCACCACATATACAGCTCAGGGTGCTTGTCAGCTTTGATCCACAAATCTGGCTGCAGGCTGCACAGGCTATCAGCCTTTCTTGTTTGCCAGGTGAGTCACATCCCTTCTTTATTTGAGTCACTCTGCATCCACAGAAAGATATGGACACTGTTGTTTGAAGGCCAGTGCATCTGAAGTCTCAGTGACCTCCTGAAGTGCCCTTTTTCCTTCTAAGGCCATTAGTGGGACACAGTGACAGTCGTAGCCTGCATCTCAAGCAGGATTACTCTGCAGACTTGAATTTAGTACCTGCCCATCCTTCCTTCAAAAGGAGAACCAACAGTTACTGACCCTGGATGGCCTTCTCACTTAGTAAGAAAGGCCTGCCTGAGACTGAAGGAGAAACAGGTTATCTCACTCCTGTACCTTCAGGACATGCTCACTTCAGTGCAAAAGCTCCTGAGGAATGAGGCTGATAAGGAAGCGCTCCTTTGGCTACTCAGCAGAGCCCATTTCTTCCCACCTCTTCTGCCTCTGGGCCTGGTTAAACTAGTTTGGGCGGCTTACCAGGGGCCTAGAGAACCACATCAAAGCGCTTGGACTTCTTCTGTTGTCTTTGGTGTTTGTGGAGTGGCTGTGAGAAGGCTCCTGCCTCCACCTACATGCTCGGACCACTTGCACGCTAATGGAACAGCACCACAACAACAGTTACCACACACCCCCATGCCCTGCCAGAGGGTCTTCTGGGGAGTGACAACCTGGGGAGGAAGAGCTCATTCTCCAAGCACGGAGCACCACAGCCTGATGTAATTACCCTCCAGCCAGTTGGGGTAACCAGAGGGCCTATGTCCCTGTTCTCCAGCTCTACCTAGGAAGTCATGTCCTCCTGACAGAAAACATGGAGCAAGGTGTCATGCCAAAAGATGAATGTTTATGCAGATCTCTCAGCATATGGGCTGGGACCTTCAGGCTTGTTCCCTTCTCCTTTGGGTTTTGGTATAATTGTGAACACTGGCAAATTAACAGAGACAAAGCAAGTAGAGGAACAGGAAAAAATAGCAAGTTCTCTGGGTTTTCTGCATGGACAGGTTGCTCTCTGTCCTTCAAAACCATTTAAACATCACTCATATAAAGCAATTTGAGAAACATTAAGACCCTTTGCTTTTGACGTCACTGCAAACCAGCCCTTGAAATGTCTTCAGCCTTGAAAACGCAGCTAAGCAGATGTGCCCGCAGTGCCACAAGCACAGGGAGGAGAAAAGCACGAGCGACCTCCTTTACTCGCACCTGCAATGCTACTTAACATCATCTCCCGGGAACGGCCGGGATCGGCCCCGGGATCGGCCGGGCCGAGATCGGATCGGCCGGGCCGGGATCGGATCGGCCCCGCGATCGGATCGGCCCCGCGATCGGATCGGCCCCGGGATCGGATCGGCCCCGGGATCGGATCGGAT
>CM031879.1:27249743-27322913 GCA_018697195.1 Certhia americana
CCGGGCCGGGATCGGAGCGGGCCGGGCCGGGATCGGAGCGGGCCGGGATCGGATCGGAGCGGGCCGGGATCGGCCCCGGCGCACGGGCGCCATCTGGCGGGCGCGGGCGGGGCACAGCCGTGGGCCGGCCATCCCGCCGGTGCCGCCCCCGCTCTGAGGGACGGGACATGCGGAGGGGGCTGCAGCCAGTCCTGCTCAGGGGGCAGCGCAAAGTGTGTCACATCTTTGTCACTGACACTGCCACCGAGTGCACCTCACTCAGCAGGCTTGCTGATGACACCAAGCTGTGTGGTGTGGCCATCATGCTGGAGAGAAGGGATGACACCCAGAGGGACCTTCACAGATTTGAGGGGTGGGTCTGTGTAAACCTCATGAAGTCCAACAGGGCCAAGTGCAAGGTCCTGGGTCATGGCAATCCCAAGCACAAGTACACGCTGGGCAGAGAATAGACTGAGAGCAGGCCTGAAGAGAAAATCTTTGGTGTGTTGAGAAGCTCAGCATGACCTGGGAATGGGCACTCAAAGCCCAGAAAGCCAAACATGCCCTGGACTGCATGAAAGCAGCATGGCCAGCAGGGCAAGGGAGGGGATTTTGCCCCTCTACACCACTCTGGTGAGACCCACCTGGAATAGCTGCATCCAGCTCTGAGGTCCTCAGCACTGGAAGGACATGGACCTCTTGGAGAGAGTCCAGAGGAAGGCTAGGAAGATGAGAGGACTGGAGCACCTCTATAAAGACAGGCTTAGAGTGCAGGGGTTGTTCTGCCTGGAACAGAGAAGCCTTGAAGGAAACCTTATAACAGCCTTCCAGTGCCTACAAGAAAGCTGGAAGGGACTTTCTACAAGGGCATGCAGCGATAGGACAAGGGGCATTGGATTTGTAATCAACAAGGGTAGCTTTCGATTAAGTATTAGGAAGAAAGCCATTATTGTGAAGTTAGTGAGACACCAGAACAAGTTGTCCAGAAAAGCTGTGGATGCCTCATCCCCAGAAGTGTTCCAGGCCTGGTTGGTGGGGCCTTTGAGAAACCAGTCTAGTGGGAGATGTCCCTGCCCCATGGCAGGGGGTTGGAACTAGATGATTTTTAAGGTGTCTCCTAACCCAAATGATTCTATGACAATTCATCAACTTTTTGTTCAGCTCTACATTAGGCCAGCACTATCACAAGTCACACCAACTCCATGGTTGCAACTCCACTGCATGTCTCCCTGGCAAGGAGATAACAGCACATGGCCTTTTTTCCACCAGAACTGCAAGGCCCACACTGGACATCAATAGCAGCCAGAGCCCTAAAACCAATGGCTGAGCCTTCCATACCCCACCAGTGAACCAGTACATCTTCTGCAATCTTTGAGCCTGCACTTGGTGTTTGCCTGACCAACCTTGGCTGCTACTCTCCCAGTTGCAACACCCTACTTTTCCCTGGAGTCACCAGCTGCAAGGGAGGCGAGGCAGGCACTATCACACCAGTGTAGTTTTCTTTTCAGAGCCAGAAGTGTAGTTAGAACCCAAGCCCCATATTTTAGCACTTAAATGAAAATGTCCAGGATTGCACATTTATTCTGCATATGTTTCATCTACACATTTTCAAGTTGACTTTTCTCAGGCATTTTTCCTACAGAAAGATGTCATAGCACGGACTTGATAACCACATACACCTCAGGGTGGTATGCTCTGCCCTCCATGCTGGTAAAGATGTGGATCTCAGGCTTCCTTATATATAGGCATGCCTGGTATACATGGTGCAGCATGTGAACATATGATCAGGTTTTCTCCAAAATGTTTCTTAAGGACAAAATTCATAGCTGTACCAAGCTGCGAGCATACTGGGGTCAAATTTAGACTTAAGTGTTGCAGCGCATCCTCCTGATATTTACTTTGTTTCATAAGGTGTCACACAACAGGCTAATTTCAAAGTGAGAGCTGGAACTGCTCCACAGGAAAGAAAACCGAGGCAACCAGAATGCTGCCAAGACACCAGTGTTACACAACTGTCTTTAAATAGTACTTTTGGAAGGCTGTCAAGAAATATATATTTTCTATCCACTCTTCCACAGCAAACCAATTTTTAGCCATTTTACCTTTCCTTAAACAGGACACAGATTAAAAACTTAGAGCCTGCTGGCATTATTTAAAGTATTGCTTTAGTTTCCCACCATGCACACTTTTGTCTTTAACCCATGAATATTCTTAAAGAGCTTTAAACACTTTCTTATAGTGTATACCATGACATGGACCTGTAACTGAATAGAAGGATTAATATACTCAGACTTCTGATCCCATACATTTTGGCTTTCTGCCCCAAAAGACATGGATGCCTAGCATCCATCTGAGGCCTCTTGTCAGAAAGCTTCTCTGTGAAAACAGATAGCTTTTAAAGATGGCTAGAATAGGTAGTGAACTATACAGTAGTCATAGCCTTTAGCATACTCACATAAAAATCAAGATCACAAGCAAATGGCCCTGAAGTTATTTACAGGAAGGACGATTTCTAAGATTTACCCTGGGCTTATTGCTGCTTCCAGAACAGATTTCTGTCTTGCAGAAGTATTGCACCATCAGCTCTGTATTTTGTGGTGAAAACGCTTCAAAAGTACCTTTAAACAGATTGAAACTCTGGATCCCTAAAACCATCTCCATTTCCTGAGGTCAAGTCTTACATAGCCAGTTTCACAACAATTAGAAAGTCTTAAGTTTCTTCAGAGTCTTTAAGTCATCAACTTGATTACATGCTATTATCTTTGATTTGTTGTTAACTACTACCACTAACGACAGAGCCACAAGCACGCTCTTCTATTCCCATATCTTTTCCACCAGAAGCCACTTCATCCATAAACCTAATAAAGTTCTTCATAAGATTTCAGTCTTCTGCAAGCTTGCTGTATATACCAATCTGTATTAGAGGCTAATTTTCCTAGTCTCATAGTCTAACCACATCACCTTTTGTTTCCCTTGTACCCAAAAATTACTTTTGCACACCAGACCTTGTGCTTTGAAAACACTACCAAAAGTAATTTCTGTTCCAGACATGCATTGCAGACACCACAATTGTAACTTTCAGAAGAGCTTAAAAATGCCCCCAAAACAGTATGACAGAATGAGTCTTAAAACCATAAGAATAAATATGAGTAAAGCCTGCCACCAGGTAGATCACCGGCACATCTCTGCACTTGGAAGGCTGCCAGTTCCCAGCTCCACAAGAACAGCTCTATCTAACAAAGTTGAGAAGTATCCAGTTTCCAGTTAGGAAAACCATATTGAATTGACAAGCACACTGATTCCTATCAAACACCCTTCGCTGGCCCCACTGCTCCTCACATCAGTTGTAGATGCTCATGACCACAGCAGTTCTCAGCAGTAGTTAACACCTCTTCTTGGTCTCCACCATGCCACCTCGCTGTCTGACAGCTGCACTTCACAAAAGCCATAGTTAAAGCTACAATGAACTTGCTATGATAAACCATTTTCCCTGTGGTAAGTCACGCAAAACCTACAAGGGACAAGGAAGAATTCACTACAGGAATTAATAACTGTAATCAAGGGGTCAGAAACCAGTTCCACATCACTTCTGTGTCTGGGAAGCCACACTGAATGTTGAGATCTGCATCACTACAACCCAGTGCAGCACAGCAAACTTCTGTGACATCTGCTGTCCCTCATACATAAGGCCACCACATTACTAGCTAGGCAACCTCTTGACTTGTTGGAGGACTTGTGGACTAAAATAGAAGGGGAAAGCTCAATGACTGGACAGGTAAACATCACAGGGTTTTTACTCTCATCATAATAAAACTGGAGATAACATTTAAGGATATACTAAGTCTACTTCATGTTTAAAGAGAGTCTCTTGTGGACACCTGTGATTTGCTATTCAAGCAGAAAACAAAAATTCAAATGCGCCAATAAATCTACTCCAAGTCTGAAAACATTACAAGAGCCAACTATTTCATGGGCATTTTTTAAACTATAGAAAGAGGCAGTCAAAGCAATGTTTCAGTTAGGTAAAGAAAGTTGCATTAATTTCAAAACTAAATAAAGTTGGAGTCTGTTGCACTGGTTAATGAATGAGGTGACTGTTCTCAAAGATATCCACACATGTACAGATCATAGCTACCATGAACAGTTTTTACAGCACTGCTGTATAATCTCTTTCAGCTATTTGACTAGTGATGGTAATTAAGGACCATAATCCACAGCCAAAAAATAAACAAATGTGAACAACCACCAAAACTTGGGCAATAGAAAAAATCGTGTGTGGATATTCCAGGTTTCTTGCTAAGTACTTCACTGTTCAGAGAAAACTGAAGTTATTATAAGTTCTTAATCACGTACAAAACATAAGAATGGAGCTGAACACTTCACCAGCACAGAAAAAAACAACAGTAACTGAGAAAGTATTGTTTATATAGAATTAATATGTTGAACCTGGATAATAAACAAGATTCAGAGATTAGAACTACCAAAGCAAGAGAAAACCACAAAGAAAGTTTTAAGTTGTAGAGATAGAGCCAACTTAGCCTTCTTTCCTTTGGGGACTGCACAGGAATACAGATATACCTCAGACTTTTTGCAGGATCTGACTCTAGTAAGGTAAGTACTTTACCATACATATTACTTATTATATACCAAAATTGACGTTGTAGTACCAAGGTATTAAATTAAAGACATGTGCATCCTGATTAGAGGTACTAGCCGTGATGTATTATATATGAAAATGAAACATTATGTACAAAAAGTAACAAGCATAGCAACTGATATCTACAAACTAAAGTCACAGTGGCACATTGAACAATTTTAGGTTAACCAGACTCACTTAAAAATAGGAACCAGAGGCTGGGCTCTTCTCTCACCCCATTTTACATGTCTTTACTTCCATTGATTTCAAGTGGAGTTCTTCACAATTTATGCCATTGTGAGAGGAGAATCAAGCCTTGTGTGCTTGAAAGGAAACAGGAGACATGTTTCCCACCAGAGTGCAGGGGGAGATTTAAAAAAAACATAACTATATGAACTGTGAAACCGATAGAGTACACAAGCAAAGGCAGGGAAAGAGGCTCTAGCTGGGGGTGGGGAAGAAGAGAACTTGCAGCTTACCCAGAGGTTTTGGGGCTTTTTTTAAGATTTAGGACAGATATTAGTAAGTCAGAAGCCCAGTCAGTAAACAGGCTCCCAATAAAGGTTTAGAGAACTATTTAGAACTATTGCATTTTTTTCAGACAGCCACCACTGACTTATATTTTCCTACAGTTATTCTATAAGATGAGGAGCATGCCATTTTGTTTGTGGAAGACACAGACTTTCCATTCCTAGAAAGTGGAGATCTGACCTACTTGCATCACCAGAAACATTGCCCAATGATCATTTATACCCAAGTAGATGATCTTCCAAAACTCTTCAGGATCATGTGGACAACTAATATTACAGTGGTTAGAAAGAGTAACACTTGAGACTGGAATTCAAGTCAGACAAAGTCCTATATGTGACACAGGTAACAAAATCACAGTTTGGAGGTGTAGCAGAACAGAAGCTACAGCTTTATAGTCTATGCTTTTTTTTAGGCTTTTCTGTTTTTCTTGGTAGCAGCACATGGTTAGGAAGCTCCTTTTCCACCACTCCACTGTGCACAAACATAATCCTTGTACTGCTCTATCCTGATTGGGCTGATTTGGGAAGCTCACTTAAAAAAAAAAAAAGCAAAAATACGCCAAATATTTTCAAACTATCTCTATCTCCACTTGAGGTATGCCTGCACAACTGTGACAGTGCAAGGAAACAGCTTGAGTATTTTACAGAGGGAATACAGACTTAATTCATTGTTTTATATACCATAGAAATGCAAGATTGAAGTAATTCATATTTATTCAGAGTCCAATGCTGACAAAATATTACTGTAACTGTTTGGAAATGCTTTTTCCCAACTTTCACTTATGTGCACAACCCCGTCACAGCTTACACAGCAGATTTTAAGCACCAGCACTGCAGCAGGACAACATGCCAACAGTTTCCTTTTAAAAAGAAGCCTAGATTATCTACTCAAAATTGCATTAGATATCAGCTGATTTAGCACACAACAAAGCAGGATGAAGGTAAATGCATAGAATTGCACAAAGGAGGACGACTTCTATCTGCAGAAAAAATGTTGCATAATTCAAAGTGTGCCTGCTGATCTTCATGAGATGTGTTCTTTCAAAGCGTAAGTCTCCTTCCAGAGGCACTCAGAAGGTGGAGAGGGACTCAAGAACAAACATATGTCCTTGAATTTCCAACTTTGTGTTGCACTTAGCATTTAGATGTTGAACACTGACTTAGGCATCAAAGCTAAAAAGAAAAAAAAAAGAAAAAAAAAGGAAAAAAGAAAAAAACAAAATAGAAGCCTTAAATGAACAGGAGCCTGATATCACTCCAGTTCCTAGAATAAAGACTTCAAGTATACCTTTGTTAAAGTGCCATCATAATATCAGTACCTCTTGACAGCATCAGCTCCAGGCTAATAAGACATCCACTAATATGTCAGAAATGTTTATGAACAGCCACAACACAATACGAGACAGACAAGGACACATTAAAAAAGCAATCTTCCAAAATTACAGTCTAAAAGGTGGCAGACGAAGAGCTAGACAATAGAGCTCTGAGTGTTGGGGGACATTTTGCAAAGATATCTGAAAAGCAATAAATCTGCAGCAATGAAACAGGTACCTGTTTGTCACTGTGGTCACTTCAGTTCAATCAAATGCACATATTCAATTTCAGTGTATTAACAGCTACTCTAAAAACATGCAAGCTGTTCTTGCATGAAATCAACAGTTTTATGTAACTGGAAAATCATATATTGAGAACAAAATGGGATATTAGCCTGGACAACCTTCACACCACCTGAAACCCCCTGCAACTATGTCTAAGCAGATGGTCTATATGACAGGTTGGGTATAAAACTGGACGTTTACTGGATTCACAAACAGCTACAGAAACCATTGAGCTCAGTAATCTGCAGCATCCTTTGCTGAGAGCACTTCTACAGCTTTTTGGCAGCTCATAGTTGAACACAACAGCAATACACAAGCCTCCCTCTTACTCTGCAGACATTCTCTCCAGACTTACTCTGGAACAGTCTCCTCCCCCAGAGCCTCCCAAGGAGAGGCCAATACCCTGTAAAAAAGGACCCACACTCTGGGATCTGTCTGCGAGAGCTGCTGTAACACAACTGCTTGTTTTTTTAGGCAGTCACCATTTCTCCTGAGTAGCAGTGGTACCTCCTAGCAGATACCTGCTGAAATCCAAACATACATCAAGCTGCTAAGAGAACAGAACAAAGCTGCATCCTGGGTAAACAACATCCTCACAAGGCTGGAAGTTTTTCTGTACTTCATAACAGATGAGAGCCTGGTCTGCTTTCTACATGTTTGGCAATACTCTAAGACATTTGTTGGCTATTGGCCTACCAAGCTGTTTAGGCTAGTCAGTTTCTTTGCACTTGCTTTATACTATTAATTTTATTAAATATAAACATATCCTTTGTATATATTTTTCTCATATTCCATATGCACAGAACAAGGTCATTTCAGCCCAAGGATGAATGAAAACTCAATATTTACCACACAGATCCACTATGCTTTGCAAACAAGACTGGAAAAATGCCCTCTCACAATGAAATTATCCATACCATCTTTCTGATGAGCAAAGCATGAGGAAAAAGTTCAAAGCTCTCAGAAAGCCATATGTATACTTTTACAAAAGACATCTGTAATTCACCAGTGAGGTTCTAGACCTAGCATAATTTATTTAGCAGTCTGTATATAGAGATGCAAATCTGCAAGGTTCAGACATTTCTTTAGCGCCTCCATAAAATTCATTTTAAAGTATATAAATATTCATACTTTGAATAGTCATCTCAGCATGTGAAGCTTTTATTTTTATATGAAAATACCAATTCCTGCAAAGAGTCTGAAATAAAATAAAAACGTATTAATCCTAAAGTATGCACACAAACACATGAAATTTCTTTACATAAACACTTCTGAACTTCTGGGTGATTAACGCTTGATTACAAAAAGAGATCCTTAAAAACTATCTTCACTAATCATGCACTAATTTTTAACGCACTTGAAAACAAGTCAGGTTTTACTGCTGTTAGACAAGTTGATCCACACCTGAAAGCACAAGGTGGCTTTTCAATTTGCGCCGTGGTTGTTGCGTGTCTCTGCTGCTACGGAAATGGGCCATGGGTGACGGCAGTGTCCGACAAGCCCAAGTGCTGAACGGGTTGAGCAAGAGTGCCCGGGTGCCTCGGCAGAGCCTCCTGCTGAGCCAGCAGCACCACTGTCACAGGAGCACTTGGCTAATGAGGAGGTCGGGGCACAGCAGAACCGGGAAAGCTGAACCATTACGGGTGGCTTACATGGCTCCAGTAGGGAATCACAGGAATACACAAGGGATGTGTGCTTTGAGGAATGGCACAGAAGCGTTTGTCTAGATATGTTTAAAGATTCAGAGGCAAGTCTTTTGTATCAGTCTTTTTAAGACTGGTGAGAGAAGATGGAACTTATCTACAGAACAAGAGGGTGCAGTCCTATCATGCAGCATGATCCAAGACCTACATTATTATATTCATAACTGCATACATGTTCTTATTTTTTTTAAACACTCAAACACATTCAGAAATGAAGATGCTTGGACAATGAAGACTCTGCAAGAAAATTTAAGGGACTAACATCACCCTGCTTTAAAAAAAAACCAAAGTCTGTAAGTTTTATTACAAGCATCATGATACTGACATGCAGATTTTTAATCATGCTGGTTGCAATTATACAAATCAGTGTTCCAATCCACAGAGAAGTCAGTTTTCATATACACCACATTAACACAGACATTAGACAGGATTTGGCATGCTGCCGACCGAGAAGCCCAGTTCTGGAATCACGTAATATTAAGTCTGGGGTTACTTGATGCAAGATTAGAAGGCAACAAGCTTAAAAAGGTGGTTACAAAAACATCACAGGAAACAAAATTATTTTAAATAAAAGCAAGCAATTATATTTCAGTATTTGGATGGCAGTCGAAAATGCTTTTTTGGCATGCAACCACTCCACCAAGTTAATATTGTGTGTAACTGGAAACATTTAAAAATATTCTTGCTAAAGTCAAAGACGGTAATTACAAAATTATGGGACCTGTCCTTAGATAAACGGGGGGCAACTGAATAAAACTTGTTATATCTGTTATAGATACAAACCTACAAGCACACACAGTACATAATGCTCTTACATTTTAAGAAGGGGACAAAGGGGAAGAAAGAGAAAATGAAGGAGAGAAGTACACAAGACAGAACAGCAAGAGCTATCAGATGCTATAAATCAATGTTTTAAAGAGAGACCTTAGACAGGAGTACCCAACTTTGGTACTGAACATCTGAAAAACACAGTTCCAGCATTTGTTGACGTGGAAATGAAAGGCCTACCTGAGAGACTGTCTACCCCAGGTTTACTAGCTAGCAAAACATTGGGCTTGATAGGTTCATAATGATCTTGAAAAGCAACTCACCAACCTTACGGCTATATTTAAGCACTTTTAGGAAGCCTTCCAGGCAGTGTTCCAAGAAAAGGTAAACTAGCAATAAGCTATCATTTACAGACATTTTAAAAATACTAAAAATGTTTGTGTTGGCTCTTACCTCTTGTATATGAGCACTTCATTCATATTGTACATTTAAAAAAACCTTCTTGCACAAGAACATAATTGAGGAGTATTGTCAGTTTGAGATGAGAAGTCAAATGCTCTTTTAGTTCTGCTAAAAATATATAATGTATTTTATGAATATTATAAATAACTAAAATACAAAGAGGAAGGGTTGTAGCAGACCACCTGTGAAATTTTCTTCAGTAGCTGGAAATATCCTTTGTCAATGAACCAGCAGCCAAAGAGCTGTTTCTGAAAAAAGGATGTAATTTTGGCAAACTGATCTGATAGTCTATCTGGGAATTTCTGCCAGAAATGCCACGACTTCAGTGTGCTATTACTTGCAAAACATGTTTCTTCCCATCATTCTTCAGCCATAAGGTGGGAGGAGGAAAAGATGAGCAATAGCTGTGCTGTAGCCTTCCAAGCTGGCTCTTCCCATTATACAACTCCTAATCCAAACAATTTAAGCACACAAGTAAAAGCTACTCATTTCTGTAAACATTTCCAGGAGCAGGACCTAAGCTTGCATGGCTTACACCAAGCATATACTAATGGCCAGAGCTAACCTCAAGTTTACTTCTGTTTAAACAGCATAAGCAAAAACCAGTGCTGGCCAAACTGAAGCTTAAGCCTTAATACAAGTGGGTAAACTGAATATTGATATAAGCCACTTGGCCACCAGGGACCCATCTCAAGCCAGCATTCTTAGTGCAATATTGTATCATGCAACAGTTTTCTCAGAAATACAAATGATGTTTCTCAACTGTTAAAAAATAAAAAGCAATGTTTCAGAGCATGCTTTTATACCCGAGCAGCAGGGATCTCTTTACTTTATCCTAAAGCAGTCACAGAAAACAGAAACACAACCCAGCTTGTTTGTTTTAAATGAAATTCATCACTGCACATCCAATTAACTCTGGAATGCATAAGACATAGCACCCAAGCAAACAGAGGCTTTAAATTTAAGAGCAATTTCAGCCTGCTCTGTTAGAAGCTGCGTATAGCAGTAATTGACAAAGTATTTATTACGCAAGATTCATACGACAACGGGGAAGGACTTTTAGGCTACAATATAAAGGCAGCATTAGAAAGGGTCAAAACCAATCTGCAAAAGCATAATATGAAGCAAAGCCATTTAATTTACTCTGTAAAATGTAGACAGTTCATCAGCATACAAAAGTTTCACAGGAAAACAATGACAAAGTAAAAGTCATCCTATTTTCATATGCTAATTAATTAAATATGTCAAATGCATTTAACCTCTTATTATAACCATAGGGGGAGACAGACCAAACTCTTGAAGTTCCAAAAAGCCAGGTCATTAGTGTGCCAAGTCATTCTTCAGATCTTCTCCATATATACAAATTTACATTCCCAACTTAAAACATATGTAAGTAAAACTTTACTCCCCCTCCCACCTCCTCCATTTTTCCTTCTTTGGAAGGCACTTGCTATCTCTCGCTCCTGTATTTTAAAGTCTTATTAAATGCCAAAAATAACTCATTTGCTAGGGGAAAAAAAATCCTAAAAGCACAGAAGCCATTTTGCCAAAGGTCTGAGTTAAACACCCCAGTCCCCCTAAGACATAGAATAAGATAGCTGAAAATGAGATTAATAACCTTCTTGCACATATGCATGAAAATCCACACAGTATGTAGTCTTTAAGTTCAGATGACATTTCCAGCCTTTCCAAACAAGAAAGGGATTCTTATGTTTATGTAAGTTTGTCCTTACTTAATAAATCTTAAATTGAAACAGATTTTTTTTAAACAGTTACCTTTTTCAGAGTTATCATTCTACAGGATATTAGGAAAAACCAGACTCTCCTGTTGCTTTTACCCACATCTGACTCCAATCTTAATAGTTTAGCTATTAACCCTGTAAGGTCCTTACACACACACCTTGCCCAGTTGATGTTAAAAATTTTATATGACTGATCTGGGCTTACTCATTACAAAACCTTTTGTTGTACAGAAAGAGTACAGCTCCACGGACCTTGATTTACAGGACACAATTAACCGTGCTGTTGGCAGAACTGCACCAGCCCGGCCCATCCGGGCTCTGCAGGGAGAAATGAAAGGATCTGTCACTGCATCAGAGTAACGGCTCTCTCCATCCCCTTTCCACTCCTTGTCCAAGCTCATTCAGACCAACTCACATCTTGGGATGAAAACCTGGCCATTGTGATATACCTGTCTTGTAAAGAAATAGTACAAATTACCTTAATTCCCCCTAGAAATAGTAAGAACTACAGCTAAAGGGGAGAAAACCCCATCCTACCAGAAAAATCTCAGTACTTACTATAGAGTTTGTCGTGCAAAACATGTAGCTTAAAGATCTCAGTTACCAGCTAAACAAGGATCACAGGGAATTTCGCCACAATAACGCTAGTCATTTATTTATGCCATTTTGTTAGGTTCTGGCTTGTTGGGAATACGCATTGTTAACCATTAAATTTCGCTGTATAAACATTTCTCAGCGAGCTTGCAAAAATACCCCCCGCTGCGTTTCCTCGCTCTCCAGCTGATAGCATTTAGAAACACGGGCACTGGTGGGTGCTTTAATTTGCCTTCCTGCGCCACCCCCGCTGGGCTACAGCGAGAGAGCCCTGTCAAAGACCGGACCGCAGAGAAGGAGTCTGGACTCAGCCCAGGCCGGCCGATTGACAAATGCTGGCTGCTGGAGTTTGAAATCCCGCGGTGGGCATAAATATTCTGGGAGAAGGGACCCGCGGACGGTCCATGGCCCTTCCAGAGCTCTCGTCGTTAAGAAAGGAAAGCACAAACACATACTTCAGCGAGGTCCGTGGCTGCAGGGGTGGGTGTGGGGATTACCCCGCAGTTAAAGCGGACAGCGCGGAAGATGCCGCCGGGATGGCAGACCGAGGTTCCCACCCCGCCAGGGTCCCGCTCGGGGCAGGAGGGCGCTCAGAGGCGGACGCTTCTCTCAGGATAAGGGAGAGGGCGGAGGCTGCCTGGAAGGGGCCAGTTGTCATGCACTGACAGGCAACAGCTGAGCTCCCGCATCTGGACCCTCACTCAGACCGGCGGGCGCACCGAGCCGGCTCGGCGGCGGCGCCGCGACACCTTCCCCCGACAGCCGCCGCGGGGCTCGGCGGGACGCCCTGCGCTCCCCACCGCCTCCCCCGCTCTCCAAACCGCAGCCCCGTCCGACAACTCCGCGCAGGACGGTGCAGCGCCAGCGGCGCTGACGAACGCCGGCTCCGGGCTCGGGCGGCTCCTCACCGGCGCTCCCCGGCGATGCGAGCTCCGGGCAGGGCACAAGACCCCCACCGCACCGCGGGAAGCGCTCCGCCGCCAGCGGCACGGTGCCGGCTGCGGACGGCGCTCCGCCAAACCCCCCGGGCGTTCCGCCGCGCCGCCGCAGGCTGCCCGTCAGTCGTCACCCCGGGGAGCCTCGCAACTTACCCTTCCCGCAGCGCTAACGGAACCACGGCGACGTATTCCCGAGAGCGGCGTTGGGTCGGGCACACCGACAAAGACGGTGGAGGCGACAGCCGGTTCTGTCACACGGAGGCAGCGCCGGCGGAGACGGCGCATCTCCGGCAGCGCCTGCGGACGAACCGCCCGGAGCTCCTCGGCGCCCGCCGAGCTGGGGGGGGGGGGGGTGGGTTGGGGGGGCCGAGGCCGCGGCGCGCTCCCCGCCCTAATGGGGCTTCGGCCCGCCCGCGCCCGGCCCGGCGCCGTGCCGCGCTCCGCCGCGCCATCGGCGCCGCCCGCCGACGGCCCACCAATCGCCTGCGGGCCGGCGGCGCGCGGGCCCGGCAGGCCGGAGGCGCGGGGCGGGTCCCAGCGGCGGGGCGGATGGCGGGAGAACTTGTGGGGACGCGTGTGGGGCTAGGGGGTGCAGCGGCGGGTCTGTGCTGCCTTTCGCTCGGTCGACGGGACTCTGAAACCGACAGCTTTCATCACCGCGGCAGCGGGGAACGGGGAAGTTATGAAACACTCTCCCGCTGGTCTTGCATAGAGCTGCGATGGATCCCGTCCCGTTGGGGTTTGCGGCCCGCGGTTCCCGGTGTGCTGGATGGCACAGCCCGCGGGCACACAGGGCACTGCTGCAGACAGGGCGGGTGCGGGGCCCGCAGTCCCCCCCCCAGCGGGATGGCTGGCAGGGGTGGGCGCACCCCGACCAAAGCCTCGGTCTCATCACTGGCAGCGACGGCAAAACGAAGAGCGATCGGCATTAAGGACACTGAAGCAGCCAGGCCGAGGGATACATCCTCTCCTCTCGGCGTTACTGGCCTTTTGGTATCTGTTGAGTTGCTGGAGTCTGCAGCCCTTGATCCTATTGCCGCCGCACCTAATACTCCTTGAGCCACGTGGTATTGAGGCTGCTGGTTCTCTAGTGTGTCAATCAGTGTTTAACTCGCTAAAGGTGTAAACATAAAGGATCATATAAACATGGCATTTAACTCACATTATATTATCTTCTATAGATGCAAAGGGAAAGATCAGAATCAGTTTGCAGAGTGACCTTCTAGGCAGTCACCAACTCTCCCACTAATGGTGAAACAAGTGTGTTCGTAGCCTTAAAAGTTGTTTTTTATAAAGCTGTTCCTCTGGCATGTCTTTCTTGATTCTCTACACAAGTAATTCCGATTTTCTTTAGGTTTTGAAAACACGTTTGGGTTTTCGCTCTGTGTTAGCAGAATAAGTTTGTCTGTATTCCAGTCTGGGTCAAAATAATCTTTCTCTACTGAAAAAATAAAAACTCACAGGAACCACTTAGACTACAACCAAGGCTACAACTTTACTACAGCAAGAGCATAAACTACTTTATCACCTAATAAGTTTCAACGGCAATTCAAACCCTTGTGTTCTTAAATCTTACTATCTTTTTTTTAAATGTTAAAATTTTCAATTCCTTTAAATATTAACCAAATCTGGAATAAAGATTTCCAAATTGCATCCTGAAGTTTTCAGAAAAATAGATGCTTGTACAGACAGGGTAAACGTCAGAAGAGTCAGCTCTCCCCATCAGAACTGATTTGTATTCTCTCTAATTTAAGAAAACACAGAGGATGACAGAAGTGTTAAAACCTTAATAATGTAAAATATATAATAATAAGTTATATATAACTGTAAACTTATTTCAAGAGAATGAGAATAAAAGGGTTCAAAGATCAAGGACCTCTGCTGCCTTGGAGCTGTTTGTCCCTTGTCTTTGTTCTTTCCCTGCCACCTATTCAAGCATTTTCTGTGTCCACTTACACAGATCTAAATACCTTTAGGCTCTGCTGGCGCACTGCTGATTTCTGTCCATTTACTTTCTTCCCACTTCATTTTCCAAATACATAGGAAATCAGATGCTTGGCTTTTAAATAACCTGTCAAAGGTGTTTGAAGTCATATATTAGCAGATCTGAAATCTGGAATGAAAGATTTATGCCATGCAACCTCTTTTAGTTGTATATCTGTTATTCTGATCCTCACTTACAAGTGCCTACTAATTAAGCTATAAACTCCTAGTTTCTACTTAACCTAGTGTACCTGGTCCCTTTGCACCTTGATGTATTTACCCCTTTATGGCCATGCCTGCAATGCAAATCCAGCATGCTGTTTAAAAAGTGTTATAACCTGCTCGGTTTTTTCACCACGGGACTGAAAATAAGCATGTTCCGGTTAACCACTCTAAGCCTGAACACTACAGACAATTTTTTCTTTGGACCTACACGAACTTCGTATGTGTCTCCAAGAGAAACACCCTACTTGCAAACGCAGGAAAGACTAAAGTGACAACCTGCAAATGCATTAGTGATGAGGGGACTATAATATTTTCCCTCACTTTATTTTCACTTTCTGTGGAACTACTTGGCTTGTTGTGCTTTTGTTGCGTTCTCGCATCTTTGGTACTGTTCACAGGTTAGAATTTCATTTGCACATTTTTTTTTTGTTTTTTTCATTGCGCTTGGCAACGTTGTGGATAATTTGAGGATGGGGTCTTTCTGCTGCTGGAGTAGGATGCAGAGGGTAGAATGACGATACACATTAAAAAGCCCAGAATTAACAATATCCTATTTCTGTAGCTTAAACTTCTAATCAATATTTCAAAAATATCTTGCAAGGAAAAAAATTAAATGCTGGTTTAAATTGAAGGGGCTTGAGTACCATCCTTTGGTAACTGTGACATAATAATACCCCCAATTCCAGAGACGTTATTTTAACCCATTTTATATGAAAAATGGTTTCTAAAATATTTGCTATATTTGGAATTTTTGGTATAAATTATTGCTGACAGTTTACATTAATTTCATGTGAGGAATGCAGGTTTGCCCCACTTTGCAGGGTTACCGAATTAAAAATGTGAGCATGAGTATTTTTTCTGTGATTTTGCAATAGGAGGAAGTCTCTGTACAGATTATACAGGTACCCTGGAATAAAATGCCTAGAGCAATCCATCAGACCTTATTTTCCCAACCTAACTCGTCCAGTGAATACTTTACAATATTTCTATTATCTTTAAAAAGACTCCCATGTTAACATATGGAAACTGTACCTGCAGAGTTGAAGCTGCAACTGCAGTAAGCAAACAAGAGTAGCTCCTTGTGTAACAATATGTATCTAGCACTGGGTGTAGCTTTGAGGCTGGCTGGGAAGAGTTGTCTGGTCCAGGTGGCCCTCAAGATGCCTTCCAACCCTGATCCTGTGATCTACGCTGTTTGATTCCGCCATACGGGTCTGACTTGCTGTCTGACTAACTAAGCCATGTAAAAGGGGATAGAAAAGCCCATCCGTGCCTCTGCAGAGAAATGAAAGATCTTCACTGCACAAGTACGGCTTCTCTCCTCCCCCTTTCACACCAACCCTTGTCCAAGCTCATTCGACCAACTCACATCTTTGTAGAAACCTGGCCATTGTGATTACCTGTCTTGTAAGACATAGACAAAGTACGTTAATTCCCTCCTAGAATACGTAAGAACTACAGCTAAAGGGAGCAAAACCCATCCTACCAGAAAATCTCCTACGTCCTATAGCGTTTGTCGGGCAAAACCATACTTAAAGATCTCAGTTACCAGCTAACAAGATCACAGGGAATTTCCCACCATAACGCTAGTCATTTATTTATGCCAATTTTGTTAGGTTCTGGCTGTTTGGATACTCATTGTTACCCATTAAATTTCGCTGGTATAAACATTTCTACAGCGAGCCTTAGCAAAAATACCCCCCCGCTTGAGTTCCTCGCTCTCCAGCTGTAAGCATTTAGAAACACGGGCACTGGTGGTTGCTTTAATTTGCCTTCTTGGCCCCCCGCTGGGCTACAGCGAGAGAGCCCTGTCAAGACCGACCGCAGAGAAGCGTCTGGACTCAAGCCCATGCCGGCCGATTGACAAATGCTGGCTGCTGGAGTTGGAAATCACCGCGTGGGCATAAATCTTCTGGGAGAAGGACCCGGCGGACGGTCCTGGCCCTTCCAGAGCTCTCGTCGTTAAACGGAAAGCACAACCACCTACTTCGCCGGTCCGTTCTGCCGGTGTGGTGTGGGATTACCACCCGCAGTTAAAGCGGACAGCGCGGAAGATGCCGCCGGGATGGCAGACCGAGGTTCCACCCCTCCAGGGTCCCGCCTCGTGGCAGTAGGGCGCTCCGAGGCGGACGCTTCCTCCTGATAAGGAAGTCGGAGGCGGCCTGGACGGTCCAGTTGTCACCACTGACAGGCAACAGCTGGCTCCCCATCTGACCCTCACTCAGACCGTCTGCGCCCCGGCCGGTCGACGGCGGGCGCCGCGACCAACCTTCCCCGACATCCGCCGCGGGCTCGGCGGGACGCCCTGCGCTCCCCACCGCGCCTCCCCCGCTCTTCCAAGCGCACCCGACCGTCCGACAACTTCCGCGCAGTACGGTGCAGCTCCGCGGCACTGACGAAAGCCGGCTCCGGCTCGGGCGGCTTCCCCTCACCGGCGCTCTCCCGCCCCGGCGATGCGAGCTCGGCTCGGCACAAGACCCCCCCTCCGCCCCACCCACCCTGGGAACGCTCCGCCGGCCCCCCAGCGCCCGTGCCGGCTGCGCGGCGCTCCGCCAAACCCCCCGGGCGTTCCGGCCTTCGCCGCCGCAGTCTGCCCGTCCAGTCTTCACCCCGGGGAGCCTCCACTTACCCTTCCCGCATCGCGAACGACCACGGGCGACGTATTCCCGAGATGCGGCGTGGGTCGTCACACAGCCGTACGGTGGAGGTGGCGACAGCCGGTTCTGTCATCACACGGAGTCAGCGCCGGCGGTAGCCGGCGCATCTCCGCAGCGCCGCGGACGGCCCGCCCGGAGCCCCTCGGCCGCCCCGCCGCGGACTGGCCGAGCCGCGGCGCGCTCCCCCGCCCTAATGGGCTCGGCCGCCACCGCGCCCGGCACTGCCGCCGCCGCGCTCCGCCGCGCCCCTTGTCTGCCGCCCGCACGCGGCCCACCAATCGCGTGCGGCCGGCGGCGCGCGGGGCCCGGCGGGGCTGGGCGCGGGGCGGGCCGCGGGCGGAGGGCGGTAGAACGTGGGGGAGCGTGTGGGGCTAGGGGGGCAGCGGCGGGGTCTTGTGCTTGCCTTTCGCTCGGTCGACGGACTCTGAAAACCGACAGCTTCACCGCGGCAGCGGACGGGGAAAGTTAATGAAAAACTTGCTCCCGCTGGTCTGTGCGAGAGCTGCGATTGGATCCCGTCCCGTTGGGTTTGCGGCCCGCGGGTTCCCGGGGTGCGTGTGCACAGCCCTGGCGGGCACACTGCACTGCTGCGACCAGGGCGGGCGGGGCCCGCAGTCCCCCGAGCGGGGCTGCAGGGGGTGGGCGCACCCCGAAAAAAAGCCTCGGTCTCCAGCACTGCAGCGACGGCAAAACGACGCGATCGCGCAGTAAGGGACACTGAAGCAGCCAGACAGAGGGATAAATCCCTCTCCTCTCGTCGTTACTGGCACTTTTGGTATCTGTTGAGTTGCTGGAGTCTGCAGCCCTTGATCCTATTGCCCGCACCTAATACTCTTTGAGCAACGTGGATTGAGCTGCTGGTTCTCTAGTGGTCTCAGTGTTTAAACTCGCTATGGAAACATTAAAGGATGAGTAACATGGCATTTAACTCAACATTATATTTCTTCTATAGGTGCAAATTGGAAGATCAGAATAATTTTGCCAGAGTGACTTCTAGGCAGTCACCAACTCTCCCCACTTGGTGAAACAAGTGTGTTCGGAGCCTTAAAAGTTGTTTTTTATAAAGCTGTGTCTCTGGCAGTGTCTTTCTTGATTCTCTAAACAAGGAATTCCGATTTTCCTTTAGTGTTTTGAAACACGTTTGGTTTTCCTCTGTTAGCAGAATAAGTTTGTCTGTATTCCAGTCTGGTCAAAATAATCTTTCTCTATCTGAAAAAATAAAAACTCACAGGAAACAACTTCAGACTACAACCATAGGCTACAACTTTACTACAGTCAAGAGCATTAAAACTACTTATCACCTTATAAGTTTCAACTGCAATTCAAACCCTGGGTGTTCTTAAATCTTAACTTATCTTTTTTTTAAATGTTAAATTTTCAATTCCTTTTAAATATTAACCAAATCTGAAAATAAAGATTTCCAAATTGCATCTCTGAAGTTTTCAGAAAAAATAGATGCTTGTACAGACAGGGGAAACGTCAGAAGAGTCAGGCTCTCCCCATCAGAATGAATTTGTATTTCTCCTCTAATTTAAGAAAAAACACAGAGGATGAAGCAGAAGTGTGAAAACAATTAAATATATTGTAAAATATATAATAATAATGTTATATAATAATACTGTAAAATTAATTGTAAAGAGAATGAGAATAAAAGGGTGGCAAAGATGGCAAAGGAGCCATCTGCTGCCTTGGAGCTGTTTGTCCCTTGTCTTGTGTTCTTCCCTGCCACCTATTCAAGCATTTCTGTGTCACTTATCACAAAGATCTAAATACATTTAGGCTCTGCTGGCAGCACTGCATGATTTCTGTCATTTACTTCTTCCCACTTCATGTTCCAAAGACATAGGAAATAAGATTGCTTGGCTTTTAAATAACCTTGTCAAAGGTGTTTGAAGTCATATATTAGCAGATCTGAATCTGGAATGAAAGAATTTATGGCCAATGCACTCTTTTAAGTTGTATATCTGTTTATCTGATCCTCACTTACAAGTGCCTCTAATTAAGCTATAAACTCCTAGTTTCTACTTAACCATATGGGTAGCCTGGGAAGTTTGCTACCTTGATGTAATTTACCCATTCTATGGCCATGCCTGCAATGCAAAATCCAGCATGGCTGTTTAAAAAGTGTTATAACCTGCTCTGTTTTTCACCACGGGGACGGAAATAAAGCATGTCCAGGTTACCAGCTCTAAGCCTGAAACACTACAGACAATTTTTTCTTTGGACCTACACGACTTCGTATGTGTCCAAGAGAAAACACACCTACTGCAAACAGCAGGAAAGACTAAAAAGTTACAACCTGCAAATGCAATTAGTGAGGAGGGGACTATAATAGTTCCATCACTTTATTTTTCACTTTCTGTGGGAACTACTTGGCTGTTTTGTGCTTTTGTTGCGTTCTCTCTTTGGGTACTGTTCACAGGTTAGAATTTCATGCACTTTTCATTCGCTTGAAGTGTGGATAATTTGAGGATGGGGTCTTGTCTGCTGCTGGAGTAGGATGCAAGAGGGTAGAAGGAACGATTACACATTAAAAAAGCCCAGAATTACAATATCTATTTCTGTAGCTTAAACTTCTAATCAATATTTCAAAAATATCTATGCAAGGAAAAAAAATTAAACTGCTGGTTTAATTGAAAGGGGCTTGAGTACCACCTTTGGTACTGTGACATAGTAATACCCCCAAATTCCAGGAGACTGTTTTTACCCATTTTATGAAAAATGTTTTCTAAAATATGTTCTATATTTGGAATTTTTTTGTAGAAATTATTGCTGACAGTTATCATTAATTTCATGTGAGGAATGCAGGTTTTGGCCCACTTTGCAGGAGGTTAAAATTTAAAAATGTGAAGCATGAGTAATTTTTCTGTGATTTTGAAATAGGAGGAAAGTCTCTGTACAGATTCATACAGGTACCCTGGAAGAAAATGCCTAGAGCAATCCATCAGACCTTATTTTCCAATCCTAACTCTTCCAGTGAATACTTTAAATATTTCTTATTATCTTTAAAATATCCCATGTTTACATATGGAAACTGTACCTGCAGAGTTGAAGCTGCAACTGCAGGTAAGCAAACAAGAGTAGCTCCTTGTGTAACAAATATGTAGTCTAGCACTGGTGTAGCTTTGAGGCTGGCTGGGAAGAGGTGGCTGGTCCAGGTGGCCCTCAGAGATGCCTTCCAACCCTGATCCTGTGATCTAGAGCTGTTGGATGCAGCCAATACGGGTCTGACTATGCTGTCTGACTAACTAAAGCCATGTAAGTATGGGGAATAGAACAAGGCCATGCCTGGAGATGGAGAGTTTTGAGTGAAACATAGCAGTCTTTACACTGACTTTCTGCCACCCCACAGATGTCTGTGATGGGTTTACTGTGTATTAAAACAAAATTTTTGTTAAACTGGGGGCAAGATTTGAATTTTGTGCAAGGTCCAATTTTACTTTGGTTTAGTTTTTTTCTAAGGTGTGAAGCATAGACCAGGTTCATTTGGGGTTTGGGGGAGAGAAATAGTGCTTTAATTTCTGTTACTTGCTTTCTATAACACTGTACATTGGATTTTTACTTTCTCTTTTTATTACTTAGTCTTTCTTCAGGAAGGGGTGTCATACTGATACAGTGGCCATTCCTTTCCTATACGTGCCGCTAAGCAGCAGTAGGAATGCCTCAGTTTCCCTGTTTGCATGAAGAGAATAAAACTGTCTTATACCTCATGGGCCACATAAGGCTTAGTTAATCTTTATGCAGAGTTTTTCAGACACAAAGCTGTATGGAAGCTTATCAATTATTAATATTAGCAAAAGCAGCCTGTTGAAACTCTGTGTTATGTGTTTTGGTGGTTTTGGGACACTTTCACTGGAATAAAATAATGTGGATTGGCCAAAGCAACTAGGCATAAGCTTTCAAATGCCGATTCTTATAAACCCAACTCTTTTTCTTTGGCTTGTGCCCAGCAATATGTTCTTCATTGGTTATATAGAATTGGGTTAAAAAAAAACCCCAGTCTTATTAATGAGTTTTCAAACTGACATTAAGAGGATTGTTTTCCCCTTAACCTTGGCAGGTGTGGCACTTCTGTCTTCTGTAGCTGCTTGAACCTAAAAATCTACACCAAACCATCTCTGAGTGCTGTATGGTCTTGCAAGGGTAGTTTGAGACCTGGTCACTGGTGAGTCAAAGCAGGGATAGACTGAGGAGTACTATGAGTCCCATCACAGGTTTGATTTCTTTTCCCATGTAAACATGGGTGAAGCATGCAAGGAGGGAGGGAATTGCATCCTGCCACAGGGTCAGGAACAAGCTGGAGAGCATGCTTGCATTTTGGAACGACTTCTTAGGCTTTCTAGGCCAAGTACTGTTCCAGTTTACTGTATCTCCTTTTTTGATTTATTTTTGCAATAGCACTTCATTTTTGTATAAGATCCCTCCTGCTGATTTTTGTCTGTTTTGTTTGTTTTGGCCTTATCCTATGGCTCCATAACTTTTTCAGCTGTATAGTCCTGCCTAACCTCTGTTTAAAAGTCAGCTGAATCCTTGCATGGCCAGCTAAAAAAGACGTTTCTTAAGGATTTCTTTCACAGGCACCTTCCCTGGATATTTAACTCTTTATATCCTTCCTGGGCTAAACTGTTATCCTTATACGAAGGCTTTACGCCCTGCCTTTCATCACAGATTATTCCATTGATTCTTCTAGCCTAGTTATTTCCTGTGGACTAGAAAAAAAAGGGCAATTTGACTGAGGTGAAAAAGCAACATTTAATTTCCAATACATATAAGTAATGCCAGTCCCATTTCCAAGATCTTCTGCAGTGCCTTGCTCCCTTCTGCCAGATCTGGAGTCAGTCCTGTAGACTGCAGTGACATTTGAAGAAGCTCTTGGAAAACATCCCAACATTTCTGTAACTATTCCAGCCATGGGTGATTGTGCTCTGCCTTCTGAGTGGTCTCTGATGAATCTGGTTGCATTCAAGAAGCAATGGCAGAATTCCCTGCATTTCTCTAATTCCAAAAGAATACTCAGAAACCCAGTGGTTCTTTGCATATCTATTTCCCCATCCCACCAGTCCCCTACCTACAAAGGTAGAGACTACAATGGATTTTTCACAGTGTTTTCCCCAAGAGCGTGTGGTTGTTTCATTGCATGGAGGCGTTTCCGTTTGTTGAACAGGAGACACCAACAACCTTCTGTAGTCCCAGCTTTGAGAGATAAAATATCTTTGAGAACACATGTCTGATTCTCCCTGCAGTAAGACACTTATGATTAACCATTTCTTAAGGTTGATCCAGTTTTGTAAGTGCTACACAGAAAAAACCAAAACTGTTCCACAGAAGGCAATAAATACTATTTTTAGATAAATAATGATAACTGTTTAAGTATCTTTTGTTTTTAGTGAATTAAATTTGCTTAAAAATGGCACTTTGGGAAGCCAGGGTGTTAGAAGTTAGGGATAATGTGCCACACTACTTGTCCTTTTCCTTCTCTATAATGGCAAAAGTGTAAATCACAGCCCTAACTTGATTAACTTTTGTTTCACTGTGTTACAGTTTTAGCATTATTTAACCGTATTTTGCTATTTAACTATGCAGAGATCTTAATCTTTTACTTAAATGTAAATTGCAAAGTACAATCTCTAAACAAATTGATTGAATACCATTGATTTTTCATCAAATAATTGTGGCAAATCTTGTAATCAATTATTCATCATTCTTAGAGAAGAATAGATGACATGAAGAATAAGCTGTAATTAAGATAAAACACTACTGGATTCTGTACTGATAATTTCTTTTGAAATTACAATTCTTGCAATTAGATCAAATTGAAATTAAAATGTGAGTAGCCTGATTGAGGCACTGAGTAATGATTGTACAAAAGTGTAATCTGAAAGCCTGTTCATGTATGGGGACAGAGATGACATTTGATGCCTGAAATATCTCCTATTTTTCCCATGCATTACTTCTGTCTAATGAAAGCATGATGTTATTATAGATTTTAATTTCCTCCATTATAATGTGACCAATGCAACAGTTACAAAACATAGCACACATTCTTAAAAACAAAATAAACATTTAATTCCTGTACTAAATTTATCTTTAGCCTAATTTGTGTTTTTCATTCTAAGTGCCAAAAATGAACATGGATTTGTATTGCTGTTAGGATTTAGTTTTACAAGTCTTATGGATTTTTAAATTTACTAATTGATTTGTTATTTCCATGAATAAGGGACCTGACTTGCTGGACATTTAAATCATTGGAAAGTACCCTTTTGTCTTTAGTCATGTAACATACCTAGAAAAAGATTCTTCAAGAAACAATAAAAACCTCAGCATTAGTCTTAACCATAACCGTTGTTAATGAACTAACTTGTCAGTCAGCTGGACTCAGGTAAAGTGAAGTCTGACCTTCACAGCACTCCCCAGCAGATGTCAAAACCTTCTTCAAGTATTCAGGACTTTTTGACTGTTGTGCTAAAAGTGAAAGGAATTAAATTGTGTTCCACCCAAAAAAGTAAACTGGAAGGTCACTAATGTACCAGATTATGTTTCTTTTTCAAATTAAAAGAGAAATACTTCATAAGGATTAATAAAGTTAGGGGATATTTTAACACCAGAACTGTTCTCTGGAAGTAATCATTATTCAGGCTGTGGAACTGAATGCAACTGTTAGTTCCAAACAATAACCTCACATGCCATTGTTTTGATGCTGATAGGATGAGTGCAGTAATACACAGAGCACAAATATTTAGGTAGATTTGAAATTCATGTACTGGGAATACACTTTCTGTTATGATTAGGATTGTGATTTAGATATGATCTGTCTCAGTTTTTAAGGTCTTTTTGCCTCAACGACATGCATTATAACAACCAGTTCAGAACAATAAATGCAGGGTTTGCAGGAATCACATGTACACATGGGCAAATGGATTCCATTGCCTAAATGGCCATTGGTTTGGAAAATGAAAAGGATAAACAGAATTCAATCAAATTTAAATAGCATTTTAGCTAGAGCTGTGCAGTGAGGCAGAAATAGTAATGCCATCAGAAATATTTCTTTTCTCTCTCCTCTCTTTTAGACAAAATGGAGTTTATTGTATCTTTAAGTGCCAACAAATCAATTATTTTCAAAATTTGTTAAAAGTTACTTTGAAAAATGAGTGTGAAAAAACAGACCTCAAACAAAATAAAAAACCCTCAGATTTCTATTATTGAAACCATGCAACAAATCTACTTTCTGTATTTTAAATGCATATCTTGTTTTCAGAATTTGATGTTCTTTATTCAAATTATTTGTATTCCCATATATCAGGCAATATTACATTACTTTTATTTACTTACAGCCTGAAGACATTATGCTGCTAGTATGTATATTAATAAATTTAGGATTCTGCTTCCTTTAGCAATTTGAAATTATTTTGAAATGCATTTCCTGAAAACATTTGAGTTCTAAAACTTGGTAACATGGGAGTTCACAAAAACATAAAAGCCACGAGTAAATTACTCGTAGTAATTACTTTGAGTAAATTACTCAAAGGATGCACTTTGGAGATGGATAAGCACCAGAAATCCAACAGAAGGGAAAGAGAATAATGAGTGGGAAGCATTTCTGAAAATCAGAAATGCTTACAGGACTGAAATGCTTGTTGTTTTTTCCCACAGTTTTTGATAATTAAGCACGAATCTGTGTTTCAGTTTTCCTCTCTTCCATGGAGTGTCACAACATAATTCGTTATCACCATGACAGCTCCCTTTAACACTAAGTCTCTCTCTAGATCCAGTCAGAGGGGAGTGCTGCCAAATTTTTGTACTTTTTCATTCTGCATCTTATAAGGTTCATTGTATATTAGTTACCTTTCTGAGATGTCACCAATTAAGTAAGCTGAGGTACTGGATATAAAAAGGCATCCTTGTTCATTTGGAGATGTAATTTTCTCAGGCTCTGCCTATCTATCTGTCAAGGTTGACGTGAAAATATGTCAAGCCACCTGATCTATCAATTAAATATGACTTATATTTCTTTACTTGCCTTTTACATAGTTAAATGTGATATAATGGAAACTCCAGAAAGTCAAAACAAAGGAGTCAGCAAACCAGGATTTGGCAAACTCACACTGAATTATTTGGCCAGTTGTCATGGGTTGCAGTGCGAAAATGTAACCAAAACTGTGTATTCTATCACCATCTGATCAAACTGGGGTGGAGGGGTGGTGTAATTGTCTGTCAATGGCCAACTCTCAAAAACCTGCTGGGGCAGTTTTCTTATCTCTTCCACAACCCAGCCTCCCTCCAGGGAGAGATCTTCTGCTAATGGGCCAGTGAGTCTCACTGATAGAATTACATCATCCGACTGGGAAATGCTCCAACCAGGGGGAGGAGGCAAGTATTCCTACCTGGATAAAAATCTGGGAGTTGAAACACCAAGCAACCTTTTCCACTGGATTCTCAGAGGAAGACCAGGCCCATCTATCACCACTGGACGTTCAGTGAAAAACTCCACTCTTTCTACAGGAGCATCACTTCAACAGAGCCACATCTGCCACTGGGACTGCAGCCACCATTGAATGGGACTGCCACCAACATCCTGACCCACAGGGTGTCAGGTTGGATCCTGACTCTGTCAGTGGGTTTGGTTTGTTTATTTGTTTGTCTTACTGCATGTGTTTTTGTTTTATTGTTCATTTTAGTTCCCCTAATGAAGAACTGTTATTCCTATTCCCATGTCTTTGCCTGAGAGCCCCTTAAATTCAAAGTTATAATAATTTGGAGGGAGGGGGTTTAAATTCTCCATTCCAAAGGAGGCTCCTGCCTTCTTAGCAGACACCTGTCATTCAAACCATGACACCAGTTTTATGGTAATTGGGAAGCAGATTTCTCAGGACTGACTGTACTCTTCAGATTATAGAATCATAGCATGGTTTGGGTTGGAAGGAACCTCAAATGTGTCCAGTTCCACTCCCACTACCATGGGAAGAGACGCTTCCCACTAGACCAGGTTTCTCAGTTCCCCATCTAACCTGTTCTTGAACACTTACAGGGATGGGCAACCTGCACCTCACTACCCTCACTGTAGAGAAGTTCTTACTTATACTAACATAAATTTCCCCTCTTTCATTTTGAACCCAAAAGATTGTTTTGAGATTCTCTGTAATACAGCATGATTTTATTCTGTATATTGTTTATTTGCATCAAAGGAAAGCATTTGAGCCAATGTATTGAGCCATTTGGGTACAAAAAATACAGAAGAAAACATTTTGTAAAATCTTTCAGTACATTTCCTTAATACTTAGAAAATGGCATTTTCTTGTGCCTGTTAGCTCAGATCCCTTTCGTTCTTCTCCTTGTACTAATCTGAGAAATTTGCTCACTCACAAAGATACCTTAAAAATTCTCTATTCTTTGATTCAATGGCAAAACCTGAAATGTAATCAGTGGGATATCTGTCAGGATTAGTCAGTACTTGTCAAAGCTATGTCAAACCTTGTCAAAATTTCACTGACCCCTAGCTCGTGATTTATCAAATGTAGATAATACAAACACAAAACGAAAACAGATTTTAAAAGGGGGAGGAAAGAAATTACGTTCATTAAGTGAAAGTCTTTTCTTTTCTAATGAATGTGCTTTTGAAGTTAAGACTTGGTCAAAGACACTGCAGACAAGGCCATGACAGTAAGGAGAGCACTCTCTTCTGAAAATTTGTACCTGTATTTGTACTTCCTAAAAGGTGGTCCTGGCTTGGAAAAACAAGAGAGTGCAGTCCAGTTGTAAGAAATTCAGGCTCAGATTCACGTAATAGCTGGTGGAGAGTGTGATTCACATCTTTCATACATCAGTCTGGCCACCAGAACAGTAACCTGAGCCTTGACTGCCTTGTTTTCCTTCCATTCTCAGCTAAAGGGCTAAAATGAATGTCTCCTACCTTGTAGAAGAGTGACTTGAAAACTATACTGGAGAAACAGTACACAGGTTCTAGGGTGGTGATACAGCTTTGACAGGAGCAGTGGAGGGCTTTTCCCTCCCTTATTCCCTTGTTGGGGGCCAGGGTGCTTGTTTTACAAGTTTCTTTTCAGGAAGAAAGCATTCAAAAATGAGGGGTGCAACACTGTCCACAAAACGTTTTATCAACTACAAAAGTTTTTATCAATCTGACTCCTATAAGGTCATAAATTTTATGACCTCTTTAGAGTCTGATTTGTTATTCACCGTAACGTATTGCAAAAGAAACATCCTCCTTTTTTGTTTTGTTTCATTTTGTTTTGTTTTGCAAACAAAAGTGAAATACAAGGTGCAGGACACTGTGAGGGTGAATGTGTATAAAATGTATATGAAGTAATGAGTATGTTTGGTGCACTGGTTGGACCTGGAAATCTGGGAACAACTAGTTTCTCTCTCCTTGATTGACAAAAATGTCAAGGGGACAAACTCCACCCTCAGATACTTACCCATGACTTCTGCTGAGGTCAGTGAAAATTGGCTGTTTGAGAGCAGAATTTTGCCTGGAAAACAGAATCTAGTAGAGACTATACTACTCTCTTCATTGCTAGAAATTTGCTGACATTGCTTTCTTTATCTGCTTCCCCTCCCAGTTCAAATGGAAAAAGTTGACTTTGTGCCTTTGAGAGGCTGGCTTACTATCAGTGTGCAAAATGATACTTCTTCAATGAAGCAGGTTTGCAGAAGATGTAGTAGAGGGTAAGAGAGTGTGCTAGTAAATACCTTCAAGAAGGGAAATATCAAACAGTGAAGATAAGACTTGACAATCATCAAAATCAGTCCTGTTGTGGATATTGTTGGTGTTGCACTTCCCTCAATCCCTTTGACAGATTCCCTGTTACAGATCAATGTGGCAGAGAGCTCTACTCTCCATGGCTCTCCTCCTGAAACTCTGAGATGCATTCAAGTCTTCATGTCCTGTGTGCAAAATCCAAGTCACAGAGGGGTCTTTAAGAGGAGTTCCAAAGATGAAAATATGCAAATAACTTAAGTACAATTCCTTTGACAAGTATAGTAGTAATGAAAGATGTAAGGTTGCTAATCCAGTCCCTAGGATCATGTGATTGAAGAAAATATATAATGATTAACCTCCAACAGAAAAAGAGTAACCAGAGCCTATTGAGTTTCTCAACAACATCCTATCTTGTCCTATTGCTACTCAATTCAGCAGTAGCAAATTTTTTAACCACTACTCATATTTCATAGAAAACCTTCTTCATTATTTTCTCTCCCTGCCATTTTCCAGGCAGCTGTCTCAGGATTGCTAGGCTTCCTAATTCTGCTGAGTGTTTCAGTCTGATTTCATATTTTCCATATTCTTTGCTCTAAATCTTATGGGATCCTCCCTGCCTACATGTTTTTCATAACTTCCCAGATACTAAAGTATAAGGATTTGGGATACAACAACAACACTCTTCCCCAGATATTTCCTTTTCAGTCTCACTTGGTAGGCTGAACATATTTTAAAAGCTATTGTGTGGAAGTATTAATTGTGGTTCATCACATTTACTAGGTAGAATTTATACCCATAAATAGCTAACCATTCTTCTTTCTTACCTATGCAGTGCTATAGTTTTAGAAAGAAAATAGATCACCATAAAATAGATGTAGAGGAGGAGGGTGCATTGGAAAATGTGAAAAGTCTAAACCCATGTTTACTTCAAACCCAAAGCCAACATTCATTTCAAACTTGAATTCCTGTGATATACATGATCTTTCATATTAACCCTGTGATTTGTCACACTCATGGACTCATCACACCCTTGTCATTCCTTACAGTTTCCATTCAAGGAATTTAATGCATGCTCTATGCCTATATGCAGGGTGAAACCCCATTGTTTTGCTTTAGGATTTCTTCATTTTCTCATTAGTACTGTGGTAACTCAAATAGCTGGTTATAACTGACAATTTATAATAAGAAATGCAAAATTCTGCCTCAGAAACTGAGGCCAAACCTGAAGCTTGCCTCTCATGTGAGTGATTAGCCAATTTTCCTACTGGAGTGTTGAAATGTGAGTGTAACTGATAGCTGCATATTTAAGTACAGTTTGACCACTAAAAGTAATAGAAAATGTGACAAACTAACTGTATATTTTATGAAATGGAGTCACAGGAAATTTCCAGTTGGAGAAATAAAAAAAGTCATTGGAAAGCAGCTTTAGTCACAAACTCTCATCTCTCCTGCAAGCATGGTTGAATATAGCCAGCCTGACTGGGACTCTCAAGGGACAGGAGGAAAGAAATAGCACTTACCCATTTTGGGACTCAATGTTAAGAGCATGTGCAGCACTGAGGTCCCAGGCAGGTGAGTGACAGGTTGCAGTCCTTGCATGCTTTGTAGTCCTCACTTTGCTGCCTCTGTCATGTCTCCAGCAGCTACGGGGAAGACAGCAGGGCTGCTGGGGACAGCCAACAGAACTCCTTCCACTTGTACATGAGCAGGCAACATTTTCTGTAGGAATGTGGAAGAAGGAGAACCCCAAATTAACCCCACAGGAGAGGAGAAAAAGAGTGTTTCAGGGAAAGACACAGCAGTTCAGAAAGACTGTGGGCCTTGCTGTCCACTCCCTCTTCATCTTATTATCTCAGAAGGAGGCATTTCCCTCTTCAGGCCAAAAAGGATGGGAAGGGACAAAACCCTCCCTAGATTGAGCCCATGAGATGTGGAGCCTTCAGTGCTGCAAAAGGAGCAGGGGTGATGTTAGGTCAAGAAACAGATGTGAGCTTAGGGGCTGAACTGATCTATAATTGGAGAGTGTGTGCCTTCCTTTGCTCTCTGGGTTGAGCTGCTTGGAAAGTTAAATTGTAGATGTGGGAATGAATGTCCCTGATTTTGTGTGAAATGAGGGAGACATAATGCTCAAACAAAACCTTGGTGAGCTGACTACAGCTGTGGCTCCCAAGTGAGAGTCTTGTAAAGAACTTCCAAAAGTACTTCTCAATATTCTCTATATTTTGGATCTGGCAGTGCTGTGAGCACTACATGGATATCTGGCAAGGAAAATATGATCTAAAAATAAGATCTGAACTTTCTAATGAAAAATGAAAGAGTCAGGAAGAAGCATTCACATATTTTGGAGATCATTGGCCTAGGGTGGGAGTCACGACTTTTATGTGCTTGAGGTTGACAGGAGTTGGCAAATACTGATTCAAAGCTTCAGGGTATAATGTGACAGGCAAATGCTCCTTTGAGATCACTAATATATATGTCCTGGGGAAAGAAGCACATGCTGTAGTGTTTGGAGAGCAAGTGAGAACATCCACTAATTGTGCTTTCCTTCAGATTCCTGTAGTAATAGGTTGGGGTTTTTTCCCCAGGTGGTTTCTATAGACAGGCCAGGCATTTAAAGATCTCTATACAATCACAATGCAGATGTAGTTCTGGGAGATATAACTGAACACGCTTTTCCCCCCTGGTGTTTGACTAGAAATGTTATTTTCTTGAACTGCAAAAGCCCCCACATTTAAATCCTTGTATATAAGACATATCATACACCGTCTTCAAAATCACAAAATTTGGGAGAGGAAGCTTAGTTGGAAAACATTCAGCTGAGAAATCTCTGCAATAAATTTTATTCTCTTTTTTTTCTCAGTTTCACCCTCTCTTCCAACACACAGATAAGAAAGGATAGGAGATATAATTATCCATTTTCTCTCCTCCCCTACATTTATACTTATAGGAGCATATTTTGGAAAGCCTGAAGTGTGGGAAAATAATAAAACATTACATCTGTTTAGCCAGAAAAAGGGAATATTAAAAATTTCTGGATGCTCAGATGTATTCACAGCCTGATCTAAAACAGAACAGAGGGGGAAAAAAGATCACCAGAGTTTCATAAATTCTAGGTACAGCTTTGACAGGAAATGTAGTACAGGAGCCAGATCATGTGCTTTGCATCACAGAGTCAGCAATTTCTGGCCATGGTATGGACATATCTGTTCCTGGAGAGAAAAAGGTGTGCCTGGGATACTCTTCACAGAATCACGGAGTGGTTTGGGTTGGAAAGGACCGTAAAGATCATCTATTTCCAACCCCCCCTGTCAGGGGCAGAAACACCATGGGTTGCTAACACTCCCATCCAATCTGGTCTTGAATACTACTCTGGGGAGCTGAACCCCTGCCGGCCATTCTGATCTCTTGTGGCTTAAATAAACCTGGAAGAACATTTTCACAATTAAAAGCGATGCTGTTAAAAATCCAGGAGCACTCACGTCCTGGTTTCTGAGCAGCTCGAGCTGTTACTAGCTGATGTAAGGCTAAGCCTGCTGGTGTGTGGTCCGTGAATGCAGCCAAGGGGCTGGCCTGGCGTGTCTGGCTGCTCTGAGTTACACCAGCGCACAAGGAGCAGACCAAATCTGCCAGCAGAGCAGCAGTAAAGCTGGATCGGACTGCTCTGTGCCAGAGATTCCAACAGCAGGGGGTTAGAGCAACAAGGAGAAATAGCTTCCTCTGGGTGCGTGTCCCCACCCGTAATTCGACCAGGAGTCAGTGTCGGTCCCTGCGCAGGGCTGCCCCGAGCTCTGGCTGCTCAAACACGGACACAGCCGCCTTTGTCGGTGTGTCCTGGTGGGGCTGCAGTTACAAGAGCATCCTCTGTTAAAAGGAGCAATTTCCTCTCTGCTTTGGCTCCTGGGGCTCTGAAGAGTTAATGTCCTGGAATAAGATCAGTTCAAAAAAGAACTTGATTGATGAGGGGCTTGCACCTTTATGACCCAAAACCAAACCAGGGATTTGGTCTTTGGTCAAATGCTATATTTGCTAGGGGAGATATTTTGTTCTCAGGTTTGACCTAACTCTAGTCTCCTCAGGTATCACAGAAGTTCTAAAACACAGCAGTGTATCGGTAAGTTCTCAGTTCCTAACAACCAGAAAATAAGGGCTGGTATTGCAGTACAACACCAGCATGAAATGTTTATTTTTTAAATACAGGGTCCTAGTCTTTTGTGTTCAATGTCAGAGGAAGATATATCATGGTTGTAGATGCAAAGTAAAAACCCTAACAGATTCATATTAGCTAGAAAGTAGGCAAACCCCACCCCAAAACCAACCAAACTCCAAACCCCACAAAAAGTAAGAAACAAGGCAGCACAGAATGTCCATTGAGTTCAATGGAAAAATCCTCACAATAAATCAATTTCCAGATTTCTTCCTTACTACTGTTAAGAATAAGTGGTCTAAAAGACTGAAGTCCCCAAAATCCAGTTGAGAAAAAGCCTAATAAACTAGGGTGGGCAGGAATGAAATCGATCTCCTCAATTAATCCTCTGTTCGGACTCCTTTTAAAGCTTTAGCACATGTTATTTTTCTTTAAAGGGGGATTTAGTGCTTGGACAAATGTTCTCACATATCAACAAAATGTAAAATCACTTCTTTACTTTTTCCATAGGCTTTCCAGATTAATGAGAAAAGATATTTTTATTTTGAATAGAGGTCTATAACTTCCTGATGATTTTCATGTTTGAACTTGATCTCTGGTAAACTAATATAAATCAGGAGCAACTTGGTTGAGACTGGTGAAGTAAGATTAACATAGGAGCAGAGCTGTACTCATAATAGTCATGCAAGAGAGCTCTCTCCTTAATTCCTGTAAAAGTATGCAAGCCAACAGCATGAATCAAGCATAATTAAGAGCAGAATTTAGCCCGAAAGGTTGCATGTAAGATGACACGCATTGCTGTGGCAGCAGATTGTTGTCATACACAGAGAAGTTTTTACTTTCTTCCTGCTCCACTGAGAAGATCCTCCAGTTGTGAAAAATAAAACTATTATTCAGGAGTAAACATTGAAACCAGTGATGGAACAGTTTGGCGAATACACGGTATTACTGAGCAAGTAAATTTTGGTTTATACTACTGTTGCTTTTTGAACCTTTGCTTCAGTACTAAACTCTTTCTTCAAGAAAAATAACATGAAGGATAAAGCTTCGGCAAAGAAAATACATTAATTTTCCAATGGTTTCATGTGTTTTCCTGCTACTTAAATGTAATGTTTATCTAATAAATAGTATTTCAGTATTAAACAGTAACTCTGTGTCCCATATTGAACGTCAGAGAGTCCTTCAGGAGTTGCTATGATGCCTTTAAAAGCCATTTTTCTCTAATGAAAAGACATACTATGTCACTGGAACAGGGTCCCAAGGAAGGCTGCCCACCACTTTCTGCCTCTGGGTAATCTGGTCTCAAACACAACCCCGTGTCAATCTTTCTCACTTGTTCACTTTCTCCCTAAACTAAGCAGTATCTTGGAAAGGATGTTTATCAAGACAAAGCCACAGTCCAAAGTCAAGCCATTAGTTATTGCATGAATAGGTTTTGAAAAAACAGATGTTTTTTCTATTGCTTTTCCTGTGGGGATGAAAATAGAAATGATTTTTTCATACTTTCAGGTCCTGACTACTGAAGGACAGTGCAATATTAATTTTGTTACTTCATTAGGGCTACTTGCTTGCTTAAAACTCTGTGTACTTAAGCATGTGTTTGAATTAATGCTGTACATGGTACCAACCACACCACCTCACAGAGAACAACCCTGAAATAAAATGAAATGACTATTTTGCAACTGGGAAATTTAAAAACAAGCTTCTCTCTTAATTCTTAAACAGAGGAAATTAAATTCATTCTTTCCAGTACACTTAATCCTGACATATTTGAACATTAGCCATTTGCACTCTTGTATAAAATGAGTGTGGCTTTCAGAAATGCACTATTCCTGTAGACTGTTGATCCAAATTGACTGTCAAAAGCTATCTGAAGAATTTCAGCAGCTGACCTGCTTTATCATGGCCACCAGCTGCTAAAAGCTGTAGATGGTGATGAGAGTTTAGGTGACAGAGAAGAATACAGAGAGAAGTTAAAAGACAGGAGGGCAGAGAAGCTCTGTGAGCTCAAGTCTTTGGCACTTGTTTCTTACTCATTAAAGAGAAGTTGTAGTTCAGTGGTACTTAATGAGTTGGGCCCTTAGGGCTGAGTCATTTAGAGAGAACAGGGAAGTGATAAGCTACAATATTTATTTCAAGCAGATGAAATAAATGGTTATACAGTTCATACCTTGTGTTAAACTGTTTATCATCCAGAAACAATAAGGACGAAGCTGATTAAACTGTGGTGACTCAATCTGGGATTTGTCTCATAGGACTTAGATAGCCATGTTTAAGGTGGCCATCAAACTCCCCACATAACTACTGAAGAAAGGGAAATGGAGTAAGATTTACCTGGCCTTCCTTAGCTGAGTTGCCTGTTTGTTTCTGTTAACAGTAAAGGAAACAAGGATAACGAACTCAGATATAGTCAGATATGTTTCATTAGGTAAGCCCTGTTCTGTTCTCTTTGATTTGACTTGGTTTAGGCAAGAGGAGAATAAAGGAGTTAACTTCTCTGGATTCCTCAGCAGATTTAGATTTGAGGTACCCAAGTCCCTGTAGATTGCAAAACTTGTATTAAAGGTCACCTTCCCTGCTCAAATTATGATTTTTATTACTAGAAAAAATAATAAGTTAGGGCAACAAAAGAATGTTTAAAAAGCAACTTTTTAAACACTGCCTCACTGTTTTCCCAAGTTGCATTTTTTTTTTTTTTTTGGTCTTGAACAGGGCAAAAAAAGAATGTGAGAGTTAATTAAGACAATGAATAAGCACTTTGCTGAGCACACTGGAGATATGGCTGAATGTTAACATCTATTTTCTATCACCACTCCAAGTAAGTTTGTCTTACTCCTTTATGTGTACTCCAAGCAAGGGGAATCCCGTTGGCTTATTATCACAATAATGAAGTAAGTCTCCTAATTTATGCAATTGCAGCACTGCTCTTTTGCATAGTAAAATTCCTATAGAAATGTGGCCAAAATGGATACACATTTTCTGGCAGCAGTGATGGTGTTCTTGTATGTATTGTATGAAATCAAATAGTCCTGGAGATAAACGTGGCCTGAACTTTATTTTTATTTTTATTTCTATGTGGCACAGAGGAGGTAACAGAGCATGGGAATGGGACAGAGGAATTCCTGAGATCTGAATTCCAGTTGGATGCTGAGTCTGTGGCCTTGGGCTAGTCTGACATCTCAGTACTTCAGCGACTGACACCCTATAAATACACAAATAATAGATAGGAACAACTTAGGTCTGGATTTCATCCTGGCCTCAGAAGGCATGAACCCAGGAGCTGCAGACAGTAGTCTCCTGACAATCTGTCTTACAGCCTATGAACCACGGTACTGAGTGCTGCAGTCACTTTCTGTCCTATTTCTAAAATATCTATAAAGCAAAGCTTAGATGAGGTGCATCATCCCTCTGTGCACCTTTTCTAATCTATAAAATGGGGCTAACAGGAATATTTTTCTTTTACCTGTGCTTATTTATAAGACTGTCAAGATTCAAATCAATGACAGAAAAAAAGTAAGTCACTGTTTTTTTGAAAGTTGGCTGAACTCAGAAGCATCAGTGACCAACAAAGCGGCACATGCCAGATTATGAAGTTCTTCTATTGGTGAGCAGACACTCACACCAGAGGTCACACTGCAGTCAGCAGAAGTTCACACAGCTTTTGGCTATTGTGAGTAAGGAGACCAGAGTCTGGTCCTGCATTACTGCTGATGTTTAGATCAATGTTAGCAATGAAATATGGCTAATCAGTACCAAAGAACTGTTACATAAAAAAAAAAAAACAAAAAAACCCAAACAAACAAACAAAAAAAACCCTAACTATTTAATGACAGCTAAAATTCTGAAAGAAATGAAACCAATGATACAAGAAAAAAAGGGATAACTTTACATACCTAAAAAACAACTGCAGGAGGTATAATTATATAGGAGGTTTAATAAAATAAAAATTCTGACGTTCTGTTGGAATTAATTGGTGTAAAGCATCAGTGTGGATTTTTCCCTCCCTCTCTTGTTGATGTTTGTAATTCAGATGAATGAAAGGAGCCTGATTACTAATTAGGAAAAGTTCAATAGGTTTCATTTTCTGAGAGAGTTGTACTTCCAGAAATTCTTTGCAGCCAGTTCCTCTTATTGCAGCTCTGACAAAATTCCCAACAAAACTCGGCATTAACATGTTCAAGGTTAGATCTTGTCTTTGTTACCTGTCCCTGCCTTTGGGGTCACCTAAGGATGTCTGTAGCCCCAAATGAATGAATTCTTTTTAAATAAGAAGTTTGTTTCTTTGAAACTGCAGTAAGAAGGGGGATATATAGTGAATATACACTACACATAGCATAAATACTAAAAGAACTGTCTGTAAACTGCAAAGTTCAGCCTGAGACTTAAAGCTTACCCAGTTTGGGTAGTGTCAGAGCTGAGAGGACTGATTTCGTGTTATTTTGCTGTTGAGCGTTGTGCAGGACACTCAGACTGGGGAAAACTCAGGAACAGCTAATCTCAGCTCCTCCTTCCATGAGCAAATTGCCTGGTACACAAGGGAGGCCCATGGGATGACATCTCTGGATTTTCTTGTGCAGGTTTCCAGGGCAGCACGGGACAGTGGCATGCAGCTGCACACTCTGGGCTGGATCTCTCCCTGTTCCACGGGAGCCGAGGTCTTCTCATCATCCATGCTTCAGACGTATTGATTAATCCCCACACTCCCTGCTCCACAAAAAAAACAAGCAAGACATGATACCATTTTTTCTTTCTGGACTCCTCTCAAGCATATGTCTGTGTCTATTTTGTGTATGCATTAAAGGACAAGCCTGGCTGCTCTTTGCAGATCCATGCCCATAGTGATTATTGCTAACAAAAATTTGCCCCCGATCTTGGAGTTGCATTAGAAGGTTACTGTGACTTTATCTCACATAACAACATAAAACAATCATATTGTAAACTTAGGTCCACTCCAGGTTGCTCTTAAGGACCACTTCTAGTCAAGCAGATCTCTGGAGTTTATAGATGTAAGTAGTTTTCTTCTGTAAGAAGCAGTCGCTGGAAGATGAGAAACTCTGATCCCTGGGAAGCAAATTCAGGACGTTTGTTTGCTGAAGAGAGAGTTGCTGGTTTGCTGTGTTTGGTTTCGTGTCCTACTGAGGCAATAAATGTTCAGGACTCCTGGCACCACTATGTGCTGCTGTGGCTTGAAGTCACTGTATCAGTAGCCATGCAAGGTATCTGAAAAGGATAACACAAAAGAGCTTTGCTTCCAGCAGGGAAAAGGATAAAACATAGGAAGAATTAAAATCTGCCATCCTGCTCTTGCATTTTCCAGAAACAGGTGAGACAAAATACAGTGGCAAAATATACACTAGCTGCTAGCTCTGGGTATGAGCAGGAGCGGAATCTGAGCACAGACCTTTGTGTTGCTTGGCTGAGAGCATGGTGGTCCTACTTCACCTGCACCAAGGCAGCTGGGCTGGCTGATACTCCTGCATCTGTGACTGACTGACACTGCAGCTGCTTCTTCAGGCATCAGGGGAAGCTTGTGACTCTTTTCACAGGCCCAGATATTGTTATTAAATGAATTTTGCCTGGCATGATTCCGGAAATATATGGATATTAATCACCTAAATATTGTCCAATACATGCTGAAGTAGAGGTTGTAGATATGTAAGATATGCTAATCTAAGCTTTTCACATCCCTTCAGCAGTGTGTTTTCTTTGCAGGTCTCACTTCATGTAGTTCAGGGGCAAAAAGTACTGTTTATACAAATGGGCTTTGTAGGAAAAGAATGAAGGTCTGTCACTGCCCAAGCATGCACACATGAATAATCCATATTGTCCATGATTCATCTTCAGCTGTGAATGCTGCTAGCTAAAGACCATTATTTGGATTTATACATCCTTTTCATGGACACAGATCTAGTGTATGTGGGAATGATAGGTGGTATTGTAAGCAAAAGCTTCTGTTGTACGTGCTGCACTGCTTTGCAGTTCACCTGGAGTCTGCTGAGACCTTTGTGCAACAATCTGAGTCACTGAAATAGAAGTAGGTTTGGGTATAGATTCCCACTGTGTGGATGAGGCCCTCTTCTGACTCCCAAGGCTGCTAGAAGGAATAACACATCAGGTAACCTGTACATCACTTGTCTAGAATTGGAGTAATACTTCCCTTCTGTGTTAAGTATACAGGGACCACTAAGCTTAGAATAAAAAGAGAAATTCAGTTATAGCTGACTTGATTAACATTAGAAAATTATTCTTGAGACTTTCCCTCACTAAAAACTATAAAAAACCCTCAGGCCCTTGAGACAAACACTTTGATGTAGCTTGGAAAATAACAGAAAAGCTGCTCTGAGTGCTGGGCAACCCACCAAAAGTTCATAAGTTAATAAGACTCAAGAAAGCATTACTGTAAGCAGCATTTCAGTTTTGGGCCTCAAATTAAGCATATATTTTCCATAATGGAAGAAATGCATGCCTGGTATTTAAAGAAAATGTGAAGTAGGTTGTGGGAATAGGGGATAGTTGGAAAAATTTCCCTACTATGCCTTGTGCTTCCCTGCATACTAACAACACCACAAACACCGACAATAACATACAAGATGCTGAATTTGCCTTTCATCAGCTGTGGAAGGTGTTTAGTCTGGGGTTGTGATTTATGGTTATTCTGATAACATGGATCATGGCCTGAGAGATTGAGCAGTGAAGGGTCCTTGGCACACTGAGGGCAAACAATGCAAATACAGCTCAAGCCATGGATTTTTCTCCTCAAAAACAGAGTTTTCCCCCCTCTGTTCCTAACTAATAGCAATCCTTCATTAAGAACTTTCTCCTTCTCATGGAAAAATGGAGTTCATAGACTTCATCTTCTTTTTTGTTGTTTATCTTAGGATTTTGGATGACTTCATTATTGTACTACTAAATTAATCACACTGTTTAATGTGGACAGCCTAATAACATCCTGTGCAATAAGTGAAACTATTTTATGAATAAGGAATCAGATATAGGGCAGGAATTTTTAGATTGTTAGAAAAGAGTATCTGGAACATCCTATTTTGAAATTGGATTGTTTCTCCTTGCATTTGTTCATCCTGCTTCGTTATGGAGAAGATAACAATCTATTAACTCTATGGAAATCTTGCCAGAATTTATAAAGATCTGTGGAGCATACTTCAGTATGTTCCTGACGATTTAATCTCTGCCTCAGCCAGACAAGCTTGTCTTATATTTTCAACTAATTTACAAGAGAACTGCATTTGAGATGAAATATTTTTTATTGAATTGCCACTAAATCTGTATTTTCCAGAACAATAACTTGTGAGCTTTCTTCTCAATGAGTGAGTAGGTAACCATATCAAAGTGTGGAGATTAAATGATTGTTACTGGCAAAACAAGAGACCTTGGTCTGAGCAGTGTAGGCATAAGATAACATTGATACTGAAAGTGAGTTTAAGTTCAGCATCAAAGTATTATAACATACTCTAGAAATCCATTTGCTTTTTCAAAATCAAGACTTGAGAATATTTATCTGTCTGAGAAAATGCTTGTGAATACATATGTTACTGTGTGTTGTTTAAAAGTTCGTGTCTTAACCCTGAAAAATGGCAGTGAATGATCCATCTGTGTGTAAATAAATCCTAGATCTACATAGCTTTGGGATAGAAAACTGCTATGATCTTGCAAGCTGCTTTATTACTTTTTAATTAATTTATTTTCTCAGCTACTTAATCAAATGCTATTTCTAGTCTTGAAACAGGATAGGGGCTGGTGGAGGTTCACATTTATTTGACAGATCTAGCTTTTGCGGCTTTCTAGATGACAAATTAGTCTGACTTGTGCAGTGCTCTGGCAACTGTAGTGATCCAAATATAGTTTCCTGAATTCACAGGACTTTGTTTTCCTTAATGCTCCTTTTCTCGAGTCTTTGAAGACATCTGTCCACAATCCTTCCTACAGGTGTTCAGCTGTGGTCCCATCTGTAGAAAGGCCACAGAAGGATTTGCCTTGAGCTGGTCTGCATCTTACCCGTTCACAGTGTGCTAGAGAGCATCTTTAAGAAGTACACTGATATCTACACCTGATATTTGAATTAGTGCGAATTAGAGCTTTTCAAAGGCATCAGCAGTGCTGTAAGATTCCAGCACTCAGGATGTTATTCCGGCTTTTTATACCACCAGGGACATCTCTAACAGGAAAATGAAAAAGTATCCGTGTTATACACCCACTCAAAGGAGTGGTGTAAAAAACAAGGGCGTGATATACATTTGCTTTGGCTTGATATTGGCCAGTGTTATGTCTTGCAACCCAGCCTTCTGACACGTGTAGCTGTTCATGTGTGCATAGTAACATGGCTGTGGCGGAACTGCCTCCTTCATTAAATTAATCCTAAAGTTACATTCCAAGGCTGGAAATGTCTTCTAAATTACATTGCATCAGGTATATTTGAGACATCTTTTCCTTCACATTGTTCCAGCATTATTTGCATAGTTCAATACCTGAGCTGCAGAAGCAAGTAGAAGCTTGGTCTCCACATGTGTCTCAGTGTCTGCTGTCTGCAGCCCCAACAGGTGAGTAAAACAAAGAGGGTTCTGTAGGAAATCTGTTACGGAAGTTTATGATTATTTTCATGCTTTTTTATATATGAAAAAATCTTAGTTATTAAACATATACATTTTATTTTAATATTTCTAAAACTAATAATCCTGCCAAGTTTAAATGCTACAGAGATGAAACATGTCTGTTACGTTAACTACTATGAGCTATTTTAGGTAAAGTTTTTGTTATCAAGCATTTTCCAGTATATGATTCCAGTAAAGGAATTTTTTGTAAAGAAATCAGCATTTTAAAGCTCATCTGAAAATCTATATGGGTGTGCTCACTAAAAAAAATAAAACTCCTTGAAAGTATTAATATGTGAAATCTGTTGCTTAGATATATTTATTTATGTTGATTCAAGATTTGCTAGAAATAGAAATGAAATATTTAAAAAATGGTAACTAAATCAAAACCAACATTTTGTCAGAAGTATGAATTTCTTCTGATCACACAGCAATAATAATGCATTTAAAGTTTGTTCTTCAATGGCTTTACCCCTTGGGGCCAAGGAAACATTTGGCCTGTGGTCTATTGTGTGTCAAGGACAAACAGTTGAAAATAGTTGTCTTGGTCTGCTTGAGCCTGTTTCAGAATAAAAGTGTGAAATCTATGGCTCAGCTACTGCTTCTTTGAACAAAAGTGTAGAGAAAATATGCTTAAACTGAAGTGCTCAGCAGTTGTTATGGTGACACATTTAACTAGTCAATTCTGGCTTGGATCCAAAAAGAGTTAAAGATGTAAGGATGGTGAGCTCCCATTTTGGAGCACTTCAAATCAAACTTTCTGTGATCTGTAGCGGAGAAATATCCTTACAATGAGGATGGGAATTTTCACAGTAAAACACAATACAAAATCTACTTTGAAGTCACTCATAGGGTAGAAATGCCAAATTTAAGATGCTTGTGCAAAATTAGTTCCCTTCCTTTGCTGTGCTCTTTGTATGTTTTCCTTAGCAGGATCACTCCTCCTGTAGGGATTTTGCAAAAATTGTTAAATGAGTGATTGAAGTGCTCCAAGGAAAAAGGTCTCAACCAGCAAGAATAGTGCAGGATGGGGCCAAACAGTGCCTAAACAGTACAGACAGAGCACCCTTGCACCCTTTTGAGGAGGTTTCTCTACAACAGAACTGCTGAATGCATAGAGGCACCAGTATCATGTCTGTGATCATAAGATGTGTGTGTGTGTGCAGGCATGTACGCACAAATGACTATTTTTGCTAGTAATTTTTCAATGTAAGGTGCATGAAACATGAGGTAGTGTTGCAGACTGGTGTTTTTATGAGAATACTGATACCGGGGGTATCAGTTGCATGCCTATGTGTGAGCATGTACCACACGGCTTGCTGGAACCAAGCTTGTCACAGTGAGGAGTAGCTCCTGGAGTAAACTATCTCTGAAACTGCACCTGTCTTTTGCCTTGGGTAGCGTAATTTTTTCACTTGAAAAGTAAACCAATATATGAGCACCATGGTTGTAACTTAAATGACTGTAAGTGATTTGAGGAATACTCTGCAATCCTGGGAGAACAATTCTTATTTCTCATTTCTGGTGGTCAGTCTGAATGACTGCCCTGGTGAGCTGGATGTGTCTCTTTGATTGGAAACATCTGTTGTCTCAGAAAATGGACTTTTATGCAGCTGGAGTCACCTCTGAAAATGTGGTTGTTAAGAACAAGGGTAAAATAACTGAGGAATATTCACACCAAAAACTGTAAGCTGCTTGAGAGCAGCAGGAATCCTGCAAGTTGCTCCATATGCTATGCCATAAACCTTGGGACCACATTAGTGTCTGATCCCATGGTATTACTTCCCTAGGCATCGTTCCTATGAAATTGCTATAGAAATAAGATGGTAGTGACTCAGGAGGTAGTGGCAGTGGAGTGTCTTCTGCCATTACTTGTGCTGTAATCCCTGTGTGGATGAGCAGGGGATTTAAACACTTTAATGGGGCATCCTGATGGTAAAAGCATTTCCATGCAGCAAGTACACAAGTTAAAAAGTGTTAAAATATGAAGTGGAATGCAAAGGGGCTCCTGAGTACAGCACAGTCTACATGGGGAGAAAATGTATTAGGACTTCAGATCCTAAGGGAGTTAGTTCTGGTAATGCAAACCACGTATTGCTTTGGTTTTGTAATTCTGGCAGTTATAATTTAGATCCTAGAATATACTGGGCATGATTTCTGTCTAAAATAGAATATTTTGGGGCAAAAAGAGTGTGGTTACATGGTATGTCTGAAAGTTGAACTTCTGTCAAAGAAAGACAGAGACTGAAAAAGCAGACACCCCTGCAACAGCATCCTTGACTTTGACAAATCACAGAATCACAGAATGAACTGAGCTGGAAAGGACCCACAAGGATCATTGAGTCCAACTCCCGGCCCTTCACAGCACCACTCCCAAAAATCACACCATGTGCCTCAGAGTATTGTCCTAATGCTTCTTGTACTCTGTCAGGTTTGGTGCTGTGACTGCTACCCTGGGGGACCCAGGGCACTGCTGACTCATATTCAACTTTTCCTTGACCAGAACCCCCAGGTCCCTTTCCATGGCTTTGTTTCTCAGCCTCTCATTCCCCAGTCTGTTCACACATCCAGGGTGCCTTGTCCCAGGTGTAGAACCTGGAACTTTCCCTTGTTGAACTTCATATGTTTGGTGATTGCCCAGCCCTCTCATTTGTTGAGGTCTCTTTTACCCTTTGTGCCCATCCTGTGAGCCAGTTGCCAGTGACAAGATGTATTTATTCAGCCGTGTGCTACACATTTTGTTCAGAAGGATCTTGTGAGAGACACTACCAAAAACTTTGCTGAAATCCAAAAAGTTTACGTCAACTGGTTTCCCTTGATCAGTTAAGTGCGTTACCTTGTCATAAAAGGAAATCAGGCTTGATAAGCAGGACTTTCCTCTCATGAAGCCATGGTGGTTCAAAACTGATAACACTCCAGCCCAAACACATGTGATTTCCTCAGTTAGCTTCATCAAATCCTCTCTTTTGAGGTCATATTAAAACACCTGAGAGTGTGTGCCCATGGCTGAGCAGGAATCAATGCTCTCCTCTGTTCATACAGAGCAGGAGAGAAAGAGAAGGAACAAAGAACCTGACTGTTGCTGTCTGCTGCAGCTCTCTGAGACCAAAGGGAAGGGACCGGACATGGAAAGGGTCGCAGTAAAGCAAAGGACTCAGCCTAAGATCCAGCATCTGGCAGAAAGCCCAAGTTTCAGATTTGTGAGAAACTGTCTGGGGGAGAGAAATATCTTTACACTAGATGTGAAACAGGAGGGCTGGAGGGAGGTTTGGAGAGGAGCCCAAGAATGAGCACAGCCTGCCACAGTCAACGGCTCTGGTCAGGGCCTCCCTTTTTCCACATGAAACTATTTCTATTGTCATTAAGTCTTAAAACGTCATTGTGTATCTGGATGTACACATGTGTGTATGCATGTGTTTGCAAAAGTGACATATTTAGCTTCATATGTGACAACATACCTTTGGCAGATTCAGTGTAAAAATTAACTTGTTCTGTGCTTTTCTTTTTTTTTTTTTTTTTTTTTTTTTAAGGAAGGATAAAACAAAACCAGATTGAGCTTTTACACTTAAAGCCCTAAGAAAATCATAAAAGTGAATTATGGGGTGAGAATTACTCTTTAAAGGAAAGCTTTACACTGGAGTAAACTTGGAACATAAAATATTATATATAATATTTATGTGTATAAAATCTGCTGAACTGGCAATTTTCTGACTATTATATAAACTTCATGCATTTGAGAAAGCAGACTTCCTTTCACAAAAACCAATTTGTTCTAGCTTCTAGCTTCTATTATGGAGTAATAATCCCTGAGTATCAACACTTAATGCTATTGTCATAAGCTGTCTCCTCTGTGTGCTGTTTGGTTGAGTAATTTGTCTTGTGTAGATTGAGCATGAGGTGCATTGATCTAGAAGCTAAAAGCATGATGTAAACAAGGAGAAGGAAAAGGATGAGGCTGGGAAAGGAGCTCATACTCCATACAAAGGACACAATTTCGGGGTGCAGAACTCTTCAAAACCACTCTGTGTCCAAGTTTAGCTTGGTGAGGGAGTGTGAGTGTGGGCAGATATACAGATAGTGAGTTCCAAAATTTAGTCTTCTTGATACAAGGCAGAACCCAGTGTTTAGAGTTAGCCTTTGCGATACCTCAAAGAAAAAAAAAAAAAAAACAAACGGTTGAGGTTCCCCAGGGAAGGCAGCAAGCAGCAGCGCAGAGCTGGTGACCAGAGAAGCACTGGGAAACCTCCCACAGGAGAGGCCCCGGGGCTGCCACCTGTGCCCCACCCTCCCCAGAGCTCTCCATCAGCTGCGGGGTGACACCCTCAGGGATGTCCCAGAGGAGTGAAGAGTGGCAGCCACACACCTCAATATGAACTTGTGGAGCAGAAGGACTTCCTTGGATTGACTTTCCAAAGTAACTGGGCTCATATAAGCACTGGACACAAAATAAGTGAGGGGACCTAAACAGATAAATGTCCTCTACTGTCCCTACAAGGAAGAAATGACAGCGAATGAAAGCAAATGCAGAAGTTATTAAAGCTTTCACCCAATAATGCCTAGATGTGCTCAGATTCCATAATGACAAGCTCTTACAAAGGTCAGTGCAATGCAGAATAGCCTGCAAAGGCATTAATTTGGGACAAGTAGGCATTTCTTATCCTATCTGTAGAAATGTTTGCTATTTTTGCAGGTTGTCCAGTATTGATCTGCTCCCTGGTAATCCATGAGTTCTCTTCCTGCAAATCCCTCATTTGAAAGTTATGGCTTGTTCTTGCAGAAATTACTACAAAATTACCTAAAAAACAGGTGAAGAACAGACTGCTCACAGAATTTTAATCTGTAGAATTGTTAATTCTTTTCTTGGAACAGAAACTAAGCATTTCAGTGCCCTCAGAGACATTCATCATATATGATCTTCTCTAATGGCCTGACAGGGAAAAGCCATGATTATGAAGCAAGCACTGATCTAATCCCATAGTAGCTTTTCCTAAGTCAAAAAACCCCGTTTTCTTCTCATTTGTTAAGTATTGCATTGTTTTAAAGAGTTTCAAAATGTCCTTTCCACAACAAGCGTCAACACTGGCTTAACAGAATCAAGGTCTATACCCTGGAATGACAGGAAGAAAACAGATGAAACATTTAATTGAATTGCAGATGTTTTGTCTAGAGGAGCAAAATACTACAAAAGTAATTGAGTAGTTTGCTGTCTACACTAAGCAGAGATTTTAAAAACAGAATACTTACGGACAATGCAATTATGTGGAATGCAAACATCTGTGTTGAATGTTTCCAGTGGTATTGAGGAACATACATTTTTCTTAGACTTTAGAACTTAGTGGTATCTGTGAAAATCAAATAAAATATCTAATTATATCACTGAAGGCATCAGAAGAATGCAGAAGAAGTTCATTCATCTTCTTGAGTGACATATATAATAAATCATTAGAGGTATATTAAAAAATAGATTATAGTCATGGGAATAAGTGCTATTCATATTCAATAAAGAAATAAAAAAGCAAGATATTGAATTATGATCTATATCAATCCAATTGTGTGCTTACTTAGTCAAAATAGGAAAACATCAAAATAGTCTGTATGATGTTCAGTTCCTTGAACTTCACAGAATTTTAAGCATTTTTTGGATAGAAAAAGAGAAGATAATTTTTTTTGAGTATTTGTAGTACAGAAACTATAAAATATATTTTCTAGTTTTTGAACACAAGCAGTTACTCTGAAGACTGAGAAGTGATGATTGTGTGAAGTTAGAAATACATTATCAAATTTTAACTTCTCAGGTATGAAGAAATATAGAGTTGTAGATGTTATATTAAACCATTCATCTATATCATTCATATTCATCATCATCATCCATATCATTCATTAAATTTCTGCTTGCAGCACAGAAGCCTGAATAACTAAGAAGATTTTAATTAAATCAAAGGACAAAGCATGACAATTTAATGACCTGATATAAAAGCTCATATGTTTCCATTGGCCCCAGGAATTTTCTTGAAAGGAGCAGTGTGAGTTAGATTTTCTATGTGGGCTTGGGCAGCCTGTTCCCAAGAGACAAGACTCGGAATCAGGCTTTGTTCCCTACTGGTGCTCAAACCTCACCCAAATTGCCTTAATTCTGGATCAAATAGATACTGCAATTCTATTAATTAGGCAAACATCCCAAATTGATTTTTAAAGTTATCTTCTTTGATTGACAGCGGTAGAGCCTTGCTTAGGCAGTCACATTTTCATTGAAAATCAATGTGGCAAATCTTGGTCTTCCCTGGTATTGAAAACAAATCAAATGATTATTTATCCTCTCTTTCCTGTTCACAATGAAACCATCTCTGTGATTTAATTCTAGCTTAAGCTGATAGCACACCAATCTTCTTGACACACTAAGAGGGAAAGGTATTTGGATCACTGCTATGGCTTGGCAGGAGCTATGGATGTGATGCCTGCACTTTGTCAGATGGCTCTGGAAATTCCACAGCCGATACTTGAAGCCCTAGTTCAGGCAGGGATTTCCACCCCTGATAAGTGTGAAGTTCACGAGAAATCAGCCACCCTATGTTTTCTGCACCTGGTGGCTGTGTCAAGGCTTTCATGACACATTCTGGTGGTCAGAGCTCCACGTAAATCCAGGCATCATTAAGAGTGATCACCATTAGAGTGAGTGGTGCACTGGTGGACAATTCGACTACCTTTCTCTTACTGAAAGGAGGTTGAGGCCCCTTACTAAATGTGATGTAGCAGCTGAAGCTGATGTAGAAAATACTACTCAAATACTTGAATATATGGTTATGTATTGAGGTGAATAATATGAAGATGATTCAGAAATAATTGCCTAAAATTTATTGATTTCCTCTTCTCTTCAAAAAGTTTAAAAAATGCAGAAAACACAGGTAGTTGGGGAACTCCTCATGGAATATTTTATTTACTTAAGAAAAATTAATTGCAAGTGAGGGCCTTGTGAAGTTTTACTATATTCGACATATACCTGGAACTACTACAATTATTGATTATCCTCTAAGTGGATTGATGATCCTTTAAAACTGTGTTTAAACTAATTATCTGAGTTTTCATCAGGAGAATGGAGGTTACATTGTAGGAAAACATTTTCAATTATCAGCATATCCTAACAGGAAAGGAATAACTATCTGGGTAAGTTTCAGCCTTTCCTCTAATAAAAAGCTTTAGAAACATGTTTCAAAAATTTTTCTCAGATGTCTTCTCTGGATATTAGTTATTCAGCACAGGAGAAAGTTGGATTTAGACCTCACTTTCCTATGGCTTTAGGATTCTAAAGGAAAAGGCCAGTATTATCCAGGAATCCATATTGGATGGACATAAACATCCTTTCTACTATTTAAATCTGTTTATATTTTATGAGTTTGTCTCAGACATAAAGACAAGTGTTCAGATCCAATGATGTTGATTTGAGGAATATTGCTTTATTCAGTTATTTTATTGGCTTATTTAGACTCCCCCATGTATTACTCCATTATTTTATTGGGTTATTCAGACTCTCACAAGGAATCATTTTCTTAGCTTAAATAAGTCAATCCCATATGGAGCTGGTCAGAGTATTTTCAGTGAAATGAAATATGTCGCTTCATCAAAGCCAAAATGTTGTATCAACATATCAGTTTTGACAAACATTTCTTGAGAAAGTTTTTGCCTGGGGTTCCCTTGTCACTTACAGCCAGAGGAGAAAGAACTTGAGCCGAAAAGATCAGGTTTTATATCCAGAAACAGACATTTCATAACAATTTCCATTGGCAAAAAATATTTGAGCAGGTTATTTTCATACCTCTGAATAGTGAAAACAAATTCTGAAACCTTGAAATTTAGAGTAAAATGGAATCTGTGTCCTTTGAACAGCTTTAATTACATCTGAGCATACAAAATGCTGATTCAGTAGCTCATATTTAGAGGATTTAGGTATACCAAAAGGCAGAAAATCAGGACACCCTAAGAAATGTGGCTGTATATTGATAGCTGGCTTCTTTTTCCTTGGAAGAGCATATATTTGCCAAGCAGCATGTAAACATTACTGAATCTGACTCCTACCACAAAGATCTCCACAAAGCATGCATGACAGGACACTATTATGTTTCACACCAAAGTTTAGTAAAGTGCAATAGCAAATCCTTCCTAAATTATGTAGGATACAGATTGGATCCCAAGTGTTTAGCAGGACACTTGAAATATGTTTTCTTTAGCTCTTTAAAATTTGTGGAAGCTTCAGTTATTCTGTCATGGTTAAAACGTTTTGATTTTCCAAGGGAAAAAAGCCCCAAATTGCTTGTACCAGCTGGAAGAGGAGGCTCCAGTGCACTGATGAAGTTCCATAGCTGCTCGATTGCATGCTGGAAGAAATGGACTCTGTGCATGACTGCAGGAATGGGACAGGTAGAGCTGTGACATAAGCTGCCCTTGTATTCCCTGACTAATATTTTATGGACATATTTCTGTAATACCTTCTTAGCCATTAGAAAATGATCTTGCAGTATATATATTTTAATTAGTTATTATGAAACAGGGCAACACCTGTAGCTGGAAAACACATGGTGGTGTTTTCAAAATGAAGGCAAAATACTGTAACAAAAAGAGATGCTGAAGTTTTGCCACATGAAGCTAAGTTTGTAAGAAAGAGTGGGTTAAAAAAGACCTTCTGAACTGAACCTTGAGAAAGATAATTTTCTTCAGACATGAAGGAGCCACACTTTAGTGGAGAAGGCTGAAATATGGCTTCCATTTCTCCCAAAAAATGTTCCTAGCAGTATTCATGGTAACATGTACAGCAGTGTGTATGTCCTCTCTACATGAACAGACTGGTGTTACCAGGGGTAGGAGCTGCTCCAGGGAGGGCAGTGCTGAGGCTGAGACCTTCTTTGGCAAGGAGGAGCCTTGCCAAAATAACACAATCATTGCACCTGCCCCATCTTCTTCTCCACGGGTGGGTTTTACAAGAAACTGCTGAGAGGCAGCAGAACCAACTTGTGAGAAGAGGCTGTTAAGGAAAAAAATATTCAACAGAGATTGATTTCAGGAAAGGGAGTACTAATGCTGCACAAAGCCAGATGTGCGACCACATATACACATGCGAGATTGTTCCTCTTATTTGCTAAGAGTGGAGTGATCCTCTGTATCAGTAGAGCTCATACTGCAATACCAGCAGTAATTTTTCTGTAGGGAATTAGTTTAATCAGTTTACAGAAATATTAAAACATAAACTGTGGCTTTTAAGTAACCCTTTCTTCAACGAAACGTATTGCTGAATGAATTCTCTGCAAAGAAGGAAAAAAATCCAGAACTGTGATTTTTGTCCCCTTGCAGTTCACCTTTAACTCAGAAGGTCCGTTTTTCTTATGCTGTTTTTACAGCAGAATTTTAGATTTTAAGGAGTCTGGAAGACTCCATTTTATCTGTAGAGCTAATGGCACTATACTGTGATAAGACTTGAAAGTGAAAGCTGAAAAACAGAAAGGAGATGAGATTAAGGATTTTATTTCAGTTGGTACATGGATTAGTTTCAATGGATTTATGGCTGTTGTTTGCAATTACAGAGCCAACAGCACTGACGCCTGTGACGGTGATTTAGTGGTGCCTATTGCCAAACCACATCACTGAGAGCTCTGGTAAGGCTTCAGAAGACTTAACAGAGAGTGTGCACACTGTTGGCAGCCTTAGCATAAAAGCCAGAGATAAACAGAATAAAAACCAATGTACAGCTTTACCTTCTGGCTCTGTAAACCAAACAACCTTATACTGTGTTTTTGGCCTATCTTCTTAATACGTAGAAATAAAACCACAGCTGTTATTTTGTCTGAGACTTATAAATCTACTGCTGAGTGAGAGCATAATTCTTGTTTCTTACATATGCCACTGCAATTCTTCTGATTGCTTCTTTTTAAACTAAGTTGCTAAAAATACATTTATTTTCTGATTCAAAGCAACAGTGAACAATGTTCAAGAAACACTCCCAAAGAGGAAAAAAGATAAAATCTTCATGCAGCTGGCAGAATATATAAGATAAAGTGTTTTTTAAAAGGAATAATTAAGGAAAAGATCCTATTTGATAGAATAATTAAATAAAACCCTTTAATACAGCTGATAGTCAATGACTCAGTGAAAAAGGAAACCTGAATTTTAAATATTAAGGATAACATCTATCTTTGCCTAGATCTGGACATTATTGGTGCTGTCCATAAATCATCCTCTTTTTAATTTAATATGAGCATCTGTAAGGTCCAGAGATAAATTAATTGCTGCCAGATTTAAATAATACGCTTGGTTTCAGGCATTTCCTGGGGATTAATGACAGGTTAGGGGAAGCCAAGGGCCTAAAGTTCAGCCAGAAACCATTAACCTCAGGTTATCATTAACCTCAGGAAACACCCTATGTCTCAGCCGTGTCTGTTCCTACAGAATGGAAAGGAAAAGAGCAATGCTATGTATTTCTTGTAGGGGTTAATGCCATTCCAGTTGGCACATACAGAGAATTTTAACAGCCCATGTTCTACCTGGTTAAATGACATGAAACAAATGTGTTGCATTCACTTGGCTTATCATAGCTCCTCCAAAAGGAAGAATTTCGTGCTCTAAATGATATGTTACATGGATGACTTTTGTGGGGGAGCTGAAACATAAAAGCCTGTAAGTCCATGGAAACCAAGGTGTATGTTAGCATGGGGTTGGCTGACTCTTTGAGGTCAACACTTGGCTTATAAATGGCTTGGGTGACCCAACCTTGGCTGGGTGTGAGGAGCACATCTTCTGGTCTCTTCATTGCTGTCCTCGGCTGTTGTACAGCAGAATTTGGGTACAGGGAAGCAAGCCTCATGTTTTTCAATTTAAGTAGTACAAAATTGTGTCTGGAGGAAAATTTCAGTGTTCCCAATTCAACTTATTAAAAGCCAAGTTTTGACCTACTTTCAGATTGCAGAGATCTCAGGAGACATAATATCTGGATACAGAAAATAAGAACAATACTTTTAAGTAATTTTTTTATACATTTTTGAGCCTGAAGGTTTCCAAGCATTTTACAAGCATTTATTAATTAACACCCACAACATTCCTGAGAGATGTTAGCCCCACTCTGTGCTAGTAATGACATCAGAGGAAATCTGGGGAGGTAGGAAAAAGATGGCACCACACAGGGATAGGGCTGTTTGAATTCCCACTTCTCCCTCATCTCTCCTGTGAACATGCAGCATACTATGGGTTCTGTGTACACAGACAGGGGAATTGGGAGCTGGTGCTAGTGCTGTATGTAAGGGCTTGAAAAAGTATCACTATCAGTTACTGTTCTTATTAAAAAGAAGGGCGCGAGTTAGTCTGAGATAATTTCAAAGCACAGCCACTGTGTGCTGGGGAGAAAGAAGAAATTTCTGGTGAGCCTATGGTGATTTTCAGGTTGTGGTCCAATAAGTATTTGGGCTATGGACCAGTTCAGCTGGACTCTAGCAGCTATTTGTAAGTGCAGTGGGCTTTGAATGTGTCTCTCTAAGCACCAAATTCACTTACTGAATGTTAACCATGCACAAGTGGGTGTCTAGCTTGAGACTGTTAGGCTTCCTCTGTAGTCAATATGATGCCTTTCATAGGTTTAAAATAAGTGTCTAAATACTTCCTGATTTTAGAAGTGCCCAGCTTTTCACACCAATTTTAGTGTGGGACTCTGAAAGACCACTTTTTTTAATAGTACAGTATATTGCTATTAAACACACCACAGCTATAGTGGGGTGAATGTGAGAACAGGAGAAAGCATGGATATTCTCAGAAAGGGGGCAGAAAAATGTCCTTCTGCTTAACAACTGTGTGAGCACTGTTGGTTTGGGGACTGGACAAATAATCTTTATTTACTCCCAAGCACATATACACCAGGTTGCCTTAGGCAGCAAAAAGGCCACAAGCTCACGTTAGTTTCATGGAGGGAGATGATGGATGAGTGCAGAGAGATACATTGGGAACAACACTTGCAGCACATATTAATCTTACTGCAACTTGGCATGCTGACAGGGCTGCTCTTTGTTTTCTGGTCTGTTCATCTGGGTTTATTTCAGTGTTCATTTTTTATGATAGTTTTACATGCACAAATCTATAGTACTATACATAGCTGGATATTTTTGTATCTGTTTTTCATTATTATGCAACTTCTCTAAATGTTAATAAAGTATGTTTTAATATATAAATCTTTATCTAGTTTATGTTTTTGTAGCCTACATGTAACTTTTTTTTTCTCTGTCTCCTTATCTTCTTATTACCATATTTTATATGCTTCTATTACCAGGCTTCTTTAATTCTGCTAGTGGCGAAACCCACTCCTCTAAATCTGTGACAATTCCGCAGATAACTGCATCACACTTTTTCATGGATTTGAAGTGTTTAAGAGAAATGATACAGCTGTCTCTGAAAGAACATCAGGTGAAAAACTGTGGCCAAATGGCAGCAGTATGACAGGAAAAAATTGTTCTCTGGAAGCCGGTTACAGAGGAATTTTCTGAAGAAAAAAAACTATAATATAGAGCACACAACATGTTTCCAGAAGCTGGAAGAAAAGAAAGGATTAAACTTAACTAAATATCTCTCCTGCTTTTAGTCCACAGCTGGTGGCAAGGAAACAGCATTAGGCCAGCTCTGCAATGCAACCTAATTCCACACAAAATATGATAGAGGGCTGTGGAGGGTTCGAGTCTGACTTTCCTGTGGGCTGGTAGGATATCTCAGGTTTACTAAATCTTGTAAAGGCCTTATAGCTTTGATTTTAGTAAATCTTGCTCTACCTGAGCTTTACTGAATGGAAGGAGAAGAAATTCACACTGCTTTCTGCTTGTGTACAATGAAGGAATGTGAAAACTCCTAGTTACATCAAATACTGTCTCCCCCACCTGACCTTTAGTGCTACTGGAACTGCTCACGTGTGCAGTCGATCCTGTTTTGCACACCACAAAGTGTGCAAATCTTGCAGATGTAGGTGTTATTAACTCAAGAAAAACCTCCTCTCCTATATTTCCCAGAGTGGAAAATGCAGTGCTGGTCTCTGAAGGTGTGAGGCTTCTTCCTAGCTTTTGGAATCCAGATGAAAGCTCTAATGTGTAGGCAAGGTGGGAGAGTAGCCAAGAAGGCACAAGAGCAGGGATGATTAACATTTTAATAGTCCTTTGTCACTTTCTTCCTGAGCCTCACATTTGGAGGTGGAATAATAGCTGTGCAATGATACCATCCCTCAGATGAAGTCACCAACCCAACCTGGTCCTACACTTCTCCCTCTTAATTCTTCCTCATGCAGAAGAATGCTCTGATCCATTGGATCTTCCAGAAACCCATGCTCTTGTGGATGGGGACAAAAAGCCTTTGGGCTGGAGGAGGGTCATGCCTGTGTGGATGGTGTGTAGTGGAAAGAGTTGGAGGTCCTTCATTCCCAGAGCCATGGGAAAATAAATCCCTTCTTGTGCAAACGGAGAGCAGAGCTACATCTGAAGTAATATTTATATAGAAAATATAAACCTTTCACTGAAGAGAAGACACTTCAAAATCCAGCATCTGATTTCTAAATAAAAAAATGGTTAAAATTTTGTGGTTATTTTTTTGGAGATGATGATTTGGGAATAATTTTATAATTTCTTTCTTATTTTAATTCCTTATGCCTAAAATGTACAATTTATGTCTACTTTGTATACATGCATATTTATTATATACACGCAATATGCATTCCCTCTAAAATAACTCCCAATCATTCTCAATTCCTACAACTGCAGTGGCATACAGACATACAGCTAAATTAACATATTAGTGAATTTCAAAGATACTGATTCTCAAAAAAGGAAGATACGTTCTCATTCATTTCTACCCAGGTCAAACAAGTTATATAAAACACCAAATATAAGTTACAAAATCAACCAGGTATAAGTAGTCTAGTATTCCAAGTTCATGCGTCTTTATTTCAATTGTCTAGAACTAAAAGCAAAAGGATACACTATATCATTAAAAATAAATGGAGGTTATAATTGCTTAAAAGATTATAGCATAAAATTTGCATGACTGATGTGCTACAAAATGCAAGAGGGATTTGCTATACAGAATTTAATGTTGCTTTGCTTGAAGGTGCAGCTTGCATTGAGGCATATCAAGAAACAAGATCATTTTATGGTTTATTCATTCTATTTAACAGAATATATCCATGGCCCATCATCCACACATTCACCTGCTGTCAGCTGCTGTTGAGCTCTGTAATGAACAGCTGTGGAAAAGGCAAAAAACCTACAACAACCTCTGGCTATTTGCATTTAAGATATTTAGTTCTATGTGAGAAGAATGACATGTAATCAACTAGACACACGGGTAAAAATAGAAGACTCTTATTTTGCCTACTCTTTTCCTCTTCCCTTAGACATGGTTACAAAATTAATGAATAATTTGCATTTTGACTTTCAGAACAACATGCAATTTTAATAGGGCAAAAGGTTAGATTCTGTCTGTCCTGTTTCCAAGGGGTAATTGGAGAAGGAAAGCTCTTCTCAGTGTGCACCATGGGAACAGGGTCTGATCTGTACTGTCAGTACATAAAGTCTCATTAACAGGTTGGTGATAGTGAGCGATGCCCCCGCGGCAGGGCCAGCACCTCGATAAAGAAGCAGATTGAAACAGCAGTGTAGTAACCATTGGAGTTGTGCTGTGTTGGTAATGGTCTCTCTTGAATGAGGTGGAACACCTAATAGAATCTGCAGGAGGCATTGTGCAGTGACTATCAGAGCATTCCTGCTGGAAATGGGATTGCAGCTCTCTCTTACCTCTGTGGCGCATTCAGATTGTCTAAGCCATCCTTGAAAATGATGGGCTCATTCCTCTGACTTCTCAGAGGCTGAAAGTGCTCCAGGCTCCCCTGGATGCCGCTGGGACCTGGAAGCCAAACCAGGCTCCCCAGAAAGTGGGAAAACAGGAGAGATGGAGAGGGGCAGGATCTCTTCTGTGAGTCCTGCTGTTGGAAACTGAACAATAAGTAAGTTTGTTCTCAGATAATATTCTTGTGGAAGTTGCCAGGCATCCCTCAATTGGAAAAATATGAGGACTCATTTGATACCAATAGATTTGTTTTCTGCTTTATCCACAAGAAAATTGTATTTTAAACCTTATTTACTGGAAACAACAGGAACATTTAGTTCTCCAGTCATAGTCAGTAAAATCTGGCCAAAGGAAATACATCCAAACTTTTCCAAATAATAAACAAAGATTCTTTAGTTGTGTGCTTTTAAAGTTTCTTCTCAGCTTGACAGTAGTATATAATAGATGGAAATAATGAAATAGACATTGAGAAAGTGGTGTTCCATGAGCTAGTTTGCAGGAGACCATATGACTTTGATAGCCAGAAAAAAAAAAGATTACACTGGAAGTTTGTAAAAATTACCTGTAACGTCTCAAATATATTTGAACCAGTCAAAAAGGTGAGTAAATAATTCAGAAAATCTGCAGTAAGGATATCAACTATTACAGAACATTTATGGTTTTGCTAAGCAGGAAAAGAACCAGTCTGAGCTGAGATTTAAAAGCACCATAAAAAAGGTGGAATAGTCATCTTTCTGCAGTCACTTAGAACAAAATGGCTTAATTTATAAAAATAAATTTTTTATACAGATCTGCAGCATAGAGAGAAAATAAAATATTTTGAAAAACAATTGAAGTAATTCTCACATTAGTTGCGACGCTGACCATTCTGTTAAAGAGACTCCACAAGCATGAACTGCATGGATTTGAAAGGTGATTTTCAGAAGGAGTTGTCACACTTTTCCCAGCCTGTGATCTGTAAAGAGAAGAGTCAGAAAGCTTTCTGACATAGAACCACAACAGCAGTATCTCCCTTCCTCTGTGGTGTGATGCTGAGTGGAACTGAGTCATAGAGAGTATAATAGTCAGTATCAGTGAGGCTGAGGAAATAGTGCCAAGAGCAAAGGGGACTGAAAGACATCTCATGCAAAACATGATTTCCTTCCTTTGGAGGCTCCATACACAGCATGAGAGTTCTGCAGTTGGTCCCTGCATTCCCTGCCTATGCACTGCTTGTTTCTGAAGCATGGTGACAACCTGAAGTACTTCTTCTGCCAGTGACTTCCTGAGCCAGGTACAGCAGTGACCAGGTTATGGGCACTTGTGTCCTCTGCCTCATTGCCCCATGCCCAAAGCACATGGTGCCAAACTGAAGTTTCAACATCTGGACATCCTCCTCCTGTCCCAGGACACCTCCTCCTGGCTGACAAACCAGACTTATCCTTCACCATGTGAGAGAATAAGGCATTGCTTTGTATGATGTAAAAAAGATCTATAGAAGGTTGTGCAACATGGCAGGATAATCAGGAGGAAGAATGTAGGAATAGTTGCTTGATACTCTGGCAAATTACAGAGCCTGAGAATATCTCAGTCTGACAGGATAAGAGAAAAAAAGCACAGGCTAGACATTAACTATCTTATATGCAGGAAATGGCCACAATTAAATCGAAAGGTCTTTTTTAGTGTGAGTAAGGTAACATGAGAGGATATGGATATAGAAGTGACTCACTCAGTAGTCCCATCAGATCAAACAATTTAAGCTTCAGATATTCTATAAGACTAGCCTCAGACTGTTTCTGGCTACAAAGAGGGAAAAGCTAGAGAAATGGCTAAAACCGTTAAAATGTTAGCTTCTATAAACAGTTTGATATCCAAGTTAATAGAAAGTGCCTGCTAGCTTTGCTCCCAAACATAACAGCAACCCAGAGCAGAGCTGGGATTTAGGGGGTTTTGCACCACTCTTCTGTCCCCAGCAGAGCCCCCAGGACCCAGGCCCACATTCACAGCCTTGGGCTCAGAGATGGAAGGAGGCAGAAACTGAAGAGTGTTCAGCAACATGAACATTTGCAAACTAAAACAGAAACAAACCTGGCCTCAGATTTGTCTCTCAGGCTGAAACCCACAAAAGCAAGGAAAGAAACTCACGTGGCAACTGTACCCATATTCCAGCCCCAATGGTTCCCTTAGATGATTTTCCTTTTGGAGCACAAAGTTCAGGGAATCAGCCTGGATTCCAGCTGCTGCTCAGAATATCCATGCTCCTGTTTCTTCAGCTCACACAGTTAATGCCGCTTAAATATCAATCTTTGACAGTGCAATTGGTTTCTTGTCTGGGTTAGAAATTGGACATCAGCTGTGTGCCTCATCTCCACCAAAACCATTCTTCTCTCCACATCATGCTTATGCTCAGAGCCTGGGGAGTTACCAATTGACTGCTAGTGGAGAAACATCCAAGCACGTGGACTCGCTCCATGCACGCTGCTCCCCTCGCATACCCTGTCACACCCGCCTTTGTTTAAACATTTGTAGACTGAAACATCCTGTCGAGCCCTGTTCTGTGGGAGAACATATTTGTGAGACAAAGCAATGCTGTGGTCTACCAGGAGGTCTGTGACTCTCTCGGTGAATTATTCACTACTTTGCTGTGGTCTACATGCCAGGTCACCCATGTTCACAGCAGAGAATGAAGCATTATTCATTATCAACCTTTGGTTTTTCTCTTCTAGGAGGTTGTTCCCCCACCCCTGTTGCCCTTTCAGGTTTTAACAAGACATTGCATTCTTTCAGACTTCCCCTGGGCAGCAGTTTTTGCACTTGTAGAGGTACAGCAATAATAGAGGGAAAGCCAGAGCAGTTGTAAATTGTAGCAGTTAATGTCAAATTGATGGGGCAGTGATCAAATGAAGTTCATAACCACAGAATGCAACCTGGGGGTGGAATGCTGTTTCAAAGATTGCTAATGACAGGGTTATAAAATCATAAAATAGAAAGTTTTTCCACTGTGAAAGTTTGAAAGAATTTATTTGGCTGACCGTAGGTATTAGCAGTGTTAGGGTCAGACTTTTATATGACATTTAGAACAGTTGCTAATCAGTGAAGGGACTGACCAGTCCATTTTGAACCGAGGGAACAACACCTGCATTGTGTTGCTATTCTTGGACACCCTGAGTGCACCTTTAATGATCTTTAGGTCTTCTAGTATGGTACTGTTTAATTAGAAACTGCTGATACAAAGGCAGAGCAACTGTTGGCTAAAAAGAGCAGTTTCGGGGTTTTCAAATCTGCCTTTTAAGCATCAGCATTCAAGAAACCAAAGCAGTAGGGAATGTCATAACGTTAGCAGTAGGGAAAACATTTATAGCTCATCAAATCTGGACAGTACACAGCTGTATCCCAGCTGCACTCTCTAACCACAGTGCTAGAAAAGTCTCAGGGAGGAAAAAAGAGGCAAGAACAGGAAAATACAAGATAAATGGGCACGGAAAACATTGAAGACGTCCCAATGCAATTTACATACAGAAGTGAGAAATGAACAATGCAAAATATACACTTTTATAGATGGATCCTCCTGTATTTTCAGATTTATTTAGTTACTTATTTATTTTTCTGATTTCTGCTTCAGTTATTGAGACTAATCCGTCATGTGATTTATTATGCTTTCCTTACCCATTTGTGCTTAGCTTAGTCAAGAAAGAGCAAAGCCAGAAAAAATGCCTAGCTTGAAAATGGCCTGTTTTCTCCTCAGGGCAGAATATGGAAAAAGGGAGAAACCCACCTGTAAAAACTACATTTGATTAGAGAGGGCCTAACATCCTCAGATTCACACAGAACTTCCAGCCTTGGCTTTCCTGCAGAAGCTGCCAGCCTTGGTCATTAAGATGCGTTACCCAAGCCCCTGAGTCCACAGAAACGTGGCTGGTGTCTTTGAACAGTCACTGTGTTTGCCAAAGTTGCAGGCTCAAAGCAATTTCTGGCATCATTCATTACATTCAGCTGTCCAATTTCTGATGTGATGGAGCACCTTGCCAAACAGTAATTTTTTTTCCACTTCCTTATTTCCCACTCAGAGGCCCTTCACAGCTGGGTTTCTGAAGCTGGGAGACACCTAAATAGAAGATGGTATGGTGCTGCTTCACCCTGAAGCTCCTGATCCCTTTCTTTCCTGATCCCAAGGGAATTAAACACCTTAATCTTTTGTAGTTTATGGCCCTTTAAATTGGACAGCAATCATCTCACAAGTTACACCCTTCAGAAATGTAGCTTCCAGTGTTAAGATTCAGGTCTTTAAAGGTATTCAACTCTTGAAATGTTTTCAAGTCCTTAAAGCATTTTAGGCAAGTTCAGATGCTGCAGACACATACCCTTGTGGGTTTTGCATTGCCTAAGCAGTACTCCTGATAGTCTGTCAGCTCCAGAAGATTCCTGTGCAAATTCCATCAGATATTTGGTTTCTTAAGCTAGGTCTTCACATAAAGGAAGAAAAACCACAACCCCACTTTTCTCCATTAGTATGTGGTATTGGACATCTGGCTTATGTGTTGAGAACATAATACAGACATTTTGCAGTGGAAGTCTACTTTGGTTGCTAGCAATCATTTACAACGCTTATTAAGAAACAGACCATTGTGAGTCAACAAATAACCCAGGGCCAGGTGAAAGCAGCTGGATGGGAGTGAGCTATGTACCATCACTAGAAACAATACAATCAATGCTAAATTAGTTATTGGTTGTTTGACCAATTTTGTACTGTGGATGCTCTGTGGAAATGGACTTGGGGTAACGACTGTGTTGAGAGACACAGAGATATGTAACCTGGTTGTGATTTTTGGGAATAGAATGCAGCAGATTCCTCTAGTGCAGAATCTGGAAAATATTCTCCTTTAAGTAATTTATGCCTTGGCAAAAAATGCTTGACATCTACAGCATCAATGACAATAGCAAGCAGCCTGCTGCACCTTTCCATAACAAATGCTACTGGGGGTGATGTTCTTACAATAGTGACCCCTAAAATAGACTAAAATGTTGATGTAAGAAGTAACCTTCAGCTTGTAATTAATATTCCATTATTAATACTGTATTGAGATGAGTGAGTGTGGGTCATGTGAAAACACTTGTTTTCACAGTGTTTGCAACATCAGAGAACCTATATTGGCTACCTGGAATTTTCTTTAATGTTCATTATGCTAATGATTTTAATATGCTCAATATGAAAGCTTAGATTTCTGGAGCAAGAATAAGGTGTTGATTTAGAAAGGAGAACAATTACGTTGAAGCATATGAAATAATAGTGGGGCATTATGAGCAACCCTGACAGAAATCCTAAGAAGAAAAACAATTTCAAATGGAACAGGCAGTCCCTGGCTTACTGCAAAGAATGTCCAAATTTTTGTATGTTTGTTTTCCAAGTATGGTCTTTAATTTACTGTTGTCAGCAGACCTGCTGTTTCTTAAATGCTGTGTTTTTGTAAATAGTCTGATCAGAATTTTATCAAGTCATCCATCTCATGCTTTGTGAGCACAGAAACCTGTAGTCTTGCAATCTGTGAGTGAAAACCATTTCCTAGAGAACATCTTGCTTATTGCTGGTTGTCTGGTCTCAGGACCAGAGAAAATGGACACATTTTGGGAGGTTCCCTCTGAACATCAGAAAACACTTTTTCACTGTGAGGATGACTGAGCAGTGGCACAGGTTGCCCAAGGATGTTGTGGAGTCTCCATCCTTGGACATGTCAAAAGCTATTTGGGTATGATCTTCAGCAGCCTGCTTTAGGTGTTTTAGGTGCCTGTGCGGGGGGGATTGGACCAGATGACCACCCGAGATCCCTTTCAGCCCCAGCCATTTCATGATAATGGGATTCTGTCTTGTCCTTTAGATTGGTTTTCAAGACCCCTTATTACCACAATATCCAATGTGGATTTCAAGATTTTTTCAAGACCCCAATTACCACAATGCCAAAGTACTGACTGATGGGAGGTATTTACTGTTATTAACTTGGGTCTCTTGTATCTTTCCTTGAAAGAGTGTGTGCCCAAGTTGCAGTAAGCCAAACTGTCCTGTCATGTGACCTTCCTTTTCCCCTGACCTCTTTCCCTTCCAAGACCTCTTTGCTTGCACCAGCTTCACATTTTATTTTGAGATCCTAAAATATTCTGGAAAGGACCTATTTTTCATGTCATGTTTGTATAGCAGGTAGAACTGGATGCCTCTACTCTGAGCAGCTACTCTTAGAAGAGACAGGGCTGTTACTAAATGCCACGCTGTTGGGCATAGTCCTGAAATCAAACATCATTGCTAATTAAATGTAGATCTTCAACTTTTTAACTTTTCCTCTTTCGCAAAAAAAAACCCCTCAAAAAAACCCAAAAAACCCCCCCCCAAAAAACTCAACATAGTCTTTATGTAAAGGCATGTGACTCAGCCATGCTAAATTAGGGTCAGGATTGTGCCTCCTAGTCATATTACATCAGGAATCACAGGAACAAACACTGTTCTTCCAGGGCTTAGAGGCTATAGGAGCGCTCATGGAGTACAGCATGAGTAATGAAAGTAAAGCCATGGTAAAAAGCTCCCTCATGTTATTACTTGGCAGTTCATTAGGATACACCTTGTTTACCTGCTGTAGCCTGCACACCAGATTTAGCTCTCTGCAGGAATTTGAAGGCATTTAGTGTGCAGAAGCTGTGATTGCAAAGAAAAACAAAACACTTCTGTTTCATGATTTTGTGAAAAGCAAGGTAATTAAACAGTGACTGAGAGCCTGTTCATCCCTTCCAGATTTTTCCCCAGGCAGATAAATGTGTGGAACAGAAAAGTAGAAAAACAGCTCTGATGATCTTTACTTATTGACAGACTGGGAAACACTGTACATTTCCTCTTCAGCTCTTTGGGTTTTCTGTGAAACCTTAAAATCTCCTTTGGTTTGTTAAACACTGCTGAAGTAGGCCAGAACTCATTTGCATTCTTGTGTTGCTCAGTGACCCTCCAGTGATATCAGTTAAGAACACTGATTTTTAATTAAAATCTCAATTTTCAAGTACATTTCACAGTTAATATATGGTGAGAAATTCTGACCAACTACATTGTTCTGCTAAGCCACGTGGGCTCAGCTGTCTTCTTAATCACCTCTATAGTGAAAAGTCACAACTTCATTCCTGAAAAATATGACTTCATAGGACAATGAATATGTGAACGGCTGATCTGCCACATGCACCAGAAGTTCTTCATTTGAAGGAAGCATAGAGTGTGTGAGGACAGGAAAACATCCCGTGTTTAAAGATTCAAAAGCCCACAATTGCAGCATGCAGCAGTACACAGCAAATTGCTGTGTGGCATACTATACTTTGCTGGTTAATATGTTCCCGTGCTATTTGTTTTACTCATTCTGGTTTTTTTAGGCCTTTATGAGCCCATCAAAATAGGCACACATGAGACCCACTAGTGTCTTTATCATTAGTCTCTAGGAAAGCATTATTCACTTTGTTATACCGAGGGCCATGAAGTGTCAGTGCCAAGATCTCCAGCTGCTATAACCAGTCCACGGAAGCAGAGAAACCTACAGAGCTACAGGAATTTACATTTGCACATCCAGGGAGTAAACAACTCACCTGAGTTTGCGCAGAAATTCCGTAGCCCAGCTGAGAACTGAATTCACATCTGAATCTCCGGCTCAGGATTGGCCTCCTACCCTGCCTGCAGTGCCTGCAAATACTATTAAATATTTATTTCGCCCATTCACAAGTCGTCACACTCTCAGTAAGGGTGGTTGGCTGCACATGCCAGCTCCAGCTGGCCCTTCAGGAGCAGGCACAATGAGTGAGGATGTTTCCTGCTCAACAACCATTCTTCCATCCTTTTTGACTGTTGTAATTGACTGCTCCCCCAGACAAGGCTTTTCAACATTTTCACTGAATCAAAAAAAAAAAAAAAAAAAAAAAAGCAGTTCTGGACTGCTTGCAACATTTAATTCACCTTGAATCATTTGGTTTCACTTTGGGACTTCATAAAAATAACCCAAGGGCCAGATTCACAAGAGGAATGAGGTAATCTAGAGAAGCTGGTATTAAAGCTGTTCCTTCCTCCTGTGCCCTAGATCCCAGTTCAGGCTGGACGTTCACATCATATGTGGGAAATCTTGGGTCCAATTCCCTTTTTGTCTGGTCAACAGCAGGAATTTTAACCTCAGGCTGACCCACTCAGAAAATACCACACGTGCTAAGCTTCAGTGTGTGCTGAGGCAGGGGTCTCATGGTTCTTCTGTTATGCCTGGACCACTTAACAATGAAAACTTACATACTTACTGGATAAAAAAATAATATACACCTCTCTAAGTTGATAATTAGGTTATTTGACAAGGGGTACTTCAGATTTTTGGTTGCTGCTTCAGCGGATCTTTATTTATGAGTGAAAGCATTTCAACAGGAGAGAATAAATAACCAACTTTACTCACCACCCACCCCCTAGCGCCAAGGAGCTCTCCTGGGAAGTGGTGCACTCTGTTATGTTTCTGACCTGGTTTCCTACCTACTGGGAAATACAGTTTGGAATGCAAATGGGGAAAAGGACCACTGGCTCATCTCTGAAATTTATATTCTAGGAATTCAAATCAAAATTCACAAATAAATTTTTGGGACAGACTAACTATTCAGCAGCAAAAGCCATCATCCACCTCCACCTATACCCTGGCTTGGAAAGCAGAAAGCTAACAGCAATGTCCACCAGAATGTAACACTCTGAGCTAGCTCTTGCCCAGCATCCAGCCAGGGGAAAAAACTTAAGAAAACATCACCCAGACTTGCAAGAGATGGGTGACCGGGAAAGTAATTGTCAAATGTTGAAGGCTATATTTTCCATTTCACCCCCTTCACCTGCCCTTCTCTGCCAGGGGACTCAGAAAAATGAGGTTTCTAGATCATAATCTGCAGAGAATTCCATATAAACCCCTTGGATAGGTTTCAGTTTTTAACATTTTACTGAACCAACTGTTATTCTTCTGAACAAAGAAGCAAAAAAAATCAAAAGCTTTCAACTAGGTCATGCTAGTATTATCATGAGTGAGTGTGAGTGGTATCATTTCACACATACTGCATCTCTCAATTAAGGAAAATGCCAGACTTCTGTTAGCAAGACAGCTGGTGGTACTCAGTGACTAAATATAGTACTGTCATCACCTAGGAGCACAGCCAGGACATTTTAATGGTTGGGACAACTGATATTTCAGTTTAACCAAAACAATTTTTAATCATACAGTATTATTTTAAATAACCAGTGGACAAAATCTGTGAATGAATGTATTTGTAATATATTTTAACCATGTTATTTATTAGGTCAATTTTTAACCAATATTCAGCTGATCTTAAGAGAAATTCCACATATTGTGTATATTTGAGATAGAAAAAGCCAGCTAAGTAAATACAGCTGGCATTCAGCTGATTCTCTGATTGTCTGTACATTAGATAGACCAAACTCCTTTAGACAGTCTTTTTATTATCTGTACAGCCCCTTCCTTGATTCCATTGCAAAGGAGAGGCAAAGCCCAAATAAATATCTGTAGATCATCGTAAATGAAGCCTGAACCAGTTCACCCTGTATTCGATGAAAACAATTTAATCTGCAATTACAGCTGGAATAGGTCCTAAATTATGTCAGTTCTCCTAGAATTTACTTTCCTGAAAAAAAATCTTCCAGGCTGAGGGAAGTTCTCTTCCTGAGTTCTCACCTCTCCATCAATACCCCAGGTATTTTACATTTTTGTGTTAGCATTCTTTGTGTGTACTGTGAAACAAGCCAAAAGAAGACACACAATTGGGTATTGCTAAGGGTAAATGGAAACAGCTTTCTGCACATCATGCTGTTGTAACTTTAAGGTTCATAAGCCTGAGCCTGCCAGGTTTACAAACAAGGGCTGCGCTCATGTGTAGCTGAGGCACAGAAATGAAGTGTCTGTTTCTTTCCTGTTTCCAAAAAATACTGAGTTTAGGTCTGGTTTAGCTGTGACTGAGTAGGTATTTCAAAATGTTTATTAACAGTTTTATTGCTTTATTTCTGCTGCCAGGTCTAGACAATAGGGGCCAGGAACACCAGCTTTGTTTGTGCTTATATTAATATGTGGTTGCCTGTGGACATAAATGCAGAGGTGTCCTTTGCAGCAAGTGGATTAGGGGATGACTGGGTAGCCTTGCTGCATATTGAATGTGAGCTGGAAAATGAATGCTAGAGAGCTATCTCAAAATGAAGATAGTCAGGAGCAGGTTTTCCAGTGTGAAAACCTCACTGATTACATCTGTGCTACTGGTGGTGTTGCCTGGAACAGTTATTTTCAGCATCTATCCTCTTTTAGTACCTTCCTTAGCCAGAGTAATGAAGAGCACTTTAATATTCAGTTGATTTTTTTTTCAATTTGTGGTGATAACGTCCTGGTTTCAGCTGAGATAGAATTAATTTTCTTCTTAGTAGCTGGTACAAAGCTTTGTTTTGGATTCAGTACGAGAATAATGCTGACACCACAGTGATGTTTAGGTTGTTGCTAAGTAGTGCTCACCCCAAGTCAAGGACTTTCCAGTTTCCCATGCTCTGCTAGGGAGGAACTGCACAAGAAACTGGTAAGGAGCGTGGCCAGGACAGCTGATCTGATCTGGCCAAAGGGTTATTCCATGCCATAGAATGGTATTTCCAGTTTATAAACTGGGGAGAGCTGGCTGGAAGGGGCCAGTGGCTATGTGGTGACATGCCAGGCCTCAGTCAGTGGGTGTGAGTAATTGGATTGTGCATCACTTGTTCTTTTTGGGATTTAGTTCTCTCCCCCTTTTATTACAATTATTATTACTATTTACCTTATTAATATGATATTATTTTACATGTTTCAATCATTAAACTGCTCCTGTTTCAACACTTCTGTTTTATTTTTCCTCCCCATTTCACTAGGGGTGCAGGAGGGCTGAGCAAGTGGCAGCGTTGAACTGAGCTACCATCTGGGGTCAAACCACAACAGATAAAAGACAATGGGATTGAAGATTGAGAGAGAAAAAAAAAAAACAAACCAACAAACTACCTTTAATGCACTTGTTTGTAAGGTCAAGGTTTTTAATCCACGTAGTCAAGTCAGTATGGGCAGCAGCAGTGCAAATTTCTGTCTTGGTCTCTGAAGGAGGCCATACAACTGACCACATGAATGGGCCCAAGCACTGCTGCCTCTTGTTCTTCTGAACAACCCTTTACACACCATTCATCCTACATTTATTACACCTGTGTGACTCCTTTACCCTTCTGTGATTGGTTCATACCCTTCAGCATTCCAGGCTCATTACCTTCAGCACTGCTCACCTGACTTACACAGCTGTAGCCCATTAGGGATGAGACTCAGCTGAATGAGCCCCATTCCCAATCACCACAAACTGTGTGCCTACAGATCTCTTGACCAAGTTTTCCTCTAGTTTCTCTGCAGCCTCGTCCCTCACAGGGCTGTTTTGCATTGGACACAGACCTGGGTGAAGACTCACTCTGGCAGGACCACCAACAGGCATGCTAGAACTGATGTATTGTTTCAGTCACTCCTGCCTTCAGATCTTAACTAAGAGCTGGTGCGTATCTAGCCATAGACCACAGCAAACAGAGGTGTGGGCATGCTTTGGTCTGTCACTGCCTCTCACCATGTTGTTAGCATCCTACCAAGGGGGCTCAGCTAACGGGGAATAAACTCGTTTTTTCCTGAATGTGGCAAGAACTTCTGCTGGTAGCAATCAGCACAGCTCCCCTTCCTTGGGCCCTGAGGGAAAGCAGAGCTGTATGAAGCAAGAGGGGAAGAGTTCTTCTCATTGATCACTACCCAGGGTTTTTCTCTGACTGACAATTGCAAGGCTGTGCAGTGACAGAGCAAGAGGAAAGAGCTTTAAGCTGAAAGATGGAAGGTTTAGGTTAGATACTAGGAAAAAATTATTTACTCAGAGAGTGAAGCACTGGAATGGGCTGCTCAGTGAAGCTGTGGATGCCCCATCCCCAGAAATATTCAAGACTAGGTTGGATGGGGCTTCAAGCAAGTCAATGTAATGAAAGGTGTTCCTGTCCATAACTAGAAACTAGATGATCTTTAAGGTCCATTTAAACCCAAACCCAAACCATGCTATTATTCTGTGATTCTATGATCACTGGAAAATTAATAATAATCTGGAGGAAATTGTGTTCTCTGCCATCCCAGTGCTGTTGTACTGGTATGAGGGGAGTGCTGGAGTGCTGAACTGTGCATGCAGCTTATGATACCTGGGAAGCACACCAAAGAGAGAACCAAAGACCTTGCCCTCTTCTTCTTTCCTCTGTTGCCGTTACCTGAAGAAAGTCCTGGAAAATTTAATATCAGTGGCAAGCAAGTTTTGATTTTGGATTGTTCTCTCGCTGGAATAGAAGACATCAATAGATAGGCAGGCATCTATAACAAGGACAATTAACAAATCCTTCTATATATTAGCATTTTTCCCCACTCATTCATTCTTTGGTCATGAGCAGGGTTTTTTAATTTATTATTGCTCTAATAGCTCCATGTTGGTAGCAAAACCAGTACTGTCTGTGAATGATGTAATAACTATGATCATAATAAATTTATCCTTTGAGAGATGCTGCTAGCCTTATTACTTTGTTTTTAACCTTACTTTACTTTTAGCCTAATAACTTTACAGCTTTAGTCAGCAAATTATGATAGCCTTTCTCTTTTAATAGAAATGTTTCCATTTCTGCTATGCTAAATTTGTTGTTTTAAAAAACTTTTTTTGAACACCACAGGAAGACATAATTGGAAATCATTAATTTGTGCTCGAAAACTATATTTAAATTTTTTTCTTTGAAATGAACACACACTGTGACCTAGTTTTATAAACAGAGAAATAAATAAATAAATCCCAGATCTGAAAAAGTAGATTTAGTTAGATAGTATTCTACCTTTTTAATTATTTTTCAAATGTAAGAGATGATTTCACCTATTTACATATTGCTAGAGGCTAAGGGGAGAAAAAAGCATTCATCCTGAGTTGAGTTCAGAGAGTCTGCTTTGCCAAAAATGAAGCCAAACATATTAATATACAGGCTTTCTCAAAGTCTCAGAAGCATCAGGAATCCATTTGAAAGAAGAGGAGCTGGTCTGGTTTGTCAGTCTGGCAAGTACCACTGGAAAAATCCGTCATCTACCAACAAATACATGCTTGCACAGTCAGTCCTACAGCCGTGAAGGGTCTGCAGAGCAGTTCCACTCCCAGGAGCTGAACCCCTGCTAGTGCCTGAGGCCTTGTTGGCTCTGCTAGGGAGAAAGGCAGGCACAGGAATGCAGAGGTGAAATATCCTGCAAAGATGATTTTTCTACATAATATTAAATTTGCTTAGTATAAAATTTTACAAGCATAGCCCGGACCACCCAAAAGTTGTAGTGATTAATCCAGGGGTCTACCCTGTCCTTTACATGATTACTTTTAAAGGTTCATTCAGTGTGATATACTTCAGATTGTTAAACATAGCCACATGGAGCGTATTTGTAAAGTACATGTGTTGTCTAAAATGTACATGCAATTTAAAGGTTCTCTTGTTACCATACAGCTCCAGACATAAACTCCTTTTTTTTTTCATGAATTCAACAGTTAGATGAAGAAACCTCTCCAAAGCTGAAAACAAAGAATGATTAATTAAAAAACTTGAGGCTTAAATGCAGACTTGTTCCTATTTTACCAGACTGTAAAACTCGTACTCTAGTGGGTACACAGACAGGCATATGTTTGCAACTGATTTTTCAGCAGATAATTGAATAACTCTTGTAGCAATGGCCTTTTTTGAACGCCAGAGAAAGCAGTCCATCAAATGGACATGATTTATTTCACAGAGAGGGGGAAAAGCTTTACTGAATTTTCCAAGAAAAATTCCAAGGCTTACGTGAATATGTTCACCTAGCAGCTACGCTGATGTGAATCGATGTATAAACCCACATGTGTAAGACAGCTACGAGCAGTAAAAGTAACAGCTCTGATCTATTAAGACGTCTAAGTATGTCTTTACATAAAAGCCTTAAAGGGCTGCACAGGGAGTCATTATAGTGTATTATGTCAGGACCTTACTTACTCAACATGTAGAAGTCGACACTGACACGGTCAGCTGTGATGTAAAACGCTTGGAGGCCCATTTCACAGGACAGGCGTTTCCAAAGAGTTCAGCACCCACCAGTTCCCATGTAGGCAGCTAAATGAGGTGATGAAACTTTAAATGCTCTCAGCTTTCGTGGGAGCTGAAGTCTTTTGAAAAATCCAGCTTTCCCTGGGGTAGCTGCACCATCTGCTTTGAGCTCCTGAAGGGGTGATCAGAGGGACCAAGTCAAGCACTGGTGTCCTGTGAAGGTGAGTGCTGAGAGAGGATGCTTTGAACCCCATGGAATATCTAAAGCATGCTGAAAGTACATCTCTGTTTCATCTGTAACATCCGTGCCATAGCTCAGAGTTAAGGAGATTAATTAAAAACAAACTAAGAATTGTCTGCTCTGGAAATGTCCTCTCTCAGATCATAAGATAACACTATATTAACTGTGTGAACATGATATCTGACACAGCAGACTATTATTCTGAATATTCTTATTCAAACATCATATTCCAGTGCAGATGAAAGCGAGCATAATTCACAGAATGCCTTTATACTGTAGTAATTTTATTTTAAAAAGATGCAAACAAAACAATGTGTTAGATTACATTCTGAAACTGTTGTTCAGATGTTTTATGCTATTACTTCAGCAATAAAAGGAACATTAACGTCCTGAGGCCAGGCTGAGTCTGGCTATTTTCGGCACCTCTGTCATGCTGGAGTGGAGCCGAGGCACCTGGTTGCTGAGAGCCCTTCAGAAAGCCTGTCCCACACTGCTGCTGGCTGGACAGGCTGGTCCCTTCAGGGGCACAAATATCCCGTCACTGCAGGAGATTGGCCTTGTTCATGATGTTAGAGGGGGAGGCCACAGAGGGAAAAGCCATCAAGGGCTATCAGACACAAAGACAGCAGCAATTACATCACAAGGTGGGGCAGGAACAGGGGAAGCATGGCTCAGCTGAACGGCTTGCCCTCTTCTCCAAATCCTCCTCAGGCATCAGCTGATGGCCACTGCCTTGCTCCTGGGAGGCAGGACAGCAGGTTGGACAGACCAACTGCCTCTCCATGAGTGAACTGTCTGGTTTCTCACACCATGACCCAGATAGGTGAGAGGAGAGGGTCCCTAAATGTCACCTAACTCCCTGGAGAGGTCAATCTGCCAGGCCTGCCTGAAGCTGCTTCTCACTTCTTGCTTTTTTAGTGGCATGGTACTTCCATGCTCAGCAGTGCAATGGGCCTTCCAAGGACAAGGGTGTGACTTTGCCCTTCCATCTCAAGGGTGTGACTTCGCCCTTACATCTCCAGCTGACTCCTCAGCAGTCTCTCAATCAGCTGTTTCAGAGTTAATTAAGATTGTGTTTTCTTCTGGTCAACTGCTTCACCTATCCACTTGTTCTCCCATCATAAGCCATGATGATGAGAGTTCCTCCCCACTGGGCACACGTAGCTACTTATTGTCCAGAGAAAACGCTTAATTTTAAGTCCCAAGTGCACACACACAAAAAAATAAAATTATGTGTAGTCTTGACTTTTTGCAGAAGCTACAGAGAAAACATCACTACGTCTTGCTTTCCTGCTGCCTGCATCCAGGTAGTTCTGCACTCGGCATGGGAATGTTAAATTGCTCTTTAGATCCGATGCATAAAAAAGTCCCGGTGACATCCTTAAGTTTGGGACTTTTTAGCATCTCTGTTTTGTACTTTGCAACCTCAGTGGTCTTTTTCTGCAATTACAGAGGCATTTTTAGTAGAATGATACTCTGTCTGATTGATTTGAGTAATAGATGGGTGATCTGAAGCATCCTTCTCCTGTCTAATAGGAGATAAAGAAAAGATAGTTTTTCAGTGTGGTACATTAGAATAACAACCCATTCTAAAATTATTCTACATTCCATGCAAAAAGCTGTGGAAAGGTTTAACCCTAACCCCCTGAAATTTAACTGTAAGTTACACAGAGAAGAATGGATTTTTTTGTCGGCAAAATAAAAAGAAACACAGGAATGATGACTAGGAAAAAGGATAATTAAAAAAGACCAAGTATTTTATTCCTTCTCAGGCTCTTTCATCTTAACTGACATTTAAAAAAAATGGCCAATCTTAAGACTATGATTTATTACCTTAAAAGTTTTAAGACTTGTCTTTTTTTTTAAAGCTTTGTCAGATTTTAAACTTCCTTTTAAAATTCTGCTTTAAGTCCTTTGAGAATTAATAAGCAAAAGGTTGCAGTTGCAGACAGAGACACATTTTTTACGCTTCCCTCCCTCCTAGTGACTTGTTTTCCATGTTCAGCCTCTGCAGAATGAAAGGAGAAAAAAATTGCAGCCAGCAATGTCAGTTCATGTTATTGTTCTGTATAGAGAAATGCCTTAGCCAGCATTTATATGAGGCTTTGTAGAATGTAATAAAAAACCCGATTGAATCTCTCATGACTTCCTTGCTTTACTTGGTTATTTTCCCGAGTTCAGACAAAAGGCTGAGATTCATCTGGCTTATGCTGAAGTACATACAGCTGAAATTTCTCACTAGGCTATTTGCCTAGGTTGCCCCCACAGTTGCATCTCCCCATAGATGGAAATAAATAGTCCAGATACTGTTTTGTCCCTTTCTGGGACTGCTGGGCTGACTTGCACTGTGGAAGGACTTGCACACATCTCTGTTTGGGTGCAAAGGACCATCCAGCTGACCAGATTAACTGGTGCCTACATGTTGGATGGCTAAAGTTTGGTATGATTCATTCTTCTGTATGTTCAGCTTTCCATTTAAGAAAGCTCAGGGGGCAGAGTACTTGAAAAGATTGCAAAGTTGGTCAGAAAGCATCCCTTACCTTACAAATTCCCAAGGACGTGATCATTATGGTATTTCCTATCCCTGACATGTTTTCACCTGGTCCTGTTTGTTTAGATAGAAATGTATTTCTCATGTACATATACATATACATATACATATACATATACATATACATATACAT
>CM031879.1:27322923-27383689 GCA_018697195.1 Certhia americana
ATACATATACATATACATATACATATACATATACATATACATATACACATACATATATTTAGGTCTGATCAAATAAAAAAAAAATAGAGGAAAATTTTTTGACTAGAAAATCATGAAAATATTGAGCTGGTCACTGTTCTGTTATTCACTAAGTCTGTCTCTCTAGAAATGAGTTGAAACAAATTTCCTGGTATGAATAAATCCCCAAAGTCTCATGGATTTTAGTGCGAATGTTTCTGAATGCCTTAAAATTCATATGGGAAATGAATTAATCATTCTTTCTTATTTTCTTGTTGACAAAGTCTCCATTCTCATCCAATCAAAGTGAGGGCTACACACTGAGTTACTAGCTGTGCTCAGTGAATGCTGAGTAGCACCCATCAGCTGAGAGTTTGTCACAGAAAATGTTTGCTGGAACCTTCAGTATGCAGAATGCATTAGAATTAAATCAGAATTTATTTGCAAGTGATTCAGTGACTGCAGAAATGTCTGCATGTATGAGTGGTTTAACAGTCTCTACACACATTCATGGTTTGCACTGGGCACATCTGCCATTTAATTAAAAAAAGGAAAGATGAATTAATTATATAGATTTGAGCAAGCCACGTGGATTTTGGTAAAGTAGTAGCAGACATGGCAGCCCTCTGCACATTGCTTGAACATGTAACTTATCTGAGGAATGTGGACAAACTCTGACATTATTATTACTACTTCTAATATGATGAGATTCTTCAGTCCTTTCAAACACACACTCTGTATTAAAGCTCAAAAACTTCATGTATATTTTTGTTGATATGGGACAGGATAAAGTACAGAAGAAGAGACTCATATGCATACTTTTGTGTTCATGTTTATTAATGAATATATATGCATATTTATCTTTTATATGTATGTATATGTATTATATTCCAGTACAGTACAGTATGTGTATTATTTTAAGATAATGCATTTTCCCTGGCTGCACAATATTTTTCTTCTCTGCTTGAAAGTGCACTGGACGACACATTTTTTCTTCAAGAGAAATATGGTGTTTACATAGTCTGAATGTATCTTGAGGAGATTTTGTCCTACCTACATTTTAATTTGAAATCAAAAGTCTTTCACAAATAAGCTAGGTAGGAAGGAGTGAAAGAAGCGTTTTCACTCTCTCCCTGTCTTTAATAATATTTGCTCACCATTTGGAAATGGTGAAGTATTGTGACTACACAGATTTTACATCATACTTTCAATACTTTTTCTCCAGTTACTACAATGATATTATTGATATTGACATAATTGATAGATTTGTATAAACCAAATCTTGATCTGCTAATGCAGGACTCTCCTGTCTGGTGATCCAATTCCTGCTGACTGCCCCTTCTTTATGCATGAATGCCAGCACGTGCTAGTGCCTTCCGTATGTGCTCTAACAGTTATAGGTCAGGGCTGACCTTTGGACAGTCTGGGAAGGCACCTGGTATCTGACAACATGATCAGGACTCAGAGCACAGTTGAGCTGCTGTGAGATTAGCATTAGTTCTGCAGTTAGACTGTAATTACATGGCTGGTTCATGATGGAAATTACTGGTTACACTGCAGGGTCCTGCAGCCATTTGGGACCACATTCATAGCGTTAACGTACAGTTTAGTTTCCTTATACATCCTTTCTGTGTGTATACAACCTCCCAAAGTAATTTTTCTGAGGAGGATTATTTGAATTATTATATTACATGTCCACAGCATGTGCATGTGCAAATAAAGAACAACCTGTGAGCAGTTTTTGGAGGGCCAAAATCCCTGTTGGCACAGCTGCATGGAGTCATTAGTGTTGCACCAGCAGGAGTGCTGACCCCAGCCCTTGTTTAGTGATTTGACAGGCCACCTCACCATGAGGACACTATCATTTCCAGGGACATGAATTTGGAACAGACGGTTATTTCAGTGGCAGGAAGTTGACAATTGCTTGGTTTTTAAAGAGTTACCACATAATGTTAAACTAGTATCTTGCCTTAATGCGAAATCTTGATGCAGAGTATCTTATGATCTATTAATCTAGGAAAAAATGTAAACCAAAAGATAATAAACATAAACAGTGATTAAACCACAAACATTCCTCAGAGTAAATGATAATATAATTAAACTTTAACTTCAAAATGCAGATTCTTTTAGTGCATAATTGAAATTGCGTAAGAGGCTTTGGCAATATGTTTGACATTAACTGAAAGCAAGTAATTTTAGGAACCAGGGTCTGATCTTTCTCTTGTTGACATCATTTGCTCAGCTTCCGCAGCTGTGTCTGTGCTACAGCTCCTTTGTGGTGTTCTTCACAGACCCACTCCCGGACAATCCCTCCCTGTGTCCTGGCACCATGCTGCAAGGACATAGGTCTGCATAGCATGCTTCATCAAAGCTGAGAATGAAACCTTTCAACCTTTCAAATGAAACCCAAGCATACAGGGAACACAAGGATCTGCAGGGTGATGGGCTGCAGAAGACAGGGACATGGAACAGCAGGGGACTACCCAGCAGACCTTCCCACAGCTGGCATCACCTCCTGGCCACACCGAGTTCAACCAGAGGGCCATGTAGGCTGCTTGTACGCCAAAAGTGTATGCTTGGGAAGAGTCAAAAAAAAAGGGCAAGCATGTAGTGTTGTTGCTCTCTCAGACATCCTCCTGTGTGTCTGCAGCCTACTCTCAAATTTAATGGAGCTAGATGACAGTTGAAGCTTGCTTTACCTTGCTCCCTGCACAAGGCTTTCTAGACATCTTAGTCAAAGGAAATACTTTCATAGTCCACACTTCACACGCTCATGTTGCCAGTTCCAGGGCACTGCCGTCGCTGCAGCTGTGGTCCCACAGCATTCTCAGGACAGTGGAGATCAGGCAGGAGCCTCCTCCCAGGGATACTGCTGCACATCTGAGACCCTTGCCCTAGTCCCAGAAGATGGCCTGAGACCTTGTGAAGTGCATGGGCAGTCTTAGAACCAACAAAGGCACTCCTGGCAGACTGTACCTGCTGCGACTACATGGAAGGTAGGCTTGTGCTTAGCTCTGTATTTAAGAGTAAAATAGAGTAGAATACACATTGAGGATAAGTGAAGAAAGAGAAAACAGGAGACAGGCCCTCACTGGAGAACTCTAGGGACTGACTGCCTTGACCACATCAACTAAGAACCATCAGCAGCCATAGCCAGCACTAACCAAATACAGTTCTGTAGTACTGCGTGACTACATAAACAAAAATAACAAAATTTAAAAATACATATAGATATATAAATGAAAAAAGAATGTCGCATAGCTCTTTGTTGTGCTCTGGAATGAGGCTCTTTGGGAAAACTGGGAATTTGGGATTTACTGGGGGTTTCAGGGTTGCCAAGCTCTGTTCCTCAGAGCATTTGACAATAACCTCTGGAGAGCTGGCTGGTCACATGCTAATGGCTCCTCTTCATTCTTTCCAGCCACGAAATTAAACCCACAAGAATCAAGAGTTACATTCAGTACATACTTAGCATAGTAGCTCCTTACACTCCTTTCCATAGTGAGGAGAGGCAATTTCTAAAGACTTTGTGACTGAGAGTAGCGTCCAGAAGATCTCTGCCCATGAGACAGAGGGTTTAAAGTTACGGACAAACCTGAGGAAAAATGCTGGTAGAAGTTCACATGACTGGCACTTAGGCAATAAAGGTTTCCCAGAAACAGGAGCTGGTGGATTTGTGAAGATGGTTCATTCTGACTCAAACTAAGAAAGACTATTTTCTGTGATAAGAAACAAATGTACAAATATTTGTAACAATATTATTATAATATATTATAATTGTATTATTATAATATAATTGTAATAATATTTTCTATGCTAATCTGATTTTAAGTACTAATGGACTTCTTATAGCACAGGTACAGGAACAGAGGACACAGTCTGCAGTTCAAAATCCAGGACTTGTCCACAAGTGGCTTAAAGCTTTTGATAGCTGATACTCAATGTGACCAGTCAGCATACACAGCAAACAGCTGGCAGCGAGCGCCAGCAAGCTGAACTTGTTTCACACCCTTGCTATTGCCACTCATTTGAGAAATATCTTATTTTTGAAAATTATCTTATGTTTAAAAAGAACAATTGACAGACAGGGAACAAAAGAAAAATCCAACATTTTCTGCTTACGTTTTTTGTAAAATCGAAGTAAAAGCCAGATAAAACTTCAGTTTAAAAACCCTCAGATTATATATCTTTATGACCCAGATTTAAATCAAATTACCAATGTCATTGATCACAGTGGTAGAGTTTAGGAGTTCTAATTAAACCCAAAGTGAAAAAACTTGTAAAAATTCCTTAAGTAATTCACACACTCCTGAATTTCAGCTACAGATAGCTGATGATCCCTGATTTGAGTGCCTCTGACACCACTTGGCATGGTCAAACAGGTTAAAATTATGTTGGTACAATTTGGAGAGAGGAGTAGTGGACTCTAGGCAAAGAATTTTTATTTTGAACAATACCCATTTATCAGATGCTTTTCTCAGTGTGAGTGGATACTTCTTCTGGGAATATCCTATGAGACCCCTGAGTTGCTGTCAATGCTCTCAGAGCCTGGAAATGGCTATTTCAGAGCCTTGGCCCAGAGTCCCACACACTGCAGAGAATTGCCTTTTCTCTTCTTGTGTGGAGAAGCAAAAATCGTTTTTTTCACCGCATTGCTTAACTGTTTTCTGGCTAACATGCATACAAAGGACCAGTTCCTGTGGAGGAAATGGACCTTGAGGAAACTTTAGAGACATCTTGTTTTGAAAAGAAGTTGCAGCAGCAACTTCTGACCTCAGAACTGTGATCAGCTGTGAAGCTGCTGCTCGTGCTTCTGGGCAGCCCTTGGTGCTGCAAAATGTCTTGTCCTGTGTTTAACTCAGGAAGGAGACAACAGGGAGTGTGTCTGCTGTGTATGAAAGACTGACTGCACCAGGCAAGGTAATTAGGACACTTCATGAGAAGGTAACAAGAAGTTTAAAGCTGAGAAGAGGCTGTGCTTTTTCACATGACAGGGAATGAATTTGTGGACACAGCTGCACCATGGTCTTAGTACTCAGGTGCTAAAAGGACAGAAATGGGACTAGAAGGATTTAATAGTGGGGAAATTTGAAGAGAAACTTAAAACACTGATCTTTCAGAGAAAAGGAAAACATCTTGGTAAAATAGAAAATGTTCTTGCACTTTTCTCCCTCATTTGTTTGGTATTTTCCCCCTTCAGAGTCTGGATCCCAGATTAGCAGGGCTGCTACTCAGAGCAGATGCAAGGGTGGCATGTCTTATTTTCCCATGGCAATTTTCCCTAATATTCATAGTAAGTATATGATATTTAACTAAACCAAATATGTGGTAAAAAAAGGTAAAAATGGTGCGCCAGTCTGATTGAATACTTACTGATACTATGTGGCTGAAAAAACAAATACATTGCTCTAGCCACAGCTTGAGCTGTGAACAGTTTATCTTTCCATTTATAGGAAAGGTCAAGGAAAGTTAGAGTCACCTTTTCAAGAGACAGCTTTTTTTTCTACTTCCCAGCCACAACATTCGTCTGGATGCCCAAGTCTAGGGGCTGCTGAAAGGAAGCTCCCCTGTCAGTCCATCACGTCTGGGCTGTGCTGTGCCCCAGAGCTCATATTTGCAACCCAGGCATGCTGCAAAGTATTTCCCTAGGCTGTGGTGTGGGGGAAGAAGGAGGATGTACAGCGGTGAGATGCTTGCAACCTAGATTTGGGGACAGACTGATTTCCTTGGGCACTGATGACGGATGGAAGCGATGCATTTTTTGGGGGGGAGTTCATCAAGAACTATCCAGAGGGTGGGATAAAATTATCTGTTAAACTGCCTCAAAATGACCCTAAGAAAATGACTGCAATATTTCTATCTTGCACTGTCAATGCCAGAATACTGCAAAGCAGCCATCATTTCACACTCCTGCTGGGCATTTCTGTGCTTTGTGAGCGCATATGCCCCTTTTGGAGCAGCGTGTCTCTATGCTGCTGTTTAAGAAAAGAAGCATAAAAATGGGAGACATCCCAGCCCAATCGAGCCCTTGCAATGAAGGAAACTCTGACAGCGACTGTTCAAATGCAAAGAACTAAGCAGTTCGGCTGTTCTCTTCCATTTGTATGAGGTTTAGGTACCAGTTGCTATGGCAGTAAACTATGTCAAATTGTGTCCTTTTCGAATCTGCAGAATTCTTTTGTATTTCAGCGACACAGAGTGTGTTTGTAGTTAGTGCCAGGAATATATTTGGTTTATATTATTTTGTAGCTGAGCAGTGTCCCATTTAGGCTTTGTTTTAGATTGGCTGAAGATTTCGCCAGGTATTTAATTTCTAAGTTATTTCTGCCTTTGAAATGGCCAAATTTTAGAATATAAGTTTTTAACATTTAAAGCATTTTAGCCCATTCCATTTAGACTCATTCAAAATATCCATGGAATAAGATCTGACTTTATAAAAGCTTCCAAAATCTGAACTTTTTCAGTAGCTTCAACAGTACTAAAATAGTTGAAGAAATTAATTCAGCCATGCATTTTTAAGCCCAGTTTATTTATTCAGTCTTTGCTAAAATGCTGTTCCCACAAAGTTCATTCTGAGTGGTTGTAAAGATATTTTTATCTTTGGGAATTTGCAGGAATCAGTCCAACATATATGTTTTTAATGATTTAAAAAAAAATTAATATCTTATAGTCATTCATCCTTTGCTGCCTCCCACTTTATAGAATAGTTATTAGGCTCTCACTGAGAACTGGTCTCTTAGAAACAACACAAAGAAAATAAAGAAGGAAGGCCAGCAAGAGAATGCTTGAAGATAAGAGCACTAAGGATGCTGAAAAAGAAATCAGCAAGATAGGAAAACAAGGGGATTTGGAGGTCAGCGGAGCGGGAGTGAGCAGGAAATGGAGGGAGGAACTGAGTGTCAGAAGCAGCTGATAGATTCATTGCCCTGCATTTTCTTAGGATAATACTTCCTCAATTGGTATCAACAGCTGAGGTTGCATTGCCTTGCATCTTAAATCTCCTGTCTGTGTACCTGACAAGCCCTGCCCAGTGACTCTCACATACATTCCTTCTGCACATCTTAAACAGTCCAAAATCATCATTATTTTGTAATATGGATGTAAAAACATCCAGGGAACTAAAGGAGGAGAAATAGTTGCTTCACTAGACATCTAGACATCTAGAAAATAAAAGTATTTGGTAAAATTAGACCTGTTTTATTGCAGAAGGCTTTTTTAAGACTGGCCACCTGAAGTTTAATTTTCCTTCTTTCATATATAATTATATCAAAAAGATTATGGATCTTTCTGAAAGAAGGGAAATGGTGAAGGTATATCCATGGGTTACTTCACTGCAAATATGAAAGGCTTTTCACATTTTAGAGAAATAAGGCTTATTTTAAAACCAAACATAAAAGCCTGTATTTTATTAGAAAACTAATAATGAAGAAAGGGTTGAATAAATTCAGCAAATGAATGTTTTAGAACATATTAAATGAATAATTTGCTAAAACTAGTCACCTGCTAGTGGGTAGACAATGAAAAGCAAGTTTTCAATTTTACAACATAAACACAGTTTATTCACATTTTAGGCACACAGGCAGTGTAAAAACCAGGTGTATATATTTATTTGGAACTGTACTTGCTAAATTAATTTTTCAGAAACTGCTTAGACTGGATCTCATTAAATAGTCTTCCTTGCTGTTCACTGTGGGATACACAAACTGTAGCATTTTCTCACAGCTGGTCAAAAGGAGAGTTTATAGTTTTAATCAGTATTTGTTAGCCATGTGCAAATATCAGCTGTATGTGCTGAACTAAAAGGAGCAAAAACCTTAGATCAACTGATATTTGCAAATATAGTCTTAATATTGATTTCCCTCAATACCGTTCACGAAGTTGTATTGGAGATCATGTCCAGCTTGGGATGGATGCATGGGAACCCAGTACTATGCTAGATGGATCTTTCTGCTGCCTCAAACTCTAATGTTGGCCTTTTGCTTTATTAATTATTTAAGCAGTTTTTGTAGCCATTGACACATCCCTCTGACTGACAGAACAGGGTTTAAGGAGCCCCTTGTTCCCCTGCATGTTGCCCCTGGTCCCTGCTCCCACAGTGCCTTCCTTCCCCCAGTGTGCACTGTTTTCCCTGTGAGGGGCTGCGTCCTCAGGCTGTCTGTCTCAGGTGCTGATATTAAGCTACCTATGAATGTCTAAAGTGTGACTCAAGTATGTAACCCTGTACAAATATTCCCAGGTTAACTTGGTAGGATGCATTTTTCACAAATGCATGTTGATTGGAATTTCTTTTATTACTTTGTAAGTTTGTTATTAATAGAAACCAAGAGTAACTATTCCACTGCCTTTGCTACCAGGCTGCTGGGAGTGTAATTGCTCAGGATGTCTACTTACACTTCTAATGTATTGTCACAAACTCGACTTCCTTTAATCCTCTGCAGGTACTGGGTGTTTCAAATCTTACTGGAAATGATGATGAATACTAAGGAGATCCTTGTCTGGCTCTTTTAAAATCCATACATGGGAATGGTCTGATTTTGCTGTTATTAAATCTTCATTTGGAATCTGCTGCTTAACATCCTCTTTAGAAATGATTATAATGGTATGCAAGATATTTTATCATATATATAAATCTGTCTTTCTCTGAACCAGAAGGCCAGAAATATTTCAGTACTCCTGCCCTCTGTACTAAAACCATTGTTAGAAACTTTTTTATTTTAGTTATGCTTAAATATTTTTTGTCATTAATCTTTCTTTTCCTATAGATATAATCATGTCCTGTTTCCTGACTCATTCAATTCCCACTGTAAAACGATATTTGATGCTGTTGACTCTGTTGCTTTTCCATGTGTTTTAAAAATTTTTATTTTGCATTTTTTTTACTATTTTTTTAAAATACAGAACATTGTCTTTCTCTACTGCAGACTACTGGCACCCAAGAGTGTTATTAAATTCTCAATTAGCATATATATTTTTTATCTCAAAAAGAAAATGTGGGCTTGGTGGCAGTAGTACAGTTTTAAGATTCATAGCCATGTGATCAGAGTAGACAATCAGAAAGGCACCCTTTGGCTTTACAAGCAGTAGGAAAATTCAGGAGCACTGCACTTGGGTCATGAATATAGAGTTGCATATTTGTTTCCTGAGCTTGCATGGGTAGCATTCCTCTACAGCTGTCCTTGTAAAGGAGGCTGAGCCTTGTCCAGAAACTTCATGCCTGCACTGCTTTGAAGTCCAGCTTGTCAGTAAAGGATTTCTGTTAAGTGTTTCAGACATAAAACCTCTTCTGTAGGCCTGTGAAAAATGCTTGGTGCCCTTTGTTTTATTTTATTTTCCTTTTGCAAGTAAGTGTTTAAAACTCTTACCATGAAAACAGCATTTTTAACTTTTCAAGAAGGAACACTATTGATCTTTGCAGGCTGGATGACTACAACATCATTTTTCTCAGCTATGCCCAAGTAATACACAGCTAAAGGGAAAGTCGTGATGTCAAAGAAAAATGACGATTGCCAAAACCAGAGCAAAGGAAAGACTCGTTCTGGTGAGTGTCCTGAACAGTTATTTCATACATCTTCATGCCACAGAATGCTGTGGATAATATTACAGACATGTTAAAAAAAAAGATTTGATAGATTCATGGAATACAAGTCTAATGAGGGATATTAGATGGAATGAAACCATCTCTCATTCACAGAGAGACTAAACACTGGGAATATCCCAGAGAAAGCACCACTTTCTGCTTATCCTGGGTTTGGGGTTTCCTGGGCATCCACTGCTGGGCATTTCTGGAGGATCATACTGGAGTAGATTGACTTTTGGCCTGACCCACATGGCTGCCCTCTGCAATTAATCCTGTTTGAGTCAACAGAAATAATAGAACAATTTGGACTGGCAGCGAGGCTTGACCAGCATGGGGTTTGGTTGAAGTATTTATAATTCTGATAAACCAAGACTGAAATTAAAGAATAAAGGAAACAATAACTCTTCCCTTGCTTCTTCTTATTGTGGTTTCATTCCTTTGTTTCTTGATGTGGATTCCAGAAAATTAATTGAGCATTAAGACCCAAAGAGCAGTACTTTTGGGGCTGATTATTGCATGCCTCAGCTGCTGTAATAAAGTATGAGTTAATGACTTTAACCACCTGAAAAGCGCAACAATTTCCCTGTAAATTCAGTGCCTGGAGTTACTTATTGTCTGATCACTTAGTTTGTAGCTCAGGAAAAAGGAAGAATTGAAAAAGCAGAAACTTACTGCTGTTGAATTTAAGAAGTGTTAAATAAAAATAAGTTTAAATCCGCATTCTTGTACTTCCTGGACATTATTGTCCTGTGTGTGACATACCTGGCAGTGAGTCAGCACATTGCATTCACGTCTGAAGTTTGGAAGCTCTTTCATAACTAAAAAGAAACCTGTGACCAATCTGTAAAGTCAGCCAGGCCTGAACCTGGAAACACCTCACATTGTAATCCTGGTGTCAGGCCAGGCTTGGCTGGTATATGGAATGCTATTGAGTTGAATTTTGAGCATGCTGTGGCTGTGCTTCTTGTAGGTCAGTCAGTACAATCAGTAACTTTTCCTCTCAATTCCATTTGCAGGAAATGAGCAAAAATCCTGTCTGTTTTAAATGCTTTTCAATATAAGGAAAAGGGGTAATCTGAAATTCAGTGCCCCTCATGTTCCTGGAGCCCTGCATCCCAGTGAAAATCTCAAAGTTGTATCTTGAGAGAATCCCAGCAATGTGGGGTACTGAAAGGTTTGCTTTTGGGTTTCAACCTCTTCAAGACAAAGACCATCCTTTCACCTTCACAGTCCTTGGGGCAATGGTGCCTGCTCCTCATTGTGAACTGTGCCTGCAGTAATACTGTCTGTAATAAACAGTATATATAATAACAGTAACAACAAAAGGTGGAAGCTCATGGAGACAAAGGATGGTGACTTGCAGTAATTTATGTTGTTTTCCCAGCTTTGTCACACACTTGATATGTGACCTTGAAGAAGTTATTTAATCTCTTTCTGGTTTAAAATTCCTTCAGAGATGCAGGATAACAGTGCTTAGCAAGGGTGTCAGGAGGTTTAATTCAAAAACGATTGTGAAGTCTGCCAGTCTCCACAGAGGGTCCATGTTCTCTACATGGAACAGATGACTGTCCTGGTGGCAAAAGCACCGTGGAGAATGCGAACAGGTCATTGAAACAGGAAGTCTTGTGTTGAAAAATGTCAGTTTGACCCTTTCTGTCACCTCCTTATAGCTTACACAGATAAGGCAAAATGAGGGAATTCCTGTCTGAAGCAGAACCACAACAGGAAATATTCCCTTTAAGTAAGCAGAACCTTGAAGCTGAATGGAAGAAAGACCCAGCTCTGAGGAGACTGGCTATTGCAATTGCTAAGACCCAAAATACCCTCTGCTCTACACAAGTGGCCTCTCTGCCATTGTCATGGCTCTCAGCCCTCAGCAAGGGCTGAAATGAGAGCAGCCATTAGCCTTGACCCAAGCATGCAGGCATAGTAGGTCCTTCCCTACTAATGGCTGCAAATACAATTCTTTCGGCAGCAGCGAGGCCAGGGAGTCGGCTGCTGAGCTCCTGAAAGGCAGAGCAGCTGCCAGGCTCTGTTATCCCCCAAGGCACGCCTGCAAAGGGAGCTGCCTGGGGATGTGATTTACAGTGTGAGGCTGAATCCCCCCTGCTCTGTGAGGGACATGGCAGTGGCAAGAAGCACCACCTTGTCCAGGAAGGAATGGCCAGAGCTGGTGTCCTGATAGTGAGGGATTAAACCAGTAACAGACTTGGACATGATACAATCCAAACCTCCTTCTTCCTGGACAAATCTGCAGCTTAGAGGATCTTACTTTAGAGTAGCTCTGTGAGATACCACCCTTCCTTTCTCTGGGTTGATCCTTGTTGCAAGCCCAGCTATGCTGGGCCACGTTAACCTGCTTGCACTTTCTGGCATGCAGTTATACCTTTCCCAATGAACTTCCAAATCACGTTACCACTGTAATTTTTCTTTTATTACTTTAAAAAAATATTGCAGAAGCCTTATCCTTTTAGTCAGATGTTCTTGCTCAAAGATACTGCTCTGCAATCCCTCAGAGAATCACAGGTCCTCCTCTGAAGAGCACAGAGTCTAAAGCCTATGTTTCATTTATGGACAGCCCCTTCTGAGCACATCTGCCAGAAATGCACATATGATCATGTTCCCAGAGGAGTGAAAAAACTGTCACTAGATTTAGGGAGAACTGTGCATCATTCAGATGGCTCACTCGCTTCCTCAGATTAATATTAACGAGGAGATGTTGAACCCCTGGTTTCAACTGGTTTGTAATTAAATGCAAACTCCAACACTTGGAGCATTTTGCCATTTTGAAACCTTCCTTGTCAAATTTTAGGTTTTCAGATCAAATATCTGTTCAGACATCCAGGGCAGTGCCAGCATGCTTAGTATGTAGAACAAGTCAGGAAAGGTACAAAAGAAACTGAAGTGGCAACAGTTAGCCACTTGTGTTTGGTACAGAACTCTGCATTTTGTTTAGCTTTTTCATAGTGTCCCTTGGCAAAAACACTGCTGAAAAGGGATGGCTTGGTGAATCTGACAAAAGGGTTTCAGCATTTTATAACATTTGGCATGGCCTTCAGAGAAGTGAAATGCGTGCCACAGAAGGCGTTTTCAGCTGTGGCACCACTGGGTGCACTGGCCTTTCATTTCAATGACATGCATGCTATGTGGTGTTGAAATGCTACAAATTTCACTGAGGTTTTTTTGGCACCTAATCCCCTGGTGACAGTAAATATGGTATATGAGGGAATCCAGATCAGAAGTTATTTGTGCATTGCTTTACATCACTGCAAGCTTGCTGGATATGTTTTGCAGATTGCAAGAAGAGAAAAAGTCACTATTTTAAAATCTGCTTCTTATTGGTGCACTTTTCAGTAATGAGAAACAAGGATGAAATTTCAGTTTCATGTTTTTGTGCAGTGAGTGTATTTAATCACTGCAGTTGCAGGAATAAATACCAGACTGAGAAAGTGGTCAGACAAGAAAATTAAGATAAATGTTCTGATTTACTATCTGCTGGAGTAACATTGCAGCTATATGAGGTAAATATAGTCCAAATGAATTAAACATATAAAGCCTGAGACTTTCATATGAATAAGATGACTATTTCAAGAAAAATGTGTCCTATCCCAGATCAGCTCCATTATATTTTCTTGCTTTTACATTTTTTACATTAGTCTCAAAACTTAGTTAATAAAGATGCCTTTAAGGGTTCTGTTTATCATTAGTAAAAAGTAAATAAATTAAATTAGAAGTTCAAGAGAGAGTGAAAGCTGTGTGTCTATTGAAAGGTGCCTGACTGCATCACAGAGATAGACATTTCCCTGCAAAGGACTATCTGACCTGAAACTGAGCAAAATGGAAAAGTTCCAGCTTTATTAAATATTCTCTCAGAAGACCACTTAAACACTAAAAACTTTCTTCTTCTGAAATGCAACCATCCTTACTGTCTGGAAAATGAAGAGAATGTAAATGTGAGAGATGTGTAAAAGCTTTTGGAAGTGTTTTGGGTTTTTTTAATGAAAGAAAAAAGAAGTCCTCATTCAGTCTTACTTATGTAAACCAGAATTTCAAAATTATTGTGTGAGTTTTTAAATGAGTGCCCATTTTTTTTTTCAAAAAGCCCTCTTCAGGCTTCTCCATGGATGGTATTAAACAGAAGTTTTCCCTATTCAGCAAATAGCTTTCCTATCTCTTTGGAAAAGAATGAAGCTTCTTTGCACTGGGACAAGACATTTCCAGTCTATTTCAAGGTCTGAAGTGTCTTCAACCCCCTGACTGATTTGTTGAATCTAAATACATTCTCCTGGACCTTCTTTTGGCAGGTTTAATCATTACCTGGCTGAGTTCCAGGACTAAGCATGTGGGGTTGTAGAATTCATTTGATATCTTGAACCTGGGGAGTTTCATTACCTGACCATCACTGTGGTAGAAAACACTGCACAAGTTCTAAAATTTAATTTCACGCTCCATTTGTTTTTGTGTCACTGCTTGTTCTGTGACACCCAGACCTGCAAGTCTGTCTGCCCTTCCCTCCACATAAACATGTAGAAAGACAGAAACATTTGCATAGAAATTTTAATCCCAACTTTCCAGTATCAGCTGAAAAACTCAGCATTAATTGCAGCCTTGCCCATCTCAATTATCAAGAAAGCAGTAGGTAGCAGAGAATGTTAGAGCACTCTCCCAGGAAGTGAAAGATGTCCAAAAGAATAATAAGAAGGCTTTCCCACCTTTAACCATAGCACAGCAGAGGGCAGGGCAACAAATGTAGCCAAGGTTATACCAATCAATACACATTTAATTATTATTTAATTATTGAACATTCCTGTCCAAAGCTGACCAATCAGATTACAGACTCTTGTCAAAAGCTGATGGATAAGTTTCCCCCTGGATGGATGGATTGTGCCTCAAACAAGTGGTAATTCAGACAAAGGGACATACATCATTTTTAATTGACGAAGGCTGGCCCCTCAATACAATTATTCAAAGCTTAGTGCCAACTAATGAATCTGCAGTGCAACAACATTGTAGCACTTTGGCTTGAAGTTAGTGCTTCTAAACTACCATTTAATTGTTTCAGTTCATATAATATGGATTTATGAATAAACATGCATTTTCCTTGGGGCTTTTCTAACCCTTTCTTGCTGTGGTGAGCAAAGTAAAATTTCAATTTTCATTTTCACTGAAGTGTTTTGACTGAAGCACTGATGATTTTCTAAATTCTAATAAGAATTTCTCAGGGTAGCATCACTGTCGCTGCATGGACTCTGTTTGCTGAAATCTGTGATTAAAAGTGCAAATGGAAAATACGATTCAATGTGCTGTTTTTCTTAAAGTCCCTGCTGCTTCTACAAGTTCTTAATTTAAATCCCGTCAGCTTTATTTGAAAACAGTTCTGTCCAGAAATATAGTGTAGAAAAACATACAATAATCTTTGCCAGCTAAACGTCTTTATCACAATTTTTAATTAACTTTAATTAACTAACATGAATCCAACAGAATTGCAAATTACCCAATAACTGATTTTTTTATTTTTGCTACTTTTCTGTTATTTTTGCATTTTTTTACCCTCTTGAAAATTCTGTACCTGAAAAATAACCTAAAAATCCCAAATGGTAAGGCTAATTTTAAAGATATAAGCTGTCATGGACTGTGTGTGCAAACACCCTTGCTTTGCCCCAAATTACATGTTTACAAGTGAAGTTTCAACTTGAACATTTTAGTACTTTTTTTCACATTTTGCAGCTTTTGTTATTAAAAGTAAACAAAGAATGCTTCAGTTTGAAAATCCTGTTGTGTAGGCAAAAGCTGCTGATGATTTGGGTCAAGCTATTTCCAAGAACATTCAAATCATACTCTGTTTTTTCATAAACATCAACAGAACCATCTGCAATCTTTATTCCTGGTGAAGAATTTGAAAGCCAATAAGAACCTCCTTATAAATAGCCACTGAGAAACTGAATGTCAATGAGCTGAGGTTTTAAGTCAATCACTTAATGTTATGAATAGAGTGTGGGAAAAAAAGAAAGTGTAAATTCTTGTATACCTACCACTGATCACACAAATTATGTTGGGCACATCTCTAGTTTGAGAGCTGAAACTTGGCTTGTGTACCTGAAAAGCACAAAAAAATATGGGGGAGTTCATCAATTAAATTTTCATATGACAGATGTTGGAGATAACCTGTTGAATTACTCATATTCCTTTAATGGAATTGTATGGCTTTTTAATACAAATATTTGGCAATAAGAAGAGCCATATGAATCAAAAACCTACGTATTGAAATATTTTTGAGTAAGGCTGTGGATTGGAAACCAGTGGTTTCTACTGGAAGGACATGGTAACAAGGAAAGCTACGGGCACAGCAAAAGGTGGTTTTTACATAGATTTGAAGATAATTTTGAAGCTCATAAAAGCAGATGTTCAGTCCTGACAGGGTAGGATATCCTAAAAGTAAAGCGACTGGTTTCAATTACAAATGCAGACTGTGATTCAGTTAAAATTAGACCACGAGAAATTGCAGCTGTTTGAAGTAGGATAGCCAACTGCATTCCAGCCCATCTGCCAAACTCCACTGTTTTTTTTTCAGGAATAAAACAACATATACGTGAGATAAGAGAAGTTATTCAAGATAAGGAATGACACAGTTCCTTTCCTAATCAGTCATGGCCAACACCACTTTGCTGTGGCTGTCATGGTGTGTAATATATCCCTCTTTCCATCACATCCCAAAGACATTGATGTGGGGCCTCTCTTGACAGGAGAAATGTGGATTTCTCTGTGGGGACTAGCACTGCAAGGTATTTATTGTTGTCCTGAATATTGTGTTATCTAATATAGGTAAACAAGAGCATTGTTTGTATGCTTGGCCATCCCAAACATTTGGGGTGTTTTTAGTTTATCTTTTTTGGGGGTCTGTTTGGGGCTATTTTATTGCTTGTTTTCATTTTTGTTTTTGTGTTTTGTTGGTTTTTTTGGGGTTTTTTTTCAAGAGTGTGTGGACGATATTCTGGTCACTGAAAGGTTTGTCCTACAAAGACTTCTTAGTCTTACTTTGAGGCATGGATGACTATACATTTCAGGAATTACACTGGAAATATACGTGCTGTATGTCAAAGGAAAGCTGGTTTTGTGTTTAACTTTACAAAGAGAGTGTTTGCACAGGAGACATTAGTGTGATTTACCAAGGGTGTTCAATCCCTGAACTCACAGAGAATGCATGGCCCAACTGTTCAGGAATTGCATTGGATCAACCCTTGCCTTTCCTTCCTTTAACAGATATTGCTTATGGGCATGCAGCGGTAGAAAGAGTCACAACTTTTACAATTAATGTTGGGTATACCATCTCAGAGTGAGGGAAAAGGCAGTTCTTCCACTGCTTGGGATGGATCCACCCCAACCAACTTCAGAGATTTTCATAAGCATTACCAAGGAAGTTCAGAGAGTATTCAGGGTTCCTAATGACTATGTTGAGAAAAAACACAAAAGCCCCAGACATACCCACAATACAAAATGCTCTGAAAGTATTTGGGAAGAGGAAGATTTGTGTACAGCTGGATAGCAGAGAACAGTGCAGAAAGAGAAATAGAAAACAGGAGTGACATCAGCATGGGAAGGGCTCAAATTAAAAAGTAGAGAAAAGACCGTGAGAAACATATGTATCTGTGAATAATTTAAGAGTGAGAAAGTGGAGGAGTCAGCAATATATGAAAAACTGTGTTTTCAAATTATTTTGTCTTAATGATACTTATTCCAAAGATTATGCATTAAAATACACTTTCATGTGTACGCAGGTGTGAATGCAGAATGTACAAAAGGATGCAAGACAGTGCTGCTATAAATGTTCCCTGAACATTTGGAGAAGCTGCTGTTCTGCATCTGTGTTCCTCAGTTAGACTTGTGAAGAATACTAGGTGACCCTTCAGGTTTCCTGACATTCCTGTAACCAGACCAGTGGTAGGGGTGGCATAGCCAGCAGCTGTGCACGGCCCACTGGGTAAGTGTATCTGCAGGAGTGTGCAGGTAGCACCCTCCCTCCCTCCTTCCCTCCCTCCCTCTGTGATAAGGACAGAGTGCTAGCACTCACTGCGCATCATGGAAGAGTGCCTGACCCCCAAAATGCTGGAGAAGAAACCTTCAGCAGCTGCACAAACACAGAGCTGACTACCAGGTTCTGTAGTAGTGCAGAACTTGGTTGACCTGACCACACAAACGGGACGACTGAATTCAACACTGACAGTAAGGGCAAGAGGAGCTGAAGCAGTCCCCTAGAAAAAATGGCTGAAAGTGCCACCTAGTTACATTTCTAGATAAAATCCAAATGTGCTTTTTAGACTCCTTCTTGGTTGTTCCAAAATACAAAGAATTAAAGAAACATTTTCAACTACCTTTTTAAGGATAATTTCATGTGAAGGATCAAAGGCGTGTCCAGTCTTTGAGAAAAGTGACAGTGTTTTCAAACACAGCTTGGCCTGAGGTAGGTAGAATCTTTCAGTGCATTTGAATACAACATTTAAACAGTAGTTACCAGTAGGGAAGAGCCAGCCAGGGAGCTGGTGCAGCCAGAAGTTTCTGCACTCAGGATGCCGACTCCAGTCTGTGGAGGCTGAATACCTGATTAACAGGCGATAGCATTTACTGTAAACAGTCATGTGGTTGTCTGGGGCAGCTGCTGTCTGCTAAACTGTCTACAAGAGTTAATGTGTTCTTTATAAGTTTTGTTTCCAGATTCTGCAAGTCATTTTGTGAAACTCATAAAAATCTCTGGGCCATATCTAGAGTGTCATAAAGGCTGCCTCTGCTGGATGGGGAATCGCAGCTTGGCTGTGGGAGCAGGTTTGAGCACTCTACATGACTGCAAGATTTCAAGGGGAAACAGGCAGGCTTTTGAAACTTCTGATAATTCCTGATATATCAGGTCCCTCTATTTTTCCTTTATTATATTTTCAGTGACTTTAATAAGGCTCTTATGATTAATAGCTTGAAGGAATCAAGATATTAGAGGAAATAAAAAGGGAAAGACAACACTAATAGGCCTCTCCCTTGTTTCAGTGCTCTGTCTCAAATAAGTCTATGCAATCTCTGACCTTTTAAATAATTATCTGGTGTTCCATTACCTAGTCCCTCTTTGAAAGCTTGTTTTTGTGCTCCTGCAAACTCAGATCTCACCCAAATTCTGCCAGACTCATGCCAGGATGTAACAATACCTGAAATGCTGAAAAAGATTGATGTTAAACTTCCATTGATTACTGTAAGATAATGTGTTAAGAATTATTGATATTAACACATACAAAAGAGACAGAAGAAAATCATGAGGACAGACAGAAGAAAGGGAAGGTGCATTTCTGACTCTATGCATCCATGTGCCCAGAGTGGTATGGTAGATAAATGTATTAATTTCCAAGAAACTAAACTGGTATCGGTGCTTGCTCTTCTCTGCTGTTTTGAACTAATGTGTCATAAACTGACACTAGAATAGTTTTTTTGTGCAGTATCTCCATAGATACTAATGACACCCAGGAGATATAGATTTTTCTAGTTAAAGAAAATGACATTTTTTTCTAAGTTTAATCATAAATCTGCAAATGCTCAAGATCCAGTTCATCAAAGGTAGCTTTGTGCTTGCGGCCCACAGAGTTCCTTGTAGCTTCCCTGCCCAAGGCTCCTGCTGAACTATGAAAGCACAGTTCCCAAAACCAAATATTCCCTTGTTGCAAAGGTGTGTTCTTGGTATGTGCGTGGGAATTTAGAAAAAGCCACAGATATCTGCAGAAATTTGAGACAGTGAAGTCTCTGTGCAGAGTCTCATAATTGTTTACTCTAGGTTTTCCATTGCCTGGCACAATGTGCATGGCAGCACTAGCAGGGAATAATTGATATTAAAAGACCTCTCTCTTCTGCTGTACAGTTTAGCACCATTTTCACCCCAGGGTTGTGTTTTCAGTGTGAGCAAGGTACATCTCACTGGCTGACGACTCAGATGAACCAATCTCCAGTGCTGACCACACACGGTCCAGCTCCCCGCACCACATTGCTTTGCTCAAGTTAATTTGAAGACAAATGTCAGCTTCAACCACCTATTAAACCACATTTTTAACTGTCTGGAAATGGGACATAGGGTTTCCCCAGGGCTCTCCAGGGCACTGTTTCCAGCCTACTAATGGAAGGGCAGAGGTCCAGCATTGCATGAAGCCTGCTGGCAGTGGTGATAGCAGGGATGGTGGTGGCAGGTATGGTGATAGCAGGGATGGAGATGATGTCCCCTGTGGTCTTCCAGCGTTCAGCCCAGATGAGCCAGAGTTCAGAAAAGACAACTGGGCACTGGCTTTATGAGGAGCAAAGATAAGGTTCTGTGGAAATATTGGTTGTCACCAAGTGAATTTTCATAGAATTGTTCAGTGGTTTGGGTTGGGACAGACCTTTAGGTACCATCAAGTCTAATCCTTTTGCAGCAAAAAGGGACATCCAGAACAAGATCAGGTTGCTCAGATCTCCATCAAATCTGACCTTCAGTATTTCCAGGATGGGAAAACCACTATCTCTCTGAGCAACCTGAGCCAATGTTTCATCACATTTACCATAAAAACTTGTTACTTATATCTAGTCTGAATCATTAGTTTAAAACCATTAATTTTTAGTTTAGTTTAAAACCATTTAAGAATTTATGGTTTAATCTTTATCTTTAGTTTGAAACCATTACCCAATGTCCTATGGCAACGGGCCCTACTAAAATGTGCATCCCCATCTTTTATACAAATCCCTTTTAGTACTGAAAGGCTGTTCTAAGGTTTTCCCAGAGTCTTCTCCAGGCTGAACAATCCCAACCCTCTCAACCTGTCTTCACAGGAGAGGTGTTCCATCCCTCTGATCATCTTTGTGTCCCTCCTCTGTTCTCCCCACAAGGAAGAGCCCTTAGGTCCTGCCTCAGGTTCCTCCTCCTGTCAGGTAGGTGCATGGGACCATGATCTCTCTGCCCCCTTGACTGGAGGCCAGGAGGAGAGGTGGTCTCTCAGCAGGACAGGGTACCACCAGCCTGCTGGTGGCCCGGGGGGTCAGCAGCAGCTGTGTGAGGGCAGTGGTGCATGTGGCACGAGTGGGACCAACCCTGCCAGCCCTGGCCGAGGTGGGATACTGTGAGTGCGGCCAGTGTGTGCTTCTGCTGGGTGCATGGGCTCAGGTGTCTGCCAACCTCCTTGCTTTCCTGAAACCAGGTCCAGCAACATCCAAGGTCATCCCCAGCACTTGCAAACAGGCTATCACTGACTGGTGCAGGGGATATATTTTTAGCGTGTTGGAGGCAGTCTCCTAGCTACAGCTTGAAGAGCTTGGCTGGGCAGGGGCTGGCAGTCCTGAGCCTGCACAAAAGTAAACACTGCTGATGAATCCTGCTGTTCAGGCCAAATCCTGCTCCAGAATTGCTGCTGTGCTTCCCCTTGCCTCCTCCTTAGCTTGGCTTTCAGGGTTTGGTGGGAACATTGCCCAGGTATTCCTCTGGGTTCCTGGAGTGCAACTAGTGACCGGGGTTTTTTACATCCTCTGCTGAGCTAGAAATGGTCTTTTGTTCAAGTACAGAGATGTACGCTTCTGGCTGTCAGGATAAAAGACCAGATATTGTTTATGTTGCATGCAGTAATCTATCTCACATCTGCCAGAGTCTGGCTTTATGTAAAGATGTGAAAGAACATTCATTAATTCCTCTTTAAGGGCAAAGCTATTAAAAAGTTATTTTAATTTTAGGCATGAATTCAGAATTTCCACTCTTTTTGAAGTTGCTTGTCTTCCTTAAATTGCTATCTGTCTGAGAACTGTTTATGGATAATAAAATGTCTTTAAAGATTCTCTTTTGTTTTGGAAAAACCTTGGAGATAATTTTTCTGGCATCTCCTGGATGTTTTGCAGACACTGCATGGCTGTTGTTGGGCTGTTACTAAGATGACTGGAAGACAGGCAGGGTTACCTAAGTTTCCAACTTTCTTTGTATATTAAAGTAGACAATATAACTGCTGCAAAGTGCAGAGCATCTATGTAACTCAATAAAAGCTGGGCAGCAGAGAAGAATGAGCTTTGAGACTGATAAAAAATATCTAACTGTGTCTTGAATTATTTGAGATAATTTCTTCTTTTTCCCCTCCACATTTCCTTCCTTTTTGTCTTTGAAAAAAACTGCATTTGTTCTCTGAGAGCTGAAGGACTTTTTCCTAGTATTTACTCTGATACACATTGCATAGGAACAATGAAACTTCTTGTTCAACTTTCATGAATGTTCTCCAGGGACCTGGACTTCTTTTGCTGCTAACAGTATTTTATTTGCCATTTAAAATTTCATATTATGCACGCGTAGATATCATCAACATTTATTAAATAGTGGAATAAATTCTGAATTTGCCCTACTGCAAAAAACGAGGAATAGGTTGACTGAAGTCTTGGAGAGGGAGTGATATCCACGTACGTGTACCATGCCAGGGTTTTGTATGGAATGGGTACCAGCATTGTAATCCAAGGAATTTTTTAAAAACTGTTTTCCTCTGTGGTATCACCATGAGAACTTTCCTCCTCAGGTACAAGTACCTCTGTATCTCTAAAAACTAGAACACTTTTTAGTGTACAGTTGTGATAAAAGTGAATCAAGTATTATTAAAAAAGAATGAAAGAATCCCTGTACAACAAAAACTGAATATTGTTATGCACCTTAGAGAGGAGTTATTCATAAGCTGAGGAACAAATGTGTTTTGAGGATTCTATTTTTTATAGCCCAGAAAGAAACAGAAGCCTTTTCATGTCTTTTATAAATTTAGGGGTAACTATTAAAAAAAAAAAAAAAAAAAAAAAAAAAGAGAAAAAAAAAAAAGAAAAAGAAGGGGGGGGCAGGGGGGAAAGAAGGAAAAAAAGAAGGAAAAGAAAAGAAAACTAATTCCAAAAATCTTGCATATACTATCATAGGAAAGCTCTAGTATAGGATAAATATGGTTATGCCCTCTTATCTGAGACTTTTTGTGTGGTTTTTTTTGAAATTAACTGGTATAACTCATGCATTTGTAAAAAGGTACTTTTTCTTATGTGGCGAAGCAATTCCCAAATTTGCCAGGAACTGTTTTAAAGAACACAGCAAGGTCACAGTGCTCCGGCCTTTCTAATACCATATCTAATGCTGTAATCTCATGTTCCCCCTTTCCTTGAGTAAGCCTACCCCTAAGGTCCGTGTCTTCCATGGAGTCAGCTGAAGTAGGCAGTAATTTCCCACGTGACCATGGAGAATTTGAAATCAGTTTGAGATACACAGGAGTTTTCTGTGACGTTCAAATGTCTCTACCTTTCTCTAGGCAACAGTGAAGGTGCTGTAGCTGCCACAAACTAATTTTCAGCCAGGCCAGGTCACCCCAAACTGCAGTGTGTGCACCAGAGTGAGATAGCACATCATTGGACTGTCCTGTCCAGCTGTGAGCTGCTGCCATCACCTGCAGTGCCAAGGAACCCAGAAGCATTTGGGAACACCTAAAGCAATCAATGAATCTCATCTATAATTATATGCCACTGGATAATGTAGTTGGAGGGCATGTGGCTGGTAAATCTTTGCTGAAATGGATGGACTCTAAGAAGACCAAGGGACCTGCTTCTTCCCTTGTTGAAATGTTCAGATTAAGGCTCCCCCGGGGGGCAGACTGCTCTTGCCAGCACACAAGTCATTCCTGAATGGAAGGAGGACCATGAATTTTTATGGCCTGTGTTATTAAGCAAGTATAACTAGAACACCTAACAGCCCTTTTTGGATTTCAAATCCATGAAAACATATGTGGTGACATAAGATCCTCCCTGCTAACAGCACAGCCTTTTCCCTTTGGTTCAAAAGGCAGCAATCAGTTGCTACTTGCTAGCTGTAATGCATTGTTTACTTGTCTCTAGAGGTATGCAATTGATGTATTATTGTGCTTGTGTTTTCTTTCCTTTTCATACTGTCACATACCTTTTTTTCCTGAAATCTTACTTTTATAGCTTCACTAAGTGCTACTTCTTCTGGGAAATAATCCTGTGTTTGAGCTTCAGCTGTTCAAGGTGTTGAGAGCTCTGGACCATCTCCAAGAAAGCTCTTAAGAGAATGGTCAGCTTTAGGTGTATGAGCAGTCTGGGCTGAGAGGCACCATGGTTTTAAATGGAGCCTTTGGAGCATAGTAGCCTCTTTGCCAGAAATTAATTGATTTAAACATCTAAAATGTCACTATTTTGACCATTACATATTGAAGGTTCCCTCAAGTGCGTCCCTGAGGCATTAGGACAGCCATTGAGCACTTCTTGTTAACACCCTGTTGAATACCTATGACTCTGAAGGGGTCCAGAGAAAACAGAAAATGAGAGAGGAAAAAAGGTCTTGTTAAATAATTCTGGATTCAGATGTTTTTCAGAAAAAAGAGAGAGAAAACCTCAGACTTCTGTAGACCCCCTTTTAGAGATCTACAGAAATCAAAATCCAGTCTAAAAGATAAAGAAGATCTAACAAAATAAGAAGAGGAGACTAAAGAATGTTTGAAAAGAAACAGCAGAGCCTGGCCTGTTGTATTTGAGCAAGGGCTGATGTTAGGAATTTCCATGTAGAATAAGCAAAATAAAATGTCATCTCATGGTTTAAATACTGCCAGATGATTCAATATACTTTTCACAGCATTCTTTCACCATGTGATATTCTCTTATGTTTGTTGAAGTCAGGAAATGAGAAACTGCTTGAAAGGGAAAGGTTAGGCCTCATGTCACTGTATAATATATGCCCACAAGCCTATTATATTAACAGAGCTGCTTAAGATAGCTCAGAATAGAAGATGGAGTTAATTTCTACCACAGTATATTCTCACTGTGATCTGCTGACAGAAATCAGTGTATCATGCACTTGTTAAATTAAGATTCATGAGGCATAGGACTGATGAGGAAATTACATCTTTCTTGGGGAAGTTGACATTTGAAAAAAAGTTTTTAGTTTGAAGGAGGATGAAAAATCAAATTCTTACATATGTTTATTCCAGCAGTCTATTAAAGAAGACATGTTGATTTGAGTGAATTATAACATTTCATTTCAATATTTGTAGACTTTTCATTTAGGTTCTGACTCTCATTTACAGTTTTTAATATAGGTACTTTGAAGTTCTGAAAGATTGTTTGAACCAAAGATAAATTTTTATACTAATAATGTTGAAACTGAAAATTTTGATAGTCTTTTAAATAGACTTTGGAGTAAATGGAGAAAAAATACTTTTTGCAACACGTGTTTTTTCTTTTCAAAGTACAACTGTTTCCTAAAGGAAAAATACTTTATCTGAAAAACTCCCAGCCACCCATAACAATGAACTAAGCAATACAGGTTTTAATTACCTTGCTGTTTACATTCTCTGTAGTTTCCCAGACTTGATGGAAACTATTAAAGCAAGGCTAGATGGGATTGGCTGTTCTACTCACACTTATAATACTCAAATATTGTGGTCTGGTGAGATGTCAGCCTAGTTTAGATGTTCTCCTGCCTGCCATGTGAGAGATTTTGTTCATGACCAGAGGCACATACAAGGCATTAATGTATCAATGTCACACAAAGCCCGCACCATTTGTCGAAGGGGCTTGGAGGGGAAGAAAGGATTTTTTCACTAGTTGCATTTTTCAATGCATATTGCTGACTGTCACTGTAGGTAGGAAAATACAATGAAATTTTGCCCTTTCTTATCCTGATTGGTATAAGAAAATAGTGTCTTTTTCATAAATCTTGTGATGTTTTCAGTTATTTCTGGGTTTAGCAGCAATTATGTTCCCCACCTCTAAATTAGAAAGGGTTGATACATCCTACTTATTTCTTTTTCCTTTGGCTTTAAGATGTGATTCAAGAATTAAATGTTTTACATGGATTTTACAGGAAGAGCTTCAAATGCATATGAATGGTCTCTACCATTAGTGAACATGAGGTGAAAAGTAGCAATGAATTACAACTTAAAGGCTTAATAGGATTTTAAAATCAGCTGAGTCTGGCATAATATATGCAATCATTTGGAGGCAATTCGTTTTATAACAAACCCTGCCAGTATGTTCATTCATCCACCTCACTGCTGCGTTGGTGTTGCTGCAGCTGCCAAGGCAGGGGCTGCCTGAGGCTGCTTTCCTTGTGCTTGGCAGCCCTTGCTGCCCAGCGTGGGCCTGTGCACCCCTTCCCTCTGCCATCATCCCTTGGTGGGGGATGGCAAATCCCCCTGTCCTTCTGAAAACCTCCCTGTGCCACCCTCTGACCCCGCAGGGGAGCTGCACTGGATTCAACCCCTGGGACTTCATGGCACTCAGTGTGTTACAGCATGGTCTGCTGAAACCTGCTGATTGCTGGTAAATGGCCCTCAGTGTGTGCTTTACCAAGCAAAGCATATCTCCTTTCCCTGAATATAGCCCATAAGCTTTGGTATATGGAAAGGAAGCAAATCAGGGTTAGAAATGGGAATTTACCAGTCTGAAGTAATCAATTTAATTTTTTTTTTTTAACCTCTTCTCTATTACATTATTTACATCTATGCAAATATTCTGTTCTGGATATGTAACTGCATTTATCAGGTGATTTGGCAAGGATATGTGTTAACACTTTCTATACAGTTATGAAAAATGCGTTCTGTATGCTAAAAGGACAAGAGAGTTCAACTGCTTTCAATGGGAAGGCACATCTATAACTCAAGAAGACCAACAAGATGTGTTTCTAAGAGCATTTCAGTTCAACACACTCCATTTCACTCCTCAGAGGGAGTTGGAAATGTGCAGTTGCAATCCTGGATCTCTCTTTTTTCAGAATCATTTCTGCTGGTTGAGACAGGACACATGGCTTTCTTGTTAGTCTCTGACTCTCCTACAGGACTAGAACTTCTTCAGGCCTTATGCAATCTTCACACATTTAAATCTTTCAAAGGAGTGAAAGGAGAGAAGGAACTGTTACACCATGGTCACTGTTGTGCCCTTCATTCCAAGTACTGGAGAAGATAGCAGAGCCCACATTTTTTCTTTGCTAAGGATTGTAAATAATTCACTAAAAATCTTGTAAATAATCATAACCCATTGCATTTTCCAGACTTGACAGAAGAAGGAACGAACTTTCAAAGGCATGACATATGAGATTTTTTCCGTGATCTTTTGACCATAAAAGAAGAATGCATATATGAAATAGTTGAATCCAGTCTGTCCTCTGTTGGCTACCCACTAATTTATGCAGGCATATAAATTACTCAGCATCAGAAATCATACAAAACATTGTATGGCCTCAAGTCAGCAAGACAAACATGTACATGCTTAATTTTAAGCAGATGAGTTGTTTTAAGGGAAGGGGTTTTTGTGAAAATTTAGGATTAAATATTTTCTGCAAAGAACTGAAACAGATACATTGCTTCCAGATGAGCCTTCTTACAGAATCTAAACATCCTGACATCTGAATATGCTGATGAACCACACTCCAACCCAACCAGACCAAATACAGTTGATTTTTCAACAGAAATAGAGAATACTTAACCATGGCAGAGCCATTGTCTGTGGGGGGAAGAAGCTGGACTATCTTAAAATCTTCTGGAGTTTCTACTCTGGAGAGCAGCAAAGCACCTCTGGGAGCAGAATTTATTCAGTTTTTCAAAGCAGTTGACTTTAGCCTGTGCTTCACCAAAAAAAGCCTTCTGCATATTTTGGTCAAAGTCTTAAATAATTTTTTTTTTCATCTGTCAAAGCAGATAATTCATATGGTAGCAAGCCACAAACATGCTTTTCAAATGGCATTATGAAAATATGTAGAAAACATCCTATTTTCCTCAAGTCAGGCACAACTAGAACAACAGCTGCTGCCTTTCTAGCTTGGGTAGATGGTGTTTGACCACCTACAAGCAGGATGCTTTCTCCTTGTATGAAAATCATGCAGGTTTTACTGACTGATGCCAAAGAATCAAGGCAATGCAGTAGTCCAAAAATTTAAATGCTGACAGTCTTTCTTTTGTTGCATAACTTGGTCCAATGCCATGAAAAATACATCAAATTAATAAAAATTAAACAAAGTGTTTTGTTCTTCTATGTGCTATTGAGGCTTTATGAAACCACCTTTCTTGATCTGTTTGTTTATTTTATGACACTGTGAAAAAGTCTATATGGTGAATAATTAACTTAGGAAATCTTGGGAGCCTAGTATCTCTGAAGAAATGCAAATACCTTTGAGCTTCCTCATGGTTTAGTGGATTCTAAGGAAATTGCTGGAACTGGTCCACCGTCTGGACAGTGTTGGCTCAAACCCACAATTTTGAGTAGCATAAAGACATTATTTGTGGAGAAAAAGAGAGTTCTTTTCATGAAGGTGGTAAAAAACTTATGACAAGAAAATGGTAAATTAAATCTTCTGCATCAGTAAATGGGAGGATCTGATAGAATAAACTGCAGGAGAGCAGCAGGAAAGGACAGAGGCAGAGTTCTTCATGAGCAAGGAAATATAAAGCTCATAAGTTAGCCTATGTAGGTTAGCCTAAGGTGGGAGCTGAAACTTGTTCCTCCATGGCACAGGTTCACTTCAGCTTAGAAAGAGGAGTGAAAGAGCTGCATTCACATGTTTTCTAGCTGGGGAGGAAAGATATTCACAAAAGACCCTTAATTTGGGGAACTAAAACGAAGATCAAAATAGACCAAATGTTTAATGCAGACGGTGCCAGTGTTTGGTAAAATGAATGCAAACCTTTCAGAGTTTGCTGGGGAAATTAGCAGGAAATTAGAAAAACCTCCTCCAATTCTATTTTTATCTTTCATGTCATTACATTGTAATATCCTGATTTAGTACAAAGAAATCGTGGCTAAAGTATTGAAAAAGGTAGTTCTTGAAATATCAGGGAAAAAAGCTTTTTCAAGAGCAGTAAATCTCAAAGAACATTTCATATAGGTGCAGATGTTCAGAGGAAGGTTTTGCTTCACATAATTAAATTTCTAAAGATCTCAGACACTTTGTGTTTAAAATATCTTTTTATCATACAGCACTGAAAGCCAAAGTTCTCAAAGGTTTAATGGAAGGCTGATCCAATGTTCCTTAAAATCAAGAGGGTTCTATTCATCATTGTTAGAAATCTCTGTGTGGTATATTTTTGTCTGCATTTGCATTGGTACTTCTGAAGTTGTCCCATGGTTCTATCAACAGTACAACTGAAAATAAGAGAAAGCTGAGAATTTGCATGTACTAACCAAAAAAAGTTTATTTGTCTAAGGTACTCTCCTCACCTCAGCCACAAAGGAGCCCCAATGAATTGGTCTGACATGCAACATCTGTGACTCAAAACTGGCTTCAATTGAAATAAACACAGATTGTCTAGAAGATGAGTCAGAGGAAAAATGGCAACTGTGAGGACTTTTCTCAAGGATCTGCTCTGTGTGACACTTTTCTCCTGACTGCTATTTTGAATGGCCATCTGGTGTGAGTTTGTTCCAGCCACGTACACGTTCTGAGCAGTTTCTCCATCTACTTCCAGTACTCAGAGACCCAGGCTCCACAGACCAATGCAGATATGATCTGGGAAGCAAGCCTAACCATATTGCAGCTGAACATCACTGCATCTCCAAAGAAGCCAAGAGAATTGGCTGAAGAAGCAGTTTCCAAGACACCAGATGCTGTTTCAAACCAGTCATGTGAAGATTGTTTTCTTTTTAATAGCTTGTTTCATGCTGAGGAGATAGGTGGGCACAGAGAGGGATGGACAAGGTAACTTGCAACTCTGGTCTATATGAAATGCACATCATGTGTTTTGCTATTCAAAACCAAGATGCCCCTTGTTCATGACAAATATGAAAGCCACTTTGTGATGTTTGTGTCCCCACCTCTCCTGGTGTCATTGCAGGAAAGAGATGCCAAAAGTTTTAATTCCTATAATGTGACTTTCTAGCCATATGGCAATATGTTTTTAGGTTGAGAGCAGGAGATTCCAAGTTTCAAAGCTACCCTTGTATCATGATTGCCTCCTAGTCTCTGCTTTCCTTTTTTACTTCACCATTTCTTTCATCACTCTTTCCTCTGCTTCCAGCCCATAACCCCTGATGCTTGTATTTTCTTTAAAGAGTAACACGGAGAACTACAACACAATACACTTTATATCTCAATTCTTGAGGATCTTGGTGAACATATAACAGGCTTGTAAATATTTCCAGCTATTTTTTTTCAAATCCATCCTCATCAAACTAGGGAGTAGCTGCTACTGATGTATAATCTGTTCTTCATCTTCTTCCTAGTACTGCACCCAAATTCTTTGGCAGCTTGCAGAAACACAGTGCTTGTTTTGGAATGTCTTTGATCATTGAGTTGGGGCCAGGACATGACATTCTCAGCTGAGCCGTACCTTCTGCATTTGCCTTTTCTGCATCCACGGTGATGATTTCCATCAGCCTTTAAGTTCAGTATGGTTGCGCTGCCCTGAAGCTGTTGATCAGAGAGCCTCAGATCTCTCCTTTCTGGCAGCACCCATAGATGTCAATCACCACTGATGGCGACAAGAGGAGGAAAAGTCCATTTTCTGCTAAATGAAAGTACTTCTTAATATTGCACAATAGATTGCAATCCATGATTTCAGAGCCTATATGTGCAACACCTCAGAGCAATAGCCTCAGCTGTGCACTCCTGCTTGGTTGCTTTGTGTGGGATCAGAAATGCAGCAGCTTAAGCTTCAGACTGAATGGATAATAAGCAGTTAAATACCTGGTTTGCCATTACTGATTCCTCTGCCAGCTGCATTGAACAGGTTTAATTCTGTATTACTCAGTAGAATTACATATGCATAAAATGAATATCTGTGGTTCGGAAATCAATTCCCTGGTCTTTCAAAAATCTTCCTAATCAGGTACACATTTCTCACATTATTCTAAATTTCTTTAGCCACTCCATGGAAATGAGGCTAAAGCTGACATTTCAAATTTTATTAGTATCTAAGAAAAAAAGTCTTACAGTTTTCATAATCAAGAACTGTTTAATACCAATCTAGGTGAAACAGTTAATTATGCACAAGCTATTTTTAAAAAGTGTTATGCTTCAGCTCTCCTTAAATAGTTCTTTCACTGTAAAATTCATGCATAAATTCTGCATGTCTTTATGGTAATAATTTTATTTTCCCACTCAACTATGGGAAAATGTATTTTTCTGCTGTGGCATCCATTTTCCCCTCCCCTTTTGTAGCATTTTCAAATAAAAATAACAGTGCAATCAGTGGATCTTTAGAAAACACACAAAGGACTAAAACAAACACATCAATGAATTGTCAGCCTGTTGGTCTATTTCCTGCTCCACATGATATATTTAGCACTCATCAAGCTTTCAAAAGTTAATTGGAAGTCTTAAGTGTTTCCCTTATTTCACATTTCATTCTCCTGATGCAATGAGAAACTAACACTGAGAAACAGAAACTATACTTGTCTTAGCACAATGGATAATACATATGCACAGATCTAAGTAGGTGAACCCTCAATCTCAATCTATTTAAAATAGGTTTTCTTTTAATGTAATTGTAAACTAAAAGCTGAACATGTATAAACACATTCAATACATGAAGTGGCAGTTCTGTGAGTTGAAGATTATTGACTCCCTTTTAGCTGTTGGTGGCATTCAGACCTGGAGCTGTTGGTATTGGATCCTTAAGTTATTAAAGGTCACTGATATAAGGTTCTATAAGGGCTGTGCATCAAAGGAGATGTATCAGATCCCATTAGCCAGGTACACAACACTGGAGCCTGAAGCGGCTCAATGGCCTTGAGCGTGACTTAAACTTGGGAGGTGCTAGACCCCTGCATTCCTATAGAACCCCATTCTCCAATTCCTGACCTCTCCCTTGCTCTTCCAGCACTTCCCCTTTTCTTCCAGCACTCCTTGCTAGCTCTTCTGACATGAGGCAGCTTCTTCCTTCACCTTCAGAGAGCTGGAGGCCCACAGGAAAGGTAGTGGGAACATAATGGAGAGTTTCCTTGTATGTGGTTTTAGTCAACAGGTGACACATCCTTGTGTGCCAGAGGAATAGATTCTGTTTTTCACCCCATGATGGAGCACACTAAACAGACAGAAATTGTTTGGGATAGGCAGGCATCAGCCTCTAACACGTGACCTGTTGTCAGAGGTGAACTGACAACTTTCACGATTTTATACTTTAAACCAAGTTTGGGCAAACTTTAAAAGGAATGACTAAGGCAGAGTTTTAATGGCAAGATCCTATAAACACAACCCAACACATATTTCAGAGCCCTGACCCAAAACAGTAAGACACTGGAACCCCTCTGATAAATAATGGTATTTTTAACTTGGGAAAAATAACATTCTCACCTTAATGTCATTCTGAAAAATAGGCGAACCCTTTCAACCTAAAATTCAGCCTGTGGCAGATGTTTCTATGCTCTGTTCTAACGATACTCTTGGGCACATGGTGTGATCCTTGGGGATGTTGCTGTGCAGAACCAGGAGACAGACTCAATGTTCTTTGTGGGTCCCTTCCAACTCAGCTTATTCTGTGACTCTGTGAATTAAAGCTGACCAAATTATTAAAGCATCTTAACATTTTCAGAATTTGGACATTTTTAATTATAGCAATTTTTACTTAAATTCCTCATAGCCACATCTTCTGGACTTGGTTTTAGAATAACAACCATCCTGCCAAAAATTCTTGATACAAAGAAGGAAAAAAGGGGCTCATAGAATAAACACAATAGTATTTCTCCAATAAGGGGCAGAGTTACTCCTCTTACAGTGTTTTCACCTTTTCTCCCAGCTGGTTGTCGTGGTTTAAATGACAGGTGTCTGCCAAGGAAGGCAGGAACCTCCCTTGGAATGCCCCCTCCCTCCAAATTACTATAACTTTGAATTTAAGGGGCTCTCAGGCAAAGATATGGGAATAACAGTTCTTCATTAGGGGAACTAAAATAAACAATAAAACAAAAACACATGCAGTAAGACAAAAAAATAAACAAACAAAACTCACTGACAGAGTCAGGATCCAACCTGACACTCTGTGGGTCAGGCTGTTGGTGGCAGTCCCATTCAATGGTGGCTGCAGTCCCAGTGGCAGATGTGGCTCTGTTGAAGTGATGCTCCTGTAGAAAGAGTGGAGTTTTTCACTGAACGTCCAGTGGTGATAGATGGGCCTGGTCTTCCTCTGGGAATCAAGTGGAAAAGGCTGCCTTGGTGTTCCAACTCCCAGATTTTTATCTAGGTAGGAATACTTGTCTCCTCCCCCTGGCTGGAGCATTTCGCAGTGGGAAGATGGAATTCTATCAGTGAGACTCAATGGCCCATTAGCAGAAGATCTCTCCCTGGAGGGAGGCTGGGTTGTGGAAGAGATAAGAAAACTGCCCCAGCAGGTTTTTGAGAGTTGGCCATTGACAGACAATTACACCACCCCTCCACCCCAGTTTGATCAGATGGTGATAGAATACACAGTTTTGGTTACATTTTACACTGCAACCCATGACACTGGTCTTCCTCTGGCAAGCTAATTCAAAGTACCTACCTGTTACCCCAAGACACCACCTAAAGTATCATTCAGCTACTGAGTTACACCTGATTGCTGTGCTACTTCTTGATACTCTGTGGTTAACCCACCACAGCCATACCCAATATCCAGGAAAACAAGAATTGCTTGAGGAAGCTTAGAAAATTTCAAATAGTAATTTTTTAGGTTGCTGAGAGTTTAAAACTGCCTAATCCTGCAGAAGATTCTCCACTTTATTCTTGGAAGACAGTACACAAAAGGGAGTATTAAAATTAGATGTCATCTGAACATTACAAATTACATTGGTCTTAAATATTTGTCAGGTAACAATGGTGACTTAGTTGTCAGCTTGCAAGACACCAGCATGGTTGAAAGCTAAAAGCAGGAACAATCTGTAAGCAGCACGTGAATTTTTCAAGAATGGTGCACTGTATGTGTCCTTCCCAAGCAGATGGGTGAGAGGTTTACTTCTTCATCAGAGAGCACCAGCAGAGACAGCAGTGCCAAAACCAGTTCAGCTTTACTATAAAATCTTTCCAGAAATGCTTGAATGAGACTGAGTTTGCACAAAACTATTGGTGAGTTATCTGTCTGTAGTTTCTAGTTACTAAATGTGTTTAGCCACACTTCTTTTTTTCAAGTTTTACTTAACAGAGTTCAAGAACAGCAGAGTGTTTTGTTCCCCTATGAATTCCTGCACTGATATTATTTTCACACTTTGTCATTTTGAAAAAGTAGTGCACAGCGGCTACCACTTGCTTTAAATTTTTTCATCTGTCAGAGAGTCTTTGACAATGTGAACAGAGACACTATGTGACACATACTAGAAACTTACAGATTACTGTTCAAAGGTGCCTGGATTTTGACGGACTTTTGGCAGGGAGGAAAACATGCATTCCCCTTTCCTTCTATTGCCTCTATTTCCTCCCCACTGTGCTGATAGCTCCATTTCTGCTGCTGCTAGCTAGAACTGATCCTCACACCTGCAGTGAGTAGTAGGACAGTGGTGCTGCTGCTAATGATAGTCATTGCCTGAGAACTGCAAAAGTGCTTTGGAGAGAATCACTGAGAACAAGCATGTTACACAACCTGCCAGCCAAAAGGCCAGTATCTCTGGAGGTCAGCACTCAAGTCTGCATGATCTGGGTAACCCCAGATAACTCTACTGGTAAATTCTTTACAGACAGGTATTCTTCCCAAGTCTTGTTATTTTATCTCAAGGACAATGAACTGAAATGGTAAACTATGTTGTTAAAATGCTAAACTGTGCTGTTCAAGGCCAGTATCACTGGCATTAGTGTGAAAATCAGTATCCTTAGCGGCAATATACGAAAAAGTGCAATTTTAGCTACGGGAGAACAACACATCCACCCAAGGATGACAAATATGTTTTTGGCATGAATGCAGGCTGCAGATAGTAAGACTGAAATGGCCCAAAATCTTGGAGTTTGTATTGTATTGCACACAGGCAAAGGAGCTTGCCCTAGCCAACTGGTGTTTTGATGACCCTGAAATCTACAGAAAGAGACACCAGTTTAGAAACACCTATCATGCCACAATTTTACTGGGGCAGCAACTTTGCGGGTCAATAGCTTCAAAGAGCTCTTGGGAATGTGTAGTGTGAGTTATGTAATAGTTTTATAGATTGAAATTACAAAACTTTCCTAAATTATGCTAAATTCTGTGTTGCATTTTGTACACTGTCCCACATATATATTTCTTGTCATGTCAGATTCAGGATTACTAATTCTCAATAATATGCTGGCCCTCATACTTACTCAACATGATGATAAATCTTTTCATAAAAACATACTCCTTTTGACATGGAGAAGGAACATGATTCTTCATGAAACTATCCATGTGACTAGCAGGGAAGGAAAACAATAAAGCAGATGTAACAGTTCTTCCTAATGAAAACTGAGCACCTAGAAATGGCACTTTGACTTTACTCCATCAGGAGTTCAATAATGCAGGTGTCAAAAAAATTCTCTTTGTGAAAAGAACCATTAAACAATTTTTAAAATGTGGAGTAGCGTTTCTTAAATGTGTATGCATTTTTTATGACTTCCAGCATTTGGAGGAAGATGACAATATATTTTTGTTTTACCTGATCACCCGTTGGAACTTTAGGCTCAAAAATGAGATTGAGAGTTGATTAACTACAGCGTGATATATAGTACAAGCAATCAATTTGTTTTGAGAACAGAATGTTGTTTGCATTTTGGAAAGAGAAATTTTCCATGTGGTTGTTTCTGAATCACAAAAACTGCAATCACTGATTTTAGGATATCAAGAAACAGCAATAATGATACATATTCATTCCATTTTGCAAGTTTATCTGAATCTCCTCCAGTATAATTGCTGATTGTATTGTCGTGCTAAACCATCAAAGTATACTCAATGTCTCATGGCAATAGTTTTAACATGTTACATCTTATTCTTCAGTTTTATATGTAAACAAACGTAACACTTTGATTTGGCACAAAAATTCCTCATCAACAGTTTCTTTCTTTTCTTTGTTGACTAGTGGGAATTACATTTACCATAAACTTCTATTGTGTTTGAAGATGAGAATTACAGTGTTTGACTTATATACTATATTTGCTACAGTACAATATGAGGTCAATGTGTTGTGAGAAATAATATTGCTAGATAATTGTCAACATATAATTTTATTACTGAATATTAGCTTCTTTGCTCACATGTAATGTATGTGGTTTGAAAAATGTAAACTTTTTGCCAAGAACAGATATATGAACTGTGTTAAAAACTAAGCCAAGAGCTTAATAACTAGCATGAAAGTTCAAACTGATTTTTAAATAATTTTTACCCATATAATAAAAAATAAATTCTGCAGTTGTTTAGATAAGAATGTCAACAAGTATCCACAAATCTTAGTCTTTTATATAAAAGAAATCAAATCTCCCTGAAGTATTTAAATGAATGTATAGCATGGAGCAATTGCTAAAGTAAGCAACTCGAAGGAGCAGCAAAAAGCAGAAGCCCTGTGTTACACAGTACATAGATTATTGAACACAAGTGATATGCAAGGGCAAAACATTTTTCTTCTGACCACAAAGAAGGCAAAATAATACAATACATACTTAACAAGAACAAGTGAACGAGATCAAAGTTCCTTTTGTTAACATTTCTGGCAGATTCGGTATTTGGCAGCCATTGTGTCAGTGTTAAAACTAATCTGTGGGAGCAAGGAGGGATCACATTCATTTGGAAAGACCTCCCAACCTGAGAGCTGTTCAGGCTCCACCTTGCACTAACAGGACGCTGCTCTGGTGGGCCTGGCATAGTTCCAGTTTGCTACATGAACCTCAGTCAGTTCAAACCGGGGCTGCCTATAAAGTTAATACAGTTATTTACACTGAATGAGCAAGTATAAGCAGCAGCACAAAGTAAAGCGCTATCTTCTAAACACACCCTCAGAGAGTAGCAGAGAGACGTGGTGGAAAGGAAAGCAGGGGGACAGCTCAGGAGACCTCCACCCACAATCCACTCCAGAGTGGAGGACAAAGCAGGTTTTCCCTGCGTGTGGCATCTCCCTCTGAGCTTCTGCAGAAAGCATGACTGAGATCAGAGTTCATCTTTCTTAAGTATAACAGGCAGGTCAGCAGAAGTGTGTCTGCTCCCAGGTCTGTAAAATCAGGACAAAGATGCCTGAGAGCTTTGCTGTGTCCTCGCTTACTTTCTGCTGCTGTGACTGTGCCCCCTCCTCACCAGCAGTGTGATGGGAGGTTTGGTTTTACAGAACTGAGTGATGAATCTAAAAATGTATAAACACATTTTCTGACCAGCTATCTGCACAATTCTTGTTCTGTGCCTGTCTTGGCTCTCTTTTCAGGTCTTTCCACCAGACGCCTCAGGCTCCCAGTGCCTCAGGTTCAGGGTCTGCAGATGTTGTCCTCTTGTGTGAATCACCTCTAAACATGCACTTCCTCTTTCACCTGATGAGTCACAGGGCTCAGACCTTTTCCTCATTGGTTAAATCACTATGTCTTGAAATCTTACATTCAAGATGCAATAACTTGTGGTTATCATGTGGGCTAAGAGCTCTGAGGTGGCCTCACCAAATGGCCAATAATGCCTGGTGGGGGTCCCACACCTTGGCCCTGGCTTGAACTTAGTGTCTCACTGGCTCTGGCTTTTCCATCATTCAGGCCTGCTTGGCTGAACTTCCTGTTGCTTTGGTGAAGAAACACCTTTGCTGAGCTAGAGTAAAATTATTTCATCCAGCATATGAAAATCTTCCTTAACAGGGCAACCAGCCAGTGTTCTTGCACAGCACTGGTCCCAGGCTTATCTTGGGTTTTCTGCTGAATAGAAATCCCTCATTTATATTTGCTCCTATGTTTTCCTCATCTTTCATAAATACCCCAGGTGGTACAGACACAGCTCTTTCCTCCATGAGCACACACACAAACTTCTCCTCCCATATCATGTGTCCTTCTCTTTTGGATGTCAATTAAAACCAAAGGTTTTTCCCTCCTGAATCAGAGATCCCTACACTGTGAACAGGAAACTGGAGTCATGCTAGAAGAGAGGGCTTAAAAATCAGGAAGAGAAGCTCCTGTCCCTCCACAGATGAAGGGAACAGAGACTGCTTTCATTTCCCTGTGCTCAGAGTAACAACACCTGTGGGTGAATCCAGACTGTCCGTGACATGACTGCCTGCCAGAGCCAAGAGGATGGTGAATATGATCCAGTATAAACAGGGAAGAGGGAAAGGAGGCTGACAGCTTTCAAAGAGGTGCTGCAAAGTGCCAGTGTGCAGAAGTAGGAGGAGGAGGGGTGAGGCAGCCAACGTGGCATGCAGCCGAGCAGTGCTGGGCTCCTAAAGCCAGCCTGCTCTGTGGCCATGCCAGGAGGGACGAGAGCTGAACACTGTGAGAATTGGTACAGGCTGCTGTGACCTGCCAGTGGCTATTTGCAGCCTGTTTGGACCATGCACTGCAAGGACATATCCATTTTCCATGTGCCAGCCCTCCAGCCAGCTTCCCAGTGATCCGAGGGCAGGAAACAAGGAGCACTTTAAAGCCAAGCACAGACCTGCTGAGCCTAGAGACCTCACACCAATCCTGGCTACCTCATCCCTGTAATTCAAACCTCTGTAAATAGCTGTGTACGCTTGTTCCAAAAGTGAATTTTCAGGGGGTTTTATTTTTTTTTTTCCCCTTTGTAGGTTTCCTTCACTCACCAGGTTAGGCTTCCATCAATGTTTCTGAGAGAAACACTACAATAGCTCCTTCAAGCCTGGGATGCCCGGAGCTGCTGAGGAAAGGAATCCTCAAGGTACAGTGGAGGAATAAAGGAAATAGGGGTCTTTGGGAAGAGCTGTTGAGGACTGTGGACCTTGGCAGACAATTGCAGAAAGTGAGACTGGAACCAAGAGATGATACAATGGTTATTTGATATTTTGTATCAAATTGTTTGAAAGTATCAATTTCAGTACACAGCAAGCCTCAGACAGAGATTCTGAATCATAGAATCATAGACTATCCTGACTAGGAAGGGATCCACAAGGAGCAATGAAGTCCAGCTCCTGGCCCTGTGCAGGACAACCCCAAGAGCCCAAGAGAAATTTTGAAAAGCTTCTTGAACTCTTGTCAGGTTTGGTGCTGTGGCCACTTCCCTGGGGTCCTGTTCCAGTGCTCAATCCCCCTTTGAGTGAAAAACCTTTTCCTAATGTTCAATCTAAGCCTCTCCTGACACAGCTTCATGCTGTTCCTTTGGTTTCTGTCACTGGTCACCACAGAGCAGAGATCAATGCCTGCCCCTCTACTTCCCCTTGAGAAGAAAGCTGTGGACTGCAATGAGGTCTCCCCTCAGGCTCCTTTTCTCCAGGCTGAACAGACCAAATGACCTCAACTGCTCCTTGTATGACTTCCCTTCAAGGCCCTTCACCATCTTTGTAGTCCCCATTTTGGCTCTAATAGCCAAATTATTCTCAATAATTTGGCTATTATACTCAATTTGAGTATTATACTCAATACTCTTCTTATATTATGGCACCCAATGCTGCCCCCAGAACTCAAGATGAGTTCTCAGAGCAGAGTGGGACAATCCCCTCCCTTGCCCGGCTGGCCATGCTGTGCCTGATGCACCCCAGCCAGGGTTTGCCCTTCTGGCTGCCAGGGCACTGCTGACTCATGTTCAACTCTCCCTTTACCAGGTCTCCCAGGTCCCTCTTTGCAGCACTGCTTTCCAGCATCTCCTTCCCCAGCCTGTTCATTCAAGATTGTCTTGTCCCAGGTACAGAATCCAGCACTTTCCCTTGTTGAACTTCATATGCTTGGTATAAAGCTTGGTATAAAGCCTGCCTTTGAAGGAGTCCACAATTCCTTGCAATTTATTATAATTGGCAAACTTACTCGGTTCTGTGTCTAAGTCATTTATGAAGGTGTTGGAGAAAACTGGTCCTAAAATGTAGCCCTGCAGAACCCCATTAGTAACTACCAGCTATATGCCAGACAGTTTGTCTAGAAAATACTGTGAGAGACAGTGTCAAAACTTGACTGAAATCCAAAAAGATTACATCTCTTGGTCAACTAGGTGGGTAACCTTGCTGTGAAATGAAACTAAGTTTGTCATGCAGGACTTTCCCCTCATGAGCCTGTGCTGGCCATGACCAGTGGAGAAAACTTTGCCAGTTGTCCCTCCAAGTGTTCTCCTTCCAAGTCTCACAGGGAAGTGAGAGAGCCATACAGAGAATGGTGGCTGTAGCAGCTTTAGCAAGGCTCCATTTCCTTTCCTTCCTCCATCTGCTTTCCCTGGTAGCTGGAAATACTGTGCAGGACATGTACCAAATGAGAGGGTCCTGTTGTGGCAGTCAGACTGTAGCATGTCAGTCCAGGATCTCCTTGAGAATGGGCGAGTGCCTGCTTGTCTGCCTGCTTGTCTCCTGCATCACCACCAGTAAAAGCTCAGGTGGTGATGCAGGAGGTCCTGTTCATGGCTGAGATATCTATTGAGGATTCCTTACCTGCAGAAAACCAAGGGTATAAATAGCCCTAAACAGCAAAAGAAGAACAATGAATTTGTGATGTCTACACAATTTTCCTGCTGGATTCTTGCCATGGCTTTATCAGGCAAGAACTCTGGAAAGTTGAGGGAGATCAGCCAGAAATGTCAGCAGTAAAGCATTCATGATGAACCACAGAGGCCTTTAGCACAATAGAAATAGGAAAAATTCCCCTTGTTGACAAAGAGTAGGCTAAACTGAGACACTGGTCCATAGATGACTGTAAAAGAAATCTCAAGGAAAAGTACTCTGGCCCCTTCTCTGTGTGTAACAAATGAAAATAAAATAGGGCAAGGACCTTACAAGTGTCAAATCTCAACTCTTTCTCCATGTAATGACACTCTCATGTCAGCCTTGGCAACCAAAAAACATACAGTGGGAATACTGCCTTTCATTTCCTGCTGTTAGACTTCATCGCTGTCACTGCCAAATCTGGAGCATGGTCCTCTGCACCTGTTTCATTCCTTTTATAGTTGCAGCACTGAAAAGAAGCCAGTCCCTTTGGGGGGATAACTCACAGTTATCACCAGAAAAAAAGGAAAGGAAAAAGGTGAAAATGAATCCTTGTTGCTAAGCATCATCAAACAAGCATTCTGAGAATAATCCTGCATACATGTAGTCTCAAATGGTCAGCTGAGGTATTCCCAGCAGGCTTAGTTACGTTACACATGGAGAGAATGTATAATTTACTTTTAAAATGTCAGAATCCCTGGTGATTAGCAGATGTGATCTGCTGCAGTACTTTGCTGCCACAGGACATTGGGACAGTTAAACTCAGTGACTATTCAGAGGCATGAATATGTAAAATGTCATGGAGATGATTCAGTGTTTTCAACAGTGTGCTAAACTTGGTGATAGCATTCCTTTTTTCTGTTCCACAGAGAAGATGGCACATGATATGCACGGATGACTAAGGGGAAAATCATTAAACTGGTCCTCTTAATACATGGAAGAACTACAGACCTGCCTCTTGGTTAGTGTGGGACTGCTGCTGAGGTTTACAGTGTGGAGCACCTGCTTAGGCCATGGTCAGTTAGTCTTTACCGTAGAGGACAAAGATACTGGGTCTTCATATTTGAATTGTGTCCTTTGGGATTGCTTTCCTGGTGTGTGAATATCCAATTCAGAAGAGACCAAGTCCTCATAAGCCAGTCTCATGCTGGGGCTACATAGAATCTGAATTATACTGCCAATATGGCTTACTGCCCATCTGGTGAGTTGTGGCTGCACAGACCTCTCTGAGACCTTGCTGAGACCTCTGAGCCCAGCTTATAGTGAGGGTTTGTCAAAGAGGTTGTCACCAGGGTTGCATTCAGATACATTTAACCCTCAAGGAGGGAGGTTGCCCTTAAAAAAACACCAGAATATAATTTTACTTCAAAGTGATGCTGCATAAAATCAAGCATAAAATAAGCTCTGTGCTTCAACCTTTTGATGTACATAGAAGAGTTAAAATATTACATGGAAATTTAATAACCCTGACAATGCTTTTCTGACCTGGATGGAAGGGATGAAATGCTTGAATTTTGAAGGACCAGCTTCTCTAGGATTTTGCAGTTGATTTCAACTAGCTCCACAGACTGTCACAAATATGATGTTCAGGAAACCCTTCATGCTTCTTCTTCGTCAAATTGACTGCTGGAACCTCTGCTCCTGTTCCCATGGTTCCGAAAACTGATCTTTTGGCATATTTAGTCTCTGCTCTAGAACCGCAGTGTACTCTCAGCTTAGTTTAAGTATGCTGAGTTTCTCTCATTTTTTTCAGCCAGAGAAATAGGTTTTGGTTGTCTCAGCAAAATGTCCTGCTGCTGAAAATTGCCACTGGAAGTTTCTTCTCAATACCTCAACTGAGCAAATAGTCTACACGGTAGATGCTCTGTCTTATTCAATCCCTAGATGCGTTTCACTGCTCTTACAAAAAAATGTCGTCTTGAATAAGACTGTAAATGGGCTTTTTCTGCTTAACATCAGTTTTCTCATTTCCAATGTTTATTGAAGACTGGAATGGTGAGTCATAGGCATCTGCTACTGATGGGCAGCAGGTGATTTCTCAGAGTAAGCTGAGGCAATAGAAGCTGATGGTTTGCTGGATGATACAGATGGTCCTGCTGTGAAGAACAAGGTGAAAACTATTGGATGAATGATAAGTATCTTGAAAGAAGTATAGAGAAAATAGTTTTGGTTGAGGAAGTTTGACATATTATAGGGGTAGAAGGCTTTAAAATCCTCTTTGGTACTCATGTTTGAAAGCATTTCATGCAGTCAACAGTGGTGTGACAGGAGAGTCAAACTAAGTAGACAGAAACAGTGTTCAGGAGAGAATTATAAATAACAAAATAGTCTGACTTGTGAATTCAAGCAAAGACTATTTTATTTGTCCACATCAGAACCTGGAATATTCCTGGAGAGGAAAGAATAAATCTGGCAAATCCAATTAGGAACAGGAAACATAATTTGAAATGAAGATGAATTTTGGAAGTGATTTAGCTGCTAATAATCAATACCAATTACAGTGCAATTGAAAAAGATAGAAGAGAAGGAATTCACATAACTTGCATTCACCTCATTTGCGCTCCTGCCTTAAAAGAGAATTTGCTAGCAGCACTTCTACTGTCCTTAGCAGGCCTTCATACAAGGGCTATGGTACCCAGTTTATTTACACATAATAGCTCTAAAAACATTGTTAACTGTTGTCAAGGGGAGCTTGTGGTGCTCAGTATCTCTACATATCAATCAAGCTCAAGTTGGTAGGTGCTTATGATTTTCAAGCCTGCAGTAAGGCTCCCAACTCAGGCAAATCAATGCAGCCAGCCTCTGTGATTTTAAGTCTGACTCGCATGATTGTTTTTGTTGCTGTTCAAGAAACAGTTTGTGGTATTTTTTTTCAAACAACAGAGTGCCTCAGATGTGTTTTTTATCTTTTGTTGGAGAAAATTCTTGGTGTGGTTGGAAAGAAAAATCTCAAAAATGTGACCCCTCATGTTTCAGAAGCCAGACCAGACATAAGAAGACTTCAAATGATTGTTTTTATAATCTTATTATTTCAAGGTCAGTATCATGATATGGTTATCATGAAACAATTTAGAAAGCCTAGAGCTGATGCTAAGAAAAAAAATTGCCACATTTTCATAAAGAATTGTAATCCAAACCAGGATAATAAACTATACTAGTAAATTACAAGTACATACGTCTTTTAAGAATATGTAACTTAAATTTGACTCTATTTACAATAAAGAAATAAAGTGAAACTGCAGAAAATCCCATTGCTGGCATGGTTATTATTTTGTTTTGTTTGGTTTGGTTTTGGCTATTGTTTGTTTAAGTTTTTGGTTTTGTTTTGTTCGCCTGTTTGTTTGGGTTTTTTTGGTTTTGGAGTGGGTTTTTTTTTGTAAAGAGAGGAAATAGAATAAACAAGAAGATAATACATTAAGCAAACATTTGTTAATGATCACTTTGAATTTCAGACTTCCTTACTTGTTAACAGTTTCAAATTCACTGTGGTAAAGTGTCTAGATAAATCAACAAGGTATGTGTGATTTTAAATAAAATAAAAAAAAATAGATTTAAAAAGAATGGAAATTGATTTTAGTAACTGTGGCAGTAAAAGCAACATGTAGAGGAAAGAGAATTTTCCTACTTTGCATGTGAATTAATTGAATCCCAGGGAAGGAAATGGAAGGACAAAAATCTGCAGCTGGGTGAGGTAGAGAAACAATTTTGGCTGTGAAATAGGTTTCAACTAATTCTAGAAATGTCTCCTTGCAAATGAGGATAGCATAAGTGGTGGGAAGCCGAAAAATGAGGAGTCCTGTCATTTTAAACACATTACTCCAAGCTGGGCTCAAATATCTGGACATTAATGAAGGCAACTCTTTTGAAAAAAGAACAACATTTTGGATCAATAAAGTGAAAATTTACTTTTAAATCTCTTCAAAAAGAAACGTGTTCTTCTATTTGATGTTGAAGGAGTTGGGATTCTGGAAGGACTCCTGGGTCTTTACTTAGACATGGAATTAGCACATTACATGTCACAAATGACATCAGAAATGCTGGTACATGGAACATGCCCAGCAATGTTCTTGTTCACGTGAGCCAGCTGGCCAGGAGCAGCTGTGTCTGTTCTGTGAGTCTCCCCAGGCTCCAAAATGGGAGGACCATGCACAAGTCTCCTCACAGGAACAAGCTTTAGAAAATTTTGTGGGCAAGATTGTGTCTTGGAAATGTCTGACAGAATGAGACAGCCAAAAGTGTGACAGGGAGGGGTATCAGCAGTGTGATAGTTGGGCTCCAGCTCCCAGGCACAGTTAAATTTCCTTGTACAGACATATGGAGGCTGCCCAAAGCCTCATTCAGAAGCCCAGCCTAAGCACTCAATAGCTTTAGACAGCTAAAAGAATGGTGGCTGCCGTGGCAGTATGTCTTCAGACTCCTTACTCAGTTAAATTAGGTGAGCGTGCACTGCACACACCGCCCCATTTCAGTGCTTCCTACACCTCAGGAGCCACAGAGCCCCTGAGAACAGGCTGCCTAAATCTCTCATCACTCTCTTAATGGGAGATATCCCGCCGGGAACCTAACTCCAAGCACAGCAGGCTGCCTGGCGGCAGCCCACAACCACCACCGTGCCCCTCAGCTCCCGAGAGGCATGGGAGCCTCATTAGGCAGGAGCAATGTCCCCCTTTGGTATCCCTGTAACTTGCAGTATTTCCTTCTGGAAAAGAGAGATGGCCCACTTTCTCTCTCAGACCTTTCACATGTCGAATGCTGAGGCAAAAAAAGAGGGCTGCATGAGGCTATTCTATACTTTAAGTAATTGCCTAGATATGTATCCAATTTTCTTCCAACATACAAAAATGCAGACTGAAGGATGCTATGCTTAGCAGAAGGTTATTTTCCTTGTATGACTACTGGTTACTTTGGAGGCAAGGGGTCAGGCATTTGATTAGATGAATTACAACTTAAAGCTCCGTAGTATAAACTATGTCGTGCCCCAGGCTTCTCAAAACAAGGCACTCTATTTTAACTCATAATGGGTAGCTGGATTCAGTAAATGGCCTAATCACAACAACATAAATATTTATGGGAAAATTTTTCTAATTAAGGTATGAGCTTGTTTAGATGTTATCAGTTAGAAAGGGCTTTCCCAACAAGAACATGGCTGTTAAGAGACATTAGGAAATGGTTAAACTCCAAGGGATTAAAAGGTCATTGAGGTGGCAACATGCAGAGCCTATTATGGTTGAAATTTAGCTTGCATTCATGTCTGACATGTCTCCTACATATGGAATTAAAAGACCATCCTCAATGCAGAAAAACAAAACTTTAATTTCTTTTATTCTTTGAAAAATGAAGTTATGTTACTGATGTATGGTTTATGATCATTTTAGAAATTAAACTATCTCAAAATAGTTCTTTGAATTCTTGCTTTATGCTTAGCTGTATTAAAACTTGTATGTACCTCAGTAGTGATGTTTGCAAAATAAATATCCAATAATCTCATAATTTGTTCCCAGAACCTGAGTCACACAGTGACTTTAGATTTAGAAAAGTTAGGTTTAACATAGTTTAATGTCCTTTAATGATGTTGTTCTTTGCTGATGTTGAGAGTGATGATGGTGGCATGGATAACAAATTCAGGATAAACTATATTTTGGTAACCGTGTTTTTCAGGTCTCACGTTACAAGCACCGAATAACAATATATTGATCAGATTCAGAGCCTTGTTATGCCAGCATAGTTCTTAAGTAATTTCAGTGCCTTTAGGAAAATTGGTCTAGCTTTACTCTAGTATAATTGTCAGAGGAATTCATCCCTTAAAGTAAAATTTGTAAGCTTAGAGGAAAATAGCTGTATAAAACTGGTTTTGTGAAGTACAGGCAGAACTATTCCCCATGGGAAACAGTATGTAATTTCTGTGGGACTTCATTATTCTGCTATGAAGTATGTGTGTGTCTGCCATATGGTATTTTACTCTTAAGGTATAACTCAAAAGGAAAGCTCAGAAAAAGAAAAGAGAATGTTCTATAAACCCTCTGCCTCTGAAAAAAATTTACATATTTTAAAACATTGCAGTGAGAAAGTATGAGGTATAGAAATCTAAATGGCATCAATAGAATGATTGATTATATCTGGCTATATTTTTGAAGTCAACATCTGTAAGAAGTTTCAAGATCAGGCACAAGGAGATAAACATTGCTGCTTTCCTGATGTAATGAAATCCGTACTGTTTGTTAGTTGATATCAACTGCAACCAAACTGGACGCAGAACTACAATTTCATGTGAAGACAGTTTGGTTCATTTAGAATGGCTTCTTAGCCCAAACCAGGATGTGACAGCTGTGACCTTGCAAAAGACATCTACACAGCAAAGACCTCGGTAGATACTGCTGAAAACTATAAAATGGCATGTTCAGAGAGTGATGGTGTGCAAATGTTGAATCAATCAGGTCTGGGTTTTTTCCTTCTCTTCTGACTAACCTGTTATAGATGAACAGTTCCTTGCTTTTATACACAAGTGCCATAGCTTAGAGAACTGGGGCTATCAGTTCAAATGGCACAGGCCATTGCAAATTCTCCACAACAAAAAGGAATATTTGGAGGAAAGCAACATGGTATGCAGTTCCTGTTTGACTTAGATGAGTCTGTATGCAGCAGAAAACTGAAATATAAGGAAATGAAAAGTAGCTGGTTTGAAGGCCTGGGAATTTGGGGAGCTTGCTGGATGCTGTTCAAGACCCAGTGGCCTCAGTCCCAGGAACCTGTGTGCTGCTTGTGTTCATGCTGTGCCTCCAGAACCATTAGTTGGAGGACTATGTGCTGACTGATCTCCCAGAAGTACAAATTTGATCTGGCCCAAGAACAGGCACATGATCACATTTCTGTCAAATTAGCCAGAACACACCATACAGAACTGTCATGGAGTTTATGTTGGCTTTACACCAGCTGGGGGAGGATGAATGACTTTCAGTACAGCCTAAGTTAGTGGTGTGGAGCAACAGTACCTGGTGTAAACTGACGTCTGCTTGATGCTGATAATCCATTAGCATTTCTGGAAATATCTGAATGTGTGGTATTATATCTGAATAATGAGTTTTGTCTGACAGTTGCAGCATTTCCTGTGCAATAGTAGGAGTTTCAAAGGGTGGAAGTACTTTTCTGCTGAACTTCAGTTTCAGTTTTTACCTGTTCTTCTACAAAGAAGAAATTATTTAGTGATGATTTTCTTTGCTATTTAGTGTTTCTATGGGTGGAGTGGTACTCAACGATGTGCACTGAAAAACAGTATTGAGATGCCAAAAGTAAATTGAGCCTGAGGCTCCTGTTTTCCTGACACTTTCAGTGACCCTCAATCATAAATAACTGTATTACTGGGCAGCTATTGCCCACACTGCTAGAAATCTATAGATGGGCTTACTGAATGTCTCTTAGGCATATGAATATTTCACCTTTCACAGAAAACAATGATATTTGAATTTTCAAAAAATTTGGCCAGGAAGGAATCAGTGTGTTAAATTACTGATGCCTTATTTTCCAAGTCAACATGAGAACACACAAGAAGAGAAATCATACTAGAGGGACAACTATCACAGCACAGGGATAAAATAAGACATGATGTGTGCACTTCATCACATGGCTGCAAGCCCATTTGGACAGAGTCTTGTAAGTTCATCTCTCACCCCTAAGTGGATGTGCAGTCAAGGAGCGTTCACATCATCTTTCCTCATTTCCAGTTTCCATCCTGGCCAAGAGTTTCTCAGATCTCATACAAAATCACTGTACTTCAGGCATTTCTAAATAAAACCAAACTCCGACTAGAGACCATTGCATTTTGCAAGCCCACTTCATTTTCTAGACATATGGTTCCCCTAAAAGTTTTAGTATTATGCAGCGTTCCTGTAAGGGTGACTGGACACATGGATGGTGGGAGGAGGAGGAGGAGGAGGCTGGGCAGGGAGCCAGCCCGAGAGGAATGAGATGTCTCCTACTGCACTGTGCCTACCATACAGAGGAGGACCAACAATAAACCATTTCCTACAGAATGATTAACATTTGTAGCAGGTCCCCTCCAAGCCTCCAACAGCTCCCATTCTCTGGGTACAACTGAAGCCATCAGTAATTTTTAGATTGTGCTTAAAATTTACTGTAGTAATTTTAATGGGAATTAGCAACCATATTTCATTGCAATAATTTATTGCATGTCTAAAAGCACCCACAGAAGTGGCCTTCCTTCATCACTATATTGTACTGTCACTTCAGGAAAAGAAGGTTCTTCTGTCTACAGCCTTGGCACCAGATGGCTTCCTGGAAGTCTTGCTTCTATAAGTGGATGAAAGGTGGATGAAACCTGATGTCATGTTTATACTGAACAGTGTGAGACAAAGGTGGATGAAACCTGATGCCATGTTTATACTGAACAGTGTGAGACAAAGGTGGATGAAACGTGATGTCATGTTTATACTGACATCTTGAGACAAACTGATTCCTGCCTAAGTCTCTTCAGAAGAATATAAAACATTAGACCTAGCTTTTCAGAAGAAATGCATGATTTTCAGTGTTTCAATTTTTGTCCAACTTTTACTCATTTTGAGCCAATTGCAAAGAGCCTGGCTTTCCAATCTGTATTGCTTCCAAGCAGCTAGAGGAACCCTACAGGCAGAGTTGCCCAGTCTTCTTAGCCATGTTCAAATATCTTGCACCCAATATACAGCTGTTTTGTCTGAGATTTAACTTCAAAAGCACAAAAGATTATTATAAAGGGACAGCAGTGGAAACAGCTAGATGGATGCCGATCTCAAATCCTTCTTGGAGTAAAGTGTCCTTAAAGTATTGTTTTCCATATCTATTTAAATTTTCAGAAATGGATAACTTGTTTGTCAGTGATGATGTAAGCAGAGGATTAGATTGGACCCTAAGTAAGAATGCTGGAAAACAGATTTCTCGGCTAAAAATGCATGTAAGATGAAACCTGGAGAAAAAACCCAATTGTGTGCAAGGCACATTTTCCCATGTTACATAGCAGAACATGAGTGGAAACATGAAAAGCAGACTGATTAAAGAGCAAAAGAAATGTCAAAGTATCTGATTTAATACAGCACTTCTATTAGGAGGGCAGTGACCTTTTCCAAAGCTGAATTCTGCACACAAGTAGAGCCCCTTGAAAACAGAGTATTTGAGTGTGACACAATGGTTGACCTTCACAGACGCTCTACCAGGAACCAAGTCTTCTCCCGCAGGGTCAAGGGTGCATACGGAAGGAAAGGTGGCAGCTCCACAGAATGGTCCCATGACAGTGTAACTGGAGGACAGAGTCCTCCAAAACTGGGGTATTAGGGTGCCTAATGCAGAAATCCCATACACCTGCAAATTTGGTAGAAGAGGTTTATGTGGATGATGCAGCTGACCTACAGTTATCAAATTAGCCAGTTAGGGCTGTGTAGATGTTGAGAGGAAGAGCTGCAGCTCTTCCACTGTTGCAGAGCTTGCCTGTGCTTCTGCATGTTCTAAGCATTACCAAAGAGGTGAAACTTCCATATTTAAAAGCAGTTAATTTTGTAAAATTACTTCTCAAAATGTGACATTTTTCCTCTCCTGTTTAAACTGCAGACAGTCAATTTTAAATTTTAGCAATATGCTTTTTCCTAGTAGCTTTCTCGGAAACTTTATGGGCGCTTAATCCAAGCCTAAAATGAGAAGCTACCAGACCCTACTTCTCTTAATTGCAACAGCATGAGCTGCTTGCTGTAATTCATTATGTTACATTTGGGGGTAAAAGAATTCACACTCCAACCTTTCCCCTCAGAATGCCATGTGTATTATACTGATAAAAGCAGTGGAGAGATTTGCACCAAACTGCAATTTCCCAGTGCCTTGCTAAAGTCCTGAAGATAAGTAGGCACCTGGGGGGGGGTCCCTTCCTATGCTGTGAAGGTAAAAGCCCTTCACCAGTTTGTACCCACAGAGACAGCATCTTCACTCTCAGCAGTTTTTCCATTACCTTGTAAAAGTGCTGGGAGTTATCAGTGGAGTATGAAGAAACTGGCTGCTCTAGAAGTATTTACTTTTTATACAGCATTTGCACCTTTCTAACCTGTGGAGAATAAAGCAACAGCAGAGATGGTTTAATTCAATGTTTTCAACATGTTTTGAGATACCAGTTTTGAAAGAGGTGCTATGCAAATGGAAAAAACCAAGATCATTTGTGTGATATTACAGACACATGCAAAATAGGAATTTGTTTTGATGGTAACAGCAATGATGACACAATCCTCTGCCTTGTGTGCTAATTGATCCATCAACAGACTGCACCACACCTCTGCTTTTCCTCCATATGGTGTATTAGTAATTAGGGCATTTGAGTTTATTTTCTGGAGGTGGCTGAGTACTTCTAAGTCAATTAAACTATTTTCAATATTCAAAGACTTCTTACGTATTTATTTTTTATTTTCACTCTTTACAGAAGAATTTTGACTATATGGCAAATACTTTTCAGGATGATAATGCAATTGTTTATGCTTGGATTAACCTGTCAGTTGGAAAAAAGCAAAACAGTGCAAGAGGATCAGAGAAACAGTCTAAGTCTTATGCAGATGCTTTTGTTAGAGATACTCTCAATCTTCTTAACATGTCAGTCAATTTCAAAACTGAAATGGAAAACCTTAGCTTCTTTTTTAATTTCTATTTCTTTTCCTGCATCTTGAAACTGACTATTCAATGATTGAAGTATTTCTGAACTCTAGGAAGAAAAAAAAAAAAAAAGAAATTAGGTAAAAGTACTAAACATGGTTCTACAATTAATATGTAAATCGGGCTGATAATTCCTGGCTAAGACAACAGCTGCTGTTCATGGACCCAGTGCTGCTGAGAGCAGCATGCTGCTGCCATGCCACTGCCATGCTGGCCTGCAGCATCAAAGCTGCAAGGCTGAAGCCTCAGCAGGGCTGAGGACACATGGCTGTGCTTGAGTCTCCTGTCTGTGAAGGCTTTGCCTTTGGCTAAATGCCTCTTTGAGGTCCTGGCTGTGGTCCTGGAGTGAGCCCTGCTGCTGAAGCTGCTGCTTGACACTGATAAGCCTCCAGGAGCCCAGCTGCTGGTGACTTGCAGCCACATCCAGCCTCACTGCAAGTGCAGACTAATTAGACCTATTAAACAACTTCATTTTCCCCTCCAGCAGTTGATATCTCAATTCAGATCTTCATTACTAGGGGTTAATAATTCAGGCAAAGAAACACACTTGGGACTTCAATTTGATAAAACATGGGGACCTTTTTTCCTTCCCAGTTGAAATAAATATTGTGAATGTAAAATCCTAGGGAAAAAAAACCCCTCAAGTCATCCAAATCCATTCATGGGTAGTTATATACCTCATGAGCACCGTGGCAAGGAGATGCCTGAATATCTATTGGGTAGTCAGACTCTTGTGAAGGGTACTTATTTTTCTGTCACTTGAAAGGCCATGTTGTTAGCCCCAGAGGAAGCATATTTAAATGAGAAAGCTCATTTCCCTTACGGGTTACAGGCAATTAGCACCACAACATTTGGATTATATTTCTGGCATTTAGAATAATGCACAGAAGTTGGAAAAACTTGATTTTTTTTGTACAACTCATTTGGGTTAAGAAACTGTTTAAAAATGGAAAACTGTTCACTCTGCTGTGTTAACCATGATAGGCAGGGCCCAGCAGGTCCCTGCTCCCTGCCATCCCTGCCAGTTGTTTGCAGCAAAGACTAGTTTTCTCAGGAAGATGCTCTAACATCTGGTCCACATCTCTCAGGACTCGGGACCCATGGGGCTTTCGCAAGAACAAGTTTCAAGCCCTTCACAACAAGGAGTAAATCACTACTGAAACTGTGCATTCATTAGCTATTTTCCTTCCACTGGCTGCATTGCAAGAGTAAACTCCAAAACAACAGAAATCAAAGATGTATTTTTATTATTTTTGTTTTCTGGCACAATTATCACCACCAGTTTAGGCAGGGAACATGTTGTGGAAATTGTCTGCTCCCTGGATCCCACTTCCCTTTTGTTCACTCCCACCGAGCTGGCACGACTCCCTAGCCGTGGGCTCCAGGGGCTGCAGGGGAACGCCATGCTGCCGACACTCCCCACACTCCCTCTCAGAGCCTCTGGAGACATTTCTGGCCTTTTCAACCCTGCCTTGTCTCTGCCAGCACAGTTGAGCTGAGGGCAGTGCTCTGCTGAGTTCGCTTTCTGCATTGGTCTTCAGGAATGTTTAGGGCTTGCAATGTACATCACCTTTTCAAAAAAAATGGGGCGTGTGGCAGGCTATCCACATAATTACCCTCCAAAATAGCCTGGAAAATAGCAGCTAATAAATATTGTGAATGTCTGCAGAAGGATTTCATTAAGACTGCACTTTTGGAAACGAACTCCGAACTTTGTTTGATGTCTCTTCTTGTAAGTGATATTTTGAAGAAATCCCTTAGCAGTTTTGTGGCTTAATGGCCCCACACACATGAAGAATATTTGTGACATGGAGCAGCAAAGTATGTCTCCAGCTGAAGTGTCAAGAACATCCAGGACTGGAGAGACAGATCACAGGGTTCTGCTGATTTATTCATCCCATTTTATCTTGACAGACACAGACAAAAATCGATCACAAAGGACACCAAAATCACTACAGATGCAGACGGAGAGAGAACCCTTTTTCTTCCTTTACCTCTCCCTAGCTCTCTGTCAACACCTAGCAGAGGATATTTCTAAGCTGGGAAACAGTGCATCCTTCCATTTCTCCCCAACTCCAGAAAGCAAACAAGCAACACCTCACCTTACTACCAGGGTTCAATGCGGAAAATGGTCTGCTCCCATGCTCCCATCCACAGGATGATATCATAGTCTGTAGTTAGCTCTTACCTTCATTTTAAACTGCCACATGCTCTGAAAATCCATTACAAATGGGTAATAGGAATACTTGCATGAATTTGTGGTTAATATCTAACATGGTATATTACTTTTTTGGTGATTTGACCTGACTACTTCATGTTGCTTTCCTGTGTTGTAGAGCCTCTGTGAGCAAGAAGCAGCCCTACAAAGAAGGTGTGAGCCTTTCCAGCAGCCAGCACTGAGACACCTGCACCCTCACACTTCTAGCAATGTGAATGATCTGACAAAACCAGACTTTTGTCATCAGGCATGTCTGGAGAACGAACTTGCTGATATAACATTGCTGGACAGGATGTAGAATCCTGAGGTATCTAGCCTAGCTATGCCAATGGACACCTTCTACCACGGATAGGGTGGTTTTCCACCAGTTGCCAGTAGATTCCCCAGAGATGTGGTTGGTTTCCCAGGCAGCCACAAAAAGAGAGGATGTAAACAATTTTGCAAGGTCTGTATAAAGCACTGATGCACATCCAGGGAGAGAGGTGGAAATTGTGCGTCCTGACCAAATCCGATATTCTTTGGATGGAGACCCCATTCCCCTTGAAACCAGTGTGAACTCTGTTAGTGACTTTAATGTCACCTCACCCTGTAGGTCTCTAGGTGGTATTTTTCAGTCTTCAGGGTTAGTAAAGTGCTACATATCCTTGAACATCAAGGCATTCTGCCTGGCAACTGTGCATTGAAAAGTGGCCCTAGGTCTCCCACATACCATGACAAGATTGGATTCCTTTCTCCCTTTTGTGTTTTTGTTTTCCCCCAGTCTGCTTTCTTAGTGCAGATTATAAACAGTTTCAGACCAAGCTCTTACTGCAACTGCTAACATGTCTGGTACAGAGAGAGGGGTGGCTTTTAAATCCAACTGCATTCAACTATAATGCAGCTAAATACACAACCTGGATGCCAAAAGAGTCACCAGCATAACTACTTTGTCAAGTATCAGAAAGAAATAGTAGAGATAGTCAAATAGTACAAAGTAAAAGTAAAAGTAAAAAAAGGTGAGGGAAATAAATGCTTTATTCATACTTGTGCTCATACCAACTAAAAAAACCCAACACAACAATATAAAACCACATAGATAAGTACTTTCCAAAGAAAATCTCCTGTGGTTAATGGAGGTGAAAACATATTGCACTGCCTGGTACACATATGATAAACCATTTCATTTTGCTGGAAGTGGTAGGTGATTTTTTTTTTTTTCTCTTACGAATTCATTTTAAATCATACCCATTAAAGTACAAACTCTTTTCTAAAAATTTAACCCTCTGGGCATAGCAAAATGATAATATGGTTCATTCTTACTTTACATAACTTTCTCCTCCATTTATCTTTTAAGATGTAAAGGTATTTATCAAACTCATAAGCTTTCACATGCAGGGAGAACACTGTTCTCTCTAATATTAATAAAAAAATCTTCAGCATTCCTTTGAATTTCCTGTCATACAAAGGAGTTTTCAGACATGATAAGAAGAAGATTGAGGGGGCTGGAAATACAAAGTTCAAACCAGATATGCAAAGTTAAAACCAGATTTTGATTCAGGATCTTCATAAATTTTTTTCTTGATTTTTGGGAAAATAACACTGCTGTGTCTTATCTCAATGTTTGTAGTTGAATCTTTTAATATCCAGTGCAATTTACAGCCTTTCCATTGTGGAATTCAGCCACTGAAATGCTATGTGGGAATGTTCTCATTGGGCAGCAAAAAGAGTACGATGGATACATCAAGCATATTGTTGCTTCCAGGTGTTGGCTCATTTTTATTAGTTACTCATGACCTTACCTGCCTCCTCAGAACTTCTTCCTTCTCAAAACCTGCAATTCAAGAAAAAGGAGCTGCCATTCAAGGCCCTGCTAGATTGGCTAAGGTGCTCGAGATGTTCTAGGAATAGAATAGATCTGACTTACAGGATATTCTTAAGTAAAAGCAACAAAAAAATAATTTTGTAATTATATATCTCTTCACAAAAGTAATAAACATATTCCTTACTTTTCCCAATTTTCTTTTAATGAGCAAATTAAAATATATTTTGGCATTATTTTGTGATCTTTTTCCATGGTGTGCCACTTTTTTTGAAACAAAATAACACTGAAGACCATTGATTCACAAAATCCTTTTTCTGTCTGGAAAAAACTGTAGCAATTTTAGTTAAAATTAGAATCTAAAATTACCATAAGTGAAAACTGAAAGAATTTTTTTCCCAAATTGCTCACCATCTACAGATTCACAACAGTTTGTGAACAGCCAATGTACCAAATTTACCTTCCTCAGCGACAGATGAATATCAAGGAAATAAAACCCCCTTAAGAGCAATTAAAATATTTGTCTTTAAAAATATGTATTTATAAAGAACTCAATGTTATGAGCAGAAGCTCAAAACAAATTTATGCTGAATAATTACAAATAATAAGAGGGAAACTAGGAGTAGAGTTTCTGCTTAAGTTTCAAATATTTTGGCATTGTTGAATCTGTTCTGAAAACAACTCTAAAACATTCTTCTTTAAGTTGGATGGGAGCTGATGGAATACATGTGCTGTGTATTCTTGACCAAGTTACTGTTTCCAGACACAATGAAAATAGTTTCTAGGTGGTGGTTTTTAAGTCAAAAGATGAGTATTTGGTCCCATGTTAGAATTCTACAGAAAAATGCCTTTAATTCAAAATATGCATATTAAAGGTTGTAGATAAGTGTTTCAGCACCAAAGAGGGTTTTATAAACTCCCTGATTTCATTTACTTGTATTTTGGTTGGGGGATTGCATTTCAATAATAACTCCATGCAGAAATATGCTTTGGGCCATGTCAGTTTATAATGTCTGTGAACAGAGACACAGGAAGTTCTTGCTGTTATATTCAATAGCTGTTTCTATCCTGGCAGAGTTTTATTAAGATTCTTGGGGTGGGTGAGAGCCCATAGCACCTCAGCTGAATGCCTCTGGGTTTGATCTTGGTCATCAAAGTCAAATGATTTTTCTTTACAGCTCTCCTGTCTGTTGAGGGTGTTGCATATGCATGCTGTTCCTCGTTGTTATCTTTCTCAGACTCAAGGCTGCCCAGCCAACAACTCCATTTCTCTGGATACAGTGATCCTGAGCACTGGGTTCTGGGACACTTGAAAGCACTCAGAGACATGGGCATGTCTCTCAGGGCAGGTTTGGTGGCTGGGATAGCTGTGCAGAAGCCCATGGAGGACAACAGACTCCTATCTTCCAGAGGCTGTCCAGCAAACCAGGAATCCTTGGCCTGCAGCAAACTGAGATAGAGGATATCCCAATCCAAAGGGAGCTACACAGCTCCTATTGTTTTATCTTTCAAGCCAGGTGTGACTGGAGCTGAGGACAGAAATTTAATGCAGCTGGGAGGAGTTAGATGTCCTTTACTAACAGATAATTAAAGCAATTATTTCTTTATCCTGGTCTCCCAGAGCCACAATTTATACATGTGTGTAATAACTTCCTATCAATCACGCAGGAGTATTCCTGAACAAATGGGACCAGTATGTGGGCATCCTCCTCTGGTGTATACCAAAGTTAGCTCCTGCAGCAGCCCACTCTTTGTTCTTCCTTTCCTCATTGCAACCCCGTCCCTCCCCTCCCTGCCCCAAACAAGCATGATGTGGTCAGAATTCACAGAGACAACAGGACAGAGAGTTGCTGGGAACTGGATTACTTTCAATCCATGATCAGGAGTAGGTGGGCCAGAGTTGGCCTGGATTTTTTCTGAGGGAGAGGAATAATTCTGAGATGCTAAAGATCCTTGACAGCCCATTAGACAAAGGTAACTCTTGCCAGGTCCAGTGATTTTCTTCAAAAGTCTACCAGAGCTCAAAGCAAATTCCCAGACGTGTTCTGGCACTAAGACACAAACTTTTCTTCAGTTTTTTGAATCTACCAAAGCTACGCCAGTTCTAAAAGCTGCTCCTGGAGCTGAAGCAAAGTCTTGGCTTTCACATTTCTCACATCCACAACTGCATGAGAACAGGGTGACATTCTGTCTTTGGCAACTGGGAAGAATTTCGGCAGAGGGGAGGCGCACCGGACCCTCAGCAGCTGCTTCCCCAGGGAGTGTACCACAGCAGGCTGGGAGGCAGGGAGCTGTGCTTTAGGGGAAATGCAGATGTGGGACACTGAAGGGCTGGTGAGAGATCATGTCCTCTGTGGTAACAGTTGGGGGTCCCAAAAAAGCTAAACTTCACCACCCACAAGCTCCAATTATTTCTAAACCAGAATTAATTAACATCAGCCCTAACTGATGGCTAATGTCAGACAAACAGTTGGTATTCTATTGATTGTAAGGAGAAAGCAACCAAAGAAAGTATGTAAGGGTCTGACTCTCAATATACGTTCCCTTTATAGAATGACCTAAATGGTGTAAACCATTCAGAAATTCACTCCTCATGACTGGATACAAGGCAAGACTAGATTAGTAAATTAAAAAAATAAAGCTTCTGGTCAGTGTATTTCTTGTATAGATTCCCTGCTGTATAAAGGAAAAAAAAACCAAACAAACAAAAAAAAACCACAAAAAAAAAAAAAAAAAAAAAAAAAAAGAAGCAGCATTTTTACAAGTATTCACCAGCTAAACATGCAAGCCCCCCAAAAGGCTTAACTGCTAGAATTCAAGAGCATTTAAATCCCTATGAACTCATCAAATGAATCATAGCCCTAGGATAGATTTTGTTGCATGCATATGTTTAGAATGTAAAAAAATTAACCCTTGGGCTACTGTTGCTTTGGCAGGCAAAGGCATGCTATACATGAGGTGGGAGTATGAACATTTTCTGCTTGTTTATTACGGTAGTCAGAGTGTTAAAATGAAAACCACCAATTAAGAGCAGAACAATTACTGTGTTATTTCATTTCGTAAAGAATGTGTTACTTGACACAGAAAGTTCAGATTACAGTGCATAGGATGTAGAAATTGAGAGAGAAGATCTGTACAATCAGGATTAGATGAAAGCTTGATGGGTTTCCCAACCCACGATTAACTAGCCTTATTAAAGACTGCCGTTTCCAAACCCTCAGGTGAACCACTGCTGTTTCCTTTCCACTTGGTTTTGTATTTTTCTACCAATGCATCAGCCTGCTCTGCTCTGCCCTCCTGCTGGGGCTGGTGGCCATCAGCTCAGGGCAGTACAGTGACCCCTTCTGCCTTCTCCACCTAAACTCCCTGCCACTGTTAGGCTGTAGTTCACAGGTCTACAGACCCTAATCTGACCCCAGATGATGGAGAGGGCACAATTCCTAATGGAAAATAATTTTAAAACCCTATCAAATACTATGGAGCAATTATTTTCTCTTTATCAAAATTGTCCTTGATAGAAAGAGAGCACACTGGGCAGCTGTCAGCATATCAGAGAGGAGAACCAAGACACAAAACACACATAACCCCAGATAGGCTTCTTACATTGCCTTAAGCATTTTACTTCATGGTTTTGAATTCTGTCCTTATTTTCTATAAATTGCTTCTTTGTATTTCCAGAGTCCCTAACCATATGTGAACCTTGTAGCTCCTGGATGCTCCATGTACACTGTCATGGGAACACAGTCAGGGTTTTGTGTTCCTGTCCTCGTCCCTTCAGTTGAGGACTCAAAGATGATAGAGGCAGGATTATGAGCACCACAAGCTTGGCATACCAAAACAATGTCAGATATAGATGTGAGGAGAACCAGGAGCTCACACCACATGTCCAACCACAGCTGTGCACTGAGAGCAGGTTTTTGGAACACATAGGAGATGATGGGAGCCCTCTCGCTCACATGAGCTGCCAAATTACCATCATGGGGAGAGACAAGGCAGTACCAGGGGGCCTTGGTCAACCTCTGCAAGAACTATGGCATTGCATCTAATGGATTCTCCATCAGCAGTACCAGAACAGAGCCATAGACTTCACATGAGGCCATCTTCATCAGAATTGACAACGTGCTCCAGCTTTAGGCTGGAGAAACTGAGACTAGTCTGTCTCCAGAGGAGAGGCAAGAGCTTGCTTTGACCTGCAACTCCCATGGAATGGGTGTTGAAGGGAAGGACCTGGGGACCTCAATGGTGTGCACAGCTCAGCAAGAGGGCTCTTGCCCTGAGATTTGTTTTGGCATCTGAGATCACCAGTGAAATCTGTTCTGTTACTAATCCTGAAAAATATCTACCTGCATGTTTTGCAGCAGTCCTGGCTGTTTACCCCATTAAGAACATCTCAATAAATGCTTTAGGTTTCCTTGGTGGGGATGAGGGAGGCAGGCATGCAGGGGCCTTGTGACTTTTAGCTTAGCTACGAGTTCCCATCAGCTTGTCACCTGCTGCTCACTCCCCCTGACAAAAGGGAGAGGAACATCTTTCCTCCCTCAGTCGAGAAGTCCAGTCCCCTGATCTGTTATGAGTGCTCTGTGCTGCTGTGCACAGGCTCAGCAGTCACACTTTTCCAGGACAGGTAGGTTGGATTCTGCCACAGCCAAAAGCTCAGAAGCTCCAAGGCATTCTCTGAGGGGTGCACCTGCAGACAGTTTCTGGCCAGCAGGGAAGCCTGGTCTCACTCTGGTTTGAAAGGAGGCTGGTAGTGGTAGGACCAGAACACAAACCTATAGCTGCACCCACAGCACTGCAGCCTCCTGGAGCTCTGGCAGTGGAGTGGAATCAGGCAATGTTGCTGAGCCCTCCAAGCAGAGCACCACTGTCCTCAGTCACTGCTGTGGTGTGATCCCACAGGGTCACCATCTGCTACCAAAAATGACTTTGGAAATCTTTTGCTACTGCTTCACATAAATTATCTGCCTTCTTCTTTCTCTATTTGAGGTTATTTGTACATCTGTTCAGTGCCTCCATTGTAAAAAGGTGGTATATGGGCAACTCTAGCCCACTTCTCTTCCTGAGGAGAAATACAAACTATTGTTGGATTTTATCTGGAGATGTTTGTGCATTCATTCATTCACAGGTAGATTGTATGCAAATATGTGTATGGATACACACACACACACACACACAGAGAATGTGTCTATACATGTGTGGGCATTATTCTCACACGTAAACAGAAAATACGCATGGATTTATTAGGCATGAAATGCAGGTTTATATATCATCTATATAATATGAGTAAAACCAAATTTCTCTGATATCTTCTGAGTGCTGGGACTTGTAGAAAAGTAACCCCATCCACTGAATGCATCATTTAGCATACCTCAGAAAGAGAGCTGCAGCACATCACCAAAAGAATCTGATTTGTGAAGCTGTCAGGTTTGTTGAGTTTTGAAACTGTTGCTCACAGACATCTGCAGCCATGTCTCATAGAGCAGGAAGCACTGTTGTCTGACAATAGCTCTGTTTTCAATTTGGTACCTCCTTCTGCGTTTACAACTCTGAGAAAAAAATGTCCATTATACTGGGAACAAGATTTTCACAATGGCTTTTGCCTTGTTCCATCTTGAATTCATAGGTGCCAGATTATAGATGTAGAGAGTGTTCTGTTTGAGACTATTGCTTTGAAGAACTGAATTATGTTGCTTTCTTCTCTTCAGAGTTTCAACTTTTTTCCCTGACTTAATGGTCTCTGAATGTTGCAATGTTGATGATGTTGAGACCTTTTTTTTTTCAGCCATTAGCTCTTTGAAACATACTGTAAAGTAAGTAGTAGGAAAAATAAAACTGAAGCTCTTCTTTTTCCTCCAGCCTCCAGTTTTCATTACTTTCAGACTTTTCACTCAAATCCTTCTCATTTTCACTATCTGGTCTTTTCTTCTCAGACATAGGCTTAGGGAAAAGAAAGAAAGAAAGAAAGAAAAGAAAGAAAGAAAGAAAGAAAGAA
>CM031879.1:27383699-27453566 GCA_018697195.1 Certhia americana
AGAAAGAAAGAAAGAAAGAAAGAAAGAAAGAAAGAAAGAAAGAAAGAGAAAGAAAGAAAGAAAGGTCTATTATATATTGCTATGTATTTTTTTAAATTATATAAGGCAAAATTGAGCTCACATCAATCTGTGTTCCACTTAGAAGAGTTAAATATTTTCTATATCACCTTTCTTGGTGACCTCTGCCAGACGGTCTAACAGAGCCAAAGCACTTTTCAATGACTGCTGTCTGTGCCATGGTCCATGGGCAGCAGCTCATCTAACTCAGATTCGTATGTCTAAAAATTAGGTTTCTAAATCAAAATTAATGACTCTTCCCTCCTCTTTTAATCAGTGGAGAGAAGAAAAAAGCTTTGCAGGGAAATGCATATGATTTAAATGCACATTTTGGAGTGAGATTAGTGACAGGTTTTATTCTTGTGGTCATTTCTGCCTAGCGAGGGCTGACAGATCACAGTGTTTCTCCACTGATGTGCAGCAGGGGCTGGTATAGGTCCTCTTTGCCTTCCTTTTCTTCCTCTTCATTAAAAATAGATTAGTACTTAAATAAAGGTCCACAGAGCCTTCTGTATACAATGGAAACTTGGTTTCATTAATTTCATGCATTGTTATTATAACACTGTCTAACCTTAAATGGCCTTTTAAGAAACTTCTCAAGTAATTTATCCTTTGCTTTATACTGATTTTATTAAACACCACCACTATAAGGGAAAACATGGGATTATATGCAAATCATTGATATACAACTATCAAGGGAAAAGAAGACCTTTTGTTCTTTCCCACTATGTTTAAGATATAGCATGAGTATAATAATATTTTGTTTTGTTTTGTTTTGTTGATATGTGTTGTTATCTTAATGGTATTTAAATGTGTTTGCAAAATATCCTGAGTGGATATGAATAGGCAGAGGTCTATTGATTCAGTGTTGCTTTGCAAAATCATTTCTCCATTTGTATTTACCTGACTTAGCAACACGCTGTAATTTTTTAGAAAGAAAACAGAACTGTGGTATAAGGATAGGTCAAAATGAAAAGTTAGCAGTCTGCTGCAAAGGCAAATGGGACTATTTTTCTGTTTAACCACATTCCTCATTACAAAACATATCTGTAGACTTTGTGCTAGTAATTAAAAACGTCTGTTTTAGCATTTGATGTGTATTAGGCAAAGTTTCAAGTCATCCAGTCTTCAGCAGAAATGAATGTCCCCCACAACAAAAAACTCTTTGGATTCTGAGAGAGGAAAAGTGGAGAAGATTTAATTAGACATGCTTTTGTGTTGTCTTGTGAATAAAATAAAAAATCCTCCAACCCTTGTGCAGGAAGACATCGCTTTATAATTTTATATGATTGATGCTCATATACATTCGTGTTAGACAGCTATGTAGAAACTAGTAAGCACTGAATGCCAGGAACAGATCATGACACAGATTTGTCATAACAGTGCATGGATATGCTTCTGAGACAAATGTGTTAGTAATTTACAGCTCCAAGTCAGTTGGAGTTTGACTCCTGAGGTCTTTCCTGAGGATGGAATCCCATCTCTGGGAGATGTTTGCTTTATCTCAAGTTGCCTCTTGTCTTCTTATTTATATGTTTTAATTATTTTTTTTCTTTGATTTTTAACTGCCTCTGTTTCACACCAACAGCCACTGACATTTCCATTTTTCAAAGTCTGTTTTAAAAGCGTGGCTGGGCCTGTCACTTCTCGGGGTAAGGAGAGCGATGTGCTTTTAGCAATCAGCAATAATACTCAAGCAGGAAACAAGATAGCTCTCCCAAATCATGGCCAATAGTCCATAGAAGGGAAAGGATGCTATGCGGAAAAGGACGGGTGGGGATCTATAAGATTATATGCTTTAAATCTTTTCTGTATACCTTGAAAAAAAGCACAATGAGGATAAGAGGTGCCTAATGACTGGGGCTGACAAAGTTCAGAGAAAATGAAAAGAAAAATTGTAATGAACTAGACTACTCATTTGCTGTGTATCTTCAATATCTCCCTGAAGATGTATTCCACTCACTCGGTTGTATTTCTGAGGTAAACCAACATTATTTTAAACAGTGTGTGTGCAACAAACCACTGTTTACAGGAGCTTATGTCTAAGATTCCTTGTATAAAATGAACACAACTGCAAAATAATTTGGAAGAAGCACTGTCTACATGCACATTCAACTATGCAATTAAGGGTTTGACACCTTACATATGCATCTTTGATCTTTTATCTTGATTTTTTGGCCTGTTACCACCAGACTCTTTCTTGAGAGTACTTCAAAGTTAGATGAAACTACGTTCCTCATGTTACCTTGCTTCCAATATAATGACTACTCGTTGTGGAACCAGGGACAATTATTCAACTCTTTGCTCAAACAGGAAGTGCATTTCTGCCAAACTGTGCACTTTAAACATATTAATATTCCTTACATGTTTGATCCTGTTCAGGGATAAATAAAAAGTTCAAACTACTATTGCACATGTCCTCTGGGAAAAGTCAAAGCAAGTTCAGCTTATACAGAAAAAATGTAATTTTAACATTGTGTATTAACATACTCTGACTTTGCTGAAATGGAAATTATAGCTGCCCCATTCATTTAGGTCTGGGTAATGACAGGATCTTCTCTAATATTTAATAATAGTTCATACCTGAGTTCTATATATCTCTATATGCAATATATTTCTTCAGATTATCCATTACTGAATATGTTTCATCTGATTATCCAATACTGCACTGAAGTACTGTTTCTCCAGAGCATATTTCTATTAGTCTTCTTACTGCCTAATTTGCACTACCTAGATCAGATTAGCACTAGTGAAGGGGCACAATTTAGTTTGAAAATATCCATAAGCATTGTGCCTCAGACACTCTCCTAAAAGCCATATTCTTTCTGAGAATTCCTCTCCCCTTCAAAAACTATTTGAGTCAAATCATATTTCAAAAGCCATTTTTAAACCCTTTGGATCATTGTCAGCTGCAGATGGAACATGCTGCTCAGGTACTCAATGTAGTTTCAGCAGCTGGCTTGTGGCCAGCAGCAGCCAATGACATTGCATCTCTCCTGTTTCATCAGGTGTAAAACTGCAAGTGACAGCTCAGAAGAGCAGAACACGTTTAAACTCTGGACTTTTTGAGTTTGCAAGAAGTCTTCTAGGACAGTAAAGCACAGTCCTGAGGCAGAAGCTCTAGAGAACACATATTTTAGGAGAAAGTTTTTCCAAGTCAATAAACTATCAATATCTGAAGAAGCCTCTCTTGCATCCCTACTTCTTCATTTCTTGTTCCCTGCTTGAGATGTCAAGGACTAATAATACTCCCAACATATTTTGAATTAGACTAAAGTTTAGCATCTGCCTGCTCAGCTTGGTGAGGTGCAGGTAGTCCTGTGGATTTTGTCTGTGATTGCAAGCTGGCCTCAAATCCTTCATCAGTTGCACTGATCCATAGTGAAGTTGCTATATTGATGATAGTGTTCCATTGTCATGGTGAAAAAATCCTGGAATTTCCCTTGTTAGAGCTAAATCCACTAAAATATCTCTATTTGCGTCCCGAAGTAACAAGCGGGTTATAAAAAACAGCATAATACAAGAGTTTTGTGGTAGATAATGAGCATTTTGATAGCAATGGCAGGGAGAATGAAAGAGTCTAATTATAGTATGTGCAGGAAACGCATATTCTGAAGTGTGCTGTAGAAAGATGTGTGGGCAGGGAGCTATTTCAGCAGAGCCTTTGCAGTATGTTTTCCCAGTCAGAGGTCTCATGCTAGCTACTGAACACATGTAATAAAACACAGGAAATAATCAATCCAGAAATTCTGGATACTTAAAACCAGAAAATTATACCTTGGATACATGTGATCCCAAGCTACAGTCCAGTTTCTGATCTGATTTGATGTACCTTGGACAAACATAGTTTGTATGCAGTCAAGTCTAGCTGTTACATTTGCTTGGGATTCATAGATAAGGCCAAAAAAAAGTGTCAGAGGGGAGCTTTTTGGGTGAATTTGCCTTTATGTAGCTCATCTACATAGTGATCAACTATTTCAAAGAAATCTGGCACCCCTTCTTCAAAGATAAGTCAACAAGCACTTCAGGAGCAACCCAGAGCCATGCTGTGGATGCAGAGAAGTTATGGGGAAGGATAGGGGCAAGCACTGATGAAACACAAGAATTATGTCAATGTATAACATGTTCTGGACTTTTGGAAGAATTGGATGTGGAAATAAAATTGTGTCAAGGCAGACCTCCCTAATGTAAACATCTCTTGCTCAGGAGAGTTGTACAGGTGCCACTCCCCTTGGCAACTCTTCAGAGATCTGGAGTATGGGATCTGCCTTCCATAGTCAAAGTGCTTTTGCATGCTCCTTGATCAGAACCTTGTAAAGCCAATGCCAGCCACCTGGTTCACAAAGATCAGCAATGGAGGGAATATATATCCATAGACATTGAAAAAGTCTGTGAATGGCTTCCCACCCACCATCTTCTGTGTGAGCACATCAGGAAAAGGGATGCAAGAGAGATGTGTCACACTAGCAGGTGACACACTAAACCTCTCTGAGGCCAGAGCATCAGGTCAGATAAAGACCTGACCTATTGTTTTAATATGCCCATGGGGAAAAGACAAAAATTGGTGCTGTGAAACTGCTTTACAGCTCCTAGCTTTCTGACTTTACTGTTCTAAAATTTCACAATGTAATTAAATTTCTGAGGAGGACATGATTGAAAACTAAAAGCCCCTTAAACTGAAGTAGACAAGAACTAAGAAAAGACAGCATTGAAACAGAATCTTGCTTCTTAAAGTATTTGGTATTAAAGAAAAAACAAACCCAAAACCCCCCCAAAAATCCAAACAAAACAAAAAAACCCCACCAACAAAAAAAAACCAAAACATGGCCTGACTTTGATTTATGTTTTACTACTTTATGTATGTATAACTTCTTTGTTTACGTATTCAGTTTTTTTCCTTAGAAGAGTCAGCATCAAAGTCATGCCTAGAGGACATGTATAAAATTTAAAACCAGGGCAGACAAGAATAAACAAAATCCATGTGTATCTGTGTCAGTCACTTGCAGAACACTCAGGAGATGCTGTCTGTAACTATTCTCTGAGAAGTGGAGTGGGATTTATCCAAAAAGTGCCTAAAGAATATTACCCTTTATAGAGCATTTAGCAAATGGATATGCTCCAGTCCTTTCCAGCATGAGGCTGGCTGTTCTTGGGAACCTCAGCCCTTGCCTCTGAAGCATTCCTCTGGAAGTGCTCCTGGGAGAGAAGTAACAACAGCTACTTTGACTCCATTTCTGGCTGAAGCCTGTGTGCTGATCCATTTTGGCACTTCTGGAGGCAGAGCAGCCTTTGGAAGCCCTCACTGCACTGAGGAGAGCTCAAGGCCTGGCACCCCTCCAAGCTGGGTTATTCAAAATCAGTGTTGTTCCTTTTCTCCAGGTAGTGCTTTCACATGAGACGGGAAGAGGGGAGACAATTTCATGCCTGTGTTTTCAGATCAAAATATCTCCTTAAGGTAGATCTGCCCCAAAATGTTCCTTACCAGTATGCCAGGAGTGCAATAGCCCAAAAAGGAATAAGGGATTTTGTGCAGATTGAAGTCTCTGAATCAGACCTGTTCAATTTATTTTGGATAGCTGTATGAAAAGTTTACTCACAAAAAGTCTTTTGTATCTGTGCATAATGGCTTTCAACCTACATTTCCTTTGCCTTTTAGTCTAGAAACATTTAACTGTGTTCAGGGGTAATTATTCTTAAGTAAGTAATAAATAATCTGCAACTCATTGACCAAGAAATGAGTTCTGTTTAGTAGGGAAATTCTTAAAGAACTCTTGCAGTTACAAAGAAGAGGCTGTATTACGCTAAAAGAGGGGTAGAATATTGGTATGGCCTGTAAATTTGCCACGTAAAAACATGTACAGTCACTCCACAAACTCAGTTCAGAAAGTTACTGTTCTGCCATTGTCAGGCTTAATGCTGCATTTGGCTAGGTAAACTTTATGACACTGTAAATGCACTGAATTAATAGTGGTACAGTGGTGGTACCTCAGTATGACATCAGAGTAAAGGAGTCACATGGATTTAAGACCAGTTTTACCAGACAGAGCAAAGGTTCATCTGTAACAGTGTCCCATTTGTGATAATTTCCTGCAGATGCTTAGAGAAGAGGTAATAAAACTCAGGAGTCTATGGTGATATTTTGTCCTAGTATATTACCATCTTTCAGCAGTCAACTAGTTGGTACTTTCCCAGGAAGACAAGGTAGTTTTCTATTAACAGTTCTTCATATTTTTGACTTCCATGAAAGTATTTCATCACTTTTTGCACCTGTATACCTTAAAGTACTCAAAATCCAGACAATGGAGTCTTATACCATCCACTTTGAAGCTTGACTGTCAATGGAAGAATGATCATTTCTGTCTTGTGAAAATAACATTAGGATATAAAAAATACAAAAGTGATAAAGTATTTAAAATCTCAACATTATATTTGAGACATAATCCCAAATTATTTCCTAAAATACTTCCCTTGAATTGGAGCTGCCTTGTCTTTTTTTTTCCTCAATGAAGGAAAGAGTAACTTCTACATTCTTTAAATATGACGTGAAAAAAGTAGGTCTGGGCATTTTGATAACACATAGGAGGAACATTGGGAGGTGGAGCAGTAGGTCCTTGAATCCCTTCTTGCAGACGCTAAAGACTTGGCAATTCTTACATCTGATTGCCAACAACAAATGCATCCAGTTCTGGGAGTTCACATACTTTCTTAATGTCTCTGGTGAGATAAACACACTTCTGGTTATTTGTTCCTATAAATCCTAGTCTATTCTCATGGAAAAAGGGAGGGTGGGGTGCTGGTGGGGGAGTGGGAGTGGGGCATGGAAACATCCTCCTCTAAGGTGCCAAATCAGGGGCACAAGGCCTAAGAATCTACACGGTGCTCCAGAATCCTCTAATTCCACTGCTACTATCCACACAGACATCTCAGAGGCTGACAGCTACATCAACAGCAGAAGTTATACAACTGTTTGGCTTCATATGTATACTGTCCCAAAAAGCTAGTTGCTCCCTCCCCTGAAGCAAAACCAGCAGCTGGATGCCCAGACTAGGGTTACCTTCAGCAGAATCATAAACTGAATTTCAGATGACTCTGTGGAACATCACAATTATAGACACTTAGGACCTTTCAGCTTCATGACTTTCAGCTGAAAATCTCATCTGGATGATACGTTTTCTCCACAGATGGCTATCTATTGATTACTTGATATCAGCTAATGGATATCTAAGTAAGGAAAGACAGGACACTCATGAAAGACTGCACATCAATTATTGTAAGTACACCATTGTGATGGGAAGAACAGAAAAAGGCATCATCAAAAGAGTGTGAGGAAAGCAGACAATAAGAATACAGTGCAGATTTTCAGAGCAGATAAGCATAAATCATTCAGTTCAATCAGATGTCTACAAGGAAAAACACTTGAGTAGCTGACTTGGATATGAATCAGCCCACAAAGCTGCTTTGTGCTGTTACTAATAGCAGTGCATATCAAGTGCTACACAAGTACATGCTTTCTTGCTCTGGAAAGGTGAATAAAACTGCCAAATACTTTTATTTCCTTCTGACCCAAGTTGGGCAGGGGAACACATTTTAGGATTTGGAAGACTGATGCATTTTTACACTCTTTTTTCTTCTTCCCAATGTAAATGGAGGACAAACCTCCTCAGATCACAGAAACAAACTGCATAAGGATGCAAAATAAAGAGAAAAAAATCCTGCATCCCACACAAAGAACAGAAGCAACTCTGTGTTAGTGTTAATTCCAGTGCTGGGATAACTTTGGTTCATTGGAGAAATTATCAACAGAGTCCAGTGATTGAAGGGGAATGTATTCCCCCTTCACCTACAAGGCCCAAGAGACAATTAAAACTTGGCTGCACATCAAGCAAGCTGTTGTGATATGCAGAAAGGAGCAGGAAGAAGATTTCAGTGTTATTCTTTAAGCTTTCCTTAGATATGCAGCTAAACAGACTTCAGGTTTAATATGACAGTTTGCATCTATTGAAATAATACTAAAACAAGCAAATAAGAAAAAAATTAAAATACCTAGAGAAAAGTCCTGGTGACGGGGGAATGAGTAGTGAAGAATCTGTGCAGAACTCTTCCAGCAGAACACTATTAAAAAAGCAAATTCATTATTCCATGGCCAACAGAGGTCATTGGAATAGGTAGAAAGAAGTATGTCTAGGTTTCTTGAAAGTTATCCCATATGGAATAGATGATCTCAGGAATAGATGACCACAAGACCTCTGTCCAGTCGTGACTGATAGTAGAAGAGAAAAGTGACAACAGTCAAAACTGGCATGGGGTTATTATACATGTTGTTACCAATACTACAATGCATTCTTACAGAAAAGAAAAACTTACTTTTTCCCTCAACTGTAAGAAACCAGGAGACAAAATATGCTAAATATGATATGATATGAGGATGAGCCAGTGGGGAGTACTGGTCTGGCTGAACATAGAGCTTTGGCTGGAGCTCAGGGAGAAAAAACGGGGCAGCAAGATCAAGGGAACTACAAGGATGCTGTGAAGTCATGCAAGGGGAAAACTGGAAGGGCCAAAGCCTGGCTAGAACTTAATCTGGTCACTGGGTTCTCGTAATCCAAGAGGAAATGATCAGGTATCTGCTATACTATTTAGATCCTCACAAGTCCATGGGTCTGGACTGGATGCACCCAAGGCTACTGAGGGATCTGACAGAAGAGCTCACCAGGCCACTTTCAATCATTCACCAGCAGTTCTGGTCAGTGGGAGAGGTGCTACATTACTGGAAGTTGGCAAATGTGATGCCCATTTATAGGAAGGGTCAGAAGGAGGATCCAGGGAACTACAGGAGCAGGGAGGTCATTCTTCCCCTGTACTCGGCACTGATGAGGCCACACCTTGAGTATTGTGTCCAGTTCTGGCCACTCAGTTTGGGAAGGACATTGAGATGTTGGAACGTGTCCAGAAGAGGCAGTGAGGCTGGTGAGGGGCTGGGAACACAAACCATATGAAGAAAGACTGAGGGAGCTGGGGTTGTTTAGCTTGGAGAGAAGGAGATTCAGAGGTGACCTTATCACTCTCTACAACTTCCTGGAGGGTGGTTGTAGTCAGCTGGGGGTTGGTCTCTTTCTGCAGGCAACAACAGACAGAATGAGATGACAGTCTTAAACTGTGTTAAGGGAAATATAGGTTGGATATTAGGAAAAAGTTTTTTACGGAAAGAGTGATAAAGCACTGGAATGGCCTGCTCAGGGAGGTAGTGGAGTCACCATCCCTGGATGTGTTTAAAAAAAGACTGGAAGTGGCACTTGCTGCCATGGTCTAGTTGAGGTGTCAGAGGATGGGTTGGACTGGATGATCTTGAAGGTCTCTTCCAACCTAGAAATTCTGTGATTCTGTGATTATGTGATACAGGCCTGTCAGCCTGATCTCAGTGCCAGGGAGATTGTGGAGCAGATCATCTTGAGTGCCATCATGTGTCACATACAGGATAACCAGGGGTTCAGGCCCAGCCAGCAGGGGCTTGGGAAAAGCAGATTCTGCTTGACCAGCCCTGAGATCTGTTTTTTGTCAATGTGACCATTGACAAACATAACTTAACTTATTAATATTTTTATTTCGTATTTCTATAATCTTCACAGAAGCCCAGGTCCACAGTCTAAATCCCATATTATTTTACTATTTGGTTATTGTCTTTTGAAGATGCTTGGATAAGTAGGAAGGAGAGCTCATGTGGGATGATAGGCATACTTTGTTGTGTCGAAAGACTCAGTTAACAATTTTGAATTCTTTGCCTAATATAATGTTAAAGAATGAAAGTGATGCTTCAGGCTTTGCTTATCTTTACCTGATTGACTGGTTATAAATTGATCTAATAAAAAAAAATGTACAGTAATTATTGACACAATTCTGCACAATATTATCAGCAGAGTACAGCTGTCCTGGTTATGAGACTTGAAAACCTGTCACACAAGCACCAAAAACAGCCACCACACACACACACCCCTTGTCTGCTCAAATTTCATCCCTTGACACAGTATGTTTTGGGGTGAGGTTATCAGTAGAGTTTTTGGTGTCTTTAATAATCCGTGAGCTCACGTTGCTCTTGTGTTTGATAAATGAATCTGTCAGCAAGGACTGGGTTGTTCCAAGCCTGAGACTGGTCAGGGGCACTGGCAGACCTGGACAGAGGAAAGTCTTCAGTCATGACACTGTGGTCTGAACCCACAGCTGTGGTTTCTGCAGCAGAGCACAAGTGGCAGCTTCCCTGTAGAGTCAGATACTCCAGAAAAATCCTCTCTGCATGCTAGAAGAAGGTCCTACAGCCCATGCAGTTTGCTTTCAGTGTGAATAGTTCAAAATATATTATTTGGGCCTTGACTTACTCTAACCCTGCTATGAGGAGTCAGACAAGTCAGGATGCTGTCTCGTCTATCTAGCCCACTAGAAGAGTTGGGACTTTAATGAGACAAGTCAACCCCTTTCAGATTTCTGTTTCCTGTACCCACCCAAAGCTTTGTTTTCTAGAACTAACAGCCTTTGGGATAGGTTGTATAGTACATTTCCAGAATTGGCTCCCCATAACCACACAGCACATTGGGGCCTTGTTTATTTCCACAAAATATTTTGGTTTTTATTTTTCCAAAGTGTTTCCTTTTTTTGACACTTAGTGATAATTCTGTAACACAAGATAGGTGTATGGAGGTGTGTAAGGCTGTTGTGATTGCAGACAGGGGTGGAGCAGACACGCTCCAGGCTGTTGCTCTACACCACTCACATTATCACAGGGTAGCGTGGTGTCAGGACAAAAACCCAGGTGACCCCACCTGTAGTTGGGCACAATCCATTGGGAAGGTATCAACACCAACTCCTGAGGACTCAATCCCTCTGCCACCCTGCCTGTCCCACCTCCCATTTTTCTCTGGACTGTGGCTACAGGCCATGGTGCTGGACAGTGGCAAAAATGCAAATTGACCGTAGTGCTGAACTGGTAGTGCCAGCAGGGAGGCTGTGGCAGACAATGGAGTTCTGGTGGGGCCACCCCAACTCAGGAAAGGAGCCGAGCTGAACCCATCCAGCTGAGCAGAGCCAAAGGGAGCAGGGCAGAGCAGTAGGAAGACCCCGTGGGGAGACTCCACAGGACCAGTTCATTAGAAGTGAATCAGAGGCACCAGCAGAGCGGCTGAACGAGCACTGCTTGGACACCATAGATTCTGGGGAGCTGTCTGATCACAGTTTTTTGTTGTTTTCAGGCTGAGGGGGCAGGAAACGTTATTCACAGAAACTCCCCTGTTTCCCTGCTTTTGTTTCCCAGTGACCATGTGGGCAGCACATGGGAATGGTTGCCATATTGCCTTTGTCTGCAAATACGTGGACATGACCTGCAGGGAATGACTGCTCTCCTGGCCATGTTCCCAGTGGTGAACATCTTTTTGTGGTTAAAATTTTTTTTGGTATACTTTTGCTATTAATGCTGTTGTTATTGTGTGTGCTTTACTCCACTGCTTTATGTTTTTAGTAAACTGTTATCTCAACCCATAATCTCTACGTTTTGTCCCTCCCTTACCAGAAGGAGAGAAGGAAGGCTAATTTTGAGTTTCATTTCCTGTTGCGGATAAAACCAGCACAAAGGCAGAAGATAGGTGTATAATTGTCAGTAGATACACTTGAGAACAAAATGTAATGGACAGCAAGAAAACTGCTTTTTTTACCTCTGTGCTGTTTTTAAAAAATGTTGCTGGTTTTTTTTAGTATTTTAGTATTTTTGTTTTAAGTATGCATTGCATGAGGCCTTTCTTACCTCACCTAAGTAAATATACTTCCACAGCATATTTGGTTTATTATGTTTTACTGTCTTTTAGATTGGTTTTTTCCTGGATTGTGCTTATAGAAATACTTTGAGACCAAAGCTATACATCATGTGGTTCTGCATGTCTGCTGGAAGAAAATTATTTTCCTGGTCACTCTCTAAAGGAGGGGCATGTCTATTAAACTTCTCATCTTCTTTCATCAGGAAGATACTGTGTTGTTTTCCATGGCACTAACAAGCCTGCCTCCCACTGCTAACACTGATTTGTCTGGAAGAAAAGAGAGGGCACTCCCTGTGGTAACCTGGTGTTAGACCCTCTGTTCAACAGCTGTGCTAAATGAACCTATACTTGATTACGTATTAGAACCCATCAATCTTGCACAGGGTTTCCAAACCCTCCACAGCCTCCTCAGCAGGCATAATGGCAATCACCGTGTTTAAAGGTCACGGGTAGGAGCTTAATTTAAAGCTCTTATAATAATGCAATTTAATTCTGGAAAATGCCACAGTATTGCTCTCTAAGGACTCCTGTCAGACAGAAGACACTTACTGCTTGTGCACAGCTTTGATTTATTTATTTTTTTAAAAATCCTCCAAGTTATCTTTTAAATTTATTAATGTTTCCAGTTACTAGGTGGTAGGCGGACTTTCCTTGTGGCAGTAAATTCCAAATTATAAACATCAGTTTCATTTTAATTTCTACTTTGAAAGAAAAACATTGGGTTTTTTTAAGCTGTGTAGCTAAAAAATTAAAGCAGTTTGACTACCACAGGTTTTGTCTTGTTTAAAAAAAAAACTTTCCCATCAAATGAAGCATAAACTCTGTATTAGGTTTGCATGGACAGGTTTTGGGACAGAGGTGGCTTCTCTGAGAAGTTTCCAGTAGTTCCTGAAGAACTAAAGCCTATGGGAAGGACTTGTGTTGATGAAGTTCACGGAGGATTTTTTCCCATGGGAGGGACCCAAGCTGGAGCGGGGGAAAAGTGTGAGGAGTTCTCCCCCCATGAGGAAGGTACAACAGAGTCAGCATGTGATGAACTGACCACAGACCTCCTTCCCCATCTCCCTGAGCTCCTGGGGAAGAGAAGGGAGAGAATTTGGGAGTGAAGTTGAGCCTGGGAAGAAAGAAGGGATAAGGGGAAGGTGTTTTAAGACTTATTAACTTATATATATAATGATAATTATTAAGTATTTATTTCTCATTACCCTACTCTGATTTGATTGCTAATAAATTAAACTAATTTTCCCAAGTCAAACCTGTTTTTCCTGTGATGGTAACTGGCCAGCAATGTCTCCCTATCATTATTTTGACATATGAGCCTTTTGTACCTATGAGCCTTTTGTTCTATTTTGTCTTCCCTGTCCTTCTGATCAGGGAAATGGTAGAGTGACTTTTTAGTGGGCACTTGCCTTCCAGTCATGGTCAACCCACTGCAAATGCATAATGAATAGATTTGCAACATATGGTGTATTTTGATGGCAGTAGCCACAGCTAAATGAAGCTGAAGAAGTAGTTTAGTCATGTAACCACCACATTTGATACACCTAGACTCTCTGGAACCACTGGCTTAAATCTCAGCAGGGTTGACTCAGCCTTTCAGCTCTTGTAGGCAGACATCAAGTTTCATGCATCTACCATGCAGAGAGATGAGACTTTGTGAAACAAAGCCCTGGGTACTATGCACAAATTTGCATTACTTGTTTTGTTCTTAGTGCCACTGATAATTATTTTTCTCCTTCTGGGTTTCTCCAGGCTGGTGGCTGCTGGGCTCTGATCTGCTCCTGGATGGCAGGAGGTACCAGCCAGCTCAATTGTCCTGAGATACCTGCAAGACTGGAAACTCTGGACAGCAGAAAACAAATCTGGTCCTCGACCCAAACTTACCCTTCATAAGACCAATTTATTAACTGGGGCACAGTGCTGTGAGCTGGTGAGGCACTCCCAGAGCCAGGGGAGTGCGGGGCCAATGCCACAGAGGTGTCTCAGTTCGTCCACATAACCTCACAAACCTCTTGCCCACTCAGGAAGGTCTTCTTCTCCCACAGCAGTCACAGAGCTGGCTAAATGCATGTGAACAGAGCCGAAAGTACCACTGGAAAATGCTGAATGCAGCAAAGACCTTATGGTCAATCAGAGCTACTAGGCTTGCCTGTGAGATTCTAGCAGATACCTCTGTCCCATGTTACTATTTACCTTAAAACAGAACAGCTGTCTGGAAGTGTTGGAAAGCTCACTGTACAACACTCAAAAATTTCTTTGATTGTTTAAGGAAAACTAGAGGGGTTTGGTGCATGCCAGTGGCATATTTTTCCACAAAGAGTTTACCTTCCCCACCTCTCTAATGCATGACATGGGAAAGGGAAGAAAAATACCAATGAATACTTCCACAGATAATTAATCACAGCGAGGAGCATAAATTTACTGAATTTCTGACAAGATTGTTTCAAGTCTGATGCCATTATATCTATTTTCATTGCATTAATATACACTGGAGCAAGAGCCAAGTGGCTTTTCATGGGCCTTCAGAAACCTGCCCACTGCATCAGAGCAAAGTGGCCAGTTCCAGCACAGCATGGAGGAGGAACAAAGTAAGCAGCTCTAAGTAAGTGCAGAACTGCTGGTCCACCCCCACAGCTTTAGCAGACAGTGCTACTTGAAAGTAGATCACTGCATAAAATTCAGAGTAACTGAATTGCTCTGGAGGCCCTCGCAGAGCTGTGGTGCACCTGATTCAGTGTCTACCCTGGCTCTTCATTGTCCTCTTGTTTCCTATAGTGTTGTCCTATTAGCTTAAAACTAGTGTAGCTGGACAAGAGTCAGATCTCATTTTATGCTCATCAAAGAACAAGTACTTTTAAAGATATTCCTATTTTACTGTGACAGAATCTACATGGAAATTTCAACCATTCCTTTTCTTCATACAGTATTTAGAGCTTGACCCTAAGTCTAGAGAAACCTGTGTGTCTTCGCTTTGGCTCCATGGGCTTTGGATCACACCCTTAAAGTGCAGAGAAGTGCACAAATAATGACAGAGAGCCAAGCACATCAAAAACTATCTTTCAAGTAAATACATATTCCCATTTAAATCCCTGAACTCAAATTACAGGGTTTTTAAAGACCAATTTTATTATAAGCCAGGAACAAAGTATTTATATTAGCTACACAGAAATGAAAAGGGGAGCTAACAGAAGAAAGCTACACTATTCATCTGCTATTTAAAATAAAAATTACTGTTATTTTAAAAACTAATATCTGCATTAAATGCTTCATTTGATTATATAAAAGCAAAAATACGTCTTTCAGCAATAAAAAGTAATCTTTAAATAAAAGATGTGATAATAATAACACAAAAAATAAGAAGGAAATGGAGATCTCTGGATGTACTCTGCTGAGAAGGAGTGGTACAGAGAATAGGAAATCACTTGGTTCTCTCTGATTATAGCTCTTTGTATGAAAATACTCAAGGCTGAAATTAGTGTGATCCACAAGAGCAGGTGTTTAGAATTTTAATCTAAGATATAATTAGAGTCTATAAAAAACACTATGTGATGCAGTAATTGAAAGAACTAATTATGGGATGCTTTATTTTAAAAAATATTTAAAAATAGATCTAGAAGTCATAAACCCCCCATATTCCACAAATCTGTTTTGACTACATATAAAGCTGTAATCCATTATGTCTTTGATTTGAGAGACTTAAACAGTTCACTTGTATCTTTAAAACTGATATGTAATTATCAAATTCTTTATCTCACGTTTCTTGTTTTTATATAAACATTGTTGAAATCTGTGATACTTGTACAATCACTCTGTGGGAATAAATGTCAGGGTCAAGGATTGGTTTAAATTCCACCTGGATTAAAGAACTATGTACAGATTGAGCTCAAAGTTTTGTTTTTGCTGTTGCTTACTGTTTGCAAACAATATTTCTTTGGACTTTGAGTATCCAATCTCCCATTCAAGTGTTTATAGCGAGATGATGCCAAATTCAGCAGCTCCTCCTGTTCGTAAAGAAGACCAGTACAGAGTCTTACAGCTTTGACTGTCACTGTTTTTCTAGTCAAAGTTGATAACCAAAGGAACTGGTGCTGGTTAAAAAGTCATTTGATGGCTCCCATCTTCTTAGCTGATATGTCTGATTTTGAGATAAAATGGCAATGCAATCAAGCAAAACAGGAACGAATCAATTAGATAGTGATCATGGTGAAGTGACTATTTAACTTTTTAGTGCGCAAACTGAGACAAGCTTAAAGAATTTGCACAGAATTTGATGATGCTAGGCCTCCAAATTTCTGTAAGCTGCTGCAGTGCAATTAAGTCAGCTGAAATGAAGCACCTGGAAGGACCAGTTGCTAAAAAGTGCCAGGTGATGTAACTGTGATGCACTGTTCTCTCTCTACCCTGGAAACCCAATAAAGTTAATGTGGAGTATAGCTCCAGTAGGCACAGTGTCCATTGGTTCTGCATGCCATACCACTCTTGTATTGATGATGCTTTCACCTGTGGAAGATGCATAAACGAGATTGAGGCCCCTGTTCAACTAGTTCATATCTGATAATATATCTCTATTATTAAAATATTATTAGTATCATAAATATTAACAAACCAAAAGACCTCAGAAAGTCTGTCTTTTCTGTAGTCATATTTGTTAAATTCAGATATTAGCAACAGAGTTTGCAATACATTAAATAGTTATCTCCCAGACAGTCTGAATGCCAAAGAAATGTGTATTTTATTAGTGCAGTGAAATGTTTCACTTCACCTGCAATTCAGGCGAGACCTTGCCTTCAGGTCTTCAGGACTGAGATAATGCCAGTATTCCTTAGATCCATTGCCAGTATGTCTCATGGTGGAGTGGGGTCGGAGGGCCCATGGGCCTGGTGATTAATGCAATGTCAATCCTGCCACCAGGTCTCTGCCAGCAACCTTACAATGAAACCAGACAGCTCAATCTCTGCGAGACTTTTCCTCCACTGAAGCACGCCGGAAGGGAAAAACCTCTCACTCCAAAAGCATTTTGAAGCGTTTTGAATTCAAAGTGCAGATGTTGTTTATATGTTGTGTTACAGGGAAAATATTTCTTTTTTCAAGTTTTTCTAAACTTATTATTGAGGAGGAAAAAAGAGCCTGGGCAAGGTTCAAGTTTTCTAAGTGCCAAATTCTTCAAACTTTGTAATTTAAATCATCAACCCATGTAAGTATTGGAAAGCTGGATGCTTTGTATCCTTTTTATCTCCTGTTCTACCTGTCAGGCACAAAGATTTCTGGGTGCCAGGGAAAGAAAGTGCTGCTTCTCAGTATGGCATTTCAGAGAGAGAGAGGCAAAGAGGGATGTTTTTATTAGGCTCCCACTCTCTCTGTTTTTCTCCCAGCATTTTCATTTTTGAGCTTCAAGCAAAGCTCATAATAGGAATGCTTTCTATTTTTAGTCTTGAAGTCTTGTTTCTGCTATCACCGCTAGTAGTTACCCATGAGAAATGCGTTAAATGAAATCTCGGTTACTTCAGTAGACTTCTTAATCTGATTAATTGCTGAGTGAAGTAGATTTCACTTTAGATACATATGTGTGTCTACACTCCAGAGAATTTTCTTCTGCTTCCATAGTACCCTGTAAATACTAGTCACTGACTCTGACTCAAACTCAAGGCATCTGCTGTAATTGTAAGTGTCCAGACCTCCATTTTCATATTTTGAAGTTTAACAGGGCAATACAAAAAAAAAAAAAAGTGTTTCAATATTGATATAAAATTGTATCTAGTCAATTGGAATGGCCTGTTGAAACTTAATTTTCAAAAGATAAGTGCTATTGAGCACAAAATAAAAAATGAAAGCCTGCTACAGTTTTCAATTCCATGGAGACTACTACCTTCTGCACAGAAGCCATGCTTCAGAAAAACAACTCCGAACAGACAGGGCTTAACAAATGAGTTTTCAGTCTTGTTTAAGAAGCATGGTTCCATGAAGAGCTCTGTCCCTTTACATTACCCCAGCCCTGATCTCAGCAGTAAATTTCTGATTTCCTCAGAGTCTTTTCTAATGCTTGTAAAATAATAGCTGAGAGATTCACGAGCAAGCCTTAATCCTTGCTTGTGAATTGTGTTAGTGTTATTTGCTCCATTTTATGGATGCAGTGTTTACGTGCAATATTTTCAAAAGTCCCAAATAATTTTGGGTGCTGAGCAGAAAATCTCTGATTTTTTTAAGCCCGTCTGTTTAAGGCAGATCTCCTAGTGACTGCAGTGGCAGCTGAAGTCTGAGAATAGTTCTGGTTAAAAGGCACCATCTGATCCACCCCCCTGCTTAAAGCAGGGCCAATTTTGAAGTTATATCCAACTTTGAAATCAGATCAGGTCTTTCAGGGTCATATCTAGTCAAATCTGGGGTATTCCAGATGGAGATTTCCACATGAATACTTAATACTTCTGCAAATCAGGACCGGGAAACACAAACCCAAAGCACCCAGAAAAAGTCATTCTACAAGTTGCTGTCAAAGAGGAAGCATGGATGACACTGAAGGAACAATCTTCCTTGTCTTTCTGAGAGCTGAAAATCACATCTTGTGCTGCTGGTAGGTGTTGTGTGGGGAAGTACACTTTTGGCTCATTTCTTGAGGCATCATCGTTAACATTGCGTCAGCTCAGTTTCTCATAACCAGAAGACTGCACAGATCTGCTTTTAGTCCTGTGCCCTGAAGGAAATGAGTCTCTGTTGACACTTCAGGGCTTTTAGCAAGTCCTTTGTGTCTTTGAACACTTGTAGACTGTACAGCCTTGTACTTACCCCTTGTAATGGGGAATATGAGCTGTCTGTGGGTGATCAAGGACAGCTGAACTGCTGCCATCATCCTAGTGTGAGCCTTCCTTGCTGCAGGAGCAATTTGAGAGAATTTTCCCACATTTTGAGAGAGATGCTGTTGCAGAATATTTTAAGAGTTACCATGACCTTTAAAAAAGTTATGACCATGTACACATAGGTTCCCTACATTTCTTCATGTTTGTAGGTTCTGGTTGGCCTGGAGGAAGAGATGAGAGAGCTGGAGAAGAAGGTAAAGGGAACAAAGACTGTGATGAGCTAACTCACAAGTGTCTGTGTTTTTTCAAAGACTGATTAACTGAAATGTATGCAATATTTTAGGTGATTTGCCCCTTTTCTTTTTCTGTGGTAAATACCTAGAAAAGAAACTGTGCCAGTCATGGCTGAAGCTGCAAGAGCTATGAGGCATGTTCTTAGACTGATTTCTCAGGGACTGTCTGCCGTGAGAGCAGGTGTGGTTGCATTTCACCACAGAATGCTTGGGTATGAGGCTGCAAAGTGGAACTGTACGCTCCAGTGAGGGGGCTTTGAGTGCACAGCCTCTCATGGTGACGCTTCCCCAGACACAGGACAGTGCTGTAGCTTCTCTTTTATGGTGCCCCAAGTTGGGTGACACAGGCTTTTCCAAGGCAAACAGGAGGCCAGGTGTGGTGGCTAAGGTCCCAGCAGGAGGTTACTCATCAAGATTACTGTGTTCAAGCAGGGAAATCCAGCAGATCTGACACATCAGTGGAAAGCTGTCAGGGCCACCTGTACACCCTCCCATGGCAAAAGATTCCAGCTCTGGGGACCTCCTAGAGTGCTTTGCAGAAAGGAGGGTGTAGGAGCCTTGGCTGTGCTGAGCTGTGCTGTGGTGTGGCTGTGGTGGCTCCTTGAGTGCCAGGTGTGTGAGAGGGTGCCAGCCAGGGCAGAACTGCATTGGCAACAGTCACACCCTCAGCACTGGAGGCACCACACAGCAGCCTGTGGATGCTTCTGCACTACCATGGGGATGGATTTCCACTCTTAAATCCAGTGGGGCTCTATGGTACACAAGGAATGGAAAATACCAACATTAGTTGTCCTAGGGATAATCTAATCAAAGAGCGGCAAAGAATGAAAGGTCAGATGCCATTGATTCATAGAAGATCCAAAGGTGATAAATATAAAGTAACTGCTTGGCAAAATTTTGGGTTTCATCTTATTTTTAAGATACCATTAAAAAAAAAAAAAAAAACCAAACCTTGAGCTTTCTGTTTGGAGAAAAGCAGACCTAACACAGAAGGGTGTGCTACAGGCAGTGGTCCAAGAGCACACAAGAGATTTGTAAAAGTAATACTTCAGCAAGCTTGGTCCAAAAGCATGTTCCAGCAAATGATTGCACTGAAATTAATCACAAAGGAAAGCTACAGGAGCCAGCTAGCACTTTAACATAAACTGGCATTACTTTTTTGGAATGACTGGAGCTCTGCTGATTTATACCAGCTGATGATCTGGTCCACAAACATGCTCTTATTCCAACTTTAATTATTTCCCAGAGTGTAAGGGTGTCTATGTCTATCTCTGTTCATTTAAGATTTCCAGATGCTAGTCTGGAAGTGTGCTTACAGCATGCATTAAATTGGTCAGCTTGGATGGAGTACAGGCTTCCTGACATCCTCATTGGATACTTTTATTTCAACATACAAAATGAGTTGGTTGATTATGAAAATATCTTCCTTTTTTTTTTTTTTTTTGGATATTGAAATTCTCAGTGAGCATGAATGAAAAGGGCCTGTTCCCACAATCCACAAGGGCAGACTATGTTAATGGTAGTTACATGTGTATGTCAAATGTATTTGTACATGAAGGTAGCTCCTTATATGTAGATTTGCAGTCCTAGGGAAAAAACAGCTCCCTGTTTATGAGCTACCAAAACCTTTGATTTCAAACAATTTAAAGTGGCATTTCTCAAGTCCTGTCTTTATGAATACGCCCTCTGAGTCTTTTTCACTGCACCTGTACAAACAGCAACAAAGAGAAAACATGTGAGTGTGAAAAGGGCCTTGAGCTTCTCCCACCTACTTAATGAAACTTCCTTGCTTCTTTTGCAAGCAAATGAAAGACAATAAATTATGTGAGATGCTTTTTCAATGGCAGCAGGAGTGATAGGAGTGTCCTTATTTGATGCTGTAGGGGATAAGGCTTATTAATGGTGCCATAAAAAGTCTGTCTGTGTTGTGAAAGCTTGCAGAGAATGAGGCAGCTCAGCCAGCTTTTTAAACCAGTGTGCTATGCTTGTCATGTGTCTGATCTGTTTGTCATGAAAAAGAGTATGCTTAAATTTTTGCAGTTCAACTAGTTTCATCAGAGCAGCATAAATTTATACCAACTTAAATTCTTGATAGAAATCTCTGTATTTCTACTCCAGTTAGAAGGATTATCAGAAATTTGGCTTATGACTTTAATATTTGAGATAACTGTCCATCTTTTAAGCAAGTAAACTTTAAACCAGATACAGATCATTCAATTAGGTGCAGTTTGGATTACACCTTTGGACGCTGGAAAAGAACTGTCTGTACCAGATCTAGAAAACTTGACTAATTAAACCAGGTAAAACCAGGTAGTTCTAGTTGAAAATGAAACTACCAGTTTCAGTTTCAAACATGCAGTTCACTGAACTGGGAAACCCGTGAACTTGAGTGTAATAGGGAGCTGGAATTTCTGAATGACAAAGGTGCAGCTTTTCTCTGGGGCCTCAACTGAAATCAAGGGAAGGGATCTAGACTTAGCTGGATGATTACCCAGCTCAGAAATAACCTATTCAGAACAAGCAGACATCCTATGTAGTATGGAAAAAGAGAGTAATATTCAGCTAACAGGATTAAGTCTTAGAGGTCAGGAGGTATATGGATAATATAAGAATTGCCAAAAGACAAACTTGGTTGAATTTTTCAAACACAGCTAAATCAAATGGATATTTTTTTAGCCACACAAACAAAAAGATGATTTATAAGCACTGCTCAGCTAAGATGGTGAAGTTGAGGATAATACAGATATGGCCCCAAGATGAATATTTTGGCTCAGATTTCAACAGAGATGATGATGTTAAACAAGGCTGTGTTGCTAATGGGAATATGTGAATGGAAATGGAATTAACCACATCTAAGGTGGACGCCAAAATCTGAAGAGATTAATGTGACTGAGTCAGCTTGCAGCAGAGGCACATCCTGGAAAAAAGAACTGGTTAAAGAAACTGCAAGTCTACTAACAAAGATTTTGAATATGTTTATTGGAGATGAAAGCTCTTTCTTGAAAAAGCAAGCGTTGGATGTAATTTAAGCAAAAAAGAAGAAAAGTCTCGTCAGCCACAGGTCTGGCTTCAAAATATATGTTGGATATAAGCAAATAAAGACATGAAAATGGAAATGAAATTAAAAAAGTAGATCATGTCTGAATAACCTGAAAAATTATTTTATTTTTAAGAGAACAAGATACAATTCAGTTACCAGGAGAGCGCTTGACTTAGTGCTGCATAGGAAATTGCTCATTAAGCTGGAGAAAATTTGGATTAGAAGAAGAATTGTGAGGTGGAAAAAAAAAGAAAGATCATGTTGAAAGGAAAAATACCAAACTGAAAGGAAGTTACCAGTGGAGTTCTTCCAAGATGTGTCTAGGGACTGATCCTATTTAACATTTTTAACAACTTTGGCAGAAAAAGTAGTACTGTGCTCATGAAATTTTCTGATAATGCAATATGTAGTGTGAATGTGGAGGAGGACAGTGTACAGGAAGAATTGGATAAGTTTCAGGACTGGAATAATAGAAATAGGATGAATTTAAATAACGCAAAAGGTGAGGTCAGGCACTTTAGGACTCATAGTTTTTCCCCAAGCAGGAAGCTATGAAAAAAGACTTGGGAATGGACTATTTGATTACCAGATGACACAATATGTGAAGTGCCCATGGGGAACATAAATGTGATGTACATAGATGTATCATGAGGAACCTGCAGCAAAGACAAGTATGGATGCCATTTTGTGACACAGATTACTTCAAATGGAAGCAAGGAGGTTTCTAACCAGAAGAGTCCTACATTTCTGGAACATCCATCTGCAAACCTGAATATTCTCTTAAGACAGAACCTTATTAATTGATACAGCAAGGTGGTTAGAAGAGATGGAGGCAACAGTCCAAGAGAGAGAGCTCTTCTAGGTCTGATTTCCTTTACAGCTCATGCACAGCTCAGACACTCAGCTTGGTAGAGTCTCCCACAGACTAGCATGAGCTTGAATCCTACTTTGGATGAAAAGTAAACCCAGATTTGTAAGAAATGTCAGTAGCTGTTAATTTCTTCACTAGCTCAGCCTCCAAATACATTCTTGTCTCTGCAGAGGCAAATGATCCCTATGAATACTGTATCTCCTGTAACCAATCCTGTTAGGTAGTGACTCTTGACTTTCAGAGAGCTTCAGCAGTGTATATGGCAGCAGTTAGAAAATATTATTAAATCACATTTTTCTCTTTTTGTAGGTAATTTTCCCAAGATATACCCCAAAACTTGCTGAATATGTTCTATAGAATCTTAATCTCTATGATTTTAATGTAGTTTTATCAAAATACAAGTATATCAAAATACAAGTAGCTGGGCTTTCCTACTGCTCACCATCATTTTTCCTCTTTGTAGGGACCTCTGCAGCTCTGGCCTGGACATGGGTAAAGGGTCTGTGCCCTGTCATGTTCTTCAGAAGGTTGGGAGAGTGTTTGCTAGAACTGTGATTTCTGCTAAGCTGATTTCTCTGCAGTTCATAATCAAGACAAAAGGGCTCTCTATTTGAGAAGTTCTCTAGCTGTGAAGAAGTGCTCAGCTGAAGGCTTCATCTGTGCTACACTTAGTTTAGGGAGGACTGCTCCATGAACCTATTAACTTATTATTTAGACACTGGATGGGCACCATTCCAGTAGATGACTGGATGTTCACATTTTTTATTTGCTAAAGATTTCTTTGACCTTGGTGAAAACTGAAAGAGAGGAAATAGCATTCGAGGAGGCAGAACTTAAAATGAAAAACACATGAAACAAGAACTCCCTGAGGAACGGAGGAATGGAGCACTGGCCAAACTTGGGGGTGTTTGCTGTTCAGCAGCCTTGCCAGGACATATGCGAGGCAATAGTTGAACTTTAAATTCTCCGTGTGCAAAGGAAAAGAAAAAATGCCAAACAAACTGAAAAGTTTAACAATGGAGGTTGCATCCCTGAGACGCAAACCTTTTCTTCTTTTAATAACAATTAAAAAAATGTGGTTTTGGTGAATTCACCATTGGATGTTGCTGGCTTCACATATGTCTCTCATTTTATGAAATCAAATTAACTCACAATTGATTTCTATGGTCACCTTTTTTATGAGAATGAGAGCCTGCTTAGTGAAAGGCATGTGTTTATTACTAATTTAAGGTATAGAATATTTGTTACAGTGGCCCACACCTGTCACAGCCAGTGATTTATACTTGTACTGACTTGCTATGTTTGCCTATGGCTAGCTTAAAATTACAGATCTGGTGGACATAGACTACACAAATACCAAAAATATCCACAGAAAAACCCTGAATTTTCTACATACCACGGTCCAAAGAACTTTACAGAGCAGGAGCTTCAGCTCACATCATGTTTTTGTACAGGCATGTACTTGAAAACCATCTTCTCTGGGATATCAGACTTATTTAATAAGAGGGAAAACCAGAAATATTTTGGAATAGTGAATAGGGTTCTGATTTGCTGCTAACAGAATATCATCCTTTTGAGGCTTAAACCCTCTTCAAATCAGGAAAGAAAAGTGACAGAAAAACCTCTTTCAAATCTCTGGCAGAGCACCCAGAACATGGCTCATGAGATTGCAGCATTATAACGGTGACAGGGTGCAGCCAATCTGCTGCCTGCTGCTGATTCATGGCCCACAAAAGACTGTCTGCAGAAGACAGTCTGGGAACTGCTGGTCCTGATCATAAATAGTGTCTGTGTATGGTCTTGAAACAATAACTTTAACCCCTTCTGTGAATATTTTTAACTTTAATTATTAATTACCTTAAATAATTCTGTGAATTAATTTAGTAATTTTCTGTAAATAACTTTAAGTTTTCCTTTTTCCAGCCTGAATAGTTGAGTTTTGCCTCCAGTGTTCCTAGCAGACTCTGGAGGTGTTCACCCTCGGCTGTTTTCTATCCTATGGGGAGGCCGACCTGTGGATCTTATATAAGAAGTCAGGTAGGGCCAAGACTGGAGTGGACATGGGGTGTGCAGCCCAACACTGCTGACAACATCCAGACTAACATCAGGCCCTACTACCTGAAGGGCTGTAGCACCATTAATGGCCATGGTAAATCATTAAATGGTGCAACAAAAACCAATTTCAACTCATTTCCTTGGGCTAGAGAAGAGCGCAGAAGATTCATTCCCATTTCCTGCCCCAGCCTCCCTGTTCCCTTCAGATTGTGAATTCTGCAGACACTCTGGAGCAGATGCCCCATCCCGTGGGCATTTTTTGCCTGCTTGGAGACCTACAACCACCAAGCAAAGACAGAAAGACATTGCTAGCACCATGTCTCTGAACTGATATTTCTGGAGGAGTCTAATACTACATACTGATCACCTTGAAGAAGAAAGGTATAAAATAAAACATTGCATACAAGTAAATAAACAGAATAGAAAAAAAAAAAAAGTCTTTTCCCATAAGAAAATGGGAATTCCTGTTGTAATTTTTTTTCTTATAGAGATCAAATAAATAGTTTTTAACCAAGCTTTATGGCACTCAACAGACTTACAGAACATCCCTGGCTGACCCAGTGTGTAGTTCTGACTTGTATAACTCCCATGATCTGTTCTTCATTTCCACTCTCCTTTCCATTGTCTTTACCCCTGCTTGATGAACCTACAAGGCTCTGGAGACTTATGTTTCCTTGCTTTTTCTGCAGTAGCAGACTCTTGTTTTCTTACTCTTCCATTACTTTTCTAGATACAGGATCACAAGGGAGGAATGCTCAAGGTCTGTGGCAGTATATTTATTTCATTCTTAATGGGAAAAATATATGTGGGAAAATTTTTTCTGAGTTCAGACAATTACCTGTACATAATTTGCAGTTTTCTTGTTGATATGACATGTGTATAACATTTAGTTTTTTAGGCACTTGCATCATGTTGTTTGCATCTGCATATGTAGCATCTGCAATGTAATCCATAAATCAAGCAGTGACATCTCATATAGCCCTATATTCACCGAATTTCAAAATACAGTCTTGTCTTTTAAAGCATTGTTTACTTTTATCTGCATAAGACTTAAGAAAAATCTCTTGTGATTCTAGTTATTAGTTATTATTATAAAACTTAAATAAAAGTAAACATAAAATAACAGTCTCTAAGTCTGGATCCACAGTAAAGTCTCAGCTAAATAAGGGAAAGCAAAACACATTTTACCGTAACTAAAAGTTTCAAATTAAGGAATATTGGATATCTTGTTTGACTGAATGAGGCTGGAAGCCAGAGAGAATTTTCATTCGGATTTTTTCTTTTGTGTGTCTTCGAAATGTTCTTATTATTGAATATCATATGTCATGCTGTGTTTCTAAATTCATGCACATTTCCTGCTAAGAACATATGGAAAAGAGTAGATGGTTCAGAGTGAAATCTGGATGACATAATAAACCGTGAGAGAGAAACTTAAAGGATTAATACAGATCCAAAAACTGAAACTATGTCTACTGTTAAGCACATACCACCATTTTTTTAATAGCACAGACATTTATGAGGCAAAACCAGGAAAATGCAAAAATCAGAGCATTACAGATGCTAGGATTTTGTATATGGATATTCTGGATGTAGTGGCAATTTAGAAATGACAATTTTTTAATATGTCTTCATTTTAATCACAGTAAGGGTGGACAGAGTCTGTGTAAATTTCACGTGTGATTGTGTTCCATTATCTTCTTATTTTCTAGGTCTAGTTTCCTCTCTGCAAATGTAAAACTACCAGTGCTCTCCCTCACTAAGGCAGGTGAAAAATGCAATGTGTGCAGATTTGCCGCTGATGGCAATTTCAGGCAGACTAGTGAGCACTGCAGCCATTAACATGGGATACCAATAGATTGATAAGAGATGGTGTTTCTTCTCCTTACCTCCATGCCTAGAAATATATTTCTGGACAGATACTCAATTAGGACAAAAATTTTATTTAAATATCTGATTTCTATAAAGGTGTAGAGCTTAAAGGAAGGGGCCACAGCTCATGTTTCCAAGTGTCTGTGCAGAGTTGGACTCTGCCACGGGCTGACACAGGCTCACCACAACCTTCCTTGGCTAGCCACATACTGGGGCTGCCATCCTGTCACCTGGGACTACAGCCAGGCTCACTTCCAGAAATGTGTAGCATTCAACCTACCCTGGTATGCCTGCACTTACATCTACTCCTAACTTGACCACTTCCATGTTTGTTTCCTGTGATGACCCTGGAAAACCACAAAGCATTCCTCTCAATGAATTAAGGATATTTCTAAGCTATTCTGCAACATCCTTACCAGTCACCTTTGGTGCCTTAGATTGTGTATGGAGACAAGGTCTCAAGTTTTTGAGACCAGTTTTAGGCTCCTCTCTTCACATGCAGTGGCTCACCATCAGGAGTTGCCTGCTTCTCTCAGTCGCAGAAGCACAGTGCTAGGAGCTTTGTCCTAATCCAAACCATTCATATAACTTTCAAATTCCTTAACTGAAAGACATGAACCTCACTGCAAGGTTTCTGCAAGTTTCCCTAAAATTGTAATATGTATTGAACTGAATTATAATCTGCTCTAAACCCAGATTTTGAATAATATACTTTTAAATTTACTTACTGAGTTGATTCTCAGAGTAGTGAGGGCAGAATAGGACAATAGCACCCACTGAGCAACCAGTGGCTGTTTTTTCCTGAAAGGCAGCTCAAAGAGTGCAAGCCCTGATAGGAAATGCAATAAGGATTTTCTAAGACAAGTCCCTTCCTCAGCTGAAGACAGAACAGGGCTTGGAGAAGACACCATGTAAGTTCTTTCCAAACCAAGCTGAGGAAGCTGCCTGTGAGGTTGCTGTGGGAAAGGCCCAAGGGAGATCAGGAAGGAAGAGGTAAATATCTATCTGGATCCATTCTGTCAGGAGCTTGAGGATTAAAATTTGGATATACTGAGTAAGCAGGAGAAGAAAAAGGCTTGAGATATACAAAACAATTTGGCAATTTGAGTCTTTATATACAAGTACTAGGGCAGCATGGCAGCATCCAATTGCTTCCTAAGCCCAGCTGAGGAAGAGCTCAGGGGTATATGAGCAAAGGTCTACCTAGTTTGGAGAGGGGACAGAGGTACTGATATGCTCCTGGTGTCCCTGCCCATGGCAGGAGGTTGAAACCGGATGATTTTTAGGGTCCCTTCCAACCCAAACCATTCTATGATTCTGTTTGAAAGAAGGCTTTGTCTCTTTGTCAGGAAGGCTGTAATGCCTCATGCAACCATTGCAGATGAAATGGGCATGTAATCTACTGCATGAGGAGAGCACAGCATGGGTGAGGAGGAAAGCTGAGGCCACACATTGAAAATGAGTTTATGCTCTGTGCAAGCAGACTCAAGTGTGCTCTCCAACAATAATGAGTGGATATTGAGTCAGTATCCTCCATGTTATATGCTTTAATACATCTCATCATGCCACTATGGAAAAAAAGACTGATATGTCTATTTCATACTGCTGGTCATAAAGTAAGTAGGGTTCAATAGCTCCTCACTGTAAGAAAGCAGTTCAACCTCTGCTGGAAACCTGCAAGACTACTTAACTATTCATTTTTTAAAATGAGAACCAACCAGATATCTTCTGTAATAAGTGCCTTTCTTTCTGTGCACATTCCAGGCTAAGGATATTAAGGCTCCTTACAAGGGAAGGCACTAACAGGAAGAACTTGAATCTGTTACAAATAACATAGTGGAAAATTTCCCCAGGCAGCTGATCTAATTTTGATTTTCAAAAAAATCTGTGTTCAGTATTAAACTGCTTGCAATTGTAGTTCGATTAATCTTTTTCACAAGTTATTGAAATGAGTTTTTAGTCACATCATGGTAAAGTTAGAAATAAAGACATTGGAAAGAAGGGAAAAAGGATAATTCTTACTGTGTCCCTTCTTAGAGGGTCTCAGATTCTAACACAACAGCAATAAAAATATTCTATTATTTCCTGCTAGTCGGCAAAAGGAAGCTGTCCTGCAGAATCTGTTTCCTGGCCATCAGAAAACGCATTCAAGTTTGCCCAGACGAGGATTAATTTGATTAATCTTTTGCATCTCACTAGTGTTGCCCAAATCCTTGTATTTATGAAGCATAGAAAAAAAAATAAAATTTAAGTTTGTATGTCCTGATTTCCAGACTATTTTCCTAAATACAATTAGCCATTATTTTAACTTCTATTCTTTGCACCAGTGTTATATCAGCATAGTCTAAGTCTCCACTGCACCAAAATGTTAGTTTTCCAAAGTGTTCATTTTGCCTGAGGAAGGTCTAAAGGATTGTGTTCTTGAAACTGTTTATCTGTGCTGATTACAGAAGAGAAACAAAAAATACCCATAAAATCAGAAGTTAATCTAAGCCAGGAAATAAGTAATATTGAGTCACTAAACCTGGCAAAGGTGGCTGTTTAACAGAAGCTGTTCTGAGCCAATTCCTGTATATACTCCACTGAAGCATAGCCATAGCATTTATTTTAGGTACGAGTGCCAGATTAAACATTTAATCAACTTTTCTTTTACGCTAAGTTGTCTTAAGTTTGGCCATATGTTGCTATAGGTACTGCTATAGATACTATTAGACCAAGTATGACACTCAGTGCTATTTTACGTGGGAAAAGAGTGCCACTTCAAAGCTATTCTTTCTGCTGCAATAAAAAATAATAACACCAAAAAATGTTCACATGGAGAACTTAGAGAATTTTTGTTTCTTTTCTACATCCAAGGATGGGAAGTCATACAACATTTGGTTAACTCTCATTGTGGTAAAAAGATGTTCAGGAACATAATTTTCTATTGGGCAATGGATTTTTAAATTTCTGTTTTGATGTTTTACTCTTACATGTGTAAAGTAATTCTGAGAATCACCCCTACTAAACCTTTCAGTCCTCTGTCATTCGGCTAATTCATCACAGAGAAGTTATTCTCAGCTTTCACTGAAGCCATTGTATTTCTAATCCACTTCAGTCTGGGAAAATAACACCCTGCTTTAATTAAGAGAGCAACAAATGTAAACTGACTTCAGAGAAGAGCTAAACTCTTTCTCCCCCTGAAAATTCATATGCTGAGTGATGTGGAGCAGAAATGCCTTATACCTGTCCTGGATGATATGCTAGCACTGACTTGCTGTAAGAGGATGAGAGTCTGATGTTATGGGTGCAAATCCATTGAGGTTTGCTGTGATTTACATCCACAGCCCCAAGAGAAGAGCCTTACTCCTAGTTGCCTCAATGGTTCTCACCTGCTAATTCTAATTCAGTTCTAATCTGGCATCACAGTAGCACAAAAAAGGAGATTTTTTGAAAATTTGATCCACAGGACTCATTCTGTTTCTACTTGTCTTCCCTAAAGATCTCACAGTTCTACATACAAAACATAGTTCCTGGAATACTTTTGGGGGATAGGAAAGGTTATATACATTTATTAATTCTTTGAATCTCTATTTGAGTTGGGATAGCTGCATATTTTTTGAGTTAAGAAGCTGAAAAATTAGGACACCTAGTAAGGAAATCTTAGGCAGACTTCAGAGAGGCAGAACACAAAGAGAGCATAGCTGGGCTTCTGAAAATGCACTTGCTAATCTTAAAAAACCAAACAGGTAGAAGTGGTCATGATAGCTGTTTCATGTTGCTCCTGCAAGATTTTTCCAGAAATTGAGGTTTCTTTTAACCCCGTAAGTTTGGTCCAGAAGCCTTCCAGGCTGTGAGGGCTGCAAACTGTAGCTGGCACAGACCATGACAGGTCACTGGTTAGAGATCAGAGCGCAACAAGGGGCACTCTGTGGATGTGGAAGTGCGTGTTTCTTGGCATATTTACAGATACCACTCTCAGGTGTGGCCCCTCTCATCAGAGATGGATGCTGTCTGAGAAGGCAATTCAGGAAGGAAGCCTGAAAGCATGTGGGTGTGAGTCCTGCCCCAGGGAAAAAGGGGAATTGTTTATTTCAGCAGCAGGAAAAGAGTTGGCTCTAGGCATTTATTTCCAACAAATAGATTATTCACTAAACACACGATTTTTTTGGCTTGAAAATATGCTTGAATCAAAACCACATCTGTAGAGCTGTTTAAGCTGGGGCTTTTTGTGGGTTTTTTTGCTGTCCTCAGAGGTAGATAGGTATGAATTTATTTCCTCAGGTCTAGGTGTGAGTTTGTGGATGGTGATGGCCTCCACAAGTCACCCAGCGATCTGAACATTCATCAAATCTGTGCAAAACTCAGCCTCATCTCTCTCTTCTGCCTGAGGAGATTTGAGCAGATCAGTCTCTGTAATGGCCTCCCCAACCCTGTAGTGGACTCCACCACCATGCTCTAGGGCAGAGATTTCTAGAGCACAAACCACCCATAGTGCACAGGTGGCTTCAGATGGACAGGAGCAGAATGTAGTCCAAAAATACATCCCCCATCCCCAGAGAAAGTATTTTCAGGATATATACACTAAAAAGTCCCTGGGAGCACCAAGAAAGGGGCAAATCTCTGTTCCTGCTATGGGCTGGTCAAGAGAGCTCCAGAGCCTGTGGCTGTTGGGTGTACACCAGAAGAGGCAATCCAGTGTAGTGCAGGCCATATGCTGGTGGCTTTATAAGCTGTTTAAGCTGTGCAAAATGAAACAGTGGCATTGGGACCAGCATGAGTGTTCCACTCTGGTTTGGGAGCCAGGCGTCCTGCTGGGACAGCAGGTCCTGTTCCCCGTATATGGGGAGGATGCAGAGAGATGGGTGATGAGGAAGGAGAGTGTTTCTGGGGTGCTGAAATTCATTTGCTTCAGTGGCCAAACTGGAAAACAAAATTACACCCCTATTCACTGTATGAATTTATTTCCACTGAATGAGCCTTACCCAGACTCCATCATTTTTGTACCCAGTTGTGCTGAGCCAGCAATCCACTGACTGAGCTTGTGTAACAGTATTTTTCCGTAAGCTTGTAAGGTCTGTGTCCCTTGGTTTTTGGCGGCTGGATTTTCTTGGCTGGATGTTAAGGTATTGTTAAGTGCTGCCTTACTGTTTCTTTCAGTTTTTCTGACATAACTGGTCCTGGTGTCACCAAAGAGATGCAAACATAAGACCCCTCATTTTAAAAGAGGCAAAAAGTTTCAAACATAGTCTTTCGACCTTTAAAGCAAACTACAAAGACAGTCTATTTCCTAAGGCTTTTTTGGGAAGAATTGAGGGAATGAATGGGACAGGATACATTTTACTGCTTTGAATTACTAGCTGGCTAAGTTAATTTAATTTTGTTTTGCGTGAGCTCTTCTGTGTTGGACTTGTATTTTAAATAGCTGGTAATGTGCCAAGAGCTATGGATAGCCATTGTCCTTTGTATTTTAATTGTACTAAATAAAATGAGAACAATGGGAGAAAAAAAAAAAACCCTAGAGGTGGGTCATAAATAAGCATTATTTAGTTTCTAACAGACATGTTTTATTTTCCCAGTTATAATGGAAGACATAAAAAAAGCATTTAAACATGTCCTGAACAACTGAGAAACAAATAACCCTGGGTGCATTACTGTCTGGAACAAAGACTTTTTTATATTTTTCCTGAACAACTAATAAAAATTAATCTTTGCTGTTTAAATTATGTTTATTTTGTTAATGGAATAGACAAAAGAAGTAATGACAATTTAACAGGAACTCCAATGGAAACTATTGATACATGACATCTAGTCAGCTGAACACAGACTTATGCTTTAAGCCAGAGAGAAGCAAGAAAGATCATACTATATTTGACACTATCCAGAAACCAGAGAAAAAGCTCAGTAAGTTGTCAAAGAAGAACTCAGTTTTGAAATTTTGCATTGAGCCAAAGAGCTTCTCATTATTGGTAAAATTCAATGATTTTGGTAGAACAGCACAATTAATTTCCTTTATGCTTTGCATCTAAAGCCAAATAGGTTGTTGGGGTAGGTTTTAAACATTTTCTGGAGGAGAAAATACTGCCACTTCCACCTGTCAATACTGACATGTTGCTGAAAAATTTCGTCTGCTCCCCTCTACCTAATCGCTCTCTCCCAGCAGCCTTAGCAGTCCAGATGTAGTACAGGATGCTCCATCTCCTTTGTGTGTACTGCTACTCACAGGCAACTTGTCCTGACCTCTGTAAAACCCTGTCAAGTATGACAGCAGCCTGCAGTACTGGCATCTTATCCTGTGTTTGTTGTACTTCTTTTTATCAGTAGTTTTTTATTCCCAAATCATCCACTTCACTGAATCCCATCCAAGTTGGTATGATTTCATGGAGGTTGGTGTTGCTGCATTGGCACATTTATTGGATGATCATCTATAGAGGATGATGTCCAGAAATCTATGTCTAGTATCTCCGAGGGAACACTTTGCACTTCCCTAGTTATTCCTATAGCAAACTCTCATGTTATTTTGGGGCTCAAAATATTTGTGACTAAAATACAAGGACAAGTAACTTATTGTGTGGCAGGAAGTATGAAGTCTGCAGAAATGCCCTCAAGTTTTCTGTTGGTCCTTTTCATCAGGAGCACCTGTATATGGCTAAACAGCATATAAATCTTGTACTATTTTCATTTTACCCCCAAAGTTTTCTAATGAGCCTGTGCTTTATTTTTATAAACATTTTATAAGCTGCCTGGAGGCTTATATTTGCTGGCAGACATAATTTTTAGTTGAAATCATCTCACATTTCATTAAAAAAAAATTTCCCCATTGATATCCCAAGAATGAATTTTCATCTTTGTTACATGGCTCATCAAACAAATGGTTCCAATTCTCCAGATTTAATGCTAGACAGATGTTGTGTTAGACAGATATTACCACATTTTTTGGAATTTTACATGATAGAGGATATATTTTTCAGGCTGTGCTGCACATCAGACAAAAACGTTATCCAAAAAGATATAAAATAACATTTGTGAAATCTTAGTATTTCAAAACCAGAGATGCTATTGCATGTTTTTGGCCAAAGTCAAATGAGAAGGCAAGCAGCACACTGGAGCAGTTAGGATATAAGTCCGTCATTACAAGCTCAGGACTGCAAGTTGATTAGTGCTCTGGCCCCAATCCAAAAAAGCAGTTAGACTGAGAAAGTCTGTAGGAGTTGGATGTTTAATTCCTTCAAGCTTATTTTGAAAATCTTAGCCTTAAGCATTTACTTCCATAGGTGTATTCACATGTCTAAATTAAGCAGCCTCTGGCAGGGAACCTGAAGACTTATCACCATGTATTTGCAAGCCCCGTTCACCAGACTCCTCTTGTGGGGAGAACCAGTGAGGCTGGACACTGCTGATATTCTCCTTGGAAGGAAAGAATCTCTTCAGGTTTGGTGAAGTAGCAGAGCCTGATGGCAAACACTGAGCACTCCATGGCATTGTGAGAGAAGCAGAGAAGCTGAAAAACCAGGTCACTGAAATTGAGGGAAGGAGTGCTGCCCAGAGCCAGGACTTCCCCTTGGAACTGCACATGGATCCCTTCCTGCCCTGATGTGATTTTGAGGTAAGTATTATTAAAGCTTCTAAATCTCACACACAGTCTCCAAACTCTAACTCTACTTTTTGGTCTTCAATCATCCTGATTTATGCTGTTTTTAATTTCTGTTTTCTCACATGAACTCACGAAACCTGTACAGTCTTTTGCCCCCACATGCCACGTGGTGACAAGCCCTCGAGGAAATGGGATGTTTGCAACAAACATGGGTTTGTTTGAAGGGTGTAGATTAAGTCAGCATTGGTTAAGGTTCTGTCTGGTCACGAGCTATAGTTCTGCACATGGAAGTAAGTCTTCTCCTATATGTGGTTGGAGGTGCACCCTGAGGGCACAGGACAAGTGCTTCTTTTTGGTGCACTGCAATCCATGCAATGCTGTAGGTCCTTTTAATAGTTTCCTGCTTTTCAGCTGGAAATATATTCCTAGAGGGTATGTCTAGAGGAGGTAGCTGGGGTCTCATAGTGTTATGTTGTGCCCTACTGAAGCTAATATATTTCTTTTCTCCCCAGGTCTAATTAACTCAGATACTATTCTGAGTTAGCAGAGATGTGTAGCTTCCAACATTTGATTCAGTTCTTTCAGAGGTAGCTCAGGTATCTCTACACGGTGCTTGAGTTATGCCGGCAAGACATATTCTGCAATCCTAAGCAATCCTTTTTTAAAGAAATTAAGTAAGGAAACTACAGAATGTAAATAGTAGAAAGTGCTTCATGTAGCTGTTGAATTTTGTCTAGATAATTTGATCCACAGTCGGTTCAACTTTAATAAACTAACATCTTTTTTTGAATTCGTCTCTTTGTGGCTTACAAAATCTGTTCTAAGCTTCAATATCTGTCTTTGAGAAAGTGAAAATTAAATAAGAAATACCCACAGGAAACTTGCACGTTTTTTCTAAGATCTTAATTAAATCCCTCAGGTTGAGGAAAATTAATTGAAGATTTTTACCACTTTCCCCACTAACTTTTCCTACTCCAGGGATTCAAATAAATGGAGTTTACAAATTCATCCACTGTTCTGCTTTAAAACTTCATGAAACTTTGCTTTTTAGTAGAAAGTTAATTAGGAATAGTTATTATTATACCTTTAATGTGGTAAGACTCCTGAGGCATTGTAAACATTAATTAAGCCCCACAGTACCCTCTGAAGTAGATAGTACTTACCCACAGTTGAGTGAAAATAAAGTCTCCCCCCTCCACTTAAACTCTACCCCAACATCAGCAAGCCAGCTATAAATATGCTCAAAAAAAAGAGGGGAAAGGTCATTACAAAATATTTCCTATGCTTACATTTTGCCTGAAGAAAACTTCTGAAGGCTGCAGTGTTATAGTATTAGGAACAGTGCTATTTGCAACCTTCTGTTATTTAGGTCCTTACTATTCTAAATTTTTTTACCTTTTACATGAAATTTAGAGTGTTTATATAAAATACAGCCATACTTTAAAAAAAAAACAAAAACCCGTGTTTGGATGGTTTTCAGTTCATCTGCTAAAAATTTTTTTTGATAGTCCAAGCATTTTTGGTTAAGTTGAATGTTTCTAGGAATTTAGTGTTTTTTAGACATTTCAGGGATTCTTTGAAGACCTGAGTACAACAGTACCACATGTTTCTTCTACTAATATACTTTAGTAGAAACAAGGATATTGTACATGAATATTGTACTGGAATACTGGCACAGCTCTCATAATATGAAAACAGGCAAATCACAATGGCTTTAAGACTTTCACAGTGTTCTGGCATATTAAAGCCACTAATGTCAGCTGCAGCTTGCAGGGCTGTTGCTTGGGAGCTTTAGGGAACAACAAATAATGCAGTTGGTGTCTTCAGGTGTTGCAAATGACTGCATTATCAGCTGCACTGTTGTGCTCCCCTGATGAGGAAAGCAGATACAGAAATGTGTTATCATTTTAAACTCCCACTTCTCTCATCCCAAAAGTTACTTTCCTTAATTTTAATTGATATTTTTGTATCTTTTTGCCACAGTAGCTCACAAATCATCTGTTGAAATGCATGGTACACCTATGTGCTTCAGGTAAGTGCCTTTGCTCCTCGCAGAACTGACAGATGGGTTTTGTGTTCTTTTAGGAGTTCTGGAGCTTCAAACACCAAACTGTCCAGGCACAGCAGGCCTGATCCAAACTCCACCAGCATAAAAGGAAAGACCCCTTTTGCCTTTAGTGAGTTCTCAGCCCATCTTCTTCTTTGCAAATAGTTTTGTATCTCAACTTGCATCTGAACTGGCAAATCAAACAAGACTTGTGTCCCCATAGGAAAATTCCCTGACCCCAAAACCTCCCCTCACAATGGGGGTGTCCACACACATGCTGCCAGCTGTGCAGACCCTTGACAACTTTACTCCTGTTCTAGGAACAGCTTAGGCCAAAACCAGCTGGGGCACCTCCTTCTGGGAATCACTGCACAGCTGTGCCTCGGCCTCTGCTGGAGTCTGTTCAGTTTAACGAGATGTGCTTTGCATGGGGAGTGAATATAGACACAATGAGCACAGCATCTGTTAGGTACTGAAAACTGGGTGTGAGTGAGGAAGAGGAGACCACAGCAAGGTCCCTTCCTGGACCATTGGTTGAGTTGTGTACCTGGTCCCAGGAACAGTTCATGCTGTAAAGTGTTAAGGGTTATTTCCTATTTTATCTGACAGACTGGGGTTTTAAGAAACTTATACATACACTGCAAGAGTTTTACCAGAACCACATCAGCCAATGGAGGCATTAGAATTCAGATTAGATTTTAAAATCCTTTTTAAAAGGGAGTAGAACCAAACTGCAAACTTTGGACCCAAACCTCCCACACCCGGCTGTATTCCACCAGTCATTTCACAGATTTGCTTCATACTACACTGCAGTAATAAGAAAGATAAGTATGTGGGCAGGTTAGCAGAAGTAATTAAGTGCAGCCAAGTGATAAGTGGAAAATGGCTTGTATGGAATGATTTAAGTGAATTTTAACATATCAATATTCCAAAAAATTATGTGCCTGCCTTCAATAATTTATTTCATTATATCACAGTTTTAAAAATTACAAATTTTACTCAGATATCATAGGTTTGGCCAAGACTTTCTGAAGACTGTAGGAATACAATAATAGCTATAAACTGATCAGATCAAAGGTCCAGAAGCCTCTATCGAAGTCTGTGAACTAGAAGAAGCTTAAAAGAAAGCATAGAAATGGACAAGCATATAATGACAGTACCCTGGCCCAGTCTTGCAACTTCAGCGATTCGCGGCGTTTCCTGAGCCAGCAGTATTAACTTCTGTTTCATAATCCAAGATGGATATTTGTCCATGAATTCATCCAGTGTCTTTATGAAATTTTGTAATCTGCTATGATCTGCAATGGCCCATAGTTGTAAGTGGATGAGGACCATCTATTTTTGTTCAATTTGAATTTACCACCTAGCTTCACCTGGCCCTTTTTTTTGTTTATTGATATCCTGTAGACCTTGCAATGAAAAAGACAGTGATTTTTTTTCCCCCCCTTCTATTAGGTCTCTGCATTTTACCATAGTTTCTCCAAAAGAGGGAAAGACAACACACTTGATGTGCTGCTCTGATTACCACACTCTACAGCAGGGCTTCGAGCAAGTCGCTGCCTCTTTGGAGAGGGCAGATGAGAGCTTGTATTGTCTGTCCTACTCGTCCTCTCCCTGACCCACCACCAGGTTTGTGAGGGCAAGGATGCCCACCCTTGAGTGCAGTGTTGCAGCTGCAGCTGGTGGGAGCTGCCTCTTAGATTAGGCATTTCCACTGGCGCCAGTGCCTCAGGTCAGAATCTCTGAAGGGCAAAGCTCTTAATCATCATCATCGGACAAATTCTGGCATAATTGCTAAGGCTTTGCAGGGGCTTTCATGAAATGCAATTGTAACAAAATCTCTGAGGGTGGTGGGCTTCCATCAGTGAGGGACAAGTGCTGCTTGGGACAGTGTCCTTGCTGTGATCTCTGATAAAGCTGCAGGAGGTTTTGTGCCCTGACTAGGAAAAGGTAACCACTGTACTTTTTTCACCCCATCAGCATTCTTCCCAGTGTCTGTACTGCTTGGCTACAGAAAATGACAAAAAAAAAAACAACCCAAAAAACCAAACCAAAACAATGTGAAAGCAACACCACTAGCAGTCTTTTATCTATGCTGACTGAAAGTTAATCCATATATGCAAGAATCTGATGCTTCAGCTTACTGGGAGAGACAGACACATAATAGAATCTCATGAGCAATATCACTTCACAATAACAGGGCTTTGTCATCTTTTGTTTAACTCTGATCTACATCAGCCTTTCAGTGAAGTTAAAATTCCTAGCACAAACTACAGGAATTTACCTCAAAGCTGTTGTAAAAAAATGTATTTGACACAGATAAAAAAAAAAATCTAAGCAGGTCTCAGGGAGCTGTGCTCATTAATTATTTGAAAGTGATGCTATCCACAGGCTGTAGACTCAAAAATCTGTGTAAGAGTGTAGTTTTTTTTCTCTAAATAATACATATTTATGTAGAACTGTTGACTCTTTCTTTTTATTTCATTATAAATCTCATATTTCTTTTTTATTTTTCTGTGAGACTGCGCAGTTGTAGCTCATCCCAAATTTCAGAACCCTGTTTTTCTTTTTGAAACTTGAAGCCTACCAAATCTGTATACACAAGGTGAAACCTGGTGAAACTTCAAATAGTCTGCAGTTTTACAAATACACAATGCAATAGGAAATAAGTCACTGAAGATGCTCTGTAGGCAAAAGGAAAACACCTTGCTGAGGGTTGGGACAGATGGGCACTCAGTGAAAGCCCTTATTCTAACTGTTCCTGCACCTTCAGAAGATGCACTGTGAAAAAATATGGACTTTGCTGTTTGAAAACATAGAGCAAATAAATCCATGTCAATTTTTGAAATTTTTCTAAATAGACGGGACCAGTTAGTTCATCTTGGAAGACAAGACCTGTGAGGGAGAACAGTGGCAAGAAGTTTTCTCTTTTCTTGTCCTCAGTTCAGCATTGTCTGTAAAATGTGACCACAGGATTCATTGGAACAGGCCTTCTGATATGTACAGATACATGCCAGAGATACATTGCCTTCCTGAGAAGGCAGAATCTGAACAGATTAGCAGAAGAAGATATCTGCGATTCCGAACGCATCAACACTGGAGATTTCTGTCATAAACTACATTCTACTAGTTTCATTTTTACTATTTCTGCCCCAAAAGAAATACAGGGAGTCTTATTTAGAGAAATTTTTGTCAAAGAGGATGAACCCACAGATTTTTAACATCTAGATGAACAACTCTGGTTAGTTTGAAAGCAGCCCCATGCTGGTTCAAAAACTTGTGACATTTTCAATTTACCTGTCCTAGGTTTCAAATCAGCAGTGAAACCATGTCCCAAAGACCAGTGGTGGGGCTGGGTGTTGCCTGTGGCCTTGCAGCAGCCATCCAGGCCTCTGGTTATGACAGTGAAGCAAAGGAAGAGAATATGAAGAGCAGAAGGTGTGGTGTTGATGAGCTGGAATGACCTTTTCCATGACACATGACCCTTGCCAGAAAAATGTACTTGGTAATTTCTGCACTGAGCTCAGCACTCCTCTTTGAAGCTCTGTCATTGAGAAAAATGGATGGTCTGTGTCTACAGGAATTTATTCATCCCAGCACACATTATTCTAGTAGTTAATCACTCTGGCAGCTAAAGTTCAGATCTTGTTTCTAGACTGAATTTTGTCAACATTCGGCTTCTAGGCATTGGATCATGTTATAGCTTTCCTTCCTGCTGGTGATGCCATCACCAGTCAAAACCTCCTGGGTAGGTTACTAAAATTAAGCCTACTCCAATATTTAGCTCTTACCTAATTTCAGTCTTCAAGCTCTACTGTAAAGACTGCAGAACTCTAGTAACACAGCATGCTACTCTGTCACCTGCTCTGTGCAAGGCCTGCCTCCTGTACTCAGAAGTACAATCTTGAAGGATGGGTTTTGCTTAAGAACTTCTATAAGAATTTGCTTTTTCTAGAACTTTCCTGTAATTCAACACTGATGGTGCTGTTACTTCTTTATTGTCATACACAAAGTTTTATCACTAATGGTTCAAGACGCTCAGACTTGAGGTTAGTGAATATATCATAAATTAGGAGCTGCATAAGTTGCCTGAATCCAAAAGTTTACAGTGTGTATTTTATATTATCTGGGACAAAACTAATTGGCTTTTCTGTATATTTGCACTCTTCCATACTCATCATCAGCAGTGCACTTTGTGGAAAGAAGTTTGTAAAGCTGCAAGAATCAAGCTATCTTTAACAATACACTGAATGTAGGATTGCTTAATGACTCTATGTCATTTATTTCAGTGTCCAAAGAATGGCAATAAAAAATCAGGTACCCAAAGTGGATGCCAGGAAATAACTGAGGAAAAATTATTTTAAAAATTATAAGAGACACCACAGTGCAGAAACACTGAGGAGTGAAGGAACAATAGTGAGCAGTTATAAAACTTCTTCAGATACCACTCCTTAAGGCAAATACTCTCTGGGAACCAGACATCTGTCTGGAATATCTGGCCAATATCCAGCTCTCTATGTACAGTAGATATGACCATTGATTCCCAGTCATATATTATACACCATACTTTGAGAAGTGGAGTGGAACTTTTAATTTAACTCTGTGGGTGGGAGAAATTCTAATTAATGTATTATGAAAGCCTAAAAAGCTTCTTTTTATAACACTTTTAATAGAGACGAAGAATAAAAGAAATACAAATGATAGGCTTAGAAATACAGAATGGGATCAGTATTACAAAACTGGATCACCCAGTTTTTCTTTGTTTTCTTTTGAATGCTAACACAGCACATCCAGCCTGGGGACAGGTACAGTTGCTGTCCTTACCTACTTCAGATCTCGCCTGTATAAGCTGCTTAGCTCCTCCCTCACCTTTTGACCCTTACCACTGATCCACTTTCCTCACATGGTACCTACAGTAACAGTGCAATACAAAGCTCCAGCCATGCAGGATATGCAAAAAAAAAAAAAAAAAAGGAAAGTAAAGGGTTTTTTTGGTACACCTAGTATTTATTGGAGGCCTGTCATCTTTCTAGGAAATGTCTTTCCCCTTTAAAAAAAGACATATTCTATTTTTTATGTTTTCTTGAATGGCAAATGATGGAAAAACAGCCTATTCTTATCAAAATATATAAAGGCCCAAAACTTGATTTTAAAGATTTGTGTGACCACATCATGAATTTGATCTTGGACAGGGTTTGTGATGTTTCAAAACAAAGTAACTGATGATACATATTTTGATCTTGCATTTTTAAAAGGAATTAAAGCATCTGTCATGAAAGGGTCTTTGGCAAGTACAATTAATATTTTAAATATTAAAAATGAGTGCAGCTGGCAGTTCTCCAATATGAATAAAATTTCTGAACAACCTTCATTGCCATTCATCTTGAGCATTCTTTGGAAAGACTTGGCCTTCCTTTCTAACCTCCCCTTTTGATACATATCTTGAAGTGTTAAATGAACACATAGGACACATTTCTGGGGATGTAGGAGGGGAGATTATTATTCTGATGGTTTAGTGAAGGACATCAGTGGGTTTGTTATCTCTTATTTCAGTAGCTCTCATTCACAGTATACAGAACTTATTCACAGAACTAAACAGAACCCAAGATATTAGGGGCCACCCAGAATCTTAATCTTACAGACTTGCTATATTCTCTTTGTGTGCTTTAGATCTCATACAAAGTTTCTCATCTTGAATTTGTTTCTGTCCCTACAAACCTGAATGTTGCAGTTAATAATGTAATGCTCAAGATTAGTATGTATATAATAGCCATTTCTAATTGTTTAAAGTTACCATGGCATCTTTGTGTAGATAATACCATGGTAATTCTAATCAGGCAAAAGGCAAAATCATATACCTCAATGGAGGCCAGTATAAATGGCATTTTTTTAATACTTTTTATTTGTGTTTACAGATGTGAGCAGATTAATACCTTCAGTGCTTTTCTGAGACTGGTAACAGAGTCTTATATGGATCAGTCCAACATTATATACTTGGGGGCTTCAGAGAGCTGGAAGAGAAATATCATAACATTTAAGATGTTTATAAATAATGATTGATCAAGACATTATTAAGGAGCCTTGTAGGCTGCCAAGCTAAAGATCTTCAGCCTGGTTCAAAATTCCTGCAACTGGCATACAAATAATGATATTCATTAAAATAATTGTGCATGTTTTATTTGTCTCTGGGCACTTTAGCTGTTAGGACACACTTGGGTCTTGTTTATTACTCCCCTTTTCTACCAAGAAAGCTTTAACCTTACTCTATGAGTAGAAGCTGAAAGTCTCACCCACACATGCCCCAAGGAGTTGAAGCTGCAAGAAAAACATCTAATATTACAGGTCTCACATTAAACCACAAGAGCTAGCAGTGGTGAGCAGAGCAAGGAGGCTCCATTTTGCATATCAGCTCCATTTCCCAGTGTGACAAAGCTACAGATGCGCCCATACTTTAGCAAAAAACATTCCACTCCTTTCCCGTGCCTGCCACTTCCTGGAGGTGGAGTGTTGAAGATAATTCTTTTTCAACAAAAACACCGCTCTTCCCTTGCTTTCCACATCCTCCCCAGCGCTTAAGCTCTCATACCCATTTGGGTAGAAACATCATCATTGCAGCATACGTATTTCTACAAAAGAAATTACTTTGAGAAAGACAGAGGCCAGGCGATGTGCCTCCAGTTGTTTTCCCCACAGACCATGCCTAAACAGACATTATCCTTGCTGATTCAGCCATGAAATTTCTTTCTGAAGATACTGAAAATGCAAAGGTTAAATGAAAGGAAAAAAACCCAACTGACGTAAGCAACAGCTGTGATACAAATATAAATGCAGTGAAAGCCATATATTAAGGAAGGGCGGAAACTCATTCAGATGAGACTAATTTATAGAGTGGCTGAAGTGAAATATTCAGCAATATTAAAAGTAAGTTCCTGTAGTAAAAGATATGAGAAAATAATTTAACTAGATACTGTTGAACTTCTGTTTCTTTATGGTGGGAATAATAAATAGCATTGCTAATTTTTGTTAGCTGCATACCAAGCGAAGACAGAATGTCTCTTCAATGATTTTAACATTTCTGGGAAAACAAACAGTATAGGGGGAAAAATAATCGAGCTTTTCTTTCTGAATATGCACTTTAAAGATGCTTTCTTCAAAGAGAAATTTATTGATGCTGTGAGTGCTATAGACTGACACCATTACCAAGAGAAAGTTTTCTTCTCAGATGCTCAGCACAGCTGTAAACTACAGTCCTTGCTTTCCCTTGCTGTGCAGGGCTCCCTGGTGTCACCAAGACTGGCCTCCTATGGAGAAGGATAAGCAGAATACAGGGGCAAGAGATGTTGCATTTTAGTTAGAGAAGTCACAATACATGTAGGGGTGTTTAGTGCTCCAAGAGAAGTTCTGGAATACTTTTTTACATAGGACAACCACTGCATAACACCCATCCCATCTGGTTTTGACATCATCAGATCTTCCCAGCTCTTACTGCTGGCCGGAGTGTGTGTGTGAAAGAACCATGGTTCAAAACGGCACCTCTTGGGTGGTGATGAGCTCCTGTGGACTCTTCCTCTGGCACAGTGTCTACCTGATGGTCACCCCTGGGCAGCATGGGGGCTGGGTAGTCTCCTGAGGCAAGCTGTGCTCTGGTGTTGGGAGCATTTGCCAAGAGAGTGGGAATGCATGGTTCCCCTCCCCAGACAGAGCCCAGGGAGCATCACCCGGATCCACTTCCCAGCCTGCCGCAGGGACTGTGCTGCAGCATCTGACTGGGCACGTTCTTCAAGGTCCTTTGAAAAAGGAAGTTTTGGAAGCCAGAGACACCTGGAAATTGCTGCTAGCTCCTCATATGTGAAGGCAAAAACTCTCCATCTTTCCCTTGAAGAGTTCACAGAATCACAAAATTAATTAGGCTGCAAAAGACCCCTGAGATCATTGAGTCCAACTTTCAATCAAACATCATCATGTCAACCAGACCGTGGCAGTAAGTGCCATATCCAGTCTTTCTTTAAACACTTCCAAGGTGGTGACTCCACCACCTCCTGGGCAGTCCATTCCAATGTCTAATCAGCTTGTCTGTGAAGAAGTCCCTCCTAATGTCATCTGGTCAACCTAGACCTCCAACCTAAACCTCCTCTGGTGCAGCTTGGTGAACTACTGAGCTCACAAGCTCCTCTGAAGACAGGAGATATGGAAGAATCTGAGCATGGTGGGATATGTTTTTTAAAGAGCTTTCCTTGCAAAAACCAAATTTAGATGCAATGAATCAGCCCTTTCCTTGACTCTAATAGCCCTAAAATCATGCCTAAAGCATTGGTGAGGTAGACTGGATTCCACCCTCTGCTTTACCTTGTAAACACTTGCTGGCTGAGACCTGTTACTGCCACTGATCGCATGAGAAAGAAACCAAAGGCTCTAAGGGTTCACATGAAGGAGTCATTACAGTGGGAGTGAACAGCAGTTACACAAACCCGTGTTCTTTCTAAGAAAATGACATGCATAGATTAAGTGTTGTAATTTACTGTAGCTTTGCTAAGTAAGCTTATTGTGTATCTACGGCATCTGTCAAGATGTTACAATTTTATCGATCCATATTATTTTTTCTGCATTAGTTTGAGTATTAAAGCGAAAAATTTTGGATTATGTGATGATTAATCACAGGATAGATACTCAAAGTTTGAATGCATAGAAAAGATTAAAGAAATTCTGCCCTACCTCCCAGTGCAGCATATCTGTTTGAATAGGGCTTTTTTCCATGTCACTATTTCTACCTGATCCTGGTAAAAAGTGGAGACCTTAATTTTACTTTTTTTTTCCAGGCTGATAATGTTGTGCATTTGGCAATAACACACCTTTGTATATCCTTAGCTAGAAGGCAGTAAGCACCTAGAGTGTTTTCTGGACTTGGGGAGAGCGCATATACTAAACTGTGTAACTAACTGAAAGAAACTGGAGAAGATAGTCAAGTTGTTTACATCCCCCTTTATTGAAATGCTCTCAGTTCTGCAATGTTTTTAATTTCAAGAGGAAGCCTAGATGTTGCATGACGTTTGATGATCCCTCCTTTGATTTGGGTGGGTTTGTCCTTGGGAAGTGTAATTACATATCTGATATGGATCTGTTCAAACAAGGTAATTCATGGTCTACTTAAGATCCTGCAAAGCTTCCAAATAAAGAGGTGTCTAAAATTACCCTCTCCTTTTTCTGATCAAGATATAATAATGTGCAGGTTATTTTGTATACAGACCATTGTCTTCTTCCTTCTGAAGAACCGGATGATGATGTATTACAAGAAAATATTACTTGACAGTTATGGTGGTTTATGCATCAGGTTTTAGAAAGCTGAAAAGCTTTCTTCCCTAACAGTGAAAACACTAGAAAAATTAAGGCTCAGGATAGTTTTGTTTTGGATACAAATAAATCTTAAAAGTACTTTAAAATTGCTTTAAAAAATAATCTTTAATCTTTTTTGCTGATAAGAGATTTTCATTCTCATTTGAGTATTGTCCAGATTTGGATTTCTTACTCACACAGCAACAATTTTTTTCCTCATTATTTGGCCACCTAATATCTACAGGATTACTCATGGTGTAATGCTTTATTCAGCATATAGGCATCTCAGTCCTGCCCATGGTGTTCCTCTGGTTTCACACCTTGAGGTTTTTCCTTTATCTACTAATCTTTTTCTTCTCTCTATTTTCTCTCTCTCCCTTTACTATGGGAACATACCCATATAGCTGGGGACATTGAAACTTGGGTGATTAGTGTGGCATTTGTCAGATTTTTCTTTGATCTCTTTGTTATTCAAAACTAGCAAATGCTTTCATATTCCTTGGGGTGGGGGGGGGGGGGGGTGAGGCTGGGAAGGGAATCATTTCAATTTGCTCTGAAATGGATAAACTCTAATGCAAATTAAAGTGTTTGAAAAAATTAAAAGGTCCATTCTCATCTATTTGTTATGACAGGTGGGTCGCTAACTGTAAAACAAATGAGTGTTCCATGTGCTGAATTTACACAGCTGAGTGACACTACACAGTGTCTGCTCTGAAGTCAGAGCTCAAACTTAGATTTCCATCCACGGGATCCCATGGCATCTGCCAGAGAGAAATCCCTGCTGTTGTGTTGCTCTCATCAGCTTCTGCTTACCCTTGATCTACAGCATGGCTTAACATCAGGCCAGTCAAAGAAGTACCCTGATAGATAACATTTTCCTTTGGCACAAAATCCTGCAAGAATAGTTTCAGGCAGCTATTTTAGATCTCATGGGCCAAAGGACCAGAGTACCTTCCTCCTCCACTTCCTTCCTGCAGCGGGAGCGCCCTGATTCACTGTTCAGCTCTTCCAGTAGCATCCCAGGGAAAGCAATCAGTACCAGATCTTAGGGGGTGTAATGGACTGGAAGGATTGCTGGCTTGAAACATTTTGGGTGCATGTGTAGGGGAATGGACAGTTCAACCCCTGCCCTGCACACCCCACTCCCTGGGACTCTGTCCCAGCCCTGCAGTGGCCACCACTCCCTGGCACACCGGGGGAATGTTCCACACCTGCCCTTGGAACCCCAACCCAGCTCCTGAGTGGCCAAATGACCAGAAGTCCCACCTGGGGGAAGGGCCCAGGAAGGCCAAGGAGTATTTAAAGAGAGACGCAAGGCAAGCTTGCATCTAGGCCCTGCTTCATCTTGGAATTTCTATCAGCTGAACACCACTGGAAACGAGCAAAAATTATGTTTGTTCTTTTTTCCTTTTTCTCTTTCTCTTCTTCTAATTCTTGGAATTTTTGAGTAAATTAAAATTGAATGGGCTTGGAGTTTGCTAAGTTGAATGGGCTTTGGGAAGTGTTTATGTTGATTGAATGCTGCTCTAAATATTTTGTTGAAGTTCTCTGTTTTTTTATTCATGTATAGGTTTTTTAATTTATCTGTTTATAGAGTCAGCAGAGGGAGAAGGAGGGATGCTGGAGGAAGACAGATGAGACTGGTAAAATCAAGTCTTGATGTGAAATAATCCCCATAAAAGAAGATTAGGGACACTTAGTTGAATATTGCTAAAATGGGCAACTATCTTAGTTTATCTTGGGAAGCAGGAATGCCATCTTCTTTTCCCCTCTTCACTATGTACTGAAACTTTCCAGTCTGTTTAGGAACAAAATGGTACATTTAGGGTACCATATGCACTGAGAGCAGTGCCAGCTTGGGACCTTTGATTCACTACTCCAGAGTTAAAAAGATTTCTGCTCCTAAAACAACTGTAAAAACAGAGACTGATGCAGATTAAAACACGTTTTAAATGATTTCTCTTCTGTTCCCAAGGAACTGTTCACAATAATTGTTCTTTGCATGACACTTGATTGTGCAAGGCCTTACTGCTGTTAGATGTTTATTACTGTTAGTTATTGCTTATTGTTATAATTGTTAGATATTTATCTATTATTAGATATTTACTGTTATTAGATGTTTATATGATATTAGATAATTATTTATCATTAGATATTTATCTCTTGTTAGATGTTTATTTTAGATTGTTGGGTACTTGTATTTAGAATAGAGACTCAACAAGGTAGAGGCCTTGTCGAGCCTATAAAGGAGGGAAAATGATGCTTTAAGTTTTAGCTTTTATATTTTTTAGACTCTGTGCTGTTTTTGTGGGTAGTTTTAGGTTTCATATTAAGTGCTACTAAGCTCTCTTCACAGCGTAGATAGACAAAACAATTCCTTCTCTAGTTTGATACCAAGGATAACTTTCAGGCTCAAGAACAAAAATAATGGTGAAGTAAGAAGGAAAAACAAAGAGGATGGAGCTTAATAACCTGAAACTGTGGTTGGACAATTGATTGTAATATACTAATGGACCAGAACTTATAAAAGTGTCAGGCCTCGTGATCAGGTGTTCGTTTTGTGACCATTTTGGGTGCATCTTGGGTGTGGTCCAGCTGGACTCTTGTGCAACCCAGGAGTACCCACTGAGGCCTTTTAATAAATACCTATTTTATCCTTTTGTCCTATCTAGTCTCTCTTCCAGGTCAGCCTCCAGAAGGCATGAGGGTGTTATGCAGTGAACCTGCCAGGGTGCTGTACAGGCAACACACCTGCCAGAGAGGCATAAGTGCACTATGTGTGCACTGAGGACCTCAAAACCAGGAATTTCTGGCCTCCTCACAGCCCCTCCATCACCATGGCAGCCACATCATCCAAATGTAGGTAAATATTGACTTGGTCTCAGAAGAGTGATAGTTTCACATGATTTTCCAACACTGCATTAATAAGCAACTTGCAATCCAGTTAGACAAACTGTCAGTAGTGCCAGCCAAATAATTTACATGGCAACAGTATATAACAGATTCTAAGATAACAAAATTCTTTACCCAATATCAACAGTGTAATTTATATACAGATCTTTCTAGAAGCATGTGAGGTGTATCTGATCATCCAGGTTGCTTTCTGATTTTCTGATGCTATTGGATTATTAAAAAAAAATTAAGGAAATATAATGCTTTGCATTCAGTTGTTATTTTGCCTGTTCCCTCATTAAAAAGGTACTTCCTAGTCTAACATGAAGATGCAACACAATATCAGTTCCTGGATGAAATACATAATTATGTATTTATCTGAAAAGAGAATGCATAGTGCTTGTAACTATTTTTTATTTTTACTTGCAAATATGATATTAATTTATTATTTTGTCTGCAGTATTTGGAGAAATAATCTATTATAAATATATCTCCTAGGATATCAGTTGTCTAGCTGTTTGAGGACAGTGTCTTGAAGCCTTCCTCAAGCTAAATTTCAACTGAGTTCAAAAGTATCTGGCTGGAATTTGTCTTGTGACACTGGCATGTTTGTCAGAGGATGTATGCAAACCATGTAACAGATCTGGGAGGCCCCTTACTTTCCTGAGTCTTAGCTAGTGGGTAGAGACTTAGTTTCTTTGCAGTGTGAAAGCTTAACTTAAAATTCTGAGTAGCCCCCAACCTCACAGTTAGTAAAAGGAGAAGCCTAGGAGACAACTAAATTAAGAGCTTAAAATTCAGTGTAGCTAATAGTCTGGCAATGTGTTCACCCCTTGTAAAACACCTTGCACAGCCAAAGGCCAAATTCTGCAGCTTTCAGCAACATGGAAGCTGTAGAAATTCAGGTTGTGCTTCAGTGACTGTGACTAGCAACTCAGGGTGCTAGTAACAGTTCAGAGCTAGTAACAGCTCCTGGCTATGCAGAGAAGGAAAAGCCTGCCAAAGAGTAACCCTATTGCATGACCCAAGATGTGCATGCTGCACGTAACATGGTAATAAGCGTACTGAGCTCCTCTAATAAAACTGTATTTGTTTGAATTAGCACTTCTTTCAAATACGTCCCTTTGCCCCCTGAAGTCAGTTTTGAGGGAGTTGAGAGTTCATGATCATAATGTGCTGTCCTCTGGTCTCCAAGTGTGTGTCTCTGTGCTGCTCTGTTGTGAGAGACTCTGAGAGATGAATATAAAATATTACATCCCAGTAAGACTGACTGAAGAAGTGTGGTCAAGGTCATAGAAATAACTCCAGGAGGTCTGAGTGGAACATCATATTACAAAATGTATGGGGTTTTTTTCCAGGAAATGCAACAGAAGAATGTAGGTCAGGTTACTGAATTGGGTCACAAAACCCAGTGATTCCTCAGACTTGGAGAGCCTTGTCAAGATATGATATAAGGAAGAGCAAATGTATTCATCTTCCAACTAGGATGCTCCCCAACACTGGTTTGGGAGGGGTTGCTGCATGGATATGTGAATGTGCACCCTGGTGGTTGGCACTGATGGTAGGTAGCTGAAAATGCTCCTCAGGCCCACAGTAAATCAGCATTCGACACTCCCACATCTTCAGGCAGAGTTAAAAATTACTCACACCATGTCTGATACTATGTGAAGGGATATGGCTTTGGCTTGGACTCACCTGAACTCTGTGGGTTCCTAGCATACAAATGTAAGCAAACTTCATGAAGCTCTCCATTATTGGTGTGTGGCTTTGATGTTTACTGAAGCCTAGAGACTCCAGCTTGGAATCATTAGTTGGTATTGTAGTTGCCAAAAAATCTCGAAGCAGTATGCTGATTGGATCATAAATCACCCACTAAAAGTACATTGGTGTCAAAAGAGGAACAGCTAACTTTCATAGAAAGCAACAAACTAATTGACAATACCCTGGTGGCAGAAAAGAAGAAAATTTCTTAAAAGGTATTAGAAGTCCTGTTCACAGGAAAAGCGAGGACAATTAGAAAGGTCAGACAACTCAGAAGAAACAAAAAATTCAAGGCCCCAAGAAGAAAAGTTGCCTTTTTCCCTTTTTGCTCAGAATTGAGTGCACCATCTGACAACATCAAATCTTCCTGGGAACTCTAGCCAAGAAAATGGGAGACAGCCAAGAAATGCTCTCTTTTAATAAAATACAAGTAGTTTAAGTCAGGAGAACTTCTATTTTACTTGTGGAAAAATTATAAATAGCCAAGGCTCAACCACCATATTCACTGTACATTGTTGCTCAGCTTCAACTGGGAATTATGTAGTGAGCTGAGAAAGAAGTAAAATGTCTGATTTAGAAGTGTGTTCAGCTTAATGCAGTTTGTGCTACTTAAAGCTCACTGTGCACATCATGAAGTCCAGCTAACTGGTGTCAGCAGGAATTTCTCACATGACCATAGGCAGGAAAGGTTTGGGGTCTGGCAGGGGATATAAGCCCAAAAAGGTCTGCAAAAGAATAATCAACCAAACAAATTCCATGCTGGTAGGCATGGGTGTGATTCCATGCAGGGTCATTGTTTCACCATCCTTTGGCTGTCAATGCACATTATGCAGAGGTATATCTGGAGTCTTCAGGGAGATAAAATTAAGATAGACCTACATGGCACCAGAAGGAGCTTTTGCTAACATGGCAGTGCTTGTCAAGAAGGGTTTGTGAGGTTGCATTTGGTAAATATGATTGTGTCGCTTATCTAAGGTAGTGAAACTTTATCATATTGGCAAATACAAATCAAAGACTGGCAAGAGAGTGTGTGGGTTTTGTGACACTGAGAGAACACAGACATAAACAATTTCTCCTGACAAACTGCACCTGCACTAAGAGGGATTCTTAGCAAGTGTTTTCTCATCTGCTCCTTGGCTGAAAGGTGTCTTCTGGGATGATGGGCTTGTTAAATGCTACCAATAACTACTGCTCTGGGGACTTTTGCCTTTTAGAAGCACAGATGGTGTCCTATCACACATTTGTTCCCTGCCTGGAAATCCTGTAACTGTAGTTGTTTTTTAAAAGTTTTCCTGAGATATATTATATTTAAAATTTTTAGATATTTTCCTGTGAGGATGCTCCTTCCCCAAGGGCTCCTGTGATGATCCATATCCATATTCTTCAGCAGCAGAAGAATATGCTGAGAGAAGTGGGGGCTTCACTGGCACCCTATTTCAGCTTCTTCTTGCTTCAGCAACCTAATGTGAGGGTCTCTTTCCCTTTGCCAACGTTTTTCTTCCAACAGCTGTATTGTCTATTTGAGACAGTCTTTCTGCGTAGGGAGTTTCTTGTTGTTACTGAAAATCAGTGACAAAAATGTGTTACAGACACCACTGGCAAGGTTCACTTTCACTCACACTTGGTTTAAGCTGTTCCATTTTCCATGAAAATAATCTTTTCAGGGAATTTGATTATCCATGCAATTGAATTAAATGAACCAATATCCGATTTCAGTTCATCATTTAGTCCTGAAGATATTTTATTGTCTGCTGGGAAAATATTCTCTTTCAAACAGTACTTACTTTCAGACTATCTTACTGAAAGAGCATCCATAGTTAATCTTCTTATATATTTCATGCCATAAGATGTTTTCTCCATATCTTTTGTACTATACTACTACTACTAAAACTCACTTTTGTACGAAGTCAGGTCCTGTTACGTTAAATCTAGTGAAGTTTTGGAACTTTCATGCAATTTTTTTAAGGTAGTTTATAACACCCCCAAATTATCTAAATTACATAAATGAAACCCCCCAGATGTGTCAGGATCTGAAGAGCTAGCTAAGAAGTGGTGAGAAAATAAAAGGCTTAAATTTACTTAGATTATAGAGAGAAGCATATTTATAAGCCTGCATAAAAATGACTTTGGTAACAGAAGAAAGTCAGGAAAGCTGATTCTTTTGGGTTTTGATCCTGTAGCATGCAATTCCCTGTGACCAGGATCAGTCACTTAATGAGACAGAGCATTCCAGGACAAAGCTAGAGTAAATGAAAAATGCCTTGGGCAGAGGACATCCATGTTTGGTTTTATTAGTAAGAGGTTTTGGTCGCCAATATGAATTACCAGTTCTGGGAGACCTAGTTGCACTTTTCTCTAGAATTCATAGTTTCATCCTTAAGAGTTTATCATTCTGATTTTACAGTTCTTTACTACAATTAATGCCTCGATGCTGACAATTTTTCTGCAGCTTTCTTGTCCAGTAAAACATAAAATTCTTGGGCTTTGAGACAGAGTTAAACACTGACAATCTGAAGATGTTCAGATTTCAAATTCTAATTTATTTTCCTACAGACCTAAAACCCAGCTCTAAGATCATCACAAAACCAGCATATGGGTCAGAATGCATGTGTGTGTGTATGCATGCCAGTACCTCCTGGTAAAAAGGGGAACTATTAAAACCAAATACAGACAGAGAAAATAGTCTCACATAAGAAACACAATAAATTCTGCTAGGAAGTTACCGATAATACACCATACAGCTAGCCAAAATAACTTTAAGAAGCCCCAAACATCCCATATTTCACCAGCTTAAATCTAAAATGTTAACCTACAAATTCATACAAAAAAAAATCCAGAAAAATATATTGAAAAAAAAAATCAGAAAGAAAATCTGATCCCACCTTCAGTTTGTGATATTTCTTATAGAGCAAAGGATCCATGAGTTATGAAAAACATTATTTAGTAGCCAAATTCATTAAATCATTAAAGCCATAGTAAATAAAAATAAAATAAAATAAAACAATAAGATTATAAACAATATAATTTTCAAGCAGTGTTTATTTCATAAGAATAAAACCAAACCCATCTTATTAAATAGATTTCAGAAGTTCTTGTCTGAAATGATTGAATTCTCATTATATTATTATTTTTATAAATGTTTTAAGGAGGGGTTGGGTGGAAACATAATAGTATGAAGTTAGAAAAGAAAAATAATGGTACTTTAAAAAAAAGTGAACACTGAAGAGTTTCTTTTTTATTTGGAAAATATCATGCAGCACTATGATATATTTTGTGGGGAAGAAAGTCAAAGTTAAAACTTGTCAGGAGTGAATAGTAAAGAGACTTGAAAGGAAAATTTCTGTCTTGTTAAACAGCAGTCCGTGATTTCATCACTTCCTTTGTTATGTGATCACTATCACCTGGTGATTTGGAACAGCCTTTACTCATTAGTCAACAAATAATTATTAGCTACACAGTATTTTAAAGGTATCCTGTAAACTTTTACCATATTCAAAGGAGGGAAGTTTTCAAACCATCAAAGCTTGCAAAATGCCACCATCAGCTTTAAAATATGGTATGTTCTGTTAATATACTCACTGGGGTTCAGATGATTCTTGTGCATGTGCAGATGAACACTCCAATGTTATGGATTTATTAGAATATTTTTTAGCATAACCTACCATCATCATAAGGTTTTTTTAATGTAGTTATTCATACTTTCTAAATTTTCAGGTTCAAAGTTGCTACATACATGAAGTGAGGTTAAAAATGTGGCACATAAGCAATGGAACAAAATTTGGGGCAGAATCTTTCTTGATTTGGCAGCTCACTGGCCTTGCATAGATCCAGCATCAGATTTCTGGAAATATTTCATCTTCTTGAATGTCACATTTTAAGCATGCACTGGTGCAGTCTGCAATGCATACTTTTACATTATCTATAACTTAATAACTACTGCAAAAAACAACTCTTTGAACAGAAACAATTAGCAATTACCTTTACAAATCTTGCAGCAAGAAACACCCTGATTTTATGCAGAAGTTTGGGAGTGCAAACTGAATCATAGAGTAATAGAATGTTTTGGGTTGGAAGGGACCTTAAAGATCATCAAGTTCAAAACCCCTGCCATGAGGTTGCTCACTAGACCAGGCTGCTCAGAGCTGGATCCAACCTGGCCTTGAACATTTCCAGGGATATGGCTGGTCTAGGGTTTTTTCCCAACTTGGTTTCTGCTATATTTGTACCCTAATCTCAGCTTTGCAAGAGTCCCCTAAAGAATAAGGAGAGAAGTGACTAAAACCCCCATACCTCAATATATCCTAATTTAAGGAAAATAGACAAAGAGTAGAAACTAGAAAGTTTAAACTGGACCTGCGATTTATGTGACAGTGACCACTGCCTTTGGTTTATAAACCCAGGATGCACTGTCTGGCTGCATTGACTGACCCAAAAGATCATCATTCCCAGTTTCTTTCCAGACTTTTTTTGTGTTTCAATCTTCTCTTGTGACTGTGTATTTTCATCTGTCAAAGGACAGAACCATGTTACAAAAGCAGATATTTTGTTTCCTGTTTCTTGCCATTACCCACTGATTTTTACAAACTCTTTTTTATTTCAAAAAAGGTTCTTCACGTTCTGGTGTGAGCAATAAGGGCCTTGGGATGAGAAGGATACTTTTAGTTCTTGTTTGTGGTTATGTTAAAATTATAGGATCTCATCTCAGAAATTTCTATTATTTCTTATATCTGAGGTTATTTGTTGAAAAGAAATTTGAAACTAAACTTTTCTAAATCTTCTCAGGATATACATGAAGCTACAGTAATCTCATATGTGTTTAGAAGAATTCACTGTGTAAATAAGTGGAAGATGAAAAAGGCAATTTTTTCCTTCAGACCCATGTCCTGGACCATGTGTTTTGTTGTGAACGTCAATGAAAAAAAATACAATTAAGAGATAATGAGGAGTCCATTTTGGTAACAGTTTTACAGCCTTAATGACTGTCTGCTTTTTTGTAATCAGTAGTAAATATTTACATATGTTTTCTCAAAATATCAACACAAGACTATTTTGAGAGGTTAGTTTTTAAATTATCCCAATATGAGCTTTATTCCAACTGACTCAAGAAATTTAAACCCCAGGTATTGAAGATAAAGTTTAAGATCTGCTAAAGAATAACCCAGCTGAAGTTAGGCACATGCTTGGCTACCTTGAACTGGAGCCTAGCAAATAGAGTCATGAATGGTGACATTATAAAACTATTTCAGATCATTAGCTCTATGGACTAAAAGTATAAAAAAGCATCCTGAAACAAGATCTATGTTTCTTGCTTATGCGCTGGTGATTTAATTTCCTTAGCCAGTCATCATGCTCTGTCAGGGTAAATATATTTAACATATAGTTAGGTTTTTAAATCCATCAGCACAGCAATGCATTCAGGGAACAATGCCATCCCTTTTGTAGGAAGCAATTTTCATGTTGTAAGCATCTAAGATGAAAGCAACATGTAACTCATTTAGGTAATGCTGCAGACAGACTCAGGTTAACTACAAAAGGCAGCTTGGCATGTCACCCACAGTCTCCTGAATTTCTTCAGCTACCTGTCTGCAGCTTGAGGGGCTTTGTAAACTATGGGGGGAAAAGGAGATAGACAGTATAACAGAACATTCTGTAATGCTTGAAAAACACTTTAATAAGGCTGAAGAAAAAGAAAAAAAAGGAAATATAAGAATGATTTTGACTAAAGTTGTCACTGGGCAATTATGTCACGTAATTGTATTGGACACGTGTTGCTGGTTGTATGTCACTAAAGCTATCTCTACTTCCTCTGCTTCAAATAATCTCTTTTGGCACAACAGAAATGGTGCAATTTATTTTGTGGACCCCATACACAACACAAATCCAAGTCACTACAGTTTGAATCTCATATAATATAATTTTACATGCTAAAATTGCTTAACACCAGAAATATGATACCAGCTTTAATATAGTTCAGGTATACTCCCATTCAATAGAGTGTATGCTAACCATACATCAAACTTTCTATGGGGTTTTGTGGCAGATACTTACAAATATACAATTCTTTATCTATGCATATTTACTGCTACTATATTAGCAAGAAATGAAATAAAATTTCCTAAAGAATAGCTTTCCTTTTCCTTCTGCAAGTTACGCGTCTCCTGGTGTCGTTGCTGATAGTTGAGAGCAGAATTGTGTGGGTTGAGCTCCAACTGCATATTCATTCGGGCTTATTATGCCACAGAGCAGTGAGTCATGGCTGAGGCTGATAAAGGCAGGTGCTGCACCTTCCCCTCTACACTGAGATTAGTTTACATTTTAATTATGTTTTGACAGTGTAGTTGGCCTTTCGTCAGTGTTACAGGGCTGTAACATCTCCCGGAGGAGGAACCAGAGCACAGTTTCCATCACATGTGGGTTTCCTTTGATACTGCCCTGACTGCAGCATGAAGGAACTGAATTCTGCATTCAGGTTGTAAAGGAGCAACCCAGCTGAGCTCCACAGGGCACCGCTTCTGACAGCCAACTGGTGCTTTTCCCATCCCATTAAGGCATAAAGGGATGAAAAATGCAATCTAAGCATCTGTGCAGGTTATTCATATGCAGACTGTGCTGCAGATAGGTGCTGGAACAGTCACTTGCTTCAGCTGCTGAGATCTCATCAGGTGGAAGAACAGGTAGAAACTTGCTTATATATCACCAGGAAAACAAGGAGCATAGCAGAGCTGGTGTGATGGGGAGAACTATTTGCTGTTACAGACAAGCAACTGTACTGCTTCCTCTAGGTCTACAGAGAAAGGAGATGATGCTCAGAAAATTTTCCCTCTCTGGACCTCTCCTACTGCAATATTTTTTGTGTGGGTTGCTTTAACACTGAATGATCACAAATTCCAGCTCCATTTGATCAGCCCTGCAAAGAGCTTTAAAATCTTAGAGCTGTTTTTGGAGGGAGGAATCGTTGGCCGTATATATAGATCCCAGCTTTAGAAATCCAAATCAACTTAATTAAAAAAACCCTCTCAAAAACCTTTTGTTTTCCACATGTTCAACATATACTCTTATACTTGTATGACATTTTCTTGCTGAATAATGCTATTTTCCATTTTCCAATAAACTTTTTAAATACATAATAGATAATTTTGTTAAGGCTCAGGGATTTAGATGGCAATACAACATGAGGCACAAAATTATTTTCCTTTGCTTCATACTGCAATTTAAATTACATTTGATTAGATTGGATTTAGAGCCAAATACTGTGAGTTAAAAATTCATTTTGGAGAAACGCACTCAGTGCATTTTGCTCTTCTAAAACAATCTGCCATCTGTTGAATGCGTTATTAATAACTTTGGATTTAGGGTGTGATTTTTAACAATCGGTTGCAATGAATAAAATCACAGCAGAAATTCCCTGACGCAATCTTAACTACGAGCGAGACAATGGAAATCTGCATCTAACATTTGTCAAGTTGGACACAGGCCTTCCATTGTTTGGCTGTCTGCACAAAGTTTGTGCTAGGCATTATGCAAAGCCTGGTTGTTACCAACTGGACTATCTGCAAAGCAGATTATTTTAAAATATGCATTAGAATTTAAATAAAAAGTATGACTGAATTGGAAACAACATTGTGTTTGCATAAAAGCTTTGAAATAATGAAAATTATAGCCTAGCCCCTTTCAAAGTGAAGTATTTGACAATTAAAACAAATTCTGTGTTTTCAAAAAATACCAAATAGGTTTCCTTCTGAGAATGAACTGATATATTAAATGAGAGAAAAATTACACAAAAAAAACTCTGCTCTCCTGAAGCCCTGTAAAATAGCTAATGTAGAAGAGCAAAAATGATGTATCATGAGAAGTGCAGCAGGACAGTGCACAGGCTATACTAAAGATCCTTAGCTTCTCCCATCTTGCTCAGTGTTTCTTGTAGGACTTTAAAAGTTTGACTGAGAGGGAGCAGCATGTTGCAGGAAAAAAAATAAATTAATGATGATATATATGTAAGAGAAAAATACTTTGAATAGGAAAATAGGAGCTGCATGTTTTTCTTCCATTGTAAAAAAAAAAAAAAAGAACGAAAAAAAAAGGTTGAGCATTAGACACCTAAAAATGGAGTAAGATTAATTACTGCAGAGGAAGTACACAATGCTGAAGTGAGAAAAGTATCAGCAGCAAAAAATCAGTATAATAACAGAAGCAAAACCCCACACAATTAACATGCGCCTTTACTTGGGCTTGACACCTGTCACAATATCAAACTCAAAATTAGCATGAGAAATCAAAGGCAGTTATTGTCTAATGAGAAAAGAGGTGCAAATGAATGGCCAGTAAGATACTAGGAAAACCAGGGATTATTTTTATCTGTTATTTTTGTAAGAGTTATGAACAAATGACAGATGAAATCTTCAGTCATTTTTTATTGTCTTTTATACCCACAGTCCTCACACAAAAAACATTGCTAACACTACAGATAAAATGGGAAGAGAGCCTGCTTTGAAAATAACCTGTTGACATATGGAAGATGATGGAAACAAATGCTGTGGAGAAGCAGAAGGAACATCTGAAATGAATCATTTGAAAGCTGAGCATATGTAGGTGGATCTGGCCAAATTAGACTTTGCTAAAAGGGAAAAAAAAAACCCTTTGGGGGAAAAAAAGGAAAAGCAGAATGAGATAATTGTTAGGAAAGATAGTACTGTAATACTTACAGCGCATGGAAGTACTTCAGCTTGCAAAGCAAAAGGCAGTATTTATGTAGCCAGAATAAAATCTTCATCAGGAAAAAAAATTAGAAATCTAGCAATTCTTTCTCTTGATCTTTGCAGTTCTATTAGATAGTTTTAAAATCTTATCCTGGTTAAGGTGAGGCAACCTGTTCACAATATATTTGTCCAAAATGTAAATTCAAAGCATACTGTGTTGTATGCAGGAATCGTTTAGTTAACTGCTCTATTAACTTGACCAGGTGATTGCTCATGCAACACTGGAGCAGTTCCTGGTTTCATGCCACAGGTGACCACTGGGACTGCTGGGCTGAAACCCCAGTGCCTTCAGCATCAGAACAGCAGTACTCTATTTAACTACAGATAGAAAGATTTCCTTCTGCAGTAGCCTCTGCAAAAAACTGTAAGATAACTGACCTAATTTTAGTTCCTAAAAATTCTTTTTGGGTAGTTCTGAGAAAAAAATATTGGCTGAGCATATATAGACAAGGATATATTTACACATAGATACTTTTGGCCATGCAAAATTTACTCCCAAGGTGTCAGCTAATATGAAATTTCCTAGAAGGCAAGACACAAGATTTTTAAATGATTTTGTTCAGTTGAACTTAACTGTACTTTTTGGTGAAGTTTTATGTAGAGATTAGGCCAACCTCATATGCACTATGCACAATAATTTACCAAGCTGAAGCAGCAATGATTGCAAATTATACAACTACAAAACCTCCCAAGAATCCAGTTTGAATCACTGCATCTGGTTTCCAAAACAGTGTACTCTGAAAAGCAGTAAGGTTCTCCTTATGCTGTTATTTAAATTCTCTGTAATTTGTTTAGTAAATTCCTTTCATACTGGCCCTAAACATTTATGACACCAAACAACATCCCTAAAATCAGCACATTTTCATTTTACAGACATGAAGCATCTGCTACAGTCTGATCTCTTCTGGCATTTTGAAATGTTAAATTGTTATCTAATGCGCTCTTGAACCCTGCTATCTGCCAGGTAGAAACTAGGTCCTTTGAGCTTTTTTTTTTAATTCTAGAATAATGTGTCTAGCTATTACCTGGCTAGAATCATATCCATATCTATGTTTTGCACATCTGGATAACAGATTTCAGGAAGGTGTCTGGTGCCAACTTTTTTATTACAATGTGAATTACAACCTTCTAAACCATCTGCACCAGTTACAAATTCTAAATATCTCTTTCTTCGAGATTTTTCTTCCACCTGCATCATCTCACAAGCTTAAAGTGCATTGGTTTTGCTGAGCTGTTGTGTGAAATGAAGCATATTATTCCATACATGCCTTAACTCTCACTTTGAAATATCCAGGACTTGTCACACTGACTAATTTTTTTGTATAGTGTGAAGTGTAGTTCTGCAGCATGTAATACTTGAACGACTTCCCGTTTGGACTAGGTTTGAAGGTCTGATGTAGTCTTTGATCCAATAAAAACCACTGTTCCTCTTGGATGTCTGCAGGGAAGTTTTCAGAGGCCTCCATCTTGTAGCAGCCATGGCCTTTTATGAAGCTGCAATTAGACCTTGCTCAGCATTGTTTGAAAATACTGATTCAGCATTTTTCAAAGTGGGTTTGGCTCCAGCAGGAAAATATATTTATTCTTCACCAAAATCAGTACAAATCCAACTTCTGTTTTCCACAGAGGATCACTCAGGTGATCATAGCTCATGGTCTTGAATAGCTATTATGGTCATTAACTTACTTCTAGACATCTGCATCACAGCTTAGGTAGATCACAGGAAGCAATGACTACTTAAGTTTGGTGGAGTGAGCATTCTTTCAGAGGCTTATTATATCAAGGCTTACATATTTATTTCCACTTGAAAAATCCATTACGTCTGTTAAACTCCATGAAAAGTCACTACTGCTGCACAGCCATGTTGGAGAATTTTGAAATGCATAAAGTATTTAAAGAAAAGAGTGAGCAGTAGACAGCAGTCAGACCAAATTCAGCTCGGTGGTACAATTCTTTGTATAGAAACAGGCATGACAAATAATCAAAATTTATAAATATCTAAGTTGATGATGCATCTTATACCACCAAATCATAGTTTCCAAAATTTCAAACTGACTATTAGGAAAGAAAAAGTGTTCTTCCTTAATTCTTGAATAGGCAGCACTTTTCTTCACTGTCCCAGATGGAACACTAGGTTATGCAACAGGGTGTTGGACTGTCTTGACAAGCACTTTTAAACTTAAAAAGTGTGTCTAAAAACTCTAGGCTCTCCTAAGAATGGGGGGAGAATATGTCATATCTACCCCAGGAAATCTTAGCTTGCAAACCAGCTTTACTTGCAAAATTTTTGTGTATGATACCCAATGTGCACACATTGAAATAGTTTTGCTCCAAAACACATTAGTGTGGTGAATTCTAAATGACTGGCTTGTAGTTGCATCTGTTGCATTATTTTTGATGAAGATTGTTTTCTAGCAATATTTACTGGTTTTTTTTACAGGTGTGCTAGGTCTGCATCTCTGTTCTAGTTGTCAGAGTAAAACTTTATATCTCAGAAATTATTTTCTCTTGCCTTTCTGTATACCTCACCATAGACATTGAGTTTTCCTCATTCAGTATTGTTATTTATTTTACATATTCCTTTTTTCCTTTTGCTATCATATGGCAGTATCTCTAGGTACGGTACACACCAACACCGTCCTGATATCATTGCTACTGTAAAAATATAGGGTCACAATTCCAAAGCCAAAGTGGTTTTGATATAAAAAGGATAAAGACAAAAAGTAGGAAAAGTTGTTTAAGCTATAAAGATAAGCTTCACATATTGTACATATTTGCATCTGTGGATTGGCAGAGATGACTCTTTGTGGTTACAAGGAAACAGATAAAGGCATTACAGAAGTCAAAAATGTAAGGACAGAGAAGGGAATTAGGTGCTGGAAAATGGGGAGTGGACAGAGTGAATGCAACTGGCAGCTGAAAACTGGGAAGAAGAAACAACAGTAAGGTCAGTGGCACAAATATTGAAAAACGGGAGTTTTTCCATTCCCAGTGGTATTCAGCCATGGAGCAGTAATGCTATACTACACATGCAATTCGAATGGAAGGATCTTTCAGATGAACTGACAAAATGTGTGAGGAATGACTGGTAAAGAGAAACACGTCTGTGTATTTTCCACATCAATGACATCCTTTAGTTCTCTCAGTGGAAGCACAATCATGCAGATGATGATTTTTGTCCTGATTCTGATGGTTTGTCTGTGTATCTCAGTAAGACATTCACCTAAATTTCTTCCATTTCTTGCAGTTCTACTTTTAAAACATTGTGCTGTTAATATTTCATCCAGGAAATATTTTTATAAATCTCTCACATACTTTCAGCAAATGCTTGTGTACATTGGCTGGCTTCCTGGAATAGTTTTAAATATAATTCTTCTGAATGGCAGCTCCTTACAACTTAAAACATGCCTTATAACAATAAAACTTCAATCGTTAGTCCTACCTTCCTAAAGTATCACATGTTGATCTCACTTTATTGATGGGTAAATCCCAAAAGGGCCATTCCAGAAGGCCCAGCTTGCTATATAATTATTTAAGAGGTAGTTTGTGTTGCATTGGTGGCTAAGATCTACCACCTTACTTTTCAATTAAAATATATGTTAGACACAGTTAACTATAGTTATTTCATGGCCAGAACCTGTAAACCTTCCAGCTTTGGACGATGGATTTTATTGTATTAAAAGACATTTAAGTAATGCAAAATTGGTCCCTATAAAATCTATCATTATCAGAGTTAGTGTTTCATGTGAAGTGCTTAACCTCATCCCATTGTTCATCAAAGTCAAGCACAAGTAACCGGTGCAGTGTCTTATGACTCTTTCCCTCTCAGTTGAGCTCATGGAGATGCCAGCAGGCAGGTCAGTGCAGCAAAAATCCCTCCTGGTGACAGTCAGCCTCCCCCGACCTCTCTGCATTTACTCAAGTGCTTTGTTTGTTCACAGCTCTTTGGACACAGTTACTTAATTCACATCAAGTAGGTTTCCAGTGGGTGGGCAGTTTGTTTGCCTTCTCTAAGATGCCTGCCATGCTCACTCCAGGAGAGCCTGAAGAGCAGCCCTTGCCAGAGGTTCTGTGGCATTAGCCACTGAAGGCTTCTGGCGTTGAAACTGGGAGCAAGAGAAATCTCCTGCAAGCAAATGACAGGTTGTCCATGAGGAATTCTGTAGATGGAAGGCAGCTGAAACCTAGTCCATACTGTGATTATGACTGCTTTCACAGCTGCCTGTAAATAGGATTTTAGGTATAACCTAAAGGACCCTAAATAATTCTGATGCATATGTATACAAGTAGACAATCAGAATATTACACCTTACTGCAGCTGGGACTTTGGAGCACTCTTAAAATGATCAGACATACTACTATGTACTGTCTAGCTCATGTTCCCATTTCCTGCTTTATTGAGGAGCATCTGGGAAAGTGTCCAGGAACAGGCTGGTTTCTCCAAAAGAGACATTCAAGGAGCTCTCACCTTCTGCCAGCTTCCTCCAGGGCTCCTGAGACACAGGCAGGAAGAGGGTTGAAGGTTGTATACCTTGCTGCAGTCCTCTCCCACGTAACACCTTTCCTGAAAGATCCTCAGCCTCTCTCAGAGTCTGCCCAAATGTGTATTCATCACACTCCTGGGTCAGGTGCAGTGACCCAAGGCAAGATCTGTAGGACTCCTAAAACTAAACCATTCAGCAGAGACCTTTTAAAATCCAAATTACAGGAAAAAAAAGGTCTGAAACTCAGAAATTTCAAGCCTAGGAGAAAAGCATGGGGCTGTTGATGTTTCAGCCTCCCCTCCAAATTTTTTCCATGGTAGCCCAGTTCATGAGGAAGCTGTGTTTCAGCAGACCCCCATGCTGTTCTTGCTCAATTTCCCTGGTGCCAGTGAGTGTGGGTGCACATGCACAGCCACATAATCAGGATGAGCCTCCCAGACATCAGCTCTCCTGGCTGCACCTGCAGGACCTCACCCTTGCAAGGAACTCAGGTAAAAGTTAACTTTGCATTGAAGTCTGCAGCCACTGATGAATCCCCCACCTTAGATGCCACATTTGTATTTTGTAGACACAAATTTCAGGATGAAACTTTAAGCTTTTGAATACGGTCAGGCCTTAAGAATCATAATTGTAGGTGCTTGTACAGAGCTAAAACAACTCAACCAAGAATAATTTTCTCTTACTGAGAATGTGCCATCTGCCTAGTCCTGGGAAAACATGGCTTACACAGGAGTCACTGGCGCACTTGAGCCCATTGTTGATTTTGGAAACAATGGTCCAGGTCGTTTACTGTAAGTAGAACAGGGTGGACACCCCAACTGTGGCTGTACCACTCTTCATTTATCTACACCAGCTTCTTCAAACAGAGACAAATAAAGTTCATAGAATCATAGAAATGGTGGGAAGGGACCTTAAATACTTTCTAGTTCCAGCTCCTTTGCCATGGGCAAGGATACCTTCCACTGGACGAGGTTGCTCAAAATCATATCCAAACTGACCTTAAACATTTCCAGGGATTGGCAGCTGCAACTTCTCTGGGCAAACCCTTCTAGTGTCTCACCAGTCTCACAGGGAAGAATTTATTCCTAATATCTAATTTAAATCTACCCTCTTTCAGCCTTTATCCCTTGTCCTACCATTACATGTCCTTAAGAAAAGCCCCTCTCCAGCTCTCTTGTAAGCTCCTTCAGGTACTGGGAGGCTGCAATAAGGTCTCCCCAGAGCAAACCTGCTGAGTGAGGTGCACTTGATGGCAGTGTCCATGTCACTGAGAAAGGTGTGACACAGTCCCAGTCCCAGCGCTGACCCCTGAGGAACACCACTTGTCACTGGCCTCCACTTGGATATTGACTCATTGATCACTGAATGTGACCATCCAGCCAGTTTCTTATCTGCTGGGTAGTCCATCCATCAAATCCTTGTCTTTCCAGTTTAGAGACAAGGATGTTATGTGGGATAGTGTCAAATTGCACCAGTCCAGGTAGATTATCTCAGTTGCTCTTCAAGAAGTTGTGTTGGCTGTCACAAACTGCCTCCTTATTTTTCATGTGCTTTAACACAATTTCCAGGAGGATCTCCTTCATGATCCTGCCAGGCACAGAGGTAAGATTGGCCTGTAGTTCCCCAGGTCTTCATTTATTTGCTTCTTAAAAATGGCTGTTATGTTTCCCCTTTTCCAGACAGTGGGAACCTCATGGGACTGCCATGACTTCTCAAATATGACGGATAATTTAGCAACTTCATCTGCTGTTTCCCTAAGGGTCTGTAGCTTTACCTCATCAGGTCCTGTGGCATTGTGCACCCTCAGGTGCCTTAGATGGTCTCAGACCTGATCTCCTGCAGTGGGTGGTTCTTCACTCTCCCAGTCCCTGCCTTTGTCCTCTGAGATGTGGGGGATATGCTTGGAGCAGTTGCCAGTGAAGACAGGCAAAACAGCAATTGAGTACCTCAGAGTTCTCCATATCCCAGGTAACCAGGTTTCCTTCTGGAGAGAGGCCCTTAGTCTTCCTCTCATCATCAATATAGCTGCAGAAACTTTTCACGTCACTCTTCATGTCCCTGGACAGATTTAACTCTATCAGGGCTTGAGCTTTCCTAATCTGATACTTGGAGCCTGAGAAAATTTCTCTGTATTCCTCCCATATTATCTGTCCCTGCTTCCATCCTCTGTAGGTTTCCTTTTTATGTTCTAGTCCAGGAGCTTCTTGTTCAACCACGGAGGTCTCCTGGCATTTTTGATTCACTTTCTCTTTGTTGGGATGCATTACTTCTGAGCTTGGAGGTGATCCTTGATTATTAACCATTTCTCTGGGTGCCTCTTCCTTTCAGGGCTTTATCCCATGATACTTTGCCAAGCAGAACCCCGAAGAGGCGAAAATCTGTTCTTCTGAAGTCCAGGGAAGTGAGCTTGCTGTGCACCCTTCTCTTTGCACTAAGGATCTTACATTCCAGTTTTCAGGGTCACTGCAGCCCAGGCTGCCTTTGAGCACCACGTTCCTCACCAGCCCCTCCTCCTGTGTGTGAACAAGGACCAGAACAGCCCCGCTCCTCGCTGGTTTTCCTCTCACTTGGAGATGGAGGTTATCACCAACATGTTCCAGGAAAGCTTGTGCTAGAAATCTAGGCTTGCTTACAGCAATGTCTAGCAATGCAGCCCAGGCAGGACACACATGTGGATCTCACTAGTGGGAGGAGGTGAGTTTCCTGCAAGCCTAATCAAAGGAAGAGAAATCACACAATGTGATACCTATTACACTTGTGTGCTGTGAAACAAGGAAACACATATGCTTTGTACTCAGCTCAGAGAATGATGTGTATGAGCAGAAACAACTGTGCTGCAGCTCCTTGCTGTCTGCTAACCAGGACTCTGTTCAACACAAGATGATAACAAGTTAATAGGTATTTCCTGCTTAACAATTACATGAATAAAAAGCAGAGCAGCACATGCCAGACACCAGCCAAATGTGGCCAGCTCCCAGCCAGGGAAATACACCCTAACAACAGATCATAAAGCAAACACAAGAACAGCAGCAGTGCTGCCCAGAGAAAGACAAAAGCATTTGTAAATAATGGAGACACTCCATGTAGTCAGGTGACAGACAACCTTTGGGAAGGCAAGTAACTCCTCTGCAGCTATCAAACCAGCTCACTGAAAACCAAGAGCGAGAAAAAACACTCTTTTGTCTTTTTTTCAGGAAGAAGGACTATCTTGAGATACCTCAAGTCCAAATGACTACAGATGGGAGAAAACAGCTGCACCAAGTGAAAAAAACAACTTCCTCTCAGCCCCAAATCAACTGACCCAGCACATGCCGTAATAGCATCCTGGTTCTACCATCATGATTTATTTCCTGGTATTTTCACTACATCAAAGAAGTGATTTTAGAGATAGCATTTGCTGGAGTGATTGCTCACAGAAAATGCATTGAGTGCTCTCCCTCAGACTAACTGAAGCTGCAGCAGAGCCTGAAGCAGTGTTTAGAAAGGTATGAGTAGTTTCCTCTATGGCTGTTCAGTGAAAATGTTCGGGATGTTAAGTGCCATTAACTTGTAACAACTTAAATTCTTCAAAATGGCAGAGGGGAGATGACAGGAAGGGATGGAGGAACAATCACTGCCCTGACTCTGTCGTCAGGAAGATAGGAAAACTTCTTTCTGGGTCTGTGAAAAGCTTCAGCTGAAAAAGTTTGAACATTTTATTTCAAGAGACTAAAAGTAAATATTTTGATATTTCATTTCGAAATGACATATTTCTTTCTGATAGAAACTTGTATCTTGCAGAAAAGAAAAACATGCAGAGCATATCAGTAGGAAACCAAAGCATTATTAAAAAATGTTTCACTTCAGTTCTGGAAAAAAAAATTACTACATGTCTTTTCATTGACGTGCCTGAAGTAATACTGGCTATTATTTATTTTTGCTAAGAAAAGAAAAAGTCCTGAGTATTTTTAAAGTTAAGTTCAATTGGAAAAGTTATTTTAACTCTCTCCTAATTTAGCTACAATTCCATTACTTGCCAGTTTTTCATGGAGACCTGAACAGTTGAGTGTTGTGATATGTCACCCAAGGTATGCACATTTGAAAGAGAAATGCCATTTCTCCCTCCCTTTTTTTTCCCTTCTACCTGATCTTTTCTCAGAAATAACCCCCCAAGAAGACCTTCAAGCCCCTCTAGTGCATGACCCAATTTGGGTAGCAAATCTCATCACTTCCATCCACCCAGCCCATATTGTCACCCCAGGTGGTGCTGGTGCTCAGGGCAGCCCTGTGCAGAGGAGCAAACGGGTGGCAGGCCTAGCTGGGGTCAGCCCCCAGCTTTATTTCCAGGAACGGGCAGAGCAGCAGGTCACAGTGAGGGGAAGAGCAGCAGCAGAACACAATGGACAACAAGACCATGGTGCCACTTTAAAATGCCAGGCCTGCACCTTCTAACCTGTGTTAGGACTCAAGGGCAGAACTGTGTCTGGTAAATGAGCTTAACAGACCACCACTGTCATTTCTTCCCTTTCAACAGCTAAACTGTCAGTATTAAAAGGACAATATAGAGGAAAGTAAGGATACAGAGATACAACTAAGAGCAATAAAACCCCAGCTGATATTCTTAGCTCAGGCAGAAGGAGTTTTTCCTATCACCAGTTTTTCCTGCTCTGCATTCACATGTCCAGCTCCTTCTGTTGTGCTCTCTGTTCAGAAACAAAGCCAATAGGGAGGACCCCAGTGAGATGGAACAAGGACACCACTGAAGTTACCAAAACGAGGCTTTGGAGACAGAACATGTTTTTGGTTCGCTCCTAAGCTTATGAGTGGCTGCAGGCAACTTCCCAGGTCTCATTTCATTAAAGTCATTCCCCAGGAGCTGAACTTAATTACTTCAGTGGGATTCATGTATGTTCTTCAGTATTTTCCCAAATCAGAACCTTAATTGCTCTGTGCCTTTGCTGCCCATCTGCAAGATAGGTTTAATGTTTGCTTTCTCCCACACTCCGACCATTGAGATTCACATTCTCCCAGTCAAAGCCTATCTCACGGTCCCTGTCTGTTCAGTACTTTGTCTGATAAGGCTGAGGTTGCTCTCATGCTATTTTTGGGCCTTGTCACACTTGGCATGTGTAGAAGCCATGCTCCAAAACCTGGTGGCCTTTGTGTGGCTTTTATGTCTCTAACAGTGACAAAATAAGTTGCTTGTTGATTTGGGAGCAAAGCTGCAAGTGTTTTTTTTTTACTTCAACACCATCACAAATAGAATAATTACATGGCACTTTGAGACAATTTGCTAAAGATGCTCACACATTTCAAGAGGGTAAAATTACTTTATCCAAAGCAATTACAAAATAGCTAATTAGTGAAACTGACTGTGAGCTCTTACAAATGTGTTTTGTGGAAATGCTGCTTTTAGTGCCAGACAACGAGCCTCCAGTTTATGAGTTATTTTCAGGTAATGAAGGAACTCTTGCAATGCAGTAAACATGTCCTTTTCATCTGAGATTTTCTTAGCCAAGATATGCATAGATTCCCAAATTAATAAATCAGTGTTCTTGCCACATGCCTTCCCTACAGCCTCATTGCACCATTGCAACTTTGTCAGGTGAGCAGAAAGATAATCACTGGAGCAGCTGGGCAGCAGCTTCATGAGAGGAAGGACAGCCAGGACATCATCACACTTGGCACAAAACAGACTAGAGGCACCTCCCAGGTGAATGTGCTCGCTGCTGCGCTCTCGCTGCTCTTTCCCCTGTGTATTCAGGACCAGTGGCCACAGAAAACAGCTTTGGAAGAGCTTTCTAATTCTGATATGAGGATTAATCACCAATTAATTCTTTCTGTCATGTCCTTGCATGCTGACAAAAGACCTGTGGGTAAAAAGGGGTTATCTTAGCCCTGCTGGCTTGCCAAGTGAGACAGTGGGATCCATGAAAACAGAAGAGACTTCATTCCAGTGATTCATATTTAGATTCTACTAGCTGATACAAAATGAACATGGAAAAAATGTCTTTGCAAAAATACTGCTTTAAAGCTCTATGGGGAAAACAATCATGTGAAGAAAAATGCAGTTTCTGGGTTGTTGAAGTTTTATTTTCAGAAAATAGGTATCCATTATGTATGAAGTAATTGTTGCAGGCTGTGAAATTAGTCTTAAGCATAAGTGATGGACACGAGTGACATAGTTTTACAGAATTAATAAAGTACAAACTGGAAAAAAAAAGGACTCTCTGGGTTTTTCTTTTTTTTTTTTTTTTTTTTTTTTTTTTTTTTT